>JAVGWX010000012.1:63399924-63999924 GCA_036924085.1 Ariolimax columbianus
AAAAGCGGGATATAAATTAGAACAACCATGTCTTCGTATTGTTTCTTGTTAATATAGTTGGTAAGGATGTCAAGAGTGCCCTGCACGTGCCTTCAAGGTGCAGACGAACAACATGACGTCATAATTGCAGTTTAAAAAAATGGCCGCCCTACTATTGACAAGCACCAAAGAGCAGCAGCGTTCTTTTTTACCAGTGAAGGGGTGAAACCTATAAACATTCATCGGCGAATAAAGGTCCAATATGGCGATGCATGTCTTTCACCACATACTTTGCACGATTGGGCCAGGCACACCGAGTAGTGACCTCCACAGTCGATTGCAGCCGTTGACCATCTAGTAAAGAAAGATGGCGGATTGACTGTGAGTGACAGGCATCACCGCACTTGACCTTCATTCGTCGATGAACTTCCATTGGTTTCATCCGTTGGTTGCTCAAAAAACGGATAACAGATCGCTGCTCCTCTTTGGTGGCAATCAGTAGTTGGGGGGGGGGGGGGTCTTTTAAATGCAATTATTGGAGACGGCGTGGGCTAGTGGTTAAGTGTCACACGGCTCACAATCCGAAGGTGCTGGGTTTAATCCCCATCACAGCACCGGCCGTTATCCGGGGAAGCAAACTCTTAGAAAATGCGGGAGAAAGTAGACCCTTACATAAAATGAATGCTGAAGTCGGATGCACTGGGCCGACAGGCGCCAAATACAAACCACAGCGCAACACACACCGCCTTGGGGATTAGAGAAATAAGGTGAACGAAATAAAAATGCAATTATGACGTCATAGTGTTTGTCTGCATCGTGATGGCGTGTGCAGGGCACTCTTGACATCCTTAGCAGAGATATTAACAAGTTACAAAACAAAGCTATGGTTTTTCTAATCTCTATCCCACTGTTAAGGTTTTCATTTTAAGCCCCCTTGTCAAATACAAAGTGTTACAAAATCCAATAATGGAAGTTTTCATAAATACTTTGGCGCAGGTTTTATGTGGAAGGAGATAACATTTTCGGTGGCTAAATGCAACCTGAACAAATTTAATAGAATATGTTAATAGTTGTCCATCACAAGTGATGAAGACCACTCTCTTTGTTCAGCCGTGTGGACAGTCGTATCTCTTGCTGTGTCCGCTGAAATGGGTGACTTGCGCGGTTATTTGGATTAAAGTGAGGAAGAAACTGCGCCTTTTATCAACCTCACTCACAGAGCCTAAGCTACCTTTTGCCAGTGGCAAGACATTCATCGAGACGACTGGAGATAGCATAGGATGCAGATTTTGCCTCAGGGTTACCACCGAAGCCTTTCCGTAAACATGTAACCCGCAGGGTAGAAAGGTGGGATGGCATCTAACGCAGTTTGTCGCGCCTTTTCGATAACCACAAGAGGTCGTATAGACAACAATCAGCGTGTGAGTGAGTCTGGCATCTCTCCCCAGCTGTATTCAGCTCATCATAGTAGCATCTAAAATTCCCACACGCCAAATTCGCGAAGGTGAACCGGCAGAACTGACCCGTGAAATACGTCACAGGTATAAGCGTAGTGCCATTCAGCCGGCGTCCAGACCAGGATAAACGGATGGAAGAAATAAAAAAAAAAGAACGAAATAACAAGTCCAGACGGAAAACAACACCACGTTTCAGTGAACACAACTGTAAGTCGTCGACTAGTGTGAATTCCAGGCAAATCCGTGGTCTAGCGGCATCCATAATGATCTAAAACAGTAGAGAAATGTAGACTCGCAGCCAGTTACGGCGCCATCTTTGTCAGAATATGTAGTCACAACGAAAGTAGTATGTCCTTTGCTGAGGGCGCAATCGTCTGCGAAGAAAAATAAAACGATTTTTAGTCCAATAAAACGGAGTTTCCGGCGGCATGCAGTTAATTTGGTCTCTTGATCAACTCTAGGAAAATGGAGATACTATTCCAGCCTGATCTGGCGACCCGTGATCGAACCAAACGTTACTGTACACAACCAAGCCGATAGCTTTACCTAGCTAGGCAGTAAGTAAGTCGCATGTCCTTTTACAGAACGTAGCTTCTTACAACCGCCACTTATTTGGCTGTTACAAGTTTATTGGCAAGTGTGCAGTACGGTAGGTTGTCATTACTTTCCGTACGTGGAGGAGCATTTGCCCGAGAAAAAAACCCAGTGTCTGCCAAATTGAACACAAGTGGGAATTGAACCCGCAACGTTGGGATTGTTTAAACCGAGCGAGTTTCACCCCTAGGCCACACAGCATCACTAGAGACGCAAATATTGACAGTAAGGTCATTAAACAGGATTTCTAAGGCAAGCTCTGCGTTTTGGGGCTCTAAGCAAACGTCTAGAGCCGACAAGGCATCAGTTTCGCCACCAAGTTAAGGGTGTATCGTGCTGTGGTGTTGTCCACTCTGCTCTATGCCTGTGAGACATGGACAGTGTATAGTAGACACACCGGACAGCTGAATCGTTTTCAATTGAACTGTCCGCTTATGCTGTTTAGGATCAGGTGGCAGGACAATGTGCCTAAGTCTTAAATTTCTAGCAAGACTTACTTGTTGAGCATCCATACACTTCTGAAATTGGCTCGGCTAAGATGGACGGAACATGTTGTTCGCATGCCAGTATCACCGAAGATTCTAAAATTGCAGAGAATATACCCATCGCGGTGACTCAGCGAGAGCGTGTTGCCCGAAGAAAAGCGAGAGCGTGTTGCCCGAAGAAAAGCGAGAGCGTATTGCCCGAAGAAAAGCGAGATCGTGTTGCCCGAAGAAAAACGAGAGCGTGTTGCCCGACGAAAAGAGAGAGCGTGTTGCCCGAAGTAAAGTGAAAGCGTGTTGCCCGAAGAAGAAAAAACATCCACAACCATTCCACAGCCGGCTACCCGAACGTGTGCCCTGACTGTGGCAAGTCATGTCGCTCCAGGATTTGCCTTGACAGTCATCAGAGAACACATCACGCAGTAACAGTCTCATGTTGTCGCCATCTTTGCTTGCGGTTGGCAACTATTATTGTTATGACTCAGGATAAGCGCGTGAGCTGCAGCGGTCAGCGACCCATAGCTGACTGCTAGCGTCAGGGCCAGCGAACCATAGCTGCCAAGACCCTTCTACACCTCCACGCGGTGATCCTGGATAACAGGTTGCAGCGGCGCAGGCTGGCTAAGGAGAAGGGATCAAAGAGGAAATGCTAATCCGGTACTCAAAAATGCTTGCTGAAGTCGAATGTGTTGAACCGTGGTTCGAACCTAGTCTGAAATCAAGATGCTGCAGTGGTAAGCAACACATAGCTGACTGCCAGCAGCAGAGTAAGTGAACCAGAGCTGCCAAGACCTGTCTACACATCCACGGGGTAATCCTGGATAACAGGCTGCAATACAGTAGACTATCTATCTAAGGAAAATGGATCGAAGAGAAAAGAGTGTCCCGATAGCAACACAAAAAAATGGCTCCTGAAGTCAGATGTGTCGGTCCAAAAGGTGCAAATATCGCAATCAAGCTGTAAACTACGACACAACGCATTCCGTTCTCCTAACAACATCTTGCAAAGACCGTTTCCGGGCTTGATATTGGAAGATTGAGAACGAACGAACGACGAAGAAGAAAAAGACGAAGAAGAAAAATAAAAACCTAATCTGCTAATTAGATTTGTATTTTTTCTGTTGTTCGTTTTATGTTCTCTGAGTGCAGAAAAGTACTTGTATTTCTGATAGTTTTCCCAAACAAACATTTTTTGTTACCATCATTCCTGCGTTGTGATGGCCACCGCGATTCTATTTATTATGCCAACAATCACTAACACCTTACACAGCTCCACCCCAACAATCACCAACACCTTACACAACTCCACCCCAACAATCACCATCACCTTAACTTAACGTCTTTATACTGGTTTAGAAGACCCTGCAGAGTCTGTATACAAGCAGTTACATTTACATCACCTTGCTCTAAAAGCTATGCGCATCCGGTTTATTCTTAAATGCATTTACTGTCCCTGCCTCCACTACCTCCCCTGGCAATGCATTCCAAGCAGACACTACTCTCTGACTAAAAAAATATTTCCTAATATCTAATCTGGACCTCTCTTTAGTCAGCTTGTAGCTATGCGCTCGTGTTATTGTATGTGGCTGTATTTAAAAAAAAACTTGTTATAGTCTAATTTATCCATTCTTCTGATCATCTTATAAACCTGTATTAAGTCACCACGAATTCTTCTCTCTTCGAGACACTGTAGGCCGGTTTTTCTGAGTCGTTCCTCATAACTGTAATTCTGGAATCCCACTATCATCTTTGTCGCTCTTTTTTGTATTCTTTCCAGCATGTTTATGTCCCCTCTATGATAAGGACTCCACACCTGTACACAGTACTCCAATCTAGGTTTAACTAAAGCTTTATACAGTTTGACGATCACTTCTTTGCTCCTATGTTTAATATTTCTTTTTATCATACCTAACATTGCATTTGCCTTTTTCACTGCTACCTTAACTTGCTCACTCACCTTTCCTGTATGATCTATTATAACCCCTAGGTCCCTTTCCTTGTCTATCTTTCTAATATTGTTTTCTCCCATTCTGTAATTATGTTCCATATTGGATCTACCCATGTGGATGACTGTACATTTATCTCCATTAAACTCCATTTGCCAGCTTACAGACCATTCTTGAATTTTATCTAAATCTGGCATCGATATATCCACTTCCGCTTTAGATGAGACACTACTGCATAGTTTTGTGTCATCAGCAAATTTTGCAATCATGGATCCCATATCAATGTCCAAATCATTTATATATATCAAGAACAAAATTGGTCCCAAAACCGAGCCTTGTGGCTCACCACTTTTCACTTTACATCACTCAGAGTACTCCTTATTTATGCCCACCCTCTGCCTTCTTCCCGTTAACCAATTTTCAATCCCTTTGGCAACTTCCCCACCTATTCCATGTGATTTTAAATTTCGAAATAATCTTTGATGAGGTACTCTATCAAAGGCCTTTGCAAAGTCTAGATAAATAACATCCACTGGCTCCCCTTTATCTATGATTTTAGTAACCTCCTCCATGAATTCTAATAGATTTGTTAAGCATGAATTCCCTCTAGTAAACCCATGCTGACTATTTCTAATTAGATTAAATTTGTCTAACTGCATTACAATGTTTTCTTTGATTATTGACTCTAACAATTTACAGACTATACTCGTTAAACTCACCGGTCTATAATTTTCTGGATCTGATTTTTTTCCTTACACAGCTCCACCCCAACAATCACCTAACACAGCCCCACCTCAACAAACACCTTACACAGCTCCACCCCAACAATTACCTTACACAACTCCACCCTAACAATCACCTTACACAGCTCCACCCCAACAATCACCTTACACAGCTCCACCCCAACAATCACCTTACACAGCTCCACCCCAACAATATCCTTACACAGCTCCACCCCTACAATCACCAACACCTTACACAACTTCACCCCAACAATCACCTTACACAGATCCACCCCAACAATCACTTTACACAGCTCCACCCCAACAATCACCAACACCTTACACAACTCCACCCCAACAATCACCTTACACAGCTCCATCCCAACAATCACCTTACACAGATCCACCACAACAATCACTTTACACAGCTCCACCCCAACAATCACCAACACCTTACACAGCTCCACCCCAACAATCACCTTACACATCTCCATCCCAACAATCACCTTACAAATCTCCACCCCAACAATCACCTTACACAGCTCCACCCCAACCATCACCTTACACAGCTCCACCCCAACAATCACCTTACACAGCTCCACCCCAACAATCCCCTTAAGCAGCTCCAGCCCAACAATCACATTGCACAACTCCACCCCAACAATCACCTTACACAACTCCACCCCAACAATCACCAGCACCTTACACAGCTCCAGCCCAACAATCACCAACACCTTACACAGTTCCACCCCAACAATCACCAATACCTTACACAACTCCACCCCAACAATCACCTTACACAGCTCCACCCCAACAATCACCTTACACAGCTCCACCCCAACAATCACCTTACACAACTCCACCCCAACAATCACCAGCACCTTACACAGCTCCCCCCCAACAATCACCAATATCTTACACAGCTCCACCCCAACAATCACCTTACACAACTCCACCCCAACAATCACCTTACACAGCTCCACCCCAACAATCACCTTACACAGCTCCACCCCACCAATCACCAGCACCTTACACAGCTCCACAACAACAATCACCAACACCTTACACAGCTCTACCCCAACAATCACCAATACCTTACACAGCTCCACCCCAACAATCACCTTACACAACTCCACCCCAACAATCACCTTACACAGCTCCACCCCAACAATCACCTTACACATCTCCACCCCAACAATCACCTTACACAGCTCCACCCCAACAATCACCTTACACAGCTCCAGCCCAACAATCACATTGCACAACTCCACCCCAACAATCACCTTACACAACTCCAGCCCAACAATCACTAACACTTTACACAGCTCCAGCCCAACAATCACCAACACCTTACACAGTTCCACCCCAACAATCACCAATACCTTACACAACTCCACCCCAACAATCACCTTACACAGCTCCACCCCAACAATCACCTTACACAGCTCCACCCCAACAATCACCTTACACAACTCCACCCCAACAATCACCAGCACCTTACACAGCTCCACCCCAACAATCACCAATATCTTACACAGCTCCACCCCAACAATCACCTTACACAACTCCACCCCAACAATCACCTTACACAGCTCCACCCCACCAATCACCAGCATCTTACACAGCTCCACCCCAACAATCACCAACACCTTACACAGCTCCACCCCAACAATCACCAATACCTTACACAGCTCCACCCCAACAATCACCTTACACAACTCCACCCCAACAATCACCTTACACAGTTCCACCCCAACAATCACCTTACACATCTCCACCCCAACAATCACCATCACCTTACACAGCTCCACCCCAACAATCACCAACACCTTACACAGCTCCACCCCAACAATCACCTTACACAGCTCTACTACAACAATCACCTTACACAGCTCCACCCCAACAATCACCTTACACAGCTCCAGCCCAACAATCACCTTGCACAACTCCACCCCAACAATCACCTTACAAAACTGCAGCCCAACAATCACCTTACACATCTCCACCCCATCAATCACCAGCACCTTACACAGCTCCACCCCAACAATCACCAATATCTTACACAGCTCCACCCCAACAATCACCTTACACAACTCCACCCCAACAATCACCTTACACAGCTCCACCCCAACAATTGCCTTACACAGCTCCACCCCAACAATCACCTTACACAGCTCCACCCCACCAATCACCAGCACCTTACACAGCTCCACCCCAACAATCACCAACACCTTACACAGCTCCACCCCAACAATCACCAATACCTTACACAGCTCCACCCCAACAATCACCTTACACAACTCCACCCCAACAATCACCTTACACAGCTCCACCCCAACAATCACCTTACACATCTCCACCCCAACAATCACCAGCACCTTACACAGCTCCACCCCAACACCTTACACAGCTCCACCCCAACAATCACCTTACACATCTCCACCCCAACAATCACCTTACACAACTCCACCCCAACAATCACTAACACTTTACACAGCTCCACCACAACAATCACCTTACACAGCTCCACCCCAACAATCACCTTACACAGTTCCACCCTAACAATCACCTTACACAACTCCACCCCAACAATCACCAACAACTTACACAGCTCCACCCCAACAATCACCTTACACAGCTCAACCCCAACAACCACCTTACACAGCTCCACCCCAACAATCACCTTACACAGCTCAACCCCAACAATCACCTTACACAGCATGGCCCCAACAATCACCCTACACAGCTCCACCCCAACAATCACCAACACCTTACACAGCTCCACCCCAACAATCACCTTACACAGCTCCACCCCAACAATCACTCTACACAGCTCCACCCCAACAATCACCTTGTACAGCTCCACCCACCAGCTACAAAGCACCTGCAAATTCTCCAGCTTGGCATTGACCGCGAAAGAGCGAACAGCTCGCAGACCTAGTTGATCAACAAACAACCACGGTCCTCATTTGCACTATAAATGAAGCATAGGAGCATCACTGCAGCTGGTCCCTACAGGAAGTCTGTATCTGAGCATTGTAATGGAGCTTTCATTAAATTGATTTTCCGTGACCTCCCTTATGGCCTAGGCAAGGGTCTTCTTTTCCTGGATGGAGATGGTTTTTCTTTCTGATGTCATGTTACGCCCTCTTTTGTTAACTTGTCTGCTCATTTCCTGGTACGTCAAAGTGTGATGGTATCCACTATAGAACTATCCATCTTTTACCGGTTCGCTCGTCTAAGTCTTTTGAGCGATAGTCTAGAAGATGTGACACAAACATTATCATCAGTCCCGTAACCTGAAAGGTCATTTTGGCATTAATACTGCAGATTGTTGGACCAGTTCCCGCCACTCTACTCGGTTTTATGACAGGATATCGAATCTTCCGTCTGGACTATTTAACCTCAGTGGTATGATTGTCGTTGTTGTGAATTGGAGACGGCTGGCGCATTTTTTATTTTTCTCAATTCTTTTTGCAATATCGATGTATCTTGGGCCGTTGTGCACCTGGCTGAGCCCACCTTTCTCCAGGCAACGTATCCCTCCATATTGTGCATTTGTCCACGATCTCCTAGTCTATTTAAGCATGGCGTCACAGGTTTACTCTGATGGTTATGCCTTTCAGTATTCTTTTTTCCGGTCTCGTTTTCATATTGGCCATTTGCTGTTAATCCCTCTTGTGTATTCTGTGTTCGACTTTATCCAATAATATGTCGAGTGATACATCTAGGCGCTTGGACAGGCACGTCCAATTGGAAAAATGCACATAAAACACGTTATCCAACAGGAATCTGTAACACTTCAATTGTAGACCGAAAGATCACAGAAAAACACACATGATTCAGGAGCGAATCAGGTCAGCAATGTTAGGGCTCGACCCGGAAGACCACGAGTAGAAAGTCGTCAAAGATCGCACATACCATGTGTTATGGTAGCTAGAGACACAAGCATAGGGTAGGGGGATAGAATGTTGGGGACAAATTGTCATTATGAGATTGACAGGGGGATCAAGATACTGATCAGCGCATGAGCTGCAGGGGTAGCGACCCATAGTTAACTGCTAGCGTCAGGGCCAGCGACCCATAGATGACTGCTAGCGTCAGGGCCAGCGACCTATAACTGACTGCTAGCGTCAGGGCCAGCGAGCAACAGCTGACTGCTAGCGTCAGGGCCAGCGACCCATAGATGACTGCTAGCGTCAGGGCCAGCAACCTATAACTGACTGCTAGCGTCAGGGCCAGCGAGCAACAGCTGACTGCTAGCGTCAGGGCCAGCGACCCATAGCTGACTGCTAGCGTCAGGGCCAGCGACCCAGAGCTACCAAGACCCGTCTTCACCAACACGCCGTGATCCTGGATAACAGTCTGCAACATAGCAGACTGGCCAAGTAGAATGAATCGAAGAGAGAAGGCAACCCGGTACTCAAAAAATGCCTGCTAAAGTCGGTTGTGCCTGACTGAAAGGTGCAAATATCGCAGTCGAGCTGTAAACTACGGCACAACGCATTCCGTTATTTGGACAACACTCTGTTATTTACAAAGCCCTTCTCAGCTCTTGCTAGAAGGGAGATTAAAAACGAACGAAGAAGAAGAAGAAAATGAAGAAGATTGAGAGGGATGACAAGAAAGCCAGCGAAGTGAAGAGGTTGCAGGTGGAGGAAATAAGTGTTGCATGCACAACAGTGGCTACGGGCTACTAGCGGGTCAACAGTGACTAATGGCTACTAGCTGGTCAACAGTGGCTACGGGCTACTAGCTGGTCAACAGTGACTAATGGCTACTAGCTGGTCAACAGTGGCTACGGGCTACTAGCTGGTCAACAGTGACTACGCGCTACTAGTAGGTCAACAGTGGCTACGGGCTACTAGCTGATAAAACTTGGCTACGGGCTACTAGCTGGACAACAGTGGCTACGGGCTACCAGCTGGGCAACAGTGGCTACGGGCTACTAGTAGGTCAACAGTGGCTATGCGCTACTAGTCGGTCAACAGTGGCTACGGACTACTAACTGGTAAAAAGTGGCTACGCGCTACTAGCTGGTCAACAGTGACTGCGGGCTACTGGTTGGTCAATAATGCCTACGGAATATTAGCTGGTCAACAGTGACTACGGGCTACTCGCTTGTCTACAGTGGCTATGGGCTACTAGCTGGTTAACACTGACTACGGGCTACTAGCTGGTCAACAGTGATTACGGGCTACTAGTCGGTCAACAGTGACTATGGGCTACTCGTTTGCCAACAGTGGTTACGGGCTACTAGCTGGTCAACATTGACTACGGGCTACTAGCTGGTCAACAGTGACTACGGGCTACTAGATGGTCAACAGTGACTTGGGGCTACTAGCTGGTCAACAGTGACTACGGGCTACTAGCTGGTCAACAGTCACTACGGGCTACTAGCTGGTCAACAGTGACTACGGGCTACTAGTCGGTCAACAGTGACTTCGGGCTACTAGTCGGTCAACAGTGACTACGGGCTACTAGTCGGCCAACAGTGACTGCGGGCTACTAGCTGGTCAACAGTGACTATGGGCTACTAGTCGGTCAACAGTGACTACGGGCTACTAGTCGGTCAACAGTGACTTCGGGCTACTAGCTGGTCAACAGTGACTACGGGCTACTAGTCGGTCAACAGTGACTACGGGCTACTAGTCGGTCAACAGTGACTACGGGCTACTAGCTGGTCAATAGAGATACCACAAATCTACGAGGCGTGTTCAAATGAAACCGGACCAAACTGCAACAAGTGAACATACGTACGATGTACATGATGACGTCACTTCGGATTTAAACAGCACACACCAGCCGTCAAGTTTACAAAATTTCATTATCCTCCAACTCATAATTTCCTCAGCAGACCGTTGAAAACATGGCGGACGTGATATGGAATACGTCCAGAGTTGTTGAGCCAGCGGTGATTCGGTTTCTAAGAGCTCAGGATGTCAATCAGTTGACATTCATCGCAGAATGCAGGCAGTGTATGGTGACAAACGTGTCGAAGAGAACAGTGAAGAACTGGACACCGATGTTTAAAGAAGGACGTGAGTGAACGAAAGATCTTCCGAGACCAGGTCAGGCGCATATTTTGCGTTAACTCACGTCCTTCTTTAAACGTATTTGTCAAGTTCTACACTGTTCTCTTCGACACGTTTGTCACCATACACTGCCTGCATTCTGCGATCAATGTAAACTGGTCGACATCCGTCAGCTGTTAGAAACCGAATCACCGCTGTCTGATCAACTTTGGACAGATTTCGTACAAACTTGACGTGTAGTGTGAGCTGTTTACACCAGAAGTGACGTCATCATGAGCATCGTATGTATGTTCATTTGTCGCAGTTTCGTCCGGTTTCGTTTCAACACACCTCGCACTCGGTGACAGCCGGCCATATTGGTACCTCCCACAGTCTATCGTTATTGAAGGCTTGCAGAACTCACCTGTAAGGTATGCAATCTACTAACACATTGGCTTGTTGTGTTGTTTATTATTTCTGCATCAATAATTAGTGCCAGTACTTCAAGCGAGTTGTTTAAATATAATATCCCAGTGAATGATGATAAATCATGCTACCAGTGCCACAAACAACCCTCCAAAGTCGTATTTTACAACATGCATAGTAGTGTGCATCAATACTATTTCCCATTTCCAAAAAAGGGACCCCCGTCCAATATGTGGTCAGGTCATACCAATATGTGGTCAGGTCAGACACCCATGCTGACACCCCCACAACCCCGCGACCTAACAACCGATCAAGATGCTGAACATTGCATGAGCTATAGCGGCCAGCGACCCAAAGCTGACTGCTAGCGACAGGGCCAGCTACCGAAATCCGACTGCTAGCGTCAGGGCCAGCGACCCAGAGCTGACGACTAGCGTCAGGGCCAGCGACCCAAGGCTGCCAAGACCCTTCTACATCTTCACGCAGTGACTCTGGATAATAGGCTGCAACAGGACCGACTGGCTAAGGAGAAGTGATCAAAGAGGGACGGCTAACCGGGTACCCAAAAATGATATGCTGAAGTCGGATGTGTTGGACCAAATGATGCAAATATCGCAGTCAAGCTGTACACTACGAAACAATGCAATCCGTTCTCCAGACTACATCCAGCTACTTGCAAAACTCTTTTCAGGACTTGTTTGCGGGAGTTCGAGAACGAACGAAGATGAAATCTCCTAAAACTATCTCACTCAAGTTACCTAACACTTCCCAGTCAAGTCTCCTAACACATTACCCCAACGGAGCATCCAACACCGGACCATTTTATATTTAATTGTTTAACTGACAAAAACAAATCTGAACTTTTTCAGCCTAATATAACATGCATAGACTTCATTAAAAAAGTGATATCATGAAAATTATAACGAATAATAATAACAGTGACAAAAAAAATTACAATTTAATGTATAAAATAAATTTCAACGAAACATCTGCTGCAAAAGTGCTCAAAAAGCGACAAACAGAGAAAATATATAATAGATATTATTAGTGGCATGCATGGTCAATCTCTATGGTGATACCAATAGCTTTCAGTTGAAAGCTCAAGTTAACTGTCCTGATATCCAAACAGATAAATCATAAAATTGAAATTGTAAGGTGTTATGCATATTCGTTACTACTTTATGGAACATAAATATGGAAACTGAATGACAGGTTGGAAAAGAGTATTGAAGCCTTCGAAATGTGGGTATATAGAAGATTGGGTCGCATTTCTTTGAAAGAGAAGAAAACAAATGTGGAGGTATTGAAACAGTTTGGGGTGAAAAGAGAATTATTGACCGAAATCAGGGTTAGACAGTTACGTTATTTTGGTCATATAACAAGGCATACCTCCTTGAAGACCTTACTGGAGGGTAGGGTGGAAGGCAATCGTTCAAGAGGCAGACAACGCTTTAAGTGGGTGGATAACATCAAAAGATGGACTGGAAAAATCCTCTCAGGTTGCACGATTACGGCAAGAGATAGAGTACACTGGAGATTCATTGCAACCGATCTTCGAAACGGAGATGGCACTTGATCTGAACTGATCTCAGATCGATTGGACACACACTTAGGAATGACTGAGCAAAATAATTAGATAAGTGCTTGACTGTAGATCACAGGTGAAGGGAAGTGTGGAGAGTAATACACTGTGAAAGGCTGTGGAAGATGATGTTAAAATAACTTGTTTCTTATACTGGCGTTTCACGAAACAGGAAAAACTTAAAAAGATGGGGACACATGGATAATGCAACTTGCGAATGTGGAGCAATACAAGACTAAGACCACCTGATGATCTGCCTAAACTTTCCGGAGACTTGCAGTATGGACGACCTGCTGAGCGGCAACGCCAGGGCAATCAATGTGGCTGAATACTGGACGAATGACGTGTCACGTACTGCCCAGGGCACGGAAAGTAAGAAAGTAATGGACTGAGAACAAGACGGAACGAAATAGATACTTCAAAACACAATTCCGACCAGCAACATACCAACAGAAGAAAAGGTTGACCAAATCATCAGAGACCCTCCAATAGGAACACAAGTTGATTACCACAAGATGGACAGACAAGAGCAAACTGTTGAGTTGCAGCCCAAAACATAACACAACCAACTCCGCAGCCACATGTACACAAAATTCAAGATTTGCAGAATGTGTACAAATGGAATGGCACCCTAGACAGCAGAGCACATAATACAGAAATGCCCCAAATAGGAAATACAGAGACAAACCTACTGGTCCATAGAAACAACAGTGGAAGAGAAACTTTATGGACCTGTATGTGAACTACAAAAGACAGTGAAGTTTATCCAAGAGACAACATTGCAGACATAGACATTGTTTTTTCAACCGATTAAAAGAAAAAGAAGAGGATACTTTAGCACATTCAGACTGTGACGGTCCTCAACTGATGTCTCTGTCAGACTGTAGACCACCATCAACTGATGTCTCTGTCAGACTGTAGACCACCATCAACTGATGTCTCTGTCAGACTGTAGACCACCATCAACTGATGTCTCTGTCAGACTGTAGACCACCATCAACTGATGTCTCTGTCAGACTGTAGACCACCATCAACTGATGTCTCTCTCAGACTGTAGACCACCATCAACTGATGTCTCTGTCAGACTGTAGACCACCATCAACTGATGTCTCTCTCAGACTGTAGACCACCATCAACTGATGTCTCTGTCAGACCGTAGACCACGATCAACTGATGTCTCTGTCAGACTGTAGACCACCATCAGCTGATGTCTCTTTCAGACTGTAGACCACCATCAACTGATGTCTCTGTCAGACTGCAGACCACCATCAACTGATGTCTCTATCAGACTGTAGACCACCATCAACTGATGTCTCTGTCAGACTGTAGACCACCATCAACTGATGTCTCTGTCAGACTGTAGACCACCATCAACTGATGTCTCTGTCAGACTGTAGACCACCATCAACTGATGTCTCTCTCAGACTGTAGACCACCATCAACTGATGTCTCTCTCAGACTGTAGACCACCATCAACTGATGTCTCTGTCAGACTGCAGACCACCATCCACTGATGTCTTTGTCAGAATGTAGACCACCATCAACTGATGTCTCTCTGTCAGACTGTAGACCACCATCAGGGATCATGATGCTGAGCAGTTTATGAGACGCACAGGGCCAGTGAACCAGAGCTGCCAAGACCCTTCTACACCTCCATGTGGTGATCCTGGAGAAGAGTCTGCCACAGGGTAGACTGCGTAAGAAGAAGTGATCGAAGAGGAAAGGCTAACCGGGTACCCAAAAATGGCTGCTGAAGTCGAATGTGTCGTACCGAAAGGTGCAAATATCGAATCAAGCTGTAACTACGACACAATGCATTCCGTTCTTCGAACCACATTTTGCTACTTGCAAAACCATTTCGGGGCTTGGTAGTGGGAGTTTGAGAACGAACGACGAAGAAGAAGAAGACCATTATTAACTGATATTCCCATGTGGTGATGACCAAATGTTTTGACAAGCGGACCTATCACAAAGAACAGAATAACAACAAATACAAGAATAGGTTGGGGAGAGAAAGTGCAGACTGATAGGTAACACTCTTCAGAAGAAACTTGACAATCTAACTAGACATGCACTGGATTTGAGCAGGGGACGAAAAGAGTAAGTAAAACAAAGAAAAACATGGTGGAGAACAAGCTGATGAAAAACACCTGGTTGAGATCACCTGGTGGAGATAATCTGGTGCAGATCACCTGGTAGAGATCACCAGGTGGAGATCACTTGGTAGAGATCACCTGGTAGAGATCACCTGGCTGAGACCAGCTGGTGAAGATCAATGGTAAAGGTCACTGAATTCTTATCAGTGGAGCACAAGAAGATGGCCCAGTAAAAATCATGGTCAGTATTGAGCGGAGCAGCTCAATGAAATTGGCAGGAATGAAATTTTAGGGAAAAAAATCTGGGTTTTTCGCTAATAAGAGCCAGTTCAGCATACAATCTACATCACTGCCATCATCAAAATTATCAGTACTACAATCCTCGACAACAACTGCTTTCAGTATCAGCATTATTATCACTATCACAAAACTCTACAACTGTACTGGCAATGTACTATCAACACATTTGCAACATCACCACCAATTACCAACTCTTCCATCTCCACCGCCAACAACATTATCTCCTATTCTTCCCCTAGTTGGTGTTTATATATAGAAAACTCTGGGATATACAAGTGTATCAAATTTATTTGAAGACGAATGAGATTCCACATTGCTTTCAACATTTTAGTCAACATGTGTTTGTACATGTACCCTGGCAGTTTGTACCAGTTATGATGAGCAATATCTGTATATTATAAGACAGAAAATACACACGTCTGTTTGTGCATCTAGCTAAAAACTCAACACGGGAAAAGTCTAGTGATGTGAAATTGTCATATCATTCTGTCTGGATTTTCATGTTAACACCCCTATTTTCATCTCTGTGCCCTTCCCTTCCTGAGTTATTTTATATTTAAATGCTTAAATGGTGAGCTTAACGATATGAAAATTGCACATCTCATTCTGTCTAAAACTTGCAGGTGAGCACACTATTATCTGATCACTATGATAATCCCTTCCCAATGTCTGTGATACTGGAATAAGAAAGGTGTGGTGACAATATTATCTCAAAAGAGAAACTACATTAAAAGTGCTCTAACATTGTGCTTTCTAAACTTGCATTCTGGAGTGTCCACTTTTGTGCTGAATGCTCTAACAATTTTTCGCACCTGTGAAAAACATTTAAATTCTGTGCAAAGTTGGTTAGCAAAGCTAGCATACATATAATTTAGAACAGAACTGACGAGATGTTAATGTGGATCTTATTCGTCCATCCAGACATTCCTGGATAGTTGCCTGGATCGGACCCTACGTGCTTCTCTCCTCAACCTTACCATATTTCATACAATCTACTAAACTGCTGAAACAGTGACACTTATCAAAACGTGACCTATATATATATATAAACGAAGCATGTTCAAATGAAACAGGACCTAACTGCACCAAGTTACCATGTGTACAATGTGCATGATGATGTAATTTCTGATGTAAATAGCACATACCAACCGTCAAGTTTGTTTAATTTAATTTGATCAGCGAGCGATGATTCATTTTCTAACAACTGAAGGATGTCGACCAGTTGGCATTCATTAAATAATGCAGGCAGTGTGTGGTGAAAAAAGTGTGTCGAAGACAACAGTGATGAATTGGACAAAAACAGTGTTTAAAAAAGAACCTCAATTAACAAAAGATCTTCTGAGACCAGGTCAGGTGCATATTGTTGCGTCAGAAGATGTCATCGCCAAAATTGATGCAGCAATTCGGTTGGACCGTCACAGGAGCTTACGTTAACCACACTTTTGTCACCATACACTGCCTGCATTCTGGAATGAATGTCAACTGGCCGACATCCTTCAGCTGTTAGAAACCGAATCACCGCTCGCTGATCAACTCTGGACAGATTCCGTATCACACCCGCCATGTTTTCAACTGTCTGCTGAGGAAACTATGAGTCGGAGGATAATGAAATTTTGCAAACTTGACGGTTGGTATGTGCTGTTTACATCAGAAGTGACGTCAGCACGCGCATGGTACATATGTTCACTTGATGCAGTTAGGTTCGGTTTCATTTAAACGTGCCTCGTATATATAATCTGTTTGATCAGTCCTAAGATTTGGCTGTAAGGTTGTCTGAGTATTTCTCTCCATTGCACCATATACTTTGCAGCTCTCTTCTATTCAGCATAGGTTCATACTTTAACATCTCTGCATGTCTAAGATGTAAAAGTCAGTCTAGGTTGACCCATTCTTCATTTCCCCTGAATTGTGCCCTCTAGTATCTTCTGTAGAAGACTTTTATATCTCTTATTGTATCCCAGTTAACTCAATCTTCGTTTCTGTATCATTTTAAATATTTGTCATTGGATATTTTTTCTGTCCAACTCACTCATTGCATTATATGCTAGCACCATATTTTAAACGCTCCCAAGCATTTGTCATCCTTCTTTGTTAGAGTCCATGTTTCAGCTCCGTACAGTACAAATGAGTTGTGATTATTCTTTCCCACAGTTCTATCCTGATATTCTTTGAGGTTGGCAATTTCTTTGTTTTTCTTAAGGACTATTCTGCCATTGCAGTCCTTGTCTTAATTTATGTCTCATTGTGGGCATCTTCTGTCTCATTGTGGGCATCTTCTGTCTCATTGTGGGCATCTTCTGTCTCATTGTGGGCATCTTCTGTCTCATTGCGGGCATCTTGTCTCATTGTGGGCATCTTCTGTCTCATTGTGGGCATCTTCTGTCTCATTGTGGGCATCTTCTGTCTCATTGCGGGCATCTTCTGTCTCATTGTGGGCATCTTCTGTCTCATTGTGGGCATCTTCTGTTATGGTTTGCCCCAAATATGTAAACTTCTGTACTTGTTCAATTATTTCTCCATTGATGATTAGAATGAACGAAGCCAAGCCATATTCATTAGCGAATGATGCTTGGATATTACCAAAGTTTTTGTTTTCAATGTGTTTATTTTCATGTCAAACTATTTGGTTGTGCTGTTTATTTTTTCAAGCATCCTTTGCGACGTTGCTACTGATTCTCTAACTGTGGTTTAATCATCAACAAATTTGAAGACATTAACTTTCATACCACTGACATTGGCACGCCTATTACAACTTCGAATAATTCTTCCATTATTTTTCAGAATATGCGTTATAGAGACTCAGTGAAAGCAAGTAACCATGACTACACTGTCTTATCGAAGCTGGACCTGTTAGTCCATCTTTTATGGCAATAATCACCTCTTGATTTTCATACAGGTTCTGGATTAACCTAATGATTGGTCTCTCTATATGAATTTATTGCAACATCTAGGAGAGTCTGTTCCAGGGGACTCGATCACAGACTTTCTCATAGGCAATAAAGCAGATAAATTGTGATTTTCCTTGATTGATCATTCTTTCTGTGAGAAGCAATGAACCATGGTATCCCGTGTACCCTCTGACCTGGTGAAATACAAACTGGTTATCTATTACTACCTCCTTTATCCTGCCATCAATTCTCTCTTTAATTGTCTTTAAAGAATTTATGATACATGCGTATATATATACAAGACGTGTTCAAATTAAACCGGACCTAAGTGCACCATGTGAAGATACGCATGATGACATAACTTTTGGTGTAAACAGCACATACCAACCGTCAAGTTTGCAAAATTTCATTATTCTCCAACTCATGGTTTCATCAACAGACCGTTGAAAACATGGCGTGTGTGATGCGGAATCCATCTAGAGTTGATCAGCGAGCGGTGATTCGGTTACTAACAGCTGAAGGATGTCGACCAGTTTACATTCAACACAGAAGGCAGGTAGGGTATGGTGACAAAAGTGTGTCGAAGACAACAGTGAAAAACGGGACAATGATGTTTAAAGAAGGACGTGAGTTAACGAAAGATCTCTGAGACCAGGTCAGGCGCATATTGTTGCGTTAACTCACGTCCTCCTTTAAACACCGTTGTCCCATTCTTCACTGTTGTCTTCAATACACTTTTTGCCACCATACACTGCCTGCATTCTGCGATGAATGTCAACTAACAGACATCTTTCAGCTGTTAGAAACCGAATCACCGCTTGCTCATCAATTCTGGATGGATTCCGTATCTCGCCTGCCATGTTTTCAACGGTCTACTGAGGAAACTATGAGTTGGAGGATAATTAAATTTTGCAAACTTGACAGTTGGTATGTGCTGCTTACAACAGAAGTGACATCATCATGTGCACCATACGTATGTTCACTTGATGCAGTTAGGTCCGATTTAATTTGAACACACCTCTTTTATATATATATTTTTAAAAACGAATGCATGTTTCACACACAAATGGCTTTTGAAATGAGTTTGTCAAAAATGTTTGGTAATTAGTTTGTATATGTATATAGAAATCATAATGGCCACCATGTAAAGTGGCTGACTATTGTAAATGTGAAAAAACACAGTATATTCATTGTAAGATGCTGAAAGCGATTTTCAAAACATGCTTAAAGCAGCAACAATTGCAAAAATCTGACTTTTTTTGTATTAAGAAAATATATACAAAACACAAAAAGAAAGTGAGGTAATAGGAATGGGGGAGGGAAAGTGGAGATATACGGTACTTATCTCTCAAGAAGTCAAATGAAAGCAGGAAACGGCGGCCATTCAAAGCGCATATGTTTTTAAATGACATCTCAAAGATAAGTGAGATTTAGCACCTAGTCCTACCGTAGAAGAACGATAAACATGGAGATTCTGCGTACACACTATAGATTCGTAATAATATTCATATTCGGCTAAATGGTTAAATGTCTCTATTCGTATTCCGCTGAACAGTAAAAACCCTATTTGGTGCATCCCTAATATCCTGAGTGGTCTGTAGGGGTCTTTGTGTATGACAAAGACAAGAATAGCACCCCTGCCCCACAGAGAGCATGTCGTAAGAGATGATTAACTGTGTGACATGGCATTACACCAGCCATAGTTAGGTGGTTTGTTTAAAGCAGCATAGATGGTACTTCACAGGCTGCGGGTCTACTTTGCTCTAGTGTTTAAGTCTATTAAGATGGAATTGCACAAAGCTTAACCATCCTACGCGGCACATGTCCCACCGCAGCAGAGTAATAAAAGGCTGAAGCCTAACCCGTTAAACAGAGAATTCTCCTCCCAGCTCATACCAGAGCTGAGATCTGCACAGGGGTATCTGCCCTGCGGAAGTACAGGTCAACTAAGAATTATTATCACTTATATATATTGTCCTCGTCCTCTTCACCTCACCTTACATTCCCCTCCCCCTCTCACGAAAAAGTGGGTCCAAAAGTTGATCTCGAAAGGAACAAAAGGTTGTCCTGAAAAGGACACTAAGCAAATCTTGGGGAGTGTTGGCAAGCAGGCTGGATTTGACAGGTATGGGGTGCATGGCAGTGGAAGCACTACAGCATGCACACACATACACACACACATCCACTCAATGGCTGACAGTGGTCAAGAAGAAGGGTAAATATTTAACAAACAACAACAACACATATATATGCACATACTATAATGGATCCCACATATATAATGGGGCCCGTTAAAGCAGAGAGGTAAGTCGCTCGTCTCTAATGAATTGATCGAAAGCTCGAAATGGCAGGTGCTCAAAACCCACGTTTCAAGTGACCCCTGGTGTCAAGCAAGGTTACATCCAGGGCTTAGTCCTTTGGGAGATGGATGATAAACTCAGAGGTCCCCTGTACATGCTGTGTACGAAAATTACACATGGCAGAAAATCAAAAAGAGCAGGCTGTTAGCTGATGCCATGGCAACAATTTCGAAAAATGAACTAAATTCTTACCCAGTAAGCTACAAATGCCCCCCCCCCCCCCCCCCCCCCCCCATGGATAGCTTTGACTACCTAGCAGTAGGCATGCCCATGCTGTTCAGATTTCAAGAATATATATATATACGAGGTGTGCTAAAAAATTTTTAAAATTTTCAACCAAATCAAATGAAACACGGGCGTTGTCCTTCGGCAGGAAGATATAGGGTATATGTACGATGCAGATGTGGGAATTTCTGGCAGTCAGCCTTTCAGTGTTCAGTGTAGTAGTGAGCACCCGTCGGGTTTTCATTCACCACGAAATGACGCAATGTCATTGTCATGTTGATCCTTCTCTTTCACTCCCGTGGGGTTGTGAATCTCGAGTATGCAAATACAAATGTCAAAACATTACCAAAGAGTATTACCTGGAGGTCATCTGTCGCTGTTGTGATGCTGTTCGACACAAGCAACCAAACCTATGGACAACGGGAACTTGGCAGATACATTATGACAACGCAGCCACCCATTCTATGCCTCTGATTCAGGCTTTCTTCGCCAAACACAACATTCCTCTGATTCGCCAGGCTCCCTATTCTCCCAGCATGGCTCCTTGTGAGAATGAACAAGGAGGAAGACCTCACCTCCTGGGAGATGCTTGCACAAAATTGTTCCACTGGCGTGCTTGCATGACGCAAGGTGCTCAGATCGCAGAGCATAACTCCATCGTTGAGGCCCAGAGAAAGTGTACTGCCTGAAAGAACAGAACGAATGATGTTTCCACAGCTGACTCGAGTGCCCGAATGCTGCAAAGTATGCTGTGACAGGACTGCAAGTAAAACGGTCATTCTAAGAGACTCTAAAAGCGGACTCCAAGCCATCTCAAGCCCCAAAGAAGATACTCTCACATGAAATAAAATACAACATTGGATTGCTGTCCTAGCAGATCTAGTCCTACAGTGCATTTGGCCCACTGCCGGATCCTTAGAAACGAAAAGGCAAAAGCCGAATGTGGCGGCACGCAGACTCGTCATCCACAGAGCTATAAAGAAGCAAAGACATTCATCAAATGATCTAT
Organism: Ariolimax columbianus; assembly: GCA_036924085.1. Lineage (NCBI taxonomy): Eukaryota > Metazoa > Mollusca > Gastropoda > Stylommatophora > Arionidae > Ariolimax > Ariolimax columbianus. Next base: position 63,422,005 of record JAVGWX010000012.1, read on the forward strand.
GAGAACAGAATGGAGAGACCAGCACAAAGAATACAAGCCAGAATATGACAGCATAGACAAACTTGGCAGAGATGGACAGGCAAAGATCATATTCAGAACGGGACATTGCAAACTCAAGTCCCATCTCCACAGAATGGGCTTCAGAGACACCGCCACTAGTAATTGTAGAGCACCCAATCAAATACCACAACATATCCTGCAGGACTGCCCTACTCATACAGACCAAAGTGAGGAAGTTTGGCCTGGGGGAGCGACCTTGCTGTGGGGGACCATCGGAGACCTGAAATGAACATTCTCCTTGGTGAACCTCACAAGACTAGAAGCACAGCATCAGTTGATCAAGTCAGAAAAAAATGAAGCTGTGTCATGATTGGTCTCTATAGCCATATGAGAACATATCTCATAGCACAAGTCTGAATCTGTAGCCATCATAGATTGCAATAGGCAACTATTATTATTATTATTGTAATTAACACCTACCATCTCATGTTTCATATCACAGTAAATTTTCACTTCATTTCACCTCACTTCACACAACAATTTGTTTGATATTTGTTATTATTATTATTATGTACAAAAAAGAATTTTTTTTAAATGTGATCTATGCTACAAGAAGCTCAATTGTTTAAAGAAAGACATGCGCATAGCAGCGATGAATGTTCTATGTGAAAAGTTTGAAACATTTTGTAACAACAGTCAGCAAACACAATTGAATTGAATGTGTTTACTAATGATTGTACCACAGAATTACATGTGAAACAAAGCAACAAGAATGGACATATACACTTTGTCATCAGACTAAGTCATGGGAGCCTCAGCACATCAGGAAGGTAGAGCTATTGATCAGTCAATCTTCACAGGTCCCGTTTACGTGGATGACATTGTCCTGTTTGGTAATATTAGGTAGTGAAAAGCCCATCCCTAGGCCTGTCTATATCCTGGGCCTAGACCAAAGTTCAGAACATCATTTCCGACACAGCACTCCAGGGTTTTGAAACTCAAGGTCACACAGCGGAGGGCACCAATGAATTCATTTATCTCGGTAGCATGATATCATCCAATGGGCGCAGCTATCCCGATATGTCAAGGCAGATTGGACTAGCTGCGTCTGCTATGCAGGACCTCCGACATGTGTGGAGTAATGGCAAGATCTCCCTTGGGACAAATATCTGCATCTACCAGCCCTGTATGGTCCAAGTTCTGTTTTACAGCTTCGGAAACTGGACATTGCTGAAACATGACATGTCGAGACTGGAAGCCTTTCACATGCGCAGCCAGCGGCGTATCCTGGGCATCCGATGGCATGACTACATCTGCACCGTGGAGGTCCCTGCTATAACATGACTTCCACCCATTCTCAGAAACACTTGACTGGCACCAAGTTTCATTGTTCGGTCATGTTGTACGGCTCTACCAGGAAACTCTGCCCACAAGATAATACACAAATCGCTCCTCAGTGCCAAAAAACTTCCCCCGACCGGCTGTAAGCATAGAAGAGGCCGTCACCGAACAGTATGGCTCCAGTAAGTAGCAACCTCCTCCTCAGCCCTGGATGAGGTCTAAAACCACGCCACAGCTGTAGGTCATGGATGTGGCCGACCTATGCAATGGGCCTCAGACGCCTAAGCGAACATTATTATTATTATCGGACGCAGAAATAAATGGGGTCAAAAATGCAACACTGATTCGTCAAGCAAGGAAAAAATATAATATAAACCAGAATAAAACGAAGCTGTTTAAAATCATCACCTTAAGCAAAAAGCCAGTCATGCTTGAAGATATGGCACTGGAAGAGATGGTACTGGAAGATATGGTACTGGAAAAGATGGCACTGGAAGAGATGGCACTGGAAGATATGGCACTGGAAGATACGGCACTGAAAGAGATGGTACTGGAAGATATGACACTGGAAGAGATGGCACCGGAAGATATGGCACTAGAAGAGATGATCACCTTCACATATTTGATCAACACCAATGGTACTTCAAGTGGCACAGAGGCAGACGTAAGAGTTAGAATTACAAAAAACAAGAATTGCATTCCTGTTACAAAATAATATATGGAAATCCGGGGCAATAAAAACTAATACCAAGTTAAGATTGTTTAATTCCAACGTCAAGTCAGTACTTCCTGTACGGAGCAGAAACTTGGAGAACGACAAAAAACAATACAGAGGAAACTTCAGCCGTTCATCATTAAATGTTTACGAAGGATATTGTGTACAGGTCGGCAAAACATGGGGAGGAATGAGGACCTATGGGAAAGGAACCAACAACAATCAGTGGAGCAGCAGACCAAACTCAGGAAACAGGGTTAGATAGGACATAAGCTACAGAAATCATCACCAAAGTGGCCAGACTGGCACTGACATGGAATACACAGGAAAAACGTAAGAGAGGTAGACCAAGAAATACCTAGATTGTGGCAAATGAAAAAACCATATGAGGTTGTCAACGACTAATAGCTTGCATCAGGGTCAGTGAATCAGAGCCGACTAAAACACTATTCCACCTCCAAGTGGCGGCCCTGGAAACAGGCTGCACTAGTGTAGTTTGACTAAGAGAATAAGAGTCGCGGTGGGACAACAAATTTAGTACCCAACCAGACCAGCTGAAACAGGATGTAACTGGCCAAAAGGCACAGATATCGCAGCCTCGATTATAAACTACGATACAACATTCTTTTCAGAACGAACACCGAAGAAGACAAAGAAAAATATCCACAAACAGCAGAATTCTCTCATTTTAAGGAAGATCAGATTTCTGAAACAGAATTCTCTTGTAAGGTGAAAACTGAACAGATTTCCATTGTAGGTAAGTCTTTTACAAAAACCTTCTTAGGCACTCCGGCTATAGCTACACTATGTGAACAGCATTCAAGTTCCTCTGGTTATTTTTCAACAAAATAGGAGCTTCTTTGTGATTATACTCGTGAGCTTGTAAAGAATGATTGAGATCTAATAGGCAATGCAGATAACTGTTGTATAATCCTGAGAGTTGAGTGGCAGACAAGATGATCAATGGAGAGGTATTGGAGAGAACATGCACTGTTATTGTCTTTTCCATGCTTAGTCTTCGAAGACTCCGATGGCTGGGACACACTCGAAAGACGGAAGAATACCAACGGACCTTCTCTATGGTGAATTACAATTGAGGGAAAAAAAAATGGAAAGCCTGACACAAACATTGGTCCAACACACACTCCTCTCTACCCTCGTCCGGCGGCAGCGGAGTACTCGGCTCCACCTAGGGAATCTGTAGGGATTTAGATCGACACACTATGCATGAACAAGCCTCAGCAGTTAGACATGGTAGTGGTCGTTCGACGCAACGGGCCTTAGATGCCTATGCGAACATTATTATTATTAAAAGATCTTGGGGCTGGCCGCTACTTCGGTACAATAATGTATGCAAGCAAGATATAAATGATGGGGGTCATCGATTTGGAATCATAGGAACAGGATATCATGGATCGTGTTACAAGGAGGGGCAGGATTAAGCATGGAATACAGATACATGGAAAAATTGGGGACGGCGTGGGCTAGTGGTTAAGTGACACGGCTCACAACCAGAAGGTGCTGGGTTCAATCCCCATCACAGTCCCGGCCGTTACCCCGGGGAAGCAAACCCTTAGAAAATTCAGGAGGAAGCAGATCCTTACATAAAATGCATGCTGAAGTCGGATGCACTGGGCCGATAGGCGCAAAATAAAAACCACAGTGCAACACACACCGCCTTGGGGATAAAAGAAATAAGGCGAACACAAAACAAAAGCAAAAAAAAAAAAAAAAAAAAAAAAAAAAAAAGACATGAAATACTGACTGCGGATTGGCTAAGGACTCAGCATTTGAGATGCCACAAATGGTCCTGATTTTCCTTGCACACATTGTGGAAGATGCTTCTCTGCCCGGATTGGTCTCACAAGTCACCTTCGTTATTGTTATGGACTGTAGTTACATCCATTTTTTTTTTCAAAGCACAACTTACTATATCGTCTGGCAAGATAGAAAGAGCCAATGGAAAAACTATGAACAGTTTTTGTATTTAAGATTAATTAACTTTTTAATATAGAAAACAATAGCGTCTTTTGTGTGATGTATTGGAGCAATTTTACTCATTAAACGTGATAATTGAATTAGGTAACCAATTTGCAACATATTTAAGAAGGCAGCACTATTTCTAATTATTAATGCGGACAATAGAAACACATTTTTTAAAGATTATTTGATGATTAAACCTATCACTACAGAATATATTCATGGCAGTCTGGCTTACTAGGTGGAGATTGGCACTGTGATGAGCTTACTGAGTAGCCTTGCATTGCACAACAGCAAGGAGGACCTTGGTCCATCTTCTCATGTACGCATTGGTTTGTGAGGAGAGCCCCTATAAACCGCCACAAAAGAAAGTAGTCATTAGAACGAGTGACATCAGTAACAACAACCCCTGCCACCTGCCTCTCATATATGTACAAACACATAAATGAACATTCATTTCAGAATGACGAACAAATCAACAATACTCTCTCGGTAAGCGAAAGTGCAAAACTTACAAAAATAAGGTACTTCAACAATGACTGACAATATAATGTTTAACTGTGAATCCAACATTAAGGTATTGATAAACATGAATACTGTAATAGACATTTGCAAATATTGTCATAGCAGGGGTTGGAGTTTGCTTACAGACTTCTCCTGTCCTGGGCATCACAACTTACTTTCCCTGTCCTGGAAACCACGACTTACTTTCCCTGTCCTGGAAACCACAACTTACTTTCCCTGTACTGGAAATCATGACTTACTTCCCATATCTTTGGCACCACGACTTACATTCCCTGTCCTGGGCACCAAGACTTACTTCCCATGTCCTGGGCACCACGACTTATTTCCCCTGTTCTGGAAACCACGACTTATATCCCCTGTCCTGGGTAACACGACCTACATCCTCTGTCCTGGGCACCACAACTTACTTCCCCTGTCATGGTCACCATGACTTACTTCCCTTGTCCTGGGCACCACGTCAGACATCATGTTTCCAATATTCAGCATCATGGATTGCCTTGTCATTCCCCCTCAACATGTCATCACTATTGCATGTTTCCAAAATGTTAAGAAGGATCATCAGGTAATCTATTCTTGAATGCATTAATTACTATGCCTCCACTATTTCCTGTGGCAATGCATTCTAAGCATTCACCACTGTCTGACTAAAAAAATAATTTCCTAATATCTAATCTGGACATTCTTTCATTAATTTATAGCTATGCCCTCTTGTTCTTGTAGGTGGCTGAATTTTGAAAAAAACTTGTTATAGTCTAATTTATCTTTTCCGTTGATTATCTTATAAACCTGTATTAAGTCACCTCGAATTAAGTTCTTCCTGCATCGTAATACACTAGGTTGAAGTCTATTTAGTGACTTCCATGTTGCATACAGTAAGTTGTGTCCAGGCGCAGGTTCCTCCCGTAGTGCAATCCACAGAACCTACGTCAGTTCATTTCACTTTCAACGCAGCATTTTCCGGGACTAGTCTGTGGAGGCTGTGTTGGCTGTAAGAAAGTTTGTCTAGATTTCAGTCTTGTGCACAGAGACGATATATTGGTTTGCAAACTTTCATCTATCTTACAATCCTACAGAGCCAATATATTGGTTTGCAAACTTTCTTACAATCCTACAGAGCCAATATATTGGTTTGCAAACTTTCTTCTTTCTTACAATACTACAGAGCCGATATATTGGTTTGTAAACTTTCTTACAGTGCTACGGAGCTAATATATTGATTTGCAAACTTTTTTACAGTGCTACGGAGCTGATATATTGGTTTGCAAACTTTCTTACAATCCTACAGAGCCGATATATTGGTTTGTAAACTTTCTTACAGTGCTACGGAGCTAATATATTGATTTGCAAACTTTCTTACAGTGCTACGGAGCTGATATATTGGTTTGCAAACTTTCTTACAGTGTTTCGGAGCCGATATATTGGTTTGCAAACTTTCTTCTTTCTTACAATCCTACAGAGCCAATATATTGGTTTGCAAACTTTCTTCTTTCTTACAATCCTACAGAGCCAATATATTGGTTTGCAAACTTTCTTCTATCTTACAATAGTACAGAGCCAATATATTGGTTTGCAAACTTTCTTCTTTCTTACATTACTACAGAGTGATATATTGGTTTGCAAACTTTCTTACAGTGCTACGGAGCTGATATATTGGTTTGCAAACTGTCTTACAATCCTACAGAGCCGATATATTGGTTTGCAAACTTTCTTCTAATACTACAGAGTGATATATTGGTTTGCAAACTTTCTTACAATCCTACAGAGCCGATATATTGGTTCGTAAACTTTCTTACAGTGCTACGGAGCTGATTTATAGGTTTGCAAACTTTCTTCTTTCTTACAATCCTACAGAGCTGATATATTAGCTTGCAAACTTTCTTACAATCATACAGAGCTGATATATTAGCCTGCAAACTTTCTTACAATCATACAGAGCTGATATATTAGCCTGCAAACTTTCTTACAATCATACAGAGCTGATATATTAGCTTGCAAACTTTCTTACAATCATACAGAGCTGATATATTAGCCTGCAAACTTTCTTACAATCATACAGAGCTGATATATTAGCTTGCAAACTTTCTTACAATCATACAGAGCTGATATATTAGCTTGCAAACTTTCTTACAATCATACAGAGCTGATATATTGGCTTGCAAACTTTCTTACAATCATACAGAGCTGATCTATTGGCTTGCAAACTTTCTTACAATCATACAGAGCTGATCTATTAGCTTGCAAACTTTCTTACAATCATACAGAGCTGATTAATTGGCTTGCAAACTTTCTTACAATCATACAGAGCTGATCTATTAGCTTGCAAACTTTCTTACAATCATACAGAGCTGATATATTAGCTTGCAAACTTTCTTCTTTCTTACAATCATACAGAGCTGATCTATTAGCTTGCAAACTTTCTTACAATCATACAGAGCTGATATATTGGCTTGCAAACTTTCTTACAATCATACAGAGCTGATATATTGGCTTGAACGTATTTCCATACTTAAATTTAAGAGTTTCTCAATGACAATTTTTCCAGAACATATAAATGTTCCTGTACTTCCTGTCAAAAGTTTTATAAATGGGAATGGTGTGGGCTAATGGTTAAGTGACACAGCTAATAACCTGGAAGTGCTGGGGTTGCTCCCCAATCACAGCACCGGCCGTTACCCCAGGGATGCAAACCCTTAGAAAATGCAGAAGAAAGCAGACCCTTTCATAAAATGCATGTGAAGGCAGATGCACTGAGCTGACAGCCACAAAATAAAAACATGGTGCAACGTACACTGCCTTGGGGAATAGAGAAATAAAGCAAACACAAAAAAACAAGTTTTATATTTTTTTTAAAACCGTGTCCAGACGCATATATATTCAGAAGCGAATGAGAATGAATTAAGTCAAATAAAAAAGACTTGCCAAAAACGAATGTGTAGGTCAGAAAGATGGATATATCACAGATAAGATACTACAAGACCGTTATATGTTTGGGTAACAGCGTACTGCGCACTGGTCCACAGAGACAAGCCTCCACAAAAAGTTATTTCTCTATTACAAATAAGGCAAACGAAAAAAACAAAAAAGCTTCACCTCATCTCGTGATTTAAAAATCATATCCATTTCCCTATCCAGCGGCTCAAAAAACATAAAGATAACTTGGTGATATACACAAAAAGGCAACATTTGTTGCCTAGTGTTGTTTGAGGTTTATCCTCAGTGAAAAAGTTGAGCAAACGACATGAAAGACTGACCTCTATGACTGACATTTAGACAACACATTCAAGTAGTCACCCTTTGTAGCAATACAAGTTATGTAGGTGAGCAAGTCCAGGTAGCAGTGAAAAAGGCAAATTCAATGTTAGGTATGATAAAAAGAAATCTTAAACATAGGATCAAGGAAGTGATAGGCAAACTGTATAAAGCATTCGTTAGACCGAGATTGGTGTATTGTGTAGATGTGTGGAGTCCTTATCGTAGAGGAGATATAAAAATGCTGGAAAGAATACAAAGACGAACAACAAAACTGATAGTGGGATTCCAGAATTGCAGTTATGAGGAAAGACTTAAAAAAAACTTATCTAATGTGTCTAGAAAACAGAAGAATTCAAGGTGACTTAACTTAATTTAATGTCTTTATACTGGTTTAGAAGACTCTGCAGTCTGTATACTTCTTCTTCTTCTTCGTACGCAGTCAGACAGTAACCATTATTTTTTTGAAAAAAGCGGCGGTCATCCTGAGGCTGTCGACACTGTCATAGAGCTTCTCTTGTGGTTCCACTGGTGATGGCCACATCTGCTCTCTCTGATCCTCGTATGTCGGGCAGTTCTGCAGCAGATGCTCAGCGGTCATTTTCTCGGTACCACACGGGCATTCGGCGGTACCACCTATCTTCAATTTGTTGAATAGGTGGTACCTCAGTCTATTGTGGCCAGTGCGAAGTCTGAAGACAACAACCTGCTCTCTTCTGTTCAACTGGTAATAGGCATCGTGTTTGATGTAGCCGGTATGTTCAGTTTCCCGAGTCTGTATACAACCAGTTTCATTTAAATTAGTTAGTTTTCTTTCCACTTGTGCCATTTAGCGTTGTGGGGAGCTTGAGTCGTCTATCCTGCGCCAAGTGCGTTGCGTCAGTCAATGTAAGCCCTTGTCGTTTCACAATCACTCTAATGTCATCTATCCACCTACCTCGCAGCCGCCCTCTTGCCCTGTAGTCAGATCTACCAGCATTGTAAGCCATCAGTGGAAGATGATGAGGGTGCATTCTCATGAGATGACCAAACCAACTTATTTTCTGCCTGGAAATGTATTCGGAACAAGACGTAGTGCCGACCATACTTCGAATGTCGTCATTCCGCTTTCTGTCTCTTCTGGTAACACCGATGACTTTCCTCAAACACTTCATTTCACAAGTCGAAATTCTGCTCTCGCACGCCCTTGACAGAGGCCATGTTTGGCACTGGTAACACAAAATCGGCATAAATATACTGTTTATCAGCTGTTGCTTTGTTGCCAAACTAATGCCCGGGTGTCTAAGCAATGGGGACAGCTGATAAGTCACCGCAGATGCTTTCTGGCACCTTGTCTCGATTTCCCTGTCAATCCTACTGTCTGCGGAAAATACTGCCCAAATACTTGAACTGATGGATCTGTTGAAGAGCAATATTATTTAGATTTATTTTGAGTGGCCCAGAGTTCTACTGATCATCATAGTTTCTGTTTTGTTCTCGCTAATTTGCATTTTGTATTTAGCACAGGTAGTCGCAAGCGCCTTCATGTGGTTTTGCAGTTTGTTTTCATTTACATTACCTTGCTCTAAAAGCTATGTGTATCCAATCTATTCTTAAATGCATTAATTGTCCCTGCATCCACTACTTCCTGAGGCAATGCATTCCAAGCATTCACCACTTAATTTAGGTTTATGAGATAATCAAAGGAAAGAATAAAATGGACTATAACAAGTTTTTTTCTAAATACAACTACCTACAAGAACAAGAGGACATAGCTATAAATTAACCAAAGAATGGTCTAGATTAGATAATAGGAAATATTTTTTTAGTCAGAGAGTGGTGAATGCTTGGAATTCATTGCCACAGGAAGTAGCGGAGGCAGAGACAATTAATGCATTCAAGAATAGATTGGATACATATAGCTTTTAGAGCATGGACATGTAAATGAAACTGGTTATATACAGACTCTGCAGAGTCTTCTAAACCAGTATAAAGACAATATGTTAAGAATAATAGGTTTAAGGCACACTGTGCTACTGAGAGATTTTAGAATGGATCATGAGAGCAATGATGATGTAAGAAAGGCTAATTTAAATCAGTGCTCTTCAATTTGGGCACTACCGCCCACTAGGAGGCCATTTTAGTTCCAGGTGGGCGGTAGCAGAATAATTACATGCTGTATTCAAAACACAACCTGAGGAAACTCCCAGATTACCAGTAAATCAAGAGAATCTGTGTTTTTTCATATGCTAGCAAACGGCTGTGAAACATCGAGAGTTACCCAAACCTCGAGTCCTTTTATGTTATAGAAAGGTCCTCAGAATACTGTGTAAGAATACAGACTTTCAACAAGAGTTGGGCATAGCAGAAAACTGGTTCATAAATTCCAACATGAACAGAAAATTGAAATACTTTCTTCTTTTTCTTCTATGTTCTTTGCGCGCCAAATATGGCGCATAAGGCAGAAACAAATGATCTCCAGTTGGAATGGTGTGACGCAACTGTCATTAGATCTTTTATGGTGCAGAGGCCCATAGTTGAGCCCTCTCGGATGATTGTTCTTCTGATTGTTTCCTTGGGTCTCCCTCTTTTCCAAACACGCCTTGGTGTCCATTCGAGTGCTCACAATGGAAGACGATGGTTGTTCATTCCAAGGACATGTCTGGTGTATGTCCATTTAGAAGATCTTGATTTTGCAGATGACCTAGCGCTACTAAGTACCACTACTGAAAAAACACAAGAAAATATAGATAGACTATGCCAATGGTCAGAACAGATAGGACTTCAAGTAAACGCCTCAAAGAAGAAAAACATGGCTTCCATAAATAACAACGGTTGATATCAAGCTACAGGGGAAATCTCTACAAAATGTCCTACACTACACATACCTGTGAAGCAAAATGACAACAAGATGGAGATCCCACAAAATAAATTTCCACTATAATTGCTTTGTCCTTGTGCACCTTTATTCAGCTCACCAACATCTGGAAATCAACGAAACTGAGCAAACACACCAAGCTCAGACTATTCAACTCAATATTAATATCAGTCTTGACAAACGAATGTGGAAGCTGGAAGACAAAAAAAGCACTGGAAAACAAACTAAACATCTTTGACAATAAATGTTTAAGAAAATTATTGAATATACGTTGGGACCAGTTCATCACTAATGACTCGATAAGAACAGAGACAAACCAACTATATGTGTCGACCATCATAAGGAAAAAACAAAATACTTTGGCCATATCAAAAGTTTTGAGAGAATGGTAATGGAAGATATGGTGCCGGCAAGAGAGGCAGAGGTAGACCAAGAAAGCGATGGCACCAGGATGTTAAGGAATGCTTGGGCATAACTCTGGAGCAAGCTGGAGAATTGGCAAGAGATTGAGTTTCTTCCAGATGGACTGTGATGGGAGCGACGTTCTGCAAAGAACATTCTACATGATGATTAAGAACATAAATGATACACAGACTCAGTGGACGATCACATAATTTTCTTCAATTTAGATTATAGTGGGCATAAGGAAAATTTACTGTCACGATAGTTATAAAAGTGGGCCCCAGGTATTAAAATGTTGAAGAGCACTGATGTTAGCAATGGTGATGTTAGTAATGGTGATGTTAGTAATGGTGATGTAAGCAAGGGTGATGTAAGCACTGGTGATGTAAGCACTGGTGATGTAAGCAAGGGTGATGTTAGCACTAGTGATGTAAGCAAGGGTAATGTAAGCCCTGATGATGTAAGCACTGATGATGTAAGCAAGGGTGATGTAAGAAAGGATGATGTAAGCAAGGGTGATGTAAGCACTGGTGATGTAAGCAAGGGTGATGTAAGCACTGGTGATGTAAGCACTGGTGATGTAAGCAAGGGTAATGTAAGCCCTGATGATGTAAGCACTGGTGATGTAAGCAAGGGTGATGTAAGCACTGGTGATGTAAGCAAGGGTGATGTAAGAAAGGATGATGTAAGCACTGGTGATGTAAGCAAGGGTAATGTAAGCCCTGATGATGTAAGCACTGGTGATGTAAGCAAGGGTGATGTAAGCAAGGGTGATATAAGCAAGGGTGATGTAAGCAAGGGTGATGTAAGCAAGAGTAATGTAAGCCCTGGTGATGTAAGCACTGGTGATGTAAGCAAGGGTGATGTAAGCACTGGTGAGGTAAGCAAGGGTAATGTAAGCCCTGGTGATGTAAGCAAGGGTGATGTAAGCAAGGGTGATGTAAGCACTGGTGATGTAAGCAAGGATGATGTAAGCACTGGTGATGTAAGCAAGGATGATGTAAACACTGGTGATGTAAGCAAGGGTGATGTAAGCACTGGTGATGTAAGCAAGGGTGATGTAAGCAAGGGTGATGTAAGCAAGGGTGATGTAAGCACTGGTGATGTAAGCAAGGGTGATGTAAGCAAGGGTGATGTAAGCACTGGTGATGTAGACAATGATAATGGGGACAATGATGATTAAGATTTTATAAGAAGTGTCAATGATGAGAAGTCGCTGGTCAATTAGTTTGAATGCCAGCTGTCTGATCATAAGGGCATGCATTAAAAACCTTGGTAACGCACAGGTTTTCTTCTACTATTTGAGGTAAAATAAAAACCTAGCCTGCACAGTGCATGGTGACTGCCACAGTGAGTTTCCTTTTTTTCTCAGCCCTATGAATCCTCAGGTAGGTTGGTAGTCTGATCAGTCGATAATGGTCCGTCGCGGCAACCGTCCATGAGTGGTCGAGTCCCAGGCTGCATGCAATGAGGGTGATATCTTTCTAATTTGACCCTAACCAGGTTGTGTGTGGATAGCTGTGGGGGAAGGACGAAGATGGAGAGGGTCTTCTTCTTCTGCGTTCGTCCTGAAAAGACATTTTGCTATTTTGTAGTAGTTTACCGTGAGGTTGCGATATCTGTGCCTTTTAGTCTGTGCCTTTTGGCGTTATTGAGTACCGATTTTGGCGTTATTGAGTACCGATTTTGCCTTCTCTCTGCAATTCATATCCTCTTAGCTAGACTGCACCAATGCAGCCTGTTTTTAGGGCTTTCACTTGAAGGCGGAATAGGGTCTTGTCAGCCCTGGTTCACAGACCCTGATGCAAGCAGCCAGCTATAGGTTGCTGACCCCTGTCAGCTCATTCACTGTGTTGCATCTACAGAGGGTCATTTCTCATCCTCAGGATGCCCTCGGCATGACCAAAAAAATCATCAGCAATGGTAATAAATGCTGCTGAGATAGATTTGTTATGATGATGGTGCAAGTGACGGTTGTGGTGGTCGTCGTGGTTTTGGTGTTGAGTGTAGCGATAAAGTTGACAATGATGATGGTGATGCTGGTACTGATGATGCCATTAGTGGTGATGATGACATTGATAATGATGATAATGCTACATGTGGTAGCAAATAATGATGATAGTGATGATGTATATAATGGTACTAACACACCTAATTACAATGTTGGTATAGTAGTACCTGTCATGGCAGAAACAATGATGATGATAAAGATAAACAATTTTGCATCATGATGATGCCGGTAATAACCACCATATGAAAGACAGAAAAATAAGGACTGATTAAATCCAAAACCCACCACTAAAATGATGGTGGTATAAAGTGTTAGTAGCCAATTTGGTGCACTGAACTGTTGAAACCAGGTGTTGCAGTTAGTGTGGACGGTAAGATAACTGAGGAAGACTTGCTTGTGTGCTGGTCTCGTCCTGTTGGGTGCCTGGTCGGTGATGTCTTCTTGTTGCACGGTTGCTTGTTGGGTGCCTGGTCTAGATTGTGATGTCTTCTTGTCGCGAGGTTGTCTTGGGTGCCTGGTCTTGTTGGTGATGTCTTTTTGTTGTGAGATTGTCTTGGGTACCTGGTCTTGTTGGTGATGTCTTTTTGTTGTGAGATTGTCTTGGGTGCCTGGTCTTGTTGGTGATGTCTTTTTGTTGTGAGATTGTCTTGGGTGCCTGGTCTTGTTGGTGATGTCTTTTTGTTGTGAGATTGTCTTGGGTGCCTGGTCTTGTTGGTGATGTCTTTTTGTTGTGAGATTGTCTTGGGTGCCTGGTCTTGTTGGTGATGTCTTTTTGTTGTGAGATTGTCTTGGGTGCCTGTTCTTGTTGGTGATGTCCTCTTGTCACCAGGTTGTCTTGTTGGGTGCCTGGTCTGGTCTGTGATGTCATCCTGCCCATGGATTGCCTTGTTGAGTAACTGTCCTAGTCTGGTTTGTGATGTCTTCTTGTCACCAGGTTGTCTTGTTGGGTGCCTGGTCTGGTTTGTGATGTCATCCTGCCCATGGGTTGCCTTGTTGGGTAACTGTCCTAGTCTGGTTTGTGATGTCATCCTGCCCATGGGTTGCCTTGTTGAGTAACTGTCCTAGTCTGGTTTGTGATGTCATCCTGCCCATGGGTTGCCTTGTTGAGTAACTGTCCTAGCCTGGTTTGGGATGTCTTCCTGTCCATGGGTTGCCTTGTTGGGTGCCTGGTCTATTTTGTGATGTCTTCTTGTGCATTGAACCAAGTTGTTTATACATCATCTGTTGTTTTTGAGAGGAAGAAAACTTTGAGTTTAATTAGAATAGTTGATGATTGGGGTGAGGTGGGGGTGTGTGTGTGTTGGTTGGTTATGGTATATTGGTGGTAGTAATAGAGAAGTGTTGACAATGTAATGGTGGTTACGTTAGTGACGGTGAAGATGTTGATGGTGGTGGGTATTTTGGTGATGATGTGGATGTTGGTGGTGGGTGGTAGGTATGTTGGTAGTGGGGACATTGGTGGTAGTGGGCATGTTGGTAGTGGGGATGTTGGTGGTGGTGGTGCAGATATTGGTAGTGGTGGTGGTGGCAGGGATGTTGGTTGTGGTAGGGATTGTGGTAGTGGGGATGCTGGTGGTGGTGGGAATGTTGGTGGTGGTGGTGCAGATATTGGTAGTGGTGGCAGGGATGTTTGTGGTGGTGGGGATGTTGGTTTTAGGGATGTTGGTGTGGTGGGGATGTTTGTGGTGGTGGTGATGGGGATATTGGTGGAGGGATGTTGCTGGTAGTGGGAATGTTGGTGGTTGTGATGATGATGATGGTGATAGTGAGGGTGATGGTTTTAGTGATGATGGTGGTGGTGGTGGTGATAATTATGTTAGTGATAATGTTGAAGATGATGATAAGGTGACAACATCATGATAATTTGTTGTTGATGGTGTTGACTCAATGGCAGTAGCAGTTGTTGATGATAGTGGTGACGATGTATGTTGTATGTTGAAAATAGTGTATTGGTGGAAGTGATGTCAAGGATGTTGAAGATTCACACATATAGATTATTCACACATATTGAAGATTCACACACATATTGAAGATTCACACACATAGAAGATTGATACACATGGATGATTCACACATATATAAAAAAATTCACACACATATTGAAGATTCACACACAGATTGAAGATTCACACACAAATTGAAGATTCACACACATAGATGATTCACACACACACAGAAGCTTCACAAACATATTGAAGGTTCACAAACATATTGAAGGTTCACAAACATATTGACGATTCACACACATATTGAAGATTCACACATATATTGAAGATTCACACACATAGAAGATTTATACACATGGATGATTCACACATATATAACAAAATTCACACACATATTGAAGATTCACACACAGATTGAAGATTCACACACAAATTGAAGATTCACACACATAATATTCATACACATAGATGATTCACACACACACAGAAGCTTCACAAACATATTGAAGGTTCACAAACATATTGAAGATTTTCACACATATTGAAGACTTACAACCATATAGAAGACTCACAAAATAATATAAGATTTCTACATATAGAAGATTCACACAGACATTGAATATTCACACACATAGAAGATTAACATGTATAAAAAATTCACACATGCAAAAGATTCACACAAATAGCTGACTCACATATATAAAAGATTCACACATAGAAAAATTCACATATATAGAAGATTCACATATATATAAATACACATATACAAAAGATTCTCACATACAGAATTTTCCCACAAACAGAAAACTCACAGAAATAGAAGATTCACATATGAAACCAAGGACATTCAGCAAGACTTACAGGTCTCAGAAAGCCAATGTGAGCTCGTGCCATGAGAGTAGGACCTGTTTCTGTCCCCTTTAGGATTGGTCACGCAAGCATTAATATCACTTTCATCTGAAGAATTGTCATCATCATTGCTGAAATAGAGAAGAGAATTTGTTTTTAATGGAGTCAGCCCACATCATAACTATGAGGCCGTCTCATAAAGTAAAAAGTAAAATGACAATATTTCACGAAACGAAAATCCCAGGCATTTCAATCTTCCGTACAGGGATGATACATTCTTAGAGATGGTTTTGACACTGCCCAATAGATGACATGCCATGCTTAATTGGAAGGGAAAAATATTCAAAATAGAGGCACTCTTAGCTGTTTGCACTGTAGAAGAACTGCGAGCAATCATCTGATTTTTGTGGTTTGAGGGTGTGAAACCTCGTGAAATTTGGAGCAGAATGCTAAAATAGTATGGAGATGCCTGCATTGGTGAAATAAGAGTGTATGAGTGGGTAGATGAGCTTAAAAATGGGCGAACATAAATCTGTGATGAGCAACGCTCTAATTGTCAGGGCATAGCCGTCACTGATGAGAAGGTGGGTCACAAAAATGCCATTATTCGTGAAAAGAGGTGCATTTTTTTAGAAGTTCCGATCATGGAATTGGATGTCAGTATCGGATCCGCACATACTGTTGTCACAGAGATTCTCAAGTTGTGTGCATGCTGGGTGTCTAGGATACCGACTGATACCGTGTTCAGACTTCCATACGACTGCTGCAGTTCTTGACACCATTCAGAGATTTCAAATCTTTCTGCATCCCCCATACAGCCTTGACCTTGCTTTCTCTGATAATCATGTGTTTGGACCATTAAAGGGCGTTTTGAGAGGACGACGATTTAGGAACGATGACGAGGTCAAAGGAGCGAAACACTGCTGGATGAAGACAGAATCGAAAACATTTTTTTTTCTGATGGAATAAAAATTGTGCAATGGTGTAACAGTGTTTTGAAAAGGATGTGATTATGTCGAAAAATGACATTTAATTGGTTTCTCTAATTGAATTATATATATTTCCAAAAATATATAATTTGCTGTTATGCTTTGAAGTACACCCATATATTGCATATGACCATCAAATGTGAAAGCTGGGAACTGTTCCTAAGATTTCTAGTTAGACTGGTAGTTAGTTTGGTGGAGGTTTGGAACTGCTAATGCTGTAGTGTCTATGTGACACAGGGAGATTGGTAGGGGTAGAGCTGTCTATGAGATGATGGCAAGACATCCAATGAAAAGTTGGTAGGGGCTCCAGAAATGGGGAACTTGACATATTGACTGGCAGTACAAGTCAAACAATTTCCACCATAGCTGGCCCTAAGCCTGAATGAGAAAGGTGGAAGGTTGAGCATGGGGCCAACTACCCCATCTCATCAAAAAACAATTGCTACAAAAACGGCAAATAAAACAAACCAAAAGCCGTCCTTGAAGGGAAAGGTCCCCTCAGCAGGGCTTATGATGCGGCTCAGCCAAAGCCGAAAGGAAGCTAGACTGCCGACTACCTTCCTTTCGACAAGCAAGCCTTCCAGACTCGGCATCTAGAATGGTAGAACCATGTGGGAGGAGGGCAATTCATCGCAGATTGCAAAAGAGAGGGAGCAATATGGCATTAGTATCCTTGGGCTGAGTGAGACTAGAAGAACTGTGATATACTCAGGACATGAGGAAGAGAACAACGCACCACACACAGAGGGAGTGGCCCTAATGCTATCCACAGAGGCCCAAAGTGAACTCATAGAGTGGAGAGCAGCCAGATCATGAAGGTTGATGGCTGCATTTAGAACAAGAAGGTTAAACTTAATATAATTAAGGGATATGCCCCAACAAATGAAAAGGAAGAAACAGTTAAAGAGGTTTTCTACAACAGATTACAGCAACTAGTAGATGAGACAGGGAGGAGTGACTTTACCATACTAATGGGAGACTTCAACACAAAAATAGGACATGTAGGACATGACAATGTGGGATATGATGAGATGATGGCGAGGGAGAGACTAGGAGTCCTAAACAAAAACGGAGAGCAGTTTGCAGATTTTTGTGCAGGAAACAAATTGGTCATAGGAGGAAGTATGTTTGCACACAGAGCCATTCATAAGGCAAAATGGGTATCCCCAGACCAGAAAACGAATAATCAGATTGACCACATCTGCGTAAACTCAAAATTTAGACGATCATTATTAGATGTCAGGGTCTACAGTGGTGGGCAGATGTGGCCTCAAACCACTTGTTAGTGATTGTGAAGGTACAGCTGAAGTTAAGGATAAACAGAACGATGCAAGGATCAAATGGAGACGAGATCTGATGGTTGAAGTAAAGAAAACAGGAAAAAGCTGGAATGAAGTGGAAAAGATTGCACAGGACAGAGCTGCTTGGCGAGGGTTGGTTGATGGCCTATGCACCCCTTGGTGATAGAAGGCGAAAGAGAAGAGAGTCAAGTCAAACAGTGACATGAGCTACGATCTCGTGAACGGGGTGGTGACAAAAGTACCACGTGACTGATGGCCATGTTGGATGGGCGGAACTTGGGGACAAGTATATAAGACTGATGACTCAAGCACAAGTAATTCCATGCAGAGCTGGTCAGTAGGTCTGACTGTGAGTTTCATATTGTCTGATGAAAGGGACAGTAGACTGACCACAGCAGATGAGAGAGTTCGGGATGAAAGGTTTAACTGTGGATTCCATAGGAGATGCTCTAGCCTGTAGAAAATGCCAGTAAACTGATCCCACAGCAAAAGAGAGGGTGATGGGATGAGCGGCAGTCTGAAGGCTTGTTCACAACATAAACTCTAAGCAGTGGTAACTTCGGTCTCATCACCATCAGATGCCCTGCCGGTCGGTGTTGATGATTATGGACCTCCATTGACTTCTATCACGTGTGTCGTTTACCAACTTTGTAGTTGATTGTCGCCCATGCCATTCTCTCAGGCTGTCCAAGATCTTCTTTCTCGGCCTTTCCCTGTCTCTCATTCCTGTTATCTTTCTCCGTTGTCACGACGTGCTCCAAGCCACCTCTTCTCATAACATGCCCCCAAAAAGGATGACTGTCTTATTCTGATCCTTGCAATAAGTTGTCGTGTTTGTACTTCTTCGAGTACTGCATCATTAGCCTTCTTTGCAGTTGATGGGATCCGCAGCATTTTTCTGTAAAACCACATCTCCATTACTTCCAAAGATCTATGCGCTTGCTTGCTGATCGTCCATGATTCAATAGCATCCAACAACAAGGTTTTGTTGCACAATATTAATTTCATGGTCTTGAAGACCGATTTTGTTTTGGCTATTCTTAATTTTATTTCATAATATGATCTTCCATCTGATGTTATGTATGTGCCCAGGTATTTAAACATGTTTACTTGTCTCAATTTGGCCCCCTTTGTTGTGATGCAGCATTTTGGAGAGTCCGGATTCTTAGTCACTACTATCACCTCAGATTTATTTTTATTTAAACTGCGGCTTTTGTTTTTACTTTGCTGAACTACCATGCTTACCATTTCCTGCAAGTCATTTTCATTCTGGGTTATCAGTACAATGTCATCAGCATATTGTAGATTGCTGTTCTGTCTGCCAATTGATATTCATGGCATTGTCTGTATGTCTCTCAAGCTAAACTCGCTGTACACAGAGAATGGGCCAGGGGACAGAACCTAACCTGTTTATCCGTTTATATTGTCGCGCTTGAATGTCAATTCTTATAGCCGCAGTCTGACACCAATACATATTTTGAATGATCCTGAGATTCTTGTCATCAATATGCAAACTTTTCAACATCTGGGTGATTTCTATATGTTTCAGTCTGGCAAACCAAATACTTACTGGGTGCAAAAGTGCTGTAAGCCCAGGAGTGCACACAAGTCGCCCTTGGATGAAGCTGTAGTTTGGGCTCCAATAAGTGCAAAAACAGTCCATGCCAAGCTTACGTAAGGTGTAAGAGAGACACCAGGGACTACAGGCCAAGAATACGAAGGGTGTAGCCTAAAACCCCAGGAAACAAATTTTCAGAACATGTGTGAGAAACATTTGTTCCACAGGGCAGAATAGACAGATGGAATCTGCCAGTCCGCCAGAGGCCAGTCTCACCACCAGTGATGAGAACCACAAGATAAGATGTTAATTTAGTTTACTAGTTCCTATTTTTAGAGAGAATCGGGTCAAAGGCCTTCGAAACAATCTGGTTATATATCTGAAAATGTCATCAATAATTACTAAAAATCTCAGATAAGAGAATTCAGTTAAAGTTATATTAGAAGATAACTGATGTGTATGGCTAGATTATGCAATCAATGATTGACTATGTTTTTATTATGAAAGAATCAACTTAACTTAACTTAACGTCTTTATACTGGTTTAGAAGACTCTAAGGAGTCTGTATACCACCAGTTTCCTTTACACTTCCTTGCTCTAAAAGCTATGCGCATTCAATCTATTCTTAAATGCATTAATTGTCCCTGCCTCCATTACTTCATGTGGCAATGCATTCCAAACATTCACCACTTTCTGACAAAAGCATTTTGTAATATCTAATCTGAACCTCTCTTTAGTTAATTTGTAGCTATGCCCTCTTGTTCTTGTAGGTGGTTCTCAATCTCAAAATTCTGGTATTCAATCAGACATGTGATAACCAAATGTTGAGTAAACTCATTTCGCTTCGTTGCCTCGGTGTACCATGTTGGACCTAGGGCCTCCATTTTGCCATCTCTCCACCTCATCCTCGGTGTCCCGCGAAGGTGACTAAAGTTGTATGGCCATCACTCTATGTGTCCATCTGTTATCTGACATGCATATCACATGGCCGGCCCATCTGTATTTTCATAACAGCGCGACATCTATGATGTCAAAGGAGGAAGTTTGACGTCAGATTTCTACGTTGCGGATTTTGTCTCCAATAGAAATCTTCAATGTTTTTTTGCTCTATCGCTCGTTGGGCAATGCGTAGTTTATCTGCAACAGTCTTCCGTAGGTTCCACACCTCGCAGCCATTTACCATGGCTGGAATAACCACACTGTTGAAGTTGTGAGCCCTAGCGTTAACGTTTCGCATCTGTTGAAGTATGAGTTTATTACAGTTGAAGCTGGGCCAGCCCGCTGTTATCCTTCGTGAGATCTCCCGATTTATTAAATGGGAGTTCATGATTTCTTGGCCCAAGTAGATATACGAATTTACGTTTTCAACGTGGCAATCTCAATGTCACATATCTTCTTTTGGGCAAAAGGTATTGAGCATGAACTTGGTTTTCTTTCTATCAATTTGTAGGCCAACTGCAACATTTGCTGAGTTCATTTAGACTTTTCTCAGCTTCTTTGACATCGTGGCTGAAGATGACTATGTCACCAGCAAACCTAAAATGAGTAAGAATTTCCCCGTCCATGTTTATGCCCCTATCCTCCCAGTCCATATGTTTAAAGACCTCCTCAAGTGTCGTTGTAAATAACTTTGGTGAGATTGTATCACCCTATCAGACACGATGTTGTATCATTATGGTGATCAGTCTCTAGAATAGGGTGATATCGGATATCCTCTTTTTATCTCCTCTATCAATTGAGCGTATTTTTCTGCAATTTCCCCGATTTCTCAGGGCATTCAGCACCTCAGTTATTTTGATGCTTTCGAAAGCGTTCTCATAATCTACGAACACAAGGCATAGCGGCATCTGTACTTCATGCACGCTCTCCATTAATTGGTTGGTTGTGTGGAGGTGGTCGGTGGTTGAGAAGCCTTTTCTGAAACCTGCCTGCTCTCGTGGATGGTTCTCATCTAGTAACTTCTCTATGTGGTGAAGAGTTTATAAAAGGTGGAGAGCAGACAGATCGGACAGTAATTTGCCAGGTTTTCCTTGTCCCCTTTTTATGGATTAGGATGGTTTTTTACTTTTCCATTGGTCGGGAATTTAGCATTCGTTCAGAGTAGTTAAAGTAGTTAAATGGCCAGCAAATGTGTCCCAGCCTGCCTGGATTACGTCATTTGTGATTCCGTCTTGTCCTGAGGCTCTACCTGGTTTAAGAAGTTTGATTGCATGTGCCACCTTATCTGATTCAATTTTTGGTACTGGCACAGATTCGTTGTTGGGTGTCAATTTGGTGACTATTACCTATGATGAAAGGGGCCGGTGTAGTACCTTTGACATTCTTATTCTATATCCGCTCTATCCGTCTCGCTGACATCATCTGAATTTTTTTGGGCGGTCATAATATTCTTTGATTGGAGAAGGCTTTTTCGGTATTTGATTATGCTATCTCTTGTCTCAGCTGCTCTGATCATCTTGTTCAGACTATGCTGTTCATATTTCTCGTTTAGTTTCCTTCTGATCAGCTTGTTCAGCTCTCATAACTCGAGGATGTTGTACATAACATTCTGTTTCATTCTTCTCCTCGTATGTAGACGTTGTAGGGTGTCTTCGCGAATCCGACTGACATTTGCCACTTTGAGTACTTTTGCCTCAGTGATGCACTGTTGTCAGCTTTTCGATCAGCTATTTCAAGTGACAGGTAGGAGACCTCTTGCACCTTCAATCCTCGTGTCGGATTTTCTCTGACAGTATAGCAGCATCTAGCATTGTTGAAATCTGGAAACGTCTTTCGTCCAAAAGTGAGTCCATGTTTAAGGTTACCCTTATGGGTCTGTGGCCGCTGTTTATATCTAGTCAATGCAGCACCTCTACATTTGTAACAAACTTGGTGTTGTCACTTAGGACATAGTCTATTTTTGCTTTGGTTTCCTAGTTTGGGGAGTGCCAGGTCCATCTGTTCCCTGCCAGCTTTTGTAGGTAGGTGTTCATGACATGAAGCTTCCATATTTGGACAGACACATCCAGACGCTTACCTCTCTTATTTTGGATGTCATTCGGAGAAGACGCTTATGCAACGCTCGCCTGTCTGCCTACACCCTACTCTCGCATTCATATCCCCAATGACGACTATTTTCTATGCTGGTTGTCGTAGTTCAGTTTCAAGCAGCTCATAGAAATATTTGATGTCGTCATCTGTATTTCCACTGTGGGGCACATAGCACTGTACAACAATGAGTGGCTTAGCTTGGTCATACACATTCAGAGGGGACGGCGTGGCCTAGTGGTTAAGTGGCATGGCTCACAACCAGAAGGTGCTGGGTTCGATCCCCATCACAGCACCGGCCGTTACCCCGGGGAAGCAAACCCTTAGAAAATGCAGGAGGAAGCAGACCCTTACATAAAATGCATGCTGAAGTCGGATGCACTGGGCCGACAGGCGCAAAATAAAAACCACAGTGTAACGCACACACGCCTTGGGGAATAGATAAATAAGGCGAACGAATAAAAAAAAAAAAAAATATACACATTCAGCTTGAGTCTTGCTTTTCTGGAGCTCATAATCTCAACAGATTGAACAAATGGTGCATGGTGTTTAGCAATAATAAAGCATACTCCACCAACGTGATATTGTCACTCCCCAGCACCAACGTGATATTGTCACTCCCCAGCACCAACATGATATTGTCACTCCCCAGCACCAATATGAATCTCGTCTCTGGTTTCACACTAAGTGAAGTGTGAATCAAAATGAGCGCGAGTTTCAGATATTTCGATGACATCATATTTTATATTTTTTGGGCTGACCATTAAATGGCTTTGTTTATGTCTGCCAAAATCACTTTGGAAGTTGCAGGATATGACTTGAAATATTTGTCTCAAAGGCATGATTGAAGGTGTGTGTATACTTATTGAGGAGACAAAATGTTGACAAAATTGTTATTATCTAATTTATCTTTTCCTTTGATTATCTTATAAACCTGCATTAAGTGACCTTGAATTCTTCTCTTTTCTAGAAACAGTAGGCCGGTTTTTCTCTTTCCTCAAAACTGTAATTCTTGAATCCCACTATCAGCTTTGTCGCTTTTCTTTGTATCCTTTCAAACATGTTTATATCTCCTCTACGATAAGGACTACACACCTATACACAGTACTCCAATATAGGTCTAACTAATGCTTTATACAGTTTGACAATTATTTCCTTGCTGCTATGTTTAATATTACTTTTTATCATACCTAACATTGCATTTGCATTTTACACTGCTACCTGGACTTGCTCACTCACCTTACCTGTATGATCTTATAACCCCTAGGTCCTTTTCCTTATCTATCTTTCTAATATTGGTCTCTCCCATTCTGTAATTATGTTCCATATTGGATCTACCCATGTGGGTGACTGTACATTTACCCACATTAAACTCCATTTGCCAGTTCACAGACTATTCTAGAATTGTATCTAAATCCGACCTCAATATATCCACTTCTGCTTTAAATGAGACACTACTGCACAGTTTTGTGTCACCAGCAAATTTATGGTGTTTCATTTGTTTTCAGATAAAGGGGCAATAATTATGGTAAGGGGGATAAGTTGGCTATCCAGCACAGTAACATTAAATGATCCCAATAACCAGTGATTTCTAGATAATTAGTTTAGTGTTGGTCTGTTACAGAAGATACTTGAAGCAGTTTAGTGATGGTCTGTTACAGAAGATACTTGAAGCGGTTCACTGTTAAAAGTTCCTATCCGTTTCCTTTGATCACAGCGTTGATTCCTTCAATGTTGTTGGTCTCAACTTTGTCTTTTCAGCTTTATTGCCATGTCATAACCCTCTGCTGTTACATCCAGTTTTCAGAACAGTTCTTGAAGTTCTGTCACAGTCCTTCCCGGTCCGTCAATGTCATCTGTATAGTGTAATCTTTCTATTCCGTATTCTGACGGTGCCAACATGATCTTTCTAGAAATATGTTGAAGAGTTTCAGGATGAGTTACATTCTTGTCCTAAAGACTGTGCTTGTTACCTTATTATATGTTGTGCTGCATGTGTATATGTACATTTGTGTGTCTCTATACCTATGTATGTGTTTGTGTTAGTTTGTAATTTATTGGTTAGATTCATAGATACACATTTGTATTTGTGTGTATGTATGAACTAACAAGATGTCGTCGCTCGGGCTGGGCAGCATTCTCGTCCATAAAGACGGAACTAGACCATACCCACGACCAGAGTCTGTGCACCTCCCAATATATTAACTCCGAAGTTCTACCAGCAATGTGTTATGCTGCAGAAACATGAGCACTTAGAACAGAAATGGAGTCCATACTCAGACTGACTCAATCCTCCCTTGAGGGACTTATAATCGGACTTACGCTTCACGGCCGAGGTTTGAAAACTCTTCACAACACTGACGTACGGTAAGTGTCATTGGTGAAGGATGCAGTTGCCCATGCTGATAAAATGAAGCATCACTGAGCTGGTCAACTGCTTCGGAGAACTGATGACCATTGGAGCACAGCGACAGCAGTCTGGTACCCACGAGACAGAAGATGACCACGGGGGAGACCACCTACGAGCTGGTCCGACTTCCTCGAACTCAGAAACTTCTTCTTCTTCTTCTTGAACCGCCATTTGGCATTAAGAGTTGCTTGTAGACCTAAAATATTGCTTGTGGACTTGAAGAGTTGTCTTTTTATATAAAGAGTTACCTGTGAGATCAAAGAGTTGCCTGTTGACATAAAGAGTTTACCTGTGAGATCAAAGAGTTGCCTCTTGACATAAAGAGTTTACCTGTGAGATCAAAGAGTTGCCTCTTGACATAAAGAGTTTACCTGTGAGATCAATGAGTTGCCTCTTGACATAAAGAGTTTACCTGTGAGATCAAAGAGTTGCCTCTTGACATAAAGAGTTACCTGTGAGATCAAAGAGTTGCCTCTTGACATAAAGAGTTTACCTGTGAGATCAAAGAGTTGCCTCTTGACATAAAGAGCTGCCTGTGGGACCAAAGAGTTGCCTCTTAACATAAAGAGTTACCTGTGGGACCAAAGAGTTGGCCCTTGATATAAATAGTAGCCAATGACCTAAAGAGTTGCTTGTGGCTCTAAAGAGTTGCCTCTGGACCTAAACAATTATCTCTTGACCTTCAGAGCTGCCATTGGATCTAATGTTAAACAGTTGCTTCTGGACATAAAGCATTGCCTCTGTACCTAAAGAGATGTCACAGGACCCAAAGAGTTGCCTCTAAACCAACCTGCCAAAGATAAAGTCATCACTATCATTGTTCAGATCTTCCTCTAAAGCAGCCTGCAGATCTGTGATCCTCTTCAAGGCCAGCTTGAGGTCAGACTGTTGTTGCTGACATTCTGATTCCAGATCAGTCACTTTGGTCTCCTGTCAGAAAAGAATATGAATCATCATTTTCATCATCAACATCAACATCAAAATCAACATCATCATCATCATCATCGTCAATATCAACATCATCATCATCATCAACATCATCATCATGCACATCACCAACATCATCATTATCAACATCAACATCAACATCAACAACAACAACATCATCATTATCATCAACAACATCCACAACATCATCATCATCCTTTTCATCATCAACATCTACAACATTAACAACATCATCAACATCATAATTTTCTTTATCAACATCAACAACATCATCATCACTTTCATCATCAACAACATCATCACCATCTACCTTGACACTCCAGATGACAGAGTTTAGGCTCAACAATGTATTTGGTTTACCCTAGCCAGCTTTTAGGGAATCCTGAGATCTGATCACTGCAGACTACTAGAACACCTATACCGACTAAAGTCCAGAAAAGAAAGAATCCAGACATGGTATTGGGCTGAAAGGCGAGAGCCCAGATGCTGCTGGATCCGTAACAACAACATACCGACTAAAGATCTCACACACTGATGATTGCCCAAGTGGAACAGGGGCCAGATTCCTGAACACATTCTACAGAAATACTAACTTTATAGTGAAAAGAGATATCAGACCTAGCGGAGTCGAGGGCAGCGTCTCTGACCTGGGTGTTGTTGTTTGTGAATGTCCACAATGAGTAGGTTACTGTTTTGTGTGCCCTGAAAAGGACATTAAGTGATGGGTTACAGTAGCTTTCCTCACGTTCCAAGCGTGCTGATGAAAGTAGACCAGGGTCTTCCAGGCGGTTGTACAATGCTTGGCTTCATCTGTGTATCACTTACTAATACGGGGATCAGATTGATCCCTCACCTTGTTAACCAGGCTGTCATGACCACAGCCTGTTTCCAGAGAGGGCTACTAGCAAGGTGAGGGTCTTGGCCAGTATGTTTTGCCTGACTCTGATTAACATGTATGATCAGTATATGTCACATGACCAGACATTAGTCTTCCTTCCCCTCCGACCTGGTGAAGACTACAGACTTCACTGGCCTGCAGATATAGATTGACTAAAGGATCCGAGCGCAAGGAAGAGGAATGGTGATTCCAATTGTTTGCAGCGTGGTTTCCGTGCAAAAGTTTTTATATTTGTGTCATTGACAACCCCATACACAACCTTTAATTGTTGCCTGTCTCGACATTCTAGGACTGAAATTCAAGTCAAGTCAAGTCATCCCACAACCAGTGAGGTCGTTGGGTCACACATGAAAACAACCCCATGCCACCCCTATCTGTCAGCAGCCGCTGCCTCCTCTGATCAGAGATTGGTTCATTATTTTATGTTATCCTCCCACCTCTATTTGGAACAACCTCTTCATTGTCCGCCTAGCACTTTTTCGTGCAGGATCGTATTCGCAAGACTGCTTGATCTCAATATGTGGCCATACCAAGCGAGTTTCCGTCTTTTGACCGTTGCCAAGAGGTCTTCAAAAGGCCCTATTGCTGTTTTAATTCTTTCTTGTATTTCCTCATTTGTAACTTTTATTTAACCCGGGAATCAGACGTCGATGCGAGCTCTTTGAGCAATGCTCAGCAGTTAGAGGTGACAACAGATACTAACCATCTACAGTGCTAACAAACCTTGGTTAGCCTTTGCTACTGTTGTCATGTTGAATTCTTCTTTAACATTGTTTGTAATTCAGTCCATGGAGTTTGAGTTTGACTGCAGTCACTATACTGTGACTGCTGACTTTCAATGGACAACTCAGAACTGGTGTAGGATCAGGGGAATCAATCAATAAATTAATAACCAAATCTCCCCTCCCCCTCTTCCTTAGCAAGACAAGGGGAATTAATCAATAACCAAATCTCCCCTCCCCCTCTTCCTTAGCAAGACAAGGGGAATTAATCAATAAATCAATAACCATATTTGCAGGGGAATTAATCAAAAATTCAATGATCACAACTCCTCCAGGGGAATCAATCAATAATCACATCTCCTCCAGGGGAATCAATCACTAATCACATCTCCTCCAGGGGAATCAATCAATAATCACATCTCCTCCAGGGGAATCAATCAATAATCACATCTCGTCCAGGGGAATCAATCAATAATCACATCTCCTTCAGGGGAATCAATTAATAAATCAATAATCATTACTCCTTTAGGAAAATAAATCAATAATCATATCTCCTCCATACAAGAACAGCCAGACTGAAACGGAATGAAGATACATAACCATGAGGTACATAGAGAAAAACTACTCAAGCACAGACTGGATCCATGCATACACTGACAGTTCTGCAACAAACAACACAGAATGGAGGGGGAGGGGTATTCCTGAGCCTAACAAACAGAAAGATAACACTGTCAGTGGCAACTGGAAAATTCTCAACCAATTTCAGAGCGGAAGCAGAGGCATTGAAGGCTGCAGAAGAAGCATTGCTGACAGGTGAAAGCAAGCAATGAAAGCCAGATAGTCCTGTTTACAGATGCCCTGTCCATGGTTACAGCACTAAAAAGCCAGAAAAATACAGAACTTAATGACTTAAGAGCAGTACTATGACAACTATGCTAGCAGTCCACACCCAAAAGAGTAGTGGTACAGTGGGTTCCATCCCACTGTAACATTCAAGGCAACAAGGAGGCAGACAGACTGGCAAAAGAAGGTGCAAGGTTACCACAACCAGATTCTAGTGTGACCTACGAAGAGTCCAAAAGGTTTATTAGGACCAGATACACGGCCAAATGGGAAACAGAGCATGCATACTGACTACACAAAAAGTGATGCTTATTACCAGTTGAACAGAAGAGAGCAGGTCATGGTCTTCAGACTCCGCACAGGCCACAACAGACTGAGGTACCATCTATTCAATAAACTGAAGTTAGGTGCTACTGACGAATGCACCTGTGGTACAGGGAAAATGACCGCTGAACATCTGCTGCAAAATTGCCCGTCATATGATGACCAGAGAAAGCATATGTGGCCATCACCAGTGCCAACACAAGACAAGCTCTAATGGCAGTGTCGACAGCCTCACGATGACTGCTGATTTCTTCAAACAAATTCACGTTGACGTCTGACAGCGTATGAAGAAGAAGAAGATATCTCCTCCAGAGGAATTAATCAATAAATCAATAACTATATATATATATATATATATTTATAACAGATATCGAACAAAATCTAGGAAGAAATGATGCCAAAGGGGCATATAAATTAGTCAAGGACTTAGTAAGGCCTGTACAAAGTCGAAATGCAACGATTCAGGACAAGAGTGGGAAATCTTCTTCTTCTTCATCGTACGCAGTCAGACAGCAACCATTATTTTTTCGAAAAAAGGAGCCGTCATTCTGAGGCTGTCGACACTGCCATTGAGCTTGTCTAGTGTTGCCACTGGTGATGGCTACATCTGCTTTCTCTGATCCTCGTATGTCGGGCAGTTTTACAGCTGGTCTGTTGTGTGTAGTCTGCTGTGTGGCTTGTTCTGTTGTGTGTGATCTATTGTGTGTGGTCTGTTGTGTGTGATCTATTGTGTGTGGTCTGCTGTGTGTGGTCTGTTGTGTGGCTTGTTCTGTTGTGTATGTAATGTTGTGTGCTACGAATGCTCTGTTTGTTCATTGTGACACGAGTCCATACTCACCAACTCTTTCTTGCTCTGTACAGTCTCTAATTCACGTTTCTGCATCTCCCCAAACTCTTCACGAAGGTCCCTCAGTTGTTTTTGGACTCGCTTGTTAGCCTCCTCGGCTGACATCTTGGTCATGTTCAAATCTTCTTTCTGTAACGTCACACGATCTATCTGTTCTTTCACTCTGCTCACCTGACCCTGGGGAGTAGGAAGAAGATCCACATGTAGTAGCAAAAAGATCAACGTGGAGTAGGAAGGAGATCGCATGGATAAGGAAGAAGATCAGTGGAGTAGGAAGGAGATCGCATGGATAAGGAAGAAGATCAGTGGAGTAGGAAGGAGATCGCATGGATAAGGAAGAAGATCAGTGGAGTAGGAGGAAAATCCGTGTGAAGTAGGAACAAGATCCCTGTGGAGTAGGAACAAGATGAGAGTGGAGTAGGAAGAAGATCCCTGTGGAGTAGGAAGAAGATCCCTGTGGAGTAGGAACAAGATGAGAGTGGAGTAGGAAGAAGATGAGAGTGGAGTAGGAAGAATATCCCTGTGGAGTAGGAAGAAGATGAGAATGGAGTAGGAAGAAGATGAGAGTGGAGTAGGAAGAATATCCCTGTGGAGTAGGAAGAAGATGAGAATGGAGTAGGAAGAAGATCCCTGTGGAGTAGGAAGAAGATCCCTGTGGAGTAGGAAGAAGATCCCTGTGGAGTAGGGACAAGATGAGAGTGGAGTAGGAACAAGATGAGAGTGGAGTAGGAAGAATATCCCTGTGGAGTAGGAAGAAGATGAGAGTGGAGTAGGAAGAAGATGAGAGTGGAGTAGGAAGAATATCCCTGTGGAGTAGGAAGAAGATGAGAATGGAGTAGGAAGAAGATCCCTGTGGAGTAGGAAGAAGATCCCTGTGGAGTAGGAAGAAGATGAGAGTGGAGTAGGAAGAAGATGAGAGTGGAGTAGGAAGAATATCCCTGTGGAGTAGGAAGAAGATGAGAGTGGAGTAGGAAGAAGATGAGAGTGGAGTAGGAAGAAGATCCCTGTGGAGTAGGAAGAAGATCCCTGTGGTGTAGGAAGAAGATGAGAGTGGAGTAGGAAGAAGATGAGAGTGGAGTAGGAAGAAGATGAGAGTGGAGTAGGAAGAAGATCCCTGTGGAGTAGGAAGAAGATGAGAATGGAGTAGGAAGAAGATCCCTGTGGAGTAGGAAGAAGATCCCTGTGGAGTAGGAAGAAGATCCCTGTGGAGTAGGAAGAAGATGAGAGTGGAGTAGGAAGAAGATGAGAGTGGAGTAGGAAGAAGATCCCTGTGGAGTAGGAAGAAGATCCCTGTGGAGTAGGAAGAAGATGAGAGTGGAGTAGGAAGAAGATGAGAGTGGAGTAGGAAGAAGATCCCTGTGGAGTAGGAAGAAGATGAGAGTGGAGTAGGAAGAAGATGAGAGTGGAGCAGGAAGAAGATGAGAGTGGAGTAGGAAGAAGATCCCTGTGGAGTAGGAAGAAGATGAGAGTGGAGTAGGAAGAAGATGAGAGTGGAGTAGGAAGAAGATGAGAGTGGAGTAGGAAGAAGATCCCTGTGGAGTAGGAAGAAGATGAGAGTGGAGTAGGAAGAAGATGAGAGTGGAGTAGGAAGAAGATGAGAGTGGAGCAGGAAGAAGATGAGAGTGGAGTAGGAAGAAGATCCCTGTGGAGCAGGAAGAAGACCACATGAAGTATTGTTGTTGTTTCAAATGCCACAATGAGTAGTTTTCCAAGTATTCCATGTCATTTTGTCACGTCTGTCTACATTTCTTCTATGTCCGAGTTGGGCCTCCTTTTCACAAAAACAGTACTGGGCTGATTACACCCTGCGCAGTGCATTGCTGAGCTGGTATCAGAGCCATTGCAGGCTACACAAATCTGTCGGCTTACCTCCAATCTATGTCTGGTTGTGGTCTCTAGCTCCAGTCTGCTCTCCAGGTCCCTGACTTTGGACTCCAGCCTCTCAACCTTGTGCTTGTCTACCATGGTGCTATCATACAACTGTATACGTGCCTGAAGCTCAGAAGCCTAGTCAACAGATAAAAACAGTATCTGTTATCATCTCTCATTCAAATATTCATCTTCTTCTTCCTCAAACAATCTATTATCCCCACATAAAATTTGCAGTCTTCAGATGTGTATTTCCAAGTCCCCTTACATGGCAGGAAAGAATAGGGTCACTGGACCTCCAAACCTTCACAAATTTGGGCAGCACCATTGAAACTTGAACAAGAAGAACACCAAGCTTCTTAAACTCAACACTATCAGCAAAGAACTGCCGCCGAAAACGGATGTGTCAGACCGAAAGGTGCAAATTTGCAGTCAAGCTGTAGACTAGTGACACAACGCATTCTGTTCTCCGGACTACATCCTTCTACTTGCAGGGCTTGGTAGCAGGAGATTGAGAATGAAGAAGAAGAAGAAGAAGAAGCAAAGAACTAATTATGCTGGAGGGAGAGCAGCTTGAAGAAGTGGATACCTTAACCTATTTGGGTGGCACAATTCACACATCAGAAGGTACAGATCCAGATGTAAGGACCAAAATTGGAAAGGCAAGAGAGGCATTCCAGATGCTAAACAACATATGGAGATCAAGAAAAATCCAGATTCACACCAAAGTTAGAATATTCAACGCCAGTGTGAAGTCGGTGCTGCTGTATTAAGAACGACCAAGGTCATACAACAAGGACTCCAGGCCATCGTTAACAGATGCATACGAAGGATAATGGGCAACAAGTGGCGGGACATGGTGAGGACTGAAAACCTATGGGAAAGGAGCCAACAACAGCCACTGGAACAACAAATTAAGTGAACAAAATGGGGCTGGATAGGACATACACTGCGGAAGGCACAGTACAACATAGCCAGACAGGCTCTTACATAGAACCCTCAAGGAAAGAGAGAGAGAGAGAGAGGTAGACCCAAAAATATGTTGAGAAGACAGGTATTGACGCACTTCTACAAAAAAACCTAACTGAGATGGACTGGCCACCTTGTTCGAATGTCAAGAAAAAAGCACCAAAAGAGGCTCCTCTATGGTGAACTGAATGAAGGAGAACGAACACTGGGACATTTTAAGGACTGTCTGAAGTAGTCCTTTAAGTCCTTTCAAACAGACATTCCATCATTTGCTCTTTTCGTCTTGTCAGACAATAGTAATTGTGTTTTTAGCACAAAGAGTGGGCAGAAATATTGAGACCATGTGTTGCCCATTCAGTACGGTCCCTCTCTCGATCTGCCTTGTTTGCTCCAAGAGAAAGGGGATACCAATACATTTGGAACAAGCTGCAGAAGCTGCTGAATCAGCAGAGGAACGCTCTATCTGTTCGCCTGTCTAGGCTTCACTCCTAGACCAGCCACCAACCAAGGCCAAGGGCCTGGTCTGCAGTACCATAACACTCAGCTGAGGTTGCCTTTCCTCTCTTTAGGATAAGGCATTGCATCCTGTTGCGTGTGATCTTTCGCACATCGTCGGTTGTCAGGTTTGGTAGATGCTGACCAACTTTCAGAATTATCAGAAAACAGGTTGCACAGCTATATCTGACAAAACCGACAAGATACGCCAGTATTTTATCTGCAAGGATTCAGATGGTTAGAGTTTTCCTTCTCCTAGATGAGCTACCTTCCTAGGCTTTCAAGTCCTATCTGTCCGAAACTACTGGTTTTAAGGCACCAGTGGCTCGCCTTCCGCCCCTTCTACTGTTAGTCAAAACAGTTCTGCCGCGCAAAGGCCAGGAGATAGACTTTGTTGTCAGAGGCTAAATGAGACGCACGCCATGGGAGCATTTATTTGGTGTTGAGAGTTCATCCTCAACCCCACCCCCAGTTATACAAAAATTTAGAATCAAACAAACAACACAAAGAACAACAACACAAACAACAACACAAACAACAGACATTAACCTTTGGGAAAACCTGGCTCAAAATCATTCAACCTGGAAGAGTGCAGTCACAAAAGGAGCTGAAATAAGCAAAGGCCTCCGTGTTCAGGTAGCCCAGGATAGACGTGCAATCAGGAAGTCTAGATCAGAGGGAACACCAGAGGTAGCTGTGGACTAAGTTTGTCAGTCGTGTCATAGAACTTTCCACACTTGCATTGCCTTGATCAGTCACGAGCATACGCACGTACTCAAGCATGCAGTAGGACATAAGAGGACGTTTATGGTCCTTAACGATGACAATGGATGAAATTATTATCATTATGTTGATATACTGAAACTAACCAATCCCTGCCTGTCAGCCGATGGCATTGTCATAGATGGATCAGCGACAAATACACAGTCTATAGGAGTTTGAATCAAATACAAGCGTATGAAGAAGAAGAAGAAGAAGAAGATGAATCAAATACAGATCTACAGTGTGTACAACCATCAGGGCTGCCAGTACCAATCTCCTTCACCACCATTTATCATTACCTTCAATATCAGTATACATGACCTTCACCATCAGTATCCATGACCTTCACCATCAGTTTCTTTGACCTTCAACATGTTTCCATGAACTTCACCATCAGTATCTGTGATCTCCACTATCAGTATTCATGACCTTCCTCATCAATATCCATACCATCCACCCTCAGTTTCTATTACCTTCGTTATAAGTTTCCATTAGTTTTACCATCAGTATTCATGACCTTCACCATCAGTATACATAACCTTCACCATCAGTTTCTATGACCTTCAACATGTTTCCATGAACTTCACCATCAGTATCTGTGATCTCCACTATCAGTATCCATGACATTCACGATCAGTATCTGTGATCTCCACTATCATTATTCATGACCTTCACCCTCAGTATCTGTGATCTCCATTATCAGTATCCATGACCTTCACCATCAGTTTCTATGACCTTCAACATGTTTCCATGAACTTCACCATCAGTATCCGTGATCTCCACTATCAGTATCCATGAACTACACCATCAGTATCTGTGATCTCCACTATCAGTATTCATGACCTTCACCATCAGTATCTGTGATCTCCACTATCAGTATCTATGACCTTCCTAATCAATATCCATACCATCCACCATGATTTCTATTACCTTCATCATAGGTTTCCATGACTTTTACCATCAGTATTCACGACCTTCAACGTCAGCACCCATGACCTTCACCATATCATCAATATTCGTGGCCTTCACCATCAGTATCTGTGATCTCCACTATCAGTATCCATGACCTTCACTATCAGTATCTGGAATCTTCACTATCAGTATCCATGATCTTTACCATCAGTATCTGTGATCTCCACTATCAGTATTCATGACCTTCACCATCAGTATCTGTGATCTCCACTATCAGTATCTATGACCTTCCTAATCAATATCTATACCATCCACCATGATTTCTATTACCTTCATCATAGGTTTCCATGACTTTTACCATCAGTATTCACGACCTTCAACGTCAGCACCCATGACCTTCACCATATCATCAATATTCGTGGCCTTCACCATCAGTATCTGTGATCTCCACTATCAGTATTCATGACCTTCACCATCAGTATCTGTGATCTCCACTATCAGTATCTATGACCTTCCTAATCAATATCCATACCATCCACCATGATTTCTATTACCTTCATCATAGGTTTCCATGACTTTTACCATCAGTATTCACGACCTTCAACGTCAGCACCCATGACCTTCACCATATCATCAATATTCGTGGCCTTCACCATCAGTATCTGTGATCTCCACTATCAGTATCCATGACCTTCACCATCAGTATCTGTGATCTCCACTATCAGTATCCATGACCTTCACTATCAGTATCTGGAATCTTCACTATCAGTATCCATGATCTTTACCATCAGTATCTGTGATCTCCACTATCAGTATTCATGACCTTCCTAATCAATATCCATACCATCCACCATGATTTCTATTACCTTCATCATAGGTTTCCATGACTTTTACCATCAGTATTCACGACCTTCAACGTCAGCACCCATGACCTTCACCATATCATCAATATTCGTGGCCTTCACCATCTACTGATAGAGATTGATACAACACAACACAACATACTACAACACAACACAACATACTACAACACAACACAACATACTACAACACAACACAACAACGGGAGACCATTACCTCCTGCTTACACCTATCCCTCTCCTGGATAAGCTCCTCAATTTGTGTGATCTTGTCTGTCAGAGTTATCTGATCCACGGATTGCTGAAGGAATGGATACAGGTTAGAACTAACATAAGCAAAATCCTCAGTCACTTATAAGATGTTAAACATATATACAGAGCATTCAACTTGACGTGATGTATCTTGACAACTTGACCTAGCTCAACTTAACCTGACTTGAAGTATATTGATTTGACCTGACTCAATGTTTCTTGACTCAAACTGACCTGACTTGATGTATCTTGACTTGCCTCAACTTGACCTGACTTGATGTTTCTTGACTTGATGTTTTTTTACACAAACTGAATCAACTTGATATGACTTGATGTTTATTGTCTTGACTCAACTTGACCTAACTTGAAGTATCTTGACTTGACCTGACTTGAATTATCTTGACTTCACCTCTTGAAGTATCTTGACTTGCCTCAACTTGATCTGACGATGTATCTTGACCAGCCTCAACTTGACCTGATTTGAAGTATCTTGACTTGACCTGACTTGAAGTATGTTGACATGCTTTGACTTGATGTTTCTTGACTTGAATCAACTTGATCTGACTTAATGTATCTTGACTTGATTCAACTTGACCTGACTTGATGTTTCTTGACTTGATGTTTTTTTTACGCAAACTCAATCAACTTGATATGACTTGATGTTTATTGACTTGGCCTGACTTGAAGTATCTTGACTTGACCTGACTTGAAGTATGTTGACATGCTTTGACTTGATGTTTCTTGACTTGAATCAACTTGACTTGAAGTATCTTTGACTTGACCTGATTTGATGTTTCTTGACTTCACTCAAACTAACTCAACTTGATCTGACTTGTATCTTGACTTGGCTCAACTTGATCTGATTTGATGTATCTCAATTTGACCCAAACTGACTTAACTTGACCTGACTTGAATTATCTTGACTTCACCTCCCTTGATGTATCTTGACTTGGCTCAACGTGATCTGACTTGATATATCTTGACTTGACTTAACTTTACCTGACTTGAAGTATCTTGACCTGACTCAAGTTGACCTGACTTAATGTATCTTGGGGAATAGTGATGTTTGGGCTGGACATTTCTCGTTAAAGAAAAGTGAAGCATCTGTTATAGCCTCCCCTATCCAGGTGAAGAGATTGTCGCTGGATTCACTGTTCGGCTTGCCGTTCAGGAGTTTCCATGCCAATGACCTCTCATACATTATTGTGTCCCTAGCAGCTCCTTTAAGAGGTGCCTCCCTGTTTCTGACATAGTCTGCTGTGGAGCGTGACATAGTTTCCATGCAGTATAACTAGACGGGCAAATTGGGCTCATTAGCCTTTGTTGGCAGCCAATCTAAGAGAAGGTAAACTCGGACTCTAAGCCCGGGTAGACGAAGCTAATTAGCCTGCTTAGGCAGATATGCAACGATTTTAAACCCACAAGTGCCAGGGGGTGCTGCTAGACCTGGGACAATGAAAGTATCATTGGATGTCACAGAGTAACTAGCATTTGCAGGCAAAGACTTTTCATGAGAGGGTAGGGCTATGGGAGTAAACCCAGACAGAAAATCTGGAGTGGTAGCACCTAAGGTGGATAGTTTCAAAATTGCAAACTCATTCCGGCAGCTCCTGCAGCTGAGCTAATGCCAATTTGTCATGCTTTGCATTTCTTTGAATTACACCAGTGAGGCCGAGAGGGGGATCCTGCAGTTTGGCAGCTCAAGGTCTCCATAATCAGTGCCCAGGCTTACGTCCTAGAGAGGCTACTCACAGGGCGTGACACGTATGGCTTACAGAGACTGAGATGCCTATGATGATGAAGAAGAGGAAGACAACAGAAAACAGACACAGTAAAAGAGGAAGACAGACAGAGAAAAAACAGAAGATGAAGACAACAGAAACAGTAGAAGAGGAGGACAGACAGAGAAACAACAGAAGGTGAAGACAACAGAAAACAGTAAAAGGAGAAGACAAACAGAAAACAGACAGAGAAACAACAGAAGTGGCAGACAAACAGAAAACAGACAGAGAAAACAACAAAAGAGAAAGACAACAGAAAACAGAAACAGTAGAAGAGGAAGAGAAACAGAGAACAGAAACAGTAGAATAGGAAGATAAACAGAAAACAGAGAAACAACAGAAGAGGAAGACAACAGAAAACAGACAGAAACTGCAGAGAAGGAAGCCAAAGCATGTGCGCTCACAAACACATAAACTGACCTGTTGTACAACTGCCTTGTATTTTTTCATGACCTCATCAAAATCCTCCTCGACTTCTTCCAGCCGACTCTCAATGGCCGTCTTCTCCCTCAGAAGTAGCATGCTCTTGGAATCAGCCTGGAGAAGGTTGACAAATTAGTCCAATAAAGCACCCTATCTGTATAGGTCAAAGCAGAATAACATCAACTTTACAAAAAGTATGATCTTTCTTCTGAGCTCAGATTGAAATGCCATATGAGAGTCTATGAGTGACAGAATGGTCAGAGCTATTGCTTTTCATGGCAAAAGGTACCTAGTACGCTCCTTAGAAGCCCCACCTCAAGTCCATATCGTGTTTTGAAAACTGTATATCAGCAACCTGGTCAAACAAGGTGGGGATTAACACTGTAATCCCTATAGCAGTGAGTCTTCCTATAGGCTTTGCATTGTACTACAACCATAGGGTAGGAAGACATGTCTGAACAAGCAAAACATACCGATAAGACATGTTAGGGTCAGGCAAAATATACTGGCCAAGACCCTCACCTCGGCTTCCCTGCAGCCCTCCCTGGAAATGGGGTGCTTTCATGGCAGCCTGGCTAATGAGGTGAGGGATCAACATGAACCTTGTAGTAGTGAGCGATATGCAGATGAAGCCAAGCATAGCACAACCGCCTGGAGCACCCATGTCCACCTTCATCAGCACGCTAGGGATGTGAGGAAAGCTACGAAAATCCAACACTTAACGTCTTTTTCAAGGCACACAAAAGAATAATCCTACTCATTGTGGGCATTCAACAACAACAGCCAAGGAGAACCAATTCCACCTTCTTCAGCACAACCCAGGACATAAGAACAGTCTCAAAACCATTTACCAGAGAAAGCTAATCCTGAGAGAACTCAGCTTGGGTAGATTCAGACAACAACACACACAAAAAAGAGAATTCTATTTTTGTGGGACAGAATCATCATCTCCCTATCCTTAGAAGAGGACCAGGGTCTGAATGCAGCAGTTACAGGTCCATCACATTACTGTCTGTCCCTGGAAAAGTCCATGCCCATATCCTTCTTTCCAGCATCATTCAGTCTTTGCTGAAAAAAAATACAGAATTGCATTGGGGACTTTATTGAAATTTGTAAAACAAATTTTCCTGCACAGAAAGGTGCAAGGCAGACGACGAAGAGGTCGTCCCAAAATGAGGTGGCATGACAACATAAAAGAATGAACCAATCTTCGACCAGAGGAGGCATGGCACAGGCAGCGGCCGCTGACAGAGAAGGGTCGTGTGGGGTTGTGGGAATGTCTTCATGTGTGTCCCAACGACCTCACCGGTTATAGGATGACCTGACCTGACCACTAAAATAAAAATCTTCAACTTCAATGTAAATTCTGTTTTATTATATGGCTCTGAAATAAGGAGGACAACAAAGACACACAAAAAGGGTACAGACTTTCATAAATGGTTGCCTGTGAAGAATACAACGGAGCAAATGGTACAATAAGATCGAGATCAAGATGCTGATCAGTGCATGAGCTGCAGTGGTTAGTAATTCTTGGCTGACTAATAGCGTTGGGGCTTGCGAACCAGAGCTGTCAAGACCCTTCTACACAATCCCCACATCCCACATAAAGCAGAGACCTGATATTCAATTAAGTCATTTAGTGATCAAGATGCTGAGCAGCGTTTTTGAACTGTAGCAGTCAGCAACCTAAAGATGACTGTTAACATCAGGGCCAGGGGTCCAGAGCGGCAAAGAAACCGTCTCCACCTCCATATGGTGATCCTGAATAACAGGCTGCAACAGGGTAGTCTGGCTAAGGAGAAGTGATTGAAGAGGCAAAACTAACCCAGTACCCAAAAATGATATGCTGAAGTAGGATGTGTCGGACCGAAAGGTGCAAATATCGCATTTAAGCTGTAAACTATGGCACAATGTATTCCATTCTCCAGACAAGCATCCTGCTACTTGCAAAACCTTGTCAGGGCTTCGTAGCGAGAGATTGAAACAGATGAAGAAGTACGATATCGTGTACGGCGTGGGCTAGTGGTTAAGTGGCACTGCTCACAACCGAAGGTGCTGGGTTCGATCCCCATCATAGTACCGGCAGTTACCCCTGGCAAGCAAACCCTTAGAAAATGCAGGAGGAAGCAGGCTTTTACATAAAATGCATGCTGAAGCCGGATGCACTGGGTTGACAGGCGCAAAATAAAAACCACAGTGCAACCCACGCCCGCATTGCAGAATGGATAAATAAGGCAAACGCAAAAAATAAAATTAAATTAAAAAATCATAAATGTGGAACTGTTGGAAAGATTGGAGCAGATCCCAGTGGAGCATGGCATATGGAGGAGAGCCTCGTGCTGGCCAGGACCCTTGTTACGGAAACCAGTTGACAACATTGCAAGACAGTCTCTGTTCTAGAATTCACAGGGCTTCAGGAGTAGCGGACAACCAAGACACTCGTGGATGAGGGAACTGGATACTAATATCAGGGTGGCAGACAAGAGTCAGTGATCCATAGCTGACCACCAAGACCCAATTTTGTCTTCTAGTAGCAACCCTGGAAACAGACTACGCCCATTCAGCCTGGCTAAGAGATTACAGATCGGAGAAAAAAGGCAAACCCGGTCCCAAAAATGCTATGCTGAAAACGGATATGTCAGACTGAAAGGCACAGATTGTCATGCTGAAGTCCAATGCACTAGGCCAACAGGCACAAAATAAAAACCACAGTGCAATGCACAGCGCTTTGGGGATTAGAGAAATAAGGTGAACAGGAAAAAAAAAAAAAAGGCAAACACCACATCCTCACTGTAAGCTACAATCCAACGTCACAAAGGTCCTTCTCAGGACAAATTCCAAAGAAGAAGAAGAAAGAAAAATGAAACAGGAATCTCGCCATTGCTCTGTTCATCTTACTCATACCTCCTGCTTGGACCTGGCCAGGTCATCCAGCTGCTGTTGCAGCTCCTCAACCTCCGCCTCTAGCCTCTTTTTGGCCTTCAAGGCAGCCAAGGAGGAGAACTCTGCATCATCAAGCTGATTACGCATTGTTGAGATTTGAGCCTTGGAAGCCTCGATGTCCTTATGCTTTGACAGGGCTGCTCCAGCATCATTCAAGAGAGCTTTCGTTTTCCGCAGATTACGTCTCAGTTTTTTCTCTGGTTCTGGGAATTAGTTGGTACAAAATGTTAGACCTTTCACCGTGTCTCTAGATCTTTATGTCTAGGAAATCAATTTCCAAAAATGTTCATATTCTATTTCAAATTTACAAATAATTCACTAAGTTAACAAATCTATATTCCATTCCTAGCCTACATCTGAAATTTCTAAAATCTACTTCAAACTGATCTTTTACTAGATTATTTCTCAAATTTCGAATTAATCAACCCCTGTACTTCAAATCTATTTCTATTAATAGATTAAATCTAAAATTTCTAAAATCTACCTCAAATTAATCTTTTTCTAGATTATATTTCAAATTTATAAAATCTATCTTAACTTAACTTATTGTCTTTATACTGGTTTAGAAGAATCTGCAAAGTCTGTATACAACCAGTTTCATTTACATTACCTTGCTCTAAAAGCTAAGCATATCCAATCTATTCTTAAATGCAATAATTGTCTCTGTCTATACTACTTCCTGTGGCAACGCATTCCAAGCATTCACCCCTTTTTGATGAAAAAAAAATTTCCTAATAACTAATCTGGACTTCTCTTTAGTTAATTTGTAGCTATGCCCTCTTGTTCTTGTGGGTGGTTGTATTTCGAAAAACTTGTTATAGTCTAATTTATCCATTCCTTTGATTATCTTATAAACCTGTATTTAGTCACCTCGAATTCTTAAACCTGTATTAAGTCACCTCGAATTCTTCTCTTTTCTAGACACTGTAGGCCAGTTTTTCTTTCCTCATAACTGTAATTCTGGAATCCCACTATCAGCTTTGTCGCTTTTTTTGTATCCTTTCTAGCATGTTTATATCCCCTCTATAATAAGGACTCCACACCTGTACACATTACTCCAATCTAGGTCTAACTAATGCTTTATACAGTTTGACTAGTCTGCTTTATACAGTTTGACTATCACTTCCTTGCTCCTATGTTTAATATGTTGTATTTTGAAACACTTGTTATAGTCTTTTTTATCCGTTCCTTTGATTATCTTATAAACCTGTGTATATATATATATCTTTTCTAGACACTGTAGGCCAGTTTTTCTGAGTCTTTCTTCATAACTGTAATCTCAAACTAATCTTTTTCTAGATTATGTCTTAAAATATAAAATATAATTCAAACTAATATTTTTCTAGATTGTGTCTTAAAATTGTAAAATGTAATTCAAACTAACCTTTAAGCATATCATGGATTATGACTCGAAATCATAAAAATCACTTCAATGGAGGTCTACTGTGTTATAAAAGCAAGTCCATCATAAATCTAAAAATGCCTTTTATAGTAACATAATAGCTACTTATTAGGCTGAAGATTGATTGTCCATGTTTGATTGTTCTGCATATTTACAAAGGCCTCCAAACTATTTTCTGTAGAAAGGTGGACAGCAGAGCTGTCGTTGTGTCCAAGACACCAGCTACCACACAATCAACATCCTGTCTCATTCTATCCTGAACTATAAAGTAGGTCAACATTATCAAAAGTAGGTAATCTATTGTGCATGTATACATTAGTGCAAAATCTCACCTATAAAATGCACTTTTTACTCTTTTGGGTGCGTATTATACAAAAGTAAAAAAAATTTAATTTTCAATATTGAAAGTACCATATGTTGGAAAGTTTGTCACAATATGATAGTGAAAATGAAACAAAATTGAATGTGCCATGTGTTTTCATAAGTCTGGGATATTGTTGTAAAATACATTTTGCACACTTAGTCTTCAATCTGTTTTGATATCGAGCTTGATTGCAAAGTTTGTCCTTTTATTATTTTGAGCCTTGAAAACAAATTTAAGAAAATATTATACTGCAGCATAAAAGCTCTCAGTGGTAAAATATGCAGAATCTTATGATAAACAGGTAGATGGTAGCCATTTTCCACTATTGAACACACATGTATCTATGACAAACCGGTAGATGGTAGTCATTTTCCACTATTGAACACACATGTATCTATGACATTCATCAACAAATTGGAAACACTGATCAAAAGTCTCAGACTTTTGATATGCTGTATGACTGAACCGTAGACACGAAAGGCATAACAAACGTGTGTACAACTGGACATGAGAAGTCTCACTTCATCATTACGTTAGCGTATACCATATATGTAGGAAAATTGCCCCATTTCATAAATTTTAAGAGATGGACTACCTTCTTCTTCTTCATCGCTCATTCTCAAACACCCGCTACCAGGCCCTGAAAATGCAGGAACTAGTCTGGAAAATGTAATGCGTTGTGTCATAGTTTACAGCTTGATTGCGATATTTACACTTTTTCATTCGACACATCTGACTTCAGAACGGCATTTTTGAGTACCGGGTTAGCCTTCCCTCTTCGATCCCTTCTCCTTAGCCAATCTGCTCTGTTCCTGCATGTTATCCAGGATCACCACGTGAAGGTGGAGAATGGTCTTGGCAGCTTTTGGTCACTGGATCTGACGCTAGCAGTCAGCTTTGGGTTGCTGGCCACTACAGCTCATGCACTGCCCAGCATCATGATCTCAGAAAGTACCAATAGAGGTACAATTTCTGAAAGGTGAAAGATGGTATCCGTCGTAAATGGAATGCATTAAGTGAAAGTAATCAGACATATTCTACTGGTGGCCATTTGCAACAAACTACTCTCTCTCAAGTGTTGTAGTCAGTGCTTGCTGAAACTGAATTATATAAGACTATAATTGAACAAGGCTTCCTGAAAAGTTGTACATTGAATAAACTTGATGGCAATGAGGATGACGTTTTGTGGGAGAAAGACTGAAAAATCGTATTATAAGAGGGCGTGTTCAAATCAAACCAGGACATTTTGTTCTAGTCATACCTGAATAGGTTATAGCGTGCTGGAACTACTACCATTGCCTTCGGTTTGGCTTCGTTCATTCTCAATCTCCCGCTACCAAACCCTGAAAAGGACTTATGTAGCAGAATGTAGTCCAGAGAACTGAATGCATTGTGTCGTAGTTTACAGCTTGACTGCGATATTTGTGCCTTTCAGTCCAACACATCCGACTTCAGCAAGTATTTTTGATTATCAGGTAAGCATTCCCTATTTGATCCCTTCTCCTTAGCCAGTCTGCTCTGTTGCAGCCTATTATCCAGGATCACTGCGTGGAGGTGTAGAAGGGTCTTGGCAGATTTGGTTCACTGGCCTTGACGTTAGCAGTCAGCTATGGGTCGTTGACCGCTGCAGCTCATAAGCTGTTCAGCATCTTGATCCCATTACTACCATTAGTTAGGGCCACTTGTGTCATATTACTACTAGGTCGCCCACTTGCAATGGGCCGGTCACATGATAGATAAATAAAAATGGCGGATAACACTGTTAGTGCTTGCATGGAACAGCATGTTGTGATGAAGTTTCTTGTGAAAGAATGTGTAAAACCTGCGGA
This sequence comes from Ariolimax columbianus, assembly GCA_036924085.1. NCBI lineage: Eukaryota > Metazoa > Mollusca > Gastropoda > Stylommatophora > Arionidae > Ariolimax > Ariolimax columbianus. The sequence continues at coordinate 63,466,608 of JAVGWX010000012.1, forward strand.
AATGTACAGAAGACTGCAATCACAATACGGTGATGAGACACTCAGACATTTGAATGATCAAAATTTTTAGAGAAAGCCATACATCCGTGAGTGTTGATCATCCCTGTATTGTGACCATTACCTCTGTCTCTGCCACGATCCTTTTGGCCCGATGTCTGCAACTGTTTCTCTAGCTGGGCCTTAGCCTCCTGTATTCTTTTCTTCTGACCATACTCCTCCTCCAGCTGGTCTTCCAGTTGCCTTAACTGTAATAGAATAACGGAACATGCTACTAAAGTGGTTGTGTGGTTGTGAGACATTACAGGAAGAAATTAGGTCAAAGTAATGGTAGTCTCACAGCAGAGTCTGCCATTGGGGATGAAGTGTTCAAGATTTCATTCTTCTTCTTCTTCAACATTTGTTTTCAAACTCTTTTCTTCAAGTCATGAAAAAGGCATTTATGATATTATCGTACTTATTCTTCATTTCTGTCACTCCCAATACCAAGCCCCAACAAGGGCTTTGCAAGTAGCAGGATTTAGTCCGGAGAGTGGATTGGGTTGTCATAGTTTACAGCTTGATTTCGATATTTGCACCTTTTGGTCAAACACATCCGACTTCAACATGGCATTTTTGGGTACCGAGTTAGCCTTCCCTTTCCGATCACTTCTCCTTAGCCAGTCTGCCCTGTTGCAGCCCGTTATCCAGGATAACCATATGGAGGTGGAGAAGGGTTTTCGCAGCTCAGGACCCCTGGCCTTGACGTTAACAGTCATCTTTAGGTTGCTGACTGCTACAGCTCATAAACACTGCTCAGCATCTTGATCACTAAATGACTTCATTGAATTTAAGGTCTCTGCTTTATGTGGGATGATGGTCCCCATTGGATATTAGGTCTTTGTTTTACCCTACTACAAACTCCAACCCTACTACAAACCCCAGCTCTACTACAAACCTCATCCCTACTTCAATCTCCAACCCTACTATAAACCCCAGCTCTACTATAAACCTCAACCCTACTATAAACCCCAACCCTACTATAAACCCCAACCCTACTATAAACCCCAACCCTACTATAAACCCCAACCCTACTACAAACCCCAGCTCTACTACAAACCCCAACCCTACTACAAACCCCAGCTCTACTATAAACCCCAGCCCTACTACAAACACCAGCCCTACTACAAACCCCAGCCCTACTACAAACCCCAGCCCTTCTACAAACCCCAGCCCTACTACAAACCCCAGCCCTACTACAAACCTCAACCCTACTATAAACCCCAACCCTACTACAAACCCCAACCCCACTACAAACCCCGGCTCTACTACAAACCCCAGCCCTACTACCAACCCTTACCCTACCAACGATCGCTAACCCAACCCAAATCCTACTAAAACTAACCCTACTACTAACCTTAAACTCAACTCAAACTATACTCACCCCAACCATACCACTAACCCAACCACATCCATACTACTCACCCCAACCCTACAACTAACCCTAACCTAACCCAATCCATACTATTCACCCCAACTATAACACCAACCCTAACTCAACTACAACTCTACTACTAACTCCAACCCTAACCCAACCCAAATCTTACATATAACTCCAACCCAAACTTAACCACAACCCTACTACTAACTCTAACCCTAACCCAACCCCAACCCTACTACTAACTCTAACCCTACCAGTAACTGTGAAGGTTGGTTTCTGGTCAAACACCATACATGCTGCTTAACCCTTTCATCCGTTCTTTATGTTAATTGCTTCCATCCCCTGATGTGGATTCATATTTCTCTACCTATAACATGTCCCTATGGAAGACACTATATCAGATAAGTAGACCATAGTTTTTCCTTGTATGTTAACATCCCCCAGACATGTATTTATCCCTTCTTCTACAATTTGCTAGTTCAGTATTGTTGTTATTTGTTGTCTCTGATGAAGGCCTATTGGTCGTAATGTAGGTTTTATTCGTATTCTCGTCTCAGTGCGGTATCTATCCATACCCAATTTTTAAATTTTGATTAAACTTAACTTTAATCGACATTTAACATTTTTTCCCATCATATTTGGATGTCAAGTGCACTAATTCTTTCATTGTGCTGTGTTTTTCACTTACATCGAATCAAATACATGTTTTGCCTCTTGTTATCGATAACCGTTTCCGTTCATTGCTTTGACCTCTCGACTACAGCGACTCCCTAATAAAACCCGAAGAGCCTACATTCTCTCACCTTCTTCTGTGTCTTGTGCCTCATTTCCTCAACCTCCTCATCTTTATCATCTAGCTCCTTCTGGTGCTGCTGCTTCATCTTCTCCATGCTCATCTCCAGCCTCAGCTTGAACTGTCAAATACAACAAATAATTTAATCTAAAAAACGTAACTACCGCCAAGAGCGACATGAGTTTGCTCAACATTTGGCTACCTGGCATCAGACCCACGTGCCTGATATTTTGAGAGCCATATGCCTGCAGAGGGGTGCATTAGCTCAGTTTATAGCAAGCAATTCGCTATTTTCTGTGGTAACGGCATGCCTTGGTTCGAATCGCGCCCGGAGACTAAATAAATCCAGGTCGTAGTTTTAATTGGGGTACCGCTTCTCCAGTCAGCCCAGCTGTAAATGGGTACCTGATGTATGAGTTAGGGAAAGTAAACTCAGCAAGGAAGAACACTGGCCATCTCACCTATTACGGGCTGCGGCTTAGAACAATGAGGACTTTAAAAACTCCATTTCCAACTAGCGGTTAATCCTGATCAATTTCAACTTACTTACTATGCCTGTACACGTCAACGGAGTCACCGACATATGCAATGGTGAGATGGACTGACCCATGTCCCCTGGACTGAACTGCGGGAGCAACCTGTGCCTGGACACCACTTGCCTTACGCAACATGGAAGCCACTAAATAGACTCCAACCTGCAGGAAAAACATAAAGTGATGGGGATATTCTTCTTCTTCTGTGTTTGTACTGAAAAGAACGGTGTGATGTTGTGTCATAGTTTACATTGAGGCTGCAATATCTGCGCCTTTTGGCAAGACACATCCAATTTCAGCAGACTTTTTTTTGGTACAAGGTTTGCCTTCCCAGTGCGACCCATATTCTCTTAGCCAGGCTATACTAGTACAGCGGGGATGGCATGGACCAGTGGTTAAGTGGCACGGCTCACAAGCCAAAGGTGCTGGGTTAGACTCCCAACACAGGGAAGCAAACCCTTAGAAAATGCAGGAGGAAGCAGACCCTTATATAAAATGTATGCCGAAGTCGGATGCACTGGGCCGACAGGTGCAAAATAAAAACATACTGCAACCCACACCGCCTTGAGAAATAGAGAAATAAGGTGAACGCACACAAAAATAAAACAAAAAAAACTAGTGCAGCCTGTTTCCAGGGCCACCCCTCAAAGGCCAAATAGATTCTTGGTCAGCTTTTGGTTTGCTGATCCTGATGCAAGCAGCCAACTATGCATCGCTGTCTGATGTCAGCTCATTCAATGTGTTGCATCTTCGGCCCCTCAGATATGGATCTAAGGATGATGAGATATGTGACTGTAGAGCAGCACAAGACCCAGACCACCTGATGATCTGCTTAAATCTTCTGGAAACATGCAATGTGGATGAATGACAAAGCTGAACTTGGTTGAACATTGGAAAGATGATGTCTGACATGGTTTCCTGAACATTAGAAACATGATGTCTGACATGGTTCCCTGAACATTAGAAACATGATGTCTGACATGGTTCCCTGAACATTAGAAACATGATGTCTGACATCGTTCCCTGAACATTAGAAACATGATATCTGACATGGTTGCCTGAACATTAGAAACATGATGTCTGAAACAGTGCCCTGAACATTAGAAACATGATGTCTGAACTGGTTCCCTGAACATTAGAAACATGATGTCTGACACAGTGCGCTGAACATTAGAAACATGATGTCTGACGCAGTGCTCCAAACATTTTCTTTTATTAACAGAATTAGCCATATTATGGTTAATTGTTTCAACTCTCCCATGTATATGGATGAATGCAGACTTCTTGCATGCAGGCTAAACACAGAAGTTGTCCCATGCTCTTATTGAAGAGAAACTGTTGTTGAATTCTCACAAAGAGTGTTTACTGTTTTGTACTCCTAAAAAGGACAAGTGGTGGGTTGCAGTAGCTTTCCTCCCATTCCAAGCGTGCTGATGAAGGTAGACCGCAGTCCTCCAGGTTGTTGTGCTATGCTTGGTTTCATCTGCGTGCAGCTCACGACTACGAGGATCATGTCGACCCACATCTCGTTAGCCAAGCCGCCTTAAAAAACAGCCTGTTTCTAGGGAACTCTACGTGGAAGTGTTGTGCTTGACCTGACTAGTGTCCCAGTTCCCCAATGAAAATAAAATGGAAGGATAATATTGAGCGTGTAGTCTAGTCGACAGTGATCTGGCTTGCTAGACTGGGATTACAGCGTGCCAGAATTTGAAATCATAGACGACAGAAAGAAATCCGGTAGGTGATCTGCGCCTGATACGACTGCTCCTCCAGTCAATCCAGCTGATGACCTGACATACAAGTAAATCCAGGAGGTGAACTGCTCCTGGTACGACTGCTTCTCCAGTCAATCCAGCTGATTACCTGGCATACAAGTTGGGGAAGGTAAAAACATAAAAGAAGGGAACTGGCCACCCTACCTAAAATAGGCTGCGGCGGCTTAGTACACGAAGAGTTATCTTCATCCCCGACGGCAATTGGTGCCATGGGACTGACCTTTACCTTAACCTTTTAGAAGGATAATGATGATGAACCCTGACAGTGTTGTTACCTGTTCCAGCTGTTGTATCTGTCCAGCCTGGCCATCAAGTTCCTCCTCCTGGTCCTCAATCCTTATCTCTAATTGGTGCTTGCTTCTCTTCAAAGATATGGCCTGTAAGATAAATAGTGATCCAGTAATAAGGAAATGTCAGCATTCGACATACAGTCCATTAGAATGTCAGACCTTAAACAGACCTACTTGGAGCCATGACTAATTTCATGTGAAACATACTGATCAAGATGCTACCTCTAGCCAGGGTCAGATGAAACATACTAACCAAGACCTTACCTCACATCATGTGAAACATAACTGACTATGATCCCACCTTTCATCAGGGTCAGGTGAAACATACTGATCAAGACCTTACCTCATATCAGGTGAAACATATTGACCAAAACCTCACGTCTCATCAGGGTCAAGTGAAACATACTGACCAAAACCCCACCTCGAATCAGGTGAAACGTACTGATCAAGACCCCACCTGCCATCATGTGAAACATACTGACTATGATCCCACATTTCATCAGGATCAGGTGAAACATACTGATCAAGACCTCACCTCACATCAGGTGAAACATATTTACCAAAATCCCACATCTCATCAGGGTCAAGTGAAACATACTGACCAAAACCCCACCTCACATCAGGTGAAACAGACTGACAAAGACCCTACCTCACATCAGCTGAAAAATACTGACCAAGACCCCACTTCACATCAGGTGAAACATACTGTCCAAGACCCCACCTCACATCAAGTGAAATATACTGACAAAGACCCCATCTCACATCAGGTGAAACATACTGACCAAGACCCTACCTCACATCAGGTGAAACAAACTGACCAAAGCCCCACCTCTCATCAGGGTCAAGTGAAATATACTGACCAAGACACCACCTCACATCAGGTGAAACATACTGATCAAAACCCCACCTCTCATCAGGGTCAAGTGAATTATACTGACCATAAAGCTACCTCTCAACAGGGTCAGGTGAAATATACTGATAAAGACCACACAACATGTCAGGTGAAACATACTGACTGAGATTCCACTACTAATTAAGGTCAGGTGAAATGCACTGACCAAAATGCCACCATATGTCAGGGTCAGGTAAAACATACTGACCAAGATGCAATCTCTAGTGAGGGTCAGGTGAAACATTCTAAGATACCACCTCACATCAGAACTGGTTGGTGAAATATACTGACCAAAATCCCACTGTTCATCGTCAGGTCAAACATACTGACAAAAGCACCTCTCGCCCTTGTAGTGGTTCCTAAAAACAGGGTGTGTCACAACAGCCTGACCATCGAGGTGGGATTCGACATTGTGATCTCCATATTGGTAAACTTACTGAGAAGCCTCAAATTGCACTGCAGTCAGGAAGAGTCAGGTTCAAATTCTTAACCCTGTACACCTCAAACGTTGAAACATGAAATATATTTTCCTAAAAGCAGGGAAATACTTCTTTGTCTCATTGATATTCTATATCTGTGCACTTCAACTTGTGCGCTAGCACCGCTTAGTGGGTAATTTTAGCTTTCAGGTGGGCGGTAGCAGAAAAATTATACTCTATTTTAAAAACATTATTATTATTATAGCAATGCAGAGGCTACACAACCTGAGGAAACTATGGCATAATACCAGCAAACCAACAAAAGTGGAAATTGTGAAAACCTATGTTTTTTTCAGAGGCAGCATACGGCTGCGAAACATGGACAGTTATCCAAACCTCAAGGAACAGAATTGAGTTCTTCAAGCCAAAATGTTCTAGAAATGTTCTCAGAATACCATGGATTGAAAGAAGAAGAATGCAGACTTTTGACAAGAGTTGGGCATAGAAGAGAACTGGTTTATAAATTCCATCAAGAACAAAAAAATTGAAATACATGGCCACATAAAAAGACACAATGGTCTTGAGAGAATGGTAATGGAAGGTATGGTGTCGAGCAAGAGTCAGTCCAAGAAGGTGATGGCATCAAGGTGTCAAGGAATGCTTGGACATAACTCTGGAGCAGGCTGGCACTAAGATGTCAAGGAATGCTTGGACATAACTCTGGAGCAGGCTGGCACTAAGATGTCAAGGAATGCTTGGACATAACTCTGGAGCAGACTAGAGATTTGGCAAGAGATTGAGATTCTTTCAGATGTTCTGTAATGGGAGCGGCATTCTGCAAAGGTCATGCTATATGATGATGATGTATTGAAAACATAAAAAATACATAGACTCCATGGACGATTGCAAAATTTTATTCAATTTAGTAGGCGGTAATGAAAATTTACACCTGCGAAAGTTATAAAAGTGGGCACCAAGTATTAAAAGGTTGACGAGACTTGATCTACATGTTTACTAGTTAAAGTGAAAGATTTCATTGAACAGAATAGTCACTACAGTTTACAAACAGAATATACAGGGCAGGTTTGGATGTTATGGGTTAAGTATGCATCAGGAGCCAATGCGAAGTTTACTAAGCACAAGTGAAGAACTGGTTCATAAATTCCAAGGGATCAACAAGATGCTTGCAGTGCATGAACTGCAGCAGTCAGCCACAAGAAGCTGAATGCTAGAACCAGGGCCAGCGAACCAGAGCTATCAAGTCTCATCTACACCTCCGCACGGTGATCCTGGATAACAGGCTGCAACAGGGCAGACGCTAAAAAGAAGGGATCAAAGAGGGAAGGCTAACCTGGTACTCAAAAATGCCTGTTGAAGTCAGATGTGTTGGACCAAAAGGTGCAAATATTTCAGTCGAGTTACAAACTACAACACAGCAGATTCCGTTGTCCGGACTACATCCTGCTATTTGGAAAGTACTTTTCAGGGCTTGGTAGCCGGAGTTTGAGAATCAACGACTAAGAAAAACACATTCCATCTAGAACAAAAAACTTAAATGCATGGCCACATTCTGACAAATGTTTGCCAACCTCCCTCACCAATGAATCCCTACTATCAATACCATATCCTCCCTTACAGTTGCATACTTCTCTGCAAAGCTCTCTGCCCTGTGTTCAATTTCCCCACTAGAATCTCCCTTACTTCTAATTTATATCTCTATTTCCTTGTGATTGTCAAACTGTATAAAGCATTAGTTAGAACTAGTTTGGAGTACTGTGTACAGGTATGGAATCCTTATCATAGAGCGGATATAAACATGCTGGAATAAATACAAAGAAGAGCGACAAAACTGATAGCGGGATTCCACATGGTTACAGTTATGAGGAAAGACTCAGAAAAACTGACCGACGGTATCTAGATAAGAGAAGAATTCGAGGTGACTTAAATATAGGTTTATAAGATAATCAAGGGAAAGGATAAATTAGACTATTAACTCAAGAAAGGTCCAGATTAGATATTTAAAAATTTTTTTTAGTCAGAGAGTGATAAATGCTTGGAATGCATTGCCACAGGAGACAGGGATAATTTATTCATTCAACAATAGATTAAATGCGCATAGTTTTTAGAGCAAAGAAATGTAAATGAAACTGGTTGTATATAGACTCTGCCGAGTCTACTAAACCAGTATAAAGACGTTAAGTAGTTCCCAACAACAACACCTACTGACACCTGTAGAAACAATCTAAAAGTAGAGTCAGGTCTCAAGATCAATGAACATCAAATTGGTTTTCGAATATTAGACTGTGAAACATGATTGGAAGCAAGAAAAACAATTTCTTCTTCTTTTTCTTGTGTTCTCTCATTGATTTGCACACCATCAGACAAGTTACCATGATGGACTCGATTGTTGTATGGAGCCAAAAGTGGATGAAATGGACCAAAAGTAGATGTAGCAAGTTGCATGTCCTTTTACAGAACGTAGCTTCTTACAACCACCACCTATTTGGCTGTTATAAGTTTCTTGGCAAGTGTGCAGTACGGTAGGTTGCCGTTACTTTCCGTTCGTGGAGGCGCATTAGCTCAGGAAAAAAAACCAGTGTCTGCCAAACTGGACACAAGTGGGAATCGAACCCGGAACGTTGGGATTGTGAAAACCGAGCGAGTTTCACCCCTAGGCCACACAGCCTCCAATAATGGACCAAAAGTGGATGTAATGGACCAAAAGTGGATGAAATGGAGCAAAAGTGGATGAATTGGAGCAAAAGTGGATGAATTGGGCTGAAAGTTGATGTAACTGGTTGGAAGTGGATGGTACTGGTTGAAAATAGACGCAACATGTTGAGAGTGGATGTAACGCACAAACAGAAAAATGAATTGCAATCCCAATGTAAAATACACAGAAAGAAGTTTTCTACATTTCTTCCTTTAACTTTTCTAAAAAGCAAAAACCTCTCACTTCAAATAAGATTGGGCACACTGAACTGACCTCACTGTTGTCTTTGCCTGTGAGGAGGAGGTCAGTCATCTCCTTCTCCAATCTATCACATTTCTCTACCAGACTTTGATGCTCCCTCTGGGCATGCTGAAAGTGATATCAAATCCAAAAAATAATAAAATGTCACCATTAATTTATGTCATCATTAATTTATTATTTTGACAATTAATTTATAACATCACCATTAATTTATAATGACAACATTAACTTATATCATCAACATTAATTTAATATGGTATATTAACATTAATTTATAATGTCAAAATTAATTTATAACATCAATATTAATTTATAATTTAACCATTAATGCACAACTAATTTATAACGTTAGCATTAATTTATAATATCAACATTAATGTATTATGTCGACATTAATTAATAACATCAACATTAGTCTATAACATCAACATTAATTAATAACATCAACATTAGTCTATAACATCAACATTAATTAATAACATCAACATTAGTCTATAACATCAACATTAATTAATAACATCAACATTAATTGATAACATCAACATAAGTCTATAACATCAACATTAATTTATAACATCAACATTAATTTATAATGGCTACAAAGAGACTGTATTTCCGACTGGCAATGGTTGATTGTTTATTGTTTTTTGTAATTTGTCAAATTATTTTACTTGTTCACTTTGTTTCATACGTCAGAAGTGTGTTGTACTGTGTTTTGCACCTAACCAGCAAGTTCAACCACCTTCAGCAACATTTTTAAAATGAGTTTGGTTCTTATATGGATACAATCCCTTGCTATTTCATTAATCATAAAACAAGCACAAAGGTTTGTGGGCCATGCTACTGCTTCACAATATCCCCAATTCCCCCATGCAGTGTTTCATCTCCTACTTCCTGTCAAGTTTTCACTCTCTATGAAACATGATGACGATGTATCTTCTCCCTACAACTGAAGCAAAGGGTCACTAACACAGCTGGCCTCTTTACAGGAAGCCTGGACCTGAGCATTTGCAGTGACGGTTTCAATAGCAATAGTTTTGCATGATGAGGTTGCTAGCCCAAAGTACAACTTTCTTGAGACAGCTTTCACTACATGCTTGGAATGTAACACTGGTCCTATGATTTTCAACCCTCAAGGCACCACTCAAGGGCCTTATTAAATATTGTGTCTGGAACAGTGCATGTAAGTAATTCAAAGCTGACTGTTAGGGTCAGGGACAGTGATCCAGAGCTGTCAAGACCCCTCACCACCACGTGATGATCCTGGATAACAGACTGCAGCATGTACATTTCTTCTCCCTACAGCAGTCAAATCCAAACTATTCTATATCGTGAACTCCCCTGAAGCCAACATCAATTTGTTGTGGCTCAAACTCCCACATTAACACTGAATGGCAAATAAAACAATATACATTTTGTTTGTGGATCCCATGGGAATCCTTGTGGATTACATGGGAATCTTTGTGGACCACACAGGAATCTTTGTGGACCCTAATTAGGCTATTTATAGACATTTACTTGACTGTTCATTGACCCTACTAATGGATCCGAAGATGCAGCAGTGAATGAGCTGACAGTAGCCAGCGACTCATAGTTGGCTGCTTGCATCAGGGTCAGCAATTAAGAGCTGAACAAGACCCTATTCCACCTCCAAGCAGCAACCCTGGAAACAGGCTGCACTAGTTTAGTTTGGTCAAGAGAATAGGTATCGCAGTGGGAAGGCAAACCCAGTACCCCAAAAAAAAAAGCCAACTTAAATCCAATGTCGGGCCAAAAGGTCGTCCTTTTCAGGACGAACATAGAGGAAGAAAAAGAAGACAATCGATCTCTCTCCATCTGAAGTTTTTCTTTCACGGCTTTCTCCTGTCTCACATTCTCACCTTTGACACACACACACACAGACTTACCTGTACAGTCTGCTCATGAGAGTATTTCTCAGTCAATAGTTCATCTCTCTCCCTCTGGACTTTTTCTTTCATGGCTTTCTCCTGTCTGACATTCTCATGAGCCATGTTCAGCTCAGTGTCGAATCTACAGAAGAAAGCAACATTGTTAGAAGCTTCAAGGAGAAAGACGTGGGCATCATTTCAATAAATTATCTGAGCAATCAGAGAACTCTTGGACTTATTTCATTAGTTCTTCGTCATATGTTGAGGAACTGAGACGCTAGTTCGGTCAGGCGCAACATACTGACCAAGACCAATATCTATCTTTCATGTAGCTTTCCCTAGAAACAGGCTGTTTTCAAGGAAGTTCGGCTGACTAGATGTGGATCGACGTGATCACTGGTAGTAGTGAGCATCATGTAGATGAAGCCAAGTATAGAACAACCACTTGGAGGATCACGTTCATCAGTATGCTCGGGATGTGAGGTTAGCTTCTGCAACCCGCTACTTAGTGCTCTTTCCAGGAAACACAAAAAAATAAATTTAGTCACTTAAACTACAACAACAGCAACAACAACAACATCATATATTTTTTATATTTTTAGCTGTCATTGATGTAAAATAATAAAAATATCTAGCAGACGTAAGCACAACATCTGCCCACCAGAACAACTGTACTAATGATAGAAGGTGAAATCAGATTTTAAACAGAAAATTTGAAGAAGGTAAAAAAATAAGACATCTAGAATTTCTTCTTCTTTGTACGCTGTCAGACATCGAATTTAATTTGTTTAAAGAAAGCAGCAGTCATCTTGCTACCATAGAGTTTGTCTAGTGTTGAAACTGATGATGGCCACGTATGCTTTCTCTAGTCCTCATATGTTGGCCTATTCTGCAGCAGATCTTCAGGGGTAATTTTTCCAGTACCATAAGTGCATTCGTCAGTAGCACCTATCTTCAGTTTATTGAATAGATGGTACCTCAGCCTGTTGTGGCCTGTGTGGAGTCTGAAGACCACCACCTGCTCTCTTCTGTTCACCTGGTAGAAAGCATAATTTTTGTGTAGCCAGTATGCTCTGTTTCCCATTTGTCCATGTATCTGGCCCTAATAAACCTTTTTGACTCTTCGTAGGTCACACTAGAATTTGGTTGTGGTAACTCTCCACCTTCTTTCACAAGTCTGTCTGCCTCCTCGTTGCCTTGAATGTTACAGTGGGATGAGACTCACTGCACTACCAATCTAGGATTTGAACCAAAGACCTTTAACACTCTAGGAGAAGGCTCACAAAGGAAGTATGTAGTGTTAGTGTGTTTTAACTAAGCGGGCTCACAGAAACATGTTTCATTTTATACAAAAATGACTTCACTATATTGATTTTTAAAAATGCTCTCACACTGTGACTTATGTAAATTCTGTGGCGCACTTATAGCTGGAACATAAACAAACTGCAGCTGTTTCCCAATTTGAACTATTTATTTATTGACACGGTAATAGAATGGAATATATTAATCAGATGTTTTTTTTTTAATGAGAAAGGAAAAAAATAGTGATCCCATTATAATATTTAATTATTATTTTTGGAAAAAATGGAAAATGGTTTATAGAACTGACTTCACTGCACCCGACGCACACATTTGTGCTCGGCCCCTTGAAAGTGTTGACAATAGAGCAAAAACTCCGTAACTCCTGCGGCGGTTCCTAAATTTTCAATAGATTGTCAGGTGCCCATTTACAGCTGGGTTGACTGGACAAAGTGGTAAAACCATGAGAAAATCTCTGACATACCCAGTCTGTCAAACTGAACATGATTCAAACCTGGTATTGTTGGAATTGTTTACTGAGCTCACAATCCCTAGACCACTAAATCTCCAATTACTATTGTTATTTTTTTATATATATTTATTACAATTAAACTATTTAATAATCTTTATAAACAAAAAACCTTTTGTATGATTTTATTCCTTTTTCTGGGGTAGTCAAGGGCCTTTTTAGGCAGAGAACTACAGTCCACTTCACCACTGCTGTCGCCAGGTCATGTACTGGTTATGTTTTTGTTTTTTTCCTCAGCAGAAAAATAACATATGCCTTACTGTGGATTTGATCCACTGCCAGCCTTTTATCAGCAGGTCGGCATCGAAACCATTCGGCAACGTGCTATGAATTTGATCTTGATGACCCATTCCTCAGTGTAGCTACGGGTCCCAACTTTGTCTCCAGCGGACCCTGTCTTGGACCACGGAAGTCCAGTGCGTGTAAGTGCTCCTCTAGAGGCATCTCAGATGTTGCAGCGTAAGTGAGTCTGACCAACGCATGGGATGTCTGTCACTTGGTCTCTTCTTACCTCGGGGGTACCAGACTGCTGTCGCTGTGCTCTATCAACCATCGTTTTATCGCAACATGTGACCTGCCCATCTATGTTTTGCCTTGTCTGCATAGATTACCGCATCCTTTACCTGGGACAATAGTCTTATGTCAGAATTGTGGAGACCTTGCATATGTTGGTTTCGGAGAGTGATTCCAATCAAGCGTCTCTCAAGGGAGGCATGAGTCACTCTCAATTTGTCCTCTAGTGATTTTGTTAGTGTCCACATCTCAGCACCGTAGAAAATCGCAGGGAGTACAGTGGAATTGAAGAGGGAGGCTCGTAGGTACTGGTCATGGCAATCGTCCAGGACCGTGTTAATGGACGAGAAAGCTACCCAGCCCGTGTGGCGACTTCTTGTCAGTTTAGGTTCCAGGTTATTCTCCATATTGAGAAGACATCCAAGATACTCGTTGTGTCTTATCTTAGTTGTTCTGCTCTAGGTGTCTTATATTAGGTGTTCTATATTAGGTGTCTTATCTTAGTTGTTCTGCTCTAGGTGTCTTATATTAGGTGTTCTATATTAGGTGTCTTATATTAGGTGTTCTATATTAGGTGTCTTATATTAGGTGTTCTATGTTAGGTGTCTTATATTAGGTGTTCTATATTAGGTGTCTTATATTAGGTGTTCTATATTAGGTGTCTTATATTAGGTGTTCTATATTAGGTGTCTTATATTAGGTGTTCTATATTAGGTGTCTTATATTAGGTGTTCTATATTAGGTGTCTTATATTAGGTGTTCTATATTAGGTGTCTTATATTAGGTGTTCTATATTAGGTGTCTTATATTAGGTGTTCTATATTAGGTGTCTTATATTAGGTGTTCTATATTAGGTGTCTTATATTAGGTGTTCTATATTAGGTGTCTTATATTAGGTGTTCTATATTCGGTGTCTTATATTAATTGTCCTTCATTAGGTGTCCTCTATTAGGTGTCCTATTTTAGATGTCTTATATTAGGTGTCCTATATTAGGTGTCCTATATTAGGTGTCTTATATTAGGTGTCCTATCTAAGGTGTGCAGCGTAGCGCACTGGTTAGCGAGTTGGAAATGTTTTTTTCAGACCATAACGGCTGCCAGGTTAACCCAGCCTTAAATGGGTTCAATATAAGCGGCAAGGGAGAGGAGATAGCTACCACCATTATATAGCCAAGCCTTTGAAATCTGAGATCGCTATCACCTCACACCCCTACGGCAGTAATGCTATGGGTTCCTTTTTATATTAGCTGTCCTATATTAGGTGTCTTATATTGGGTGTCCTATCTTAGGTGTCTTATCATAGGTTATCTTAGGTGTCCTATCTTAGGTATCGTAGCATAAGTGTCTTATCTTAGGTGTCTTATCTTAGGTATCTTATCATAGGTGTCTTATATTAGGTGTCTTATCTTAGGTGTCTTATCATAGGTGTCTTATCTTATGTATCAGATCATAGGTGTCCTATCTTAGGTGTCTTATCTTAGGTGTCTTATCTTAGGTGTCTTATCATAGGTGTCTTATCTTATGTATCAGATCATAGGTGTCCTATCTTAGGTGTCTTATCTTAGGTGTCTTATCTTAGGTGTCTTATCATAGGTGTCTTATCTTATGTATCAGATCATAGGTGTCCTATCTTAGGTGTCTTATCTTAGGTGTCTTATCTTAGGTGTCTTATCATAGGTGTCTTATCTTATGTATCAGATCATAGGTGTCCTATCTTAGGTGTCTTATCTTAGGTGTCTTATCTTAGGTGTCTTATCATAGGTGTCTTATCTTATGTATCAGATCATAGGTGTCCTATCTTAGGTGTCTTATCTTAGGTGTCTTATCTTAGGTGTCTTATCATAGGTGTCTTATCTTATGTATCAGATCATAGGTGTCCTATCTTAGGTGTCTTATCTTAGGTGTCTTATCTTAGGTGTCTTATCATAGGTGTCTTATCTTAGTTGTCCTGCCTTAGGTGTCTTAGGTGTCCTGCCTTCGGTGTCTTATATTAGGTGTCCTGCTTTAGGTGTTTTATATTAGGTGTCGTATTTTAGTTGTCCTATCGTCAAAATAACTGCTGCAGGTCGAGTGGCGTTAATGCAAAAAGTATCATAAACGTGAAACATTTCAAGTGGAAGTGTCGTAACAGCCATAAGTGTCAGTGGAAACTGAAAGGAAAGTTAACTCTGCTGCTGTACCCTGTGAGGATGATATAAAACAGCCAACCTTCTCTGCTTTCGCTCCAGCTCATTGTTGCGTGACATCTGCTCCTCGAGATGCAGTCTGAGGTCCTGCATCTCTGCAATCAGTTTTTGGGCCTTCTTTTTAGCAACCTGTGCCTGTCTTCTCTGCTCTTCTGCCTCTTTTACTGCTTCATGCAACTGAAATAATAAATTCAAAGAAGACAAGTGGCATTCATTTCCATTGCTGGGATTTGCTATTGGATTTATATTGCAGAGGAAAACCTGCCCCCATACATACACCTTAACTTAACTTAACCTTGTTATACTGGTTTAGAAGACTCTGCAGATTCTATAAACAAGTTTCATTTATATTTCCTTGTTCTAAAAGCTATGTGCATCCAGCCTATTCTTAAATGCATTAATTATACCTGCCTTCACTACTTCCTGTGGCAATGGATTACTAGCATTCCCCACTCTGACTAAAAAAATATTTCCTAATATCTAGTCTGGACCTTTCATTAGTTAATTTGTAGCTATGGCCTCTTGTTCTTGTAGGTGGTTGCATTTTGAAAAACTTGTTAAAGTCTAATTTATCCATTCCTTTGATTATCTTATAAACCTGTATTAAGTCACCTAGAATTTTTCTCTTTTCTAGACGCTGTAGGCCAGTTTTTCTTTCCTCATTACTGTAATTCTGGAATCCCACTATCAGCTTTGTCGCTTTTTTTATATCCTTTTCAGCATGTTTATATTTCTTCTACGATAAGGACTTCACACCTGTACACAGTACTCCAATCTAGGTCTAACTAATGCTTTATACAGTTTGACTATCACTTCCTTGCTCCTATGTTTAATATTTCTTTTTATCATACCTGACACTGCTACATGGACTTGCGCACTCACTATACCTGTATGATCTATTATAACCCCTTAGGTCCTTTTCCGTTTCTATCATTCTAATATTGTTCTGTTAAAAGACAGATAATAGCTAGCATGGCATTGTCTCTGGCTAATGCCTACATCACAATGTAAAAAAAGGCAGATAACAGCTAGCATAGAAATAGCACAATTTCTGCATTCAGAGAGAGGAGAATATCTACAAAAATATTGGTTCAACATAATTGGAGAAAAATGTTGCCACTTATTGAGAAGAAAAGCGAGACTCTAATCCAGATCAAGAAAAAGCCATCAAAATGCACAAAAAAGGCAGTCTTTGCAAAGCCAAACAAAGTCCAAAGAATCAACAAACACATGATACAGTTTTTGCTGCTGTTCTAGACATTTCTCGCTTAGCAGTCTTAAATTAAATATCTGTTCTGTAGTACTTCTTCCCTGTCTGAACCCTGCTTGCTCCTCAGCAATGGTGTTCTCTGCTAGCGGTTTCAATCGGTCGAGGATTAATCTAAGCATGACCTTGCTAGAGTGGCTGATGAGGCATATTGTTCTGTAATTTTAGCACAGCTTTAGGTTTCCAGACCTAGATAACGGCATAATCATTGATATTGTCTTTAAGTCCAGTTTCCTGTCACCCATATTTTGTTGCAGATGTGTGTTAGGCCTTCCACCATTACCTCCCCACCTGCCTGTAAAAACTCTGCTTGTATATTGTCCACGCAGTGCGGCTTTCCCTCTTCTCAATTTCTTTACTGCTACAGCTACCTCTTCCATCGTTATCAGTTGGTTATCCTCTATAGTTGTTGGTATTGTTTCTTCAGGTTCGTTCCGTCCCTCATAGTTGTATTTTGTGTTTTTTTTTTGTTGCGTTCGCCTTATTTATCTATTCCCCAAGGCGTGTGTGCGTTACACTGTGGTTTTTATTTTGCGCCTGTCGGCCTAGTGCATCCGACTTCAGCATGCATTTTATGTAAGGGTCTGCTTCCTCCTGCATTTCCCCGGGGGAACGGCCGGTGCTGTGATGGGGATCGAACCCAGCACCTTCTGGTTGTGAGCCGTGCCACTTAACCACTAGGCCACGCCGTCCCCCCTCATAGTTGTATAACTTGAAACAGTACTCTGTCCATTATGTGAGTTCATCATTGTACTCAATAAGGCACTTGCCGCTTTTATCCTGGATCATAAAGTTTCTGCCTTGTCTTGGTGTTACCAGTTCTTTGACCACCTTGTATGCTCTTTTAGCGTTATTTCTCTCTATTTCTCTCTTCGATGTTTGTACATTACTCTCATATCCACACTTCTTTCATCTCTCTCATCTTTTGTTGTATCGCTTTCTTGACCTCTTTATATCTGCCAACCTCATCAGGTGGATGTTCTTGGTTTTTCCGTGACCTTATATCACAATGGTCTCAAATTTCTTTGGTCACTCATGGCTTCTTTTTTGTTTGGTGGCACCCCAAGATCTCTGTTGCTGTATCTATGAGTGCTGAGTTAAGAGACTCACTGTATCGGTATCCAGTCCCTCTCTGAGAGCCAACAGTGGAGCAAATCTCTCTCGTACCCTCGATTGGAACACTTCTCGATGATTGTTGGGTCTTTTAGTTTTATCCAGGTCAAACTTTAGTCTAGTCACTTCTTTCTTTGCGACTCTCTTCAATCGCAGACGCATAGTCATCATAACAAGATCGTGTTCCCTTCCTATATCCGCTCCGGGAAAACTTCTCGTTATGTGGGTGTTGACAATAGATATAAACCTCCTCTGGACCAGCATATAATCACTTTCGCTGTGCACATCATTGTTTTGGTTATGCCATGTCCCACGTCTAGACGGCTTGATATACCCGAACGTGTTTGCCACCAACAGCTTATTGCATCGTGCAAATTCTAGAAGTCTGAGGCCCCGGTCATTAGTTTCTTTGTTTCCGTATGGGCCACATGTTCCCCCTCCAGTCATGGACTGCATCTTCTCTAATTTTTGCGTTCCAATCCCCCTGGATTACCAATATGTCCTTTTTTGGCGTTTTGGTTTTGCCTTTATTTCACAATTTTCTTAGTCTGCAGTAGGTGCGTAGCACTGTATTATCGTAATATTAAACGGTGCTGACTTTAACCATAAGATGATAAAATGGCTAGATATTGGACGGCAACACAATATGCACCTGGCTGTGTCTTTATGTACCAGTATCTCCACTCCATGTAAATGTTTGTCCTCCCTGCCGCTGAAGTAGAACTTGTGATCCTCCTCCATGGTAAACTCACCGAAACTTTTCCATCAAGCCTCGCATATACCCACCCAGGATGTCCCACCGGTAGTTCTTCATCTCGCATGTTAGCTCATTGATTTTACCACATGGGTTCAGTGTTCTGACATTCCATGTTCTTATTATGAGCTTGTCCTTCCTCAGCTGTATGGTTTCACCAGTAACACACTTATCACCTCTGCCCTGGTGTGGGATGGCAGGCGCGGCCATTGTTAACCAGGGCTGTGACCGAGCCGGTATAGTTGATTGTGTCTTCATGGGTAAATCTTGGGCGGTTGTCTCTTGGCGGAGCCCATCTCCTCTCTAAGCTGGTGCGGGCCAACATCTGCATCTGACCTGGAGGAGCCCATCTCCGGGCCAACATATCATACTTAGAGGAGATCTTTACATGGAGTAATTCAGAATTTTCTTTCAGACTGTGGGCCTAAGTCATGGAACGTTAAAAAATCTCTATATGGAGTGATTTAAGATTTCCCTTTGGACTGTGAGACCCTAAACTGTAGTTTATTTAGGTTTCTCCAATTTGAGCCACTGAAGATGGCCCCAAAGTGAATATTATGGAGGGAGTGTGTTGATGTCATAACATACGAGATGAGGCACATTGATCACAGACTGCCTCTGACAGTGGTCCAACTTTTGGCCTATCCACAGCTGACCTGTTTTAAACCAACAGGAAAAGGGTAAAGCGTGAGTATTTTCCACTCTAAAATAAGGTGCATTGGGCAGATGATGCGCAGTAGGGCATACATGTCAACAACCTCCAGTATGAGAATGGAGACGGAAGCAGTGACCTCAGCACTGAAATGGATATCTGAGACTTCTATCTATAACAAGGACAGTCATCATGACAGACGCTTAAGCCGTACTTCAGAAGGTACAGAAGGGATAGCTTAGGTACTAGTGGATAGCAGCTGTTGAGGTTTCAAACCTCCAGAGGTTGACATGGATCTACTGCCCTGCTCATGCAGGGCAATGAAAGAGCTGACATCATGGCTTCATAAGCTTCCGTCATGGGCACATTAGTGATGGATAGAAATGACTTTTTTAAATCAATCAATGACCGCCATCTATATAAGGACACTGCAATAGATAAGGCAGCAATCCAAAGACTGCAAAGTTTTGACATTAAACAAGGTTCAAGCAGAGTATGGCGCATGATAGGATGGAGCAGGAGAGTGTACAGCCAGCGAGCTACAAGGACCATTAGCATCCATACCTTACGCCATTTGATGAGAGAGACTGAGCACCTATGGGTATGCCCGGAGTGCAGTGACGTCAATTCTTAGAAACAGAAACAGATGATGCCCATCAACCTGGGGAGGCAGCAAATCTAGGAGAAGGAAAACTGATTTAAGCCCAATTTGCCTTGTAAATGAGATAGTGCCCTATCATAAGCTTCAGGAGGAAACTGAAAACAATCTGGGTAGATAAGACCCATTAATTCTGAAATGCAGCCCATTCAGGAACAGGAAAACTCTGACATCAAACCACCTGCTACCTTGCAGGTAGGCTGAGGACAGTCCAAGGCTAAAGAGAGCTAACCCAGATTGGCAGACGATGGATGTGCCGGGCCTAAAGTGCAAACTAAAAATGCGGCCATACAATGCGCCTTACGCTCAAGGAAAGGAGAAAACAGTGAAAAAGATATCAGCCAATGATTCAAGAAGAGGAAGAAGACAATGTGGACCATATTGTGGGCTCAATACGTTTGAGACCCCTGCACTAAACTGCCAAGGACCACTCAAGTCATCAAGCTATGTTTGATTGTCTGCATCTTCTGACTTATTTCTTATGGAAATGAGACAAAGATGCAGACAAAAAACAGACATAAAAAAAGATGCAAATGTTGGTCTGCCATACCTGTTTTTCAATCTGCTTCTTTAACTGCAGTTCTTGCTCCCTCTCCTCCTCCTTGTGCTGCTGTAGCTGTCTCTTGACGGTCTGAAGCTCTTTGTCAGCTCGCTTGCACTTGGACTTGTACACAGAGTCATTGTCTGAAAGTGAGTTAGTTAGTTATTCATCGGATCATCCTCATCGCACTCGAGACAAGTCCATACGCGCTCAGATCTTATCCTCATTATCTCTGCTAGCATGTGATGACTGACCATTAAGTCTTGCGCTGGTTATCCAGACGTTTTTGGATCTCCATGCAGTGTTCCTTCCTCGCCGCCCCTCGTTTCACACTCAATTCAACCCGTCGCGCCAAAGACGTAGAGTCTGGATCAACTTCTGACTCTTCCTTCCAGTCGATTTCCCTAACAGCACTTAGGATATCGGCTCGGTCCATTGATCTCCCATCCGCCACTATAGCTGTACTCACCAACCTATCAGCTATCTCGTTCCCTTCGACACCTGCATATCCCAGAATGAGTAAGAGGTGAGTTCAAGTTAGAACTCGAACAGAGAAGTTTTGGCCTGAAGGAGTGAGGATAGCAGAACGAACTCCGTGGGTGGGTTGGATCTGTAGGGGTAGGGGGAACTAAACTCTTGAAGAAATGATAGAGATCTTCAGGAATGAAAGAGCTGCCATCATGTTTTGTTCTTGTGACTCACTAGACCTAGGGGATGTTGTGGATCCTTCCTGCTTTCATCCCTACTATCACACAGTATCGCTGTCCACAGAATTAATGTCATCTTCGCAATGAATCCCTGGACATAACGGTCTACCAGGAAATGAGATGGCTGATAGATTGGTAAAAAAAGGAACATCCAAACAACAATTGGATAGACCCTGCAAAAACCACACTGAAAAAAAAACAATTATTAAGAATGATGTCACATAAATATGGATGAACAGCTGGGCAACGAGAACAACAAGTCACAGTGTTTTTAGCTTAATGTCACAGCCAAAAAATTATGATTACATAAACAAAATGCATAGAAGAGAATAAAATCTCATCTTTCAGTTCCAAATAGGACACACCAGAGTCAATAGCCAGTTGAACGGAATCAATCTCCAGCACCTACCCTTGGGGTTAAATGAGTGTCAGGGCAACTTTGAGTTTCGGGGCAACTTAAGCCTTGGGGTAATTTGAGACTCGGGATTACATGAGTCTTATATGATCCTCAGACAGATTCAATGGCAGCTCTTCAAGCATTAGAATTTGCTGGTCATTGCAAACCTGACCTTTTCCAAATATCTCTAAACATTGACCACATTATCACTTCCAGTGCTGTCAAAATAGTTCTGCAGTGGATCCCTGGACACTCAAGCCCACCTGGCAATGACAAGGCAGACAGACTAGCAAAGGAGGGATCAAGACAAAAACAGCCACACACAGCAACAACCTTACAAACAGCTAAACAGCTCATAAGAACAGCAAACAAAGAAACTTGACTGAACAGATGGGCCATGGGAAACACGGAAAGGGAGGTCTTCAGACTTATGGCAAGCCCCAGTCCAAATGACAGTGTAAATCAACTCACAAGGAAGGATCAGAGCACCATTTTCAGACTGAGAACCCAGCACATCCCACTAAACAAACACCTAAACAAAATTCAAGCACAAGATACTCCTGAGTGCCACCTGTGTACACACGTATTATGAAACCAATGATCATCATCTCTTTGAGTTCTAAGCGCTCAATGATTTTAGGAAAATGCTTCTTCCCCTGTGACCAGATACATGGAACACTTTGTATGGCACTAGACAACAGCTGATAAACACGTGCAGATATCATTACATGGCATTGGGCTGAAGGGCCAGAGCCCGGATGCTGCTGGATCCGTAACAACAACATATGATTCTCAAGGCAACCAGAGTTTGGGGGCAATGTAAGCCTTGGGGTAATTTGAGACTGAGGATTATATAAGTCTCAAGCCAACCTGAGTTTGTGGGCAGCTTAAGCTTTGGGGTAATTTGAGATTGGGGTTATATGAGTCTGAGAGTAACCTGAGTCTGGGCACAACTTGTGTCTGGGGGTAACTTAAGTCTTGGTGTAACTTAAGTTTGTGAGTAATTTGACTAAGGGTGACTTGGGACTTGAGTCTGGGATACAATCTGAGGGTAACTTGAGACTAAGAGAAATTTGAAACTAAGGGCAACAAGACTTGAGGTAACTTGAGTCTGCGATACAGCCATGAAAATATCCTATTTCCAGGGAGACCTACATGGAAGTGAGGTAATGGTCTTTAACATAATATTTTACCTGACCCTGACAAACATGTTGTTTTCTTCTTCTTAATTCTCAATCGCCCGCTACTAAGCCCTGAAAAGGGCTTTGCAAATAGCAGGATGTTATCTGGAGAATGGAATGCGTTATGTTGTAGTTTACATCTTGACTGCAATATTTGCACCTTTTGGTCCAACACATCCGACTTCAGCAGGCATTTTTGAGTACTGGGTGTTAGCCTTCCCTCTTCGTTCTCTTCTCCTCAGCCAGCCTGTTCTGTTGCAGTCTGTTATCCAGGATCATCCTGTGGAGGCGTATAATGGTCTTGACAGCTTTGGTTTGCTGGCCCTGACGTTAGCAGTCAGTTATGAGTCACTAACTGCTGCAGCTCATGCACTGCTCAATATCTTGATTCCACTAACATGTCTGATCAATATGTTTTGTCTGATCAGACATAAGTCGCCCTTCCCCTAGAGATGATGTAAAACAGACTTTAAGACTATAGAGTCATCACTTCCTTACCTTCTCTCTCTCCTTGATCCTCCGCAAGAGTCTCTGTCTCTGAGTGTCGCGTCTGCATCACCTCCATCTGCAACTTCTCATTCTGATGTCTGGCAGCTGTAAACTTGTTCTGAGAGGATAAGTCTATCGGTTAACAAAATTGTGAAAATAATCTGATAGCAGACAATGCTGTCATGAATAAAGTGTTAGAGACTTTACTGCATCAGGTTTCAGCTTTCTTCCTCATAAAGATCACCACACATGACTTTATTGGAGTCATTGACCAACACAACCTGTCTCATAGCAACAGAAACAGCCATGACTTTGTTGGAGCCATTGACCAACACAACCTGTCTCATAGCGACAGAGACAGCTACGACTTTGTTGGAGTCATTGACGAATACTGTCTACAGATGTGGAGTCCTAATTGTAGAGGTGATATAAACATGCTGGAAAGGATACAAAGAAGAGTGACAAAGCTGATAGTGGGATTCCAGAATTACAGTTATGAGGGAAGACTCAGAAGAACTGGCCTTCAGTGTCTAGAAAAGAGATGAATTCGAGGTGACTTAATTCAGGTTTCTAAGATAATCAAAGTAAAGAATAGACTATAATAAATTTTTTTCAAAACACAATCACCTATAATAACAAGAGTGCATAGCTACAAATTACCTTAAGAAAGGTCCAGATTAGATATTACAAAATATTTTTTTAATCAAATAGTGGTGAATGCTTTGAATGCATTGCCATAGGAAATAGTGGAGGCAAGGACAATTAATGCATTTATGAATAGATTGGATGCGCATAGCTGTTAGAATAAGGAAATGTAAATGAAACTGGTTGTATACAAACTCTGCAGAGTCTTCTAAACCAGTATAAAGAAGTTAAGTTAAGTTAACACAACTTATAGCGGCACCCACATGACTTTATGGGAGTCATTGACCAACACAACCTGTCTCGTAGTGACAGCCACAGACATGACTTTGTTGGAATCATTGATGTGGATATCTGATGGGGAACAAGAGAAGAAGAAGACAAAGAGACAGCTTTTGACTAACATGGCAGCAGGAAAAAAATCTGCCTGATTAAATACCAGGATTATAGATTACAAGGAATTGTATCATGTTTGTATGTGAAGAACACAATCAACGAAAATTAAACCAACACTTTCTGTAACTTGCCTGTAGATCTTTCAGTCCATTCTCTAGCCTCATTCTCTGGGCTATTTCTGCTTGTAGTAAATCTGCCACCTCATTGGAGGTTGTTCTTTCCTCGGCAAGCTCTACAGAAACATCTGCTAACTGTAAGGGAATGAACAGATGTTTAGAGTTACTTAACTTAACTTAACTTAACGTCTTCATATTAGTTTAGAAGACTGCAGAGTCTGTATACAACCAGTTTCATTTACATTTCCTTGCTCTAAAAGCTATGCGCATCCAATCTATTCTTAAATGCATTAATTGTCCCTGCCTCAACTACTACCTGTGGCAATGCATTCCAAGTATTCACCACTCTGACTAAAAAAAATATTTCGTAATCTCTATTTTGGACCTTTCTTTAGTAAATTTGTAGCTTGGCCCTCTTGTTCTTGTAGGTGGTTGTATTTTGAAAAACTTGTTATAGTCTAATTTATCCGTTCCTTTGATCATCTTATAAACCTGTATTAAGGTACAGTCACCCACAGTAGGAACAGTTCCAGTCGGAGCAAGAGAGTTTAGGTCAGGGGTGATGCGGTTGACGACTCAGAACAAAGGTACCTGAATGCGTGTTAAGGTCACTCACCATCTCAACAAAGAAAAACGGAGTTGGGGGCGAAGAATGGGGACAGGCAGGAACTGGCCACTGGCGTTCCGATTTGGTTAATGGGGGGGTGAGTGACAGATACGATGGCAGCGGAGCTTGCTGCGATAGATGAGTGACGGGGGTTCAGAGTAATTCGTTCCAATAACGACTGAATAGAGCCATCCCCCTGAGATCCATTGGTCAGCTCTGATTCTGCTGGAGAGTATATAACACAGAGTCAAAGTTTAGCTCAGGAGGCTGGATGGAGAGGGGAGGAGAGCGATGAGAGACTGTAGATAGGAGTCGGTTTAGCTCACCGATTTGATAGAGGAGTGATTGATAGACTGTTGTACGAATGTTAGTGATAGAACAGGATCGCTCAAATAGGTGTGTGAGTTTTGTATTAATAGATAATCTGAACGGATGTTGTAAGCAGGATACATTGTGAACGAGGTATGTCCAGATCGCCCGTCTGAGGGGATTTGAGTGAAGAGTAGTTGCATTTGCCTTTTTCACTGCTACCTGGACTTGCTCACTCACCTTACACAGGCTGTGGTTTGCTGATTTGCATATGTTGAATGTAAAAGGACTAGGTAATTCGATAGCAGATACTGCTATAGGGGATCATGTATTAGAAACTTGATTGCTTGAGGTCTAAGCTTTTATTAGCTTTGGTGGCCAGTTCCCATGTTGCTGATATTGTTCGAAGCTACTCATGCTGAGTTGAGTTCACTCTTCATATATCACAAGGCTTACTTCAGAAGGTGAACCATGGTTCTCCTAGCTGTAGTGCAATGTTGAGGTTCCTCAGTAGGCTCCTCACTGTGGAGTTTACAATACCGATTACCGCATCATGGGCCATGTTGATGTGACACAGCCTGTTTCTAGGAACACAGACGAGGATGTGGTGGTGGTGGTGGTGTGTGTGTGTGTGTGTGGGTGGGTGTCCCTTGATCAATGTGTTTCCCCTGACTCTGATTACTCTTTGCTTGTACCAGTCCCCATAGCAGGTACTTTCACCCATAGCAAGTACAGTCACCCACAGCAAGTACAGTCACCCATAACAGGTACAGTCACCCACAACAGGTACAGTCACTAATAACAGGTACAGTCACCCATAGCAGGTAGTCACCCATAATAGGTAGTCACCCACAGCAGGTACAGTCGCCTATAACAGGTACAATCACCCATAACAGGTACAGTCACCCATAACAGGTAGAGTCACCCATAACAGGTAGTCACCCATAACAGGTACAGTCACCCACAACAGGTAGAGTCACCCATAGCAGGTACAGTCACCCATAACAGGTACTGTTGTTACAAGGTCAAGTGAAGATGGCAGAACTTACACTGAGAAGAGAGCTAGAGGTTGACATATAAGAGTTGAGGAAGACGAGGAGAAAGCTGAAGTAGTGACCCCAGAGTCGATTGCAGTCGCTGATCGCCTCATAAAGGAAATTCCCCAATTGACTATTAATGACACTGTCACAAATCTGGACATGAGTCAAGGTTCAGTATACCACATCATCTGTGCGTGCCACAACAACTTACTGCAGAATTGAAACAACTCATTGATGCCTGTCAGGAACTTTTCCGGCACTTTGAAGCAGAAGGTAATGGGTTCCTAGTAATAATTGTTACTGGAGATGAAACCTGAATTCACTACCATGAGTCTGAAATGAAGAGAGCAAGCAAGGAATGGTGCCATCCCTCCTCACCAAAACCGAAGAAGTTTTGCACGCAGCAATCTGCAGGAAAAGTTATGCTGACTCTCTTTTGGGATGGATGAGGCGCTATTTTAGGGCACTACATGCCCAAGCCGAACACTGTCACCAGATCTTCTCAGGAATCATCTTCGACCTGCAATCAAATCCAAACAACATGGACTTGTAAGTAAAGGTGTCCTTTTGCAATATGACAATGTTCGGCCTTATACTGCACCGTCTCGTGCTCATCAGACCTAGGTTTAAGTGATTTCAACGTCTTTGGACAATTAAAAGAGGCACTGGGAGGAAAGACTTTCCGGTCCAATGAAGAGGTCCGGCAGGTGGTGCATGAGTGGTTACACACATGACCTAGAGAATATTTTTCTACATGAATCCATGCATTATATAGGCATTGGGAGACTTGTATCGAACGCAATGTACGTCGAAAAATG
Source organism: Ariolimax columbianus (assembly GCA_036924085.1). NCBI lineage: Eukaryota > Metazoa > Mollusca > Gastropoda > Stylommatophora > Arionidae > Ariolimax > Ariolimax columbianus. The sequence goes on from JAVGWX010000012.1 coordinate 63,493,804, forward strand.
ATACAGTTGGGTTTTCATTTTAAGTTTTACATTAAAAACATCAAACAAAGAGATGGCTTACCCTATTCCCTAGGTGATCACACTGTGTCCTGTACTCTGTTCTTTCCTTCTCTAGTCTCTCACTCCTGACTTTCAATGCCTCAATCTCAGTCTGAAATAAATAGGTGAAAATCTTCTTCTTTCTTATTTCTTCTTCTTTTGTCCTACTCTCTGTGTTGATCTTCATGTTATATTCATTACCTCACTCGAATGCCAGTCGCAGTGCTTAAAAAAAAAGCATAGTCCAATGGATACCAGCCCACTACAACATTCCAGGCAATGAAGAGGCAGACAGACACACCATGGAGGGAGGTACACTGCAGCAGAGTGACACAGCAACCACATATGATAAGACAAAAGCAGCCATCGAGGCCATGTACAGTGCAAATTGGAAAAATGACCACCCTGGTCACATAGAAAATAATGCCTACCACCGACTCTCCAGGCGATACCAGGTGATCATTCTTTGGTTACGCACATGACACAGCAGACTGAGATGTCATCTATTCAATAAGTTCAAGATTGGCACTACAGACCTTTGTACCTGCGGCACATCCCCCATGATGGCAGAACATATTTTGCAGTCCTGCTCATCGTATACCGATAAACAAAGTAGCATTTGGAAAGTTCTCAGTTATCAGCTGATTCACCTTGAACTCTGCTCTCCCGTTGCCCCATTCTCTGCATTCCTTGCCTAAGTTTAGGATAACTCTCTGATACTCTATCATTCTATCACCAGTGTGGACCCATTCTTCCCACTTGGCTATCGTCTCAGTGGCGGTGACATGTCCAATTGTTTTCTCTGCCTATGCGATCCATGACACCTCTCTCATGATTCTTGATCCCTTGATATCTGAGATCCTACTGTACAGAGGGTGCTGTGTGTCTGTGGTGACACACATATATACTTTGGCCTATGCCAGCTTATGTCTGGATGTCACCGATAACAACTAACGAAAAACAATAAAAGGAAAGATAATGGGCATAACATCAGTGCTAAAATATGACATGAGCTGGCAGCCATTACCCAAAAAGCAGGGCCAATTTGCATTTTATTAGCAAAGCAGTATCTACCATGTCATTGAAAGTCGTTTGGCGCCTGATTTCTGTGTTTTGAATTCGACCCAGTAGAGAAAATGCCAATGTTCATAATTCCATTGCCATTTGATCAACTCCCTGGGTAATGGCTGTCAACTCTAGCTGTACTGTATCATTGTCCATTGTCTTTGTTTCTGTTGTGATTCTATAGGTGCTTTTAATTGTACTTTTTTTTTTACCTCTGATAAAGGCAGTCTGGCCAACCAAAGGATGTATTTGGCATTGTTTCTATCCCATGTGGTTACTGACCATATCAGCCATATCTGTTTATGTTTTTATCAACTTTTGACCTTTAGTACCATCACAGCTTCAATTTATTTATTTGAGGAAGAAGGAGGAATATCAATGAAGTAAACAACAGTTTAACAGTTATTGTTCATTGTTTGTCATTTTGCTCTCATATTGGCAATACACAATCCTTTTAAACACAGTTCTTTTGGTCATATTAAGGCATGCTACACAATCAAGGTGAAAACATCAAGGTTAACCCTAGACTGACTGCTACATGATCAAGATAAAAACATCTGGGTTAATCCTAGACTAGTTACTACATGATCAAAATAAAAACATCTGAGTTAATCCGAGGCTAGTTACTACATGATCAAGATAAAAACATCTGGGTTAATCCTAGACTAGTTACTACATGATCAAAATAAAAACATCTGAGTTAATCCGAGGCTAGTTACTACATGATCAAGATAAAAACATCTGGGTTAATCCTAGACTAGTTACTACATGATCAAGATAAAAACATCTGGGTTAATCCTAGACTAGTTACTACATGATCAAGATAAAAACATCTGGGTTAATCCTAGACTAGTTACTACATGATCAAAATAAAAACATCTGAGTTAATCCGAGGCTAGTTACTACATGATCAAGATAAAAACATCAAGGTTAATCCTAGACTAGTTACTACATGATCAAAATAAAAACATCTTGGTTAATCCTAGACCAGTGGCTACATGATCAATATGGTAAGAAAACTTTAATATAATCAAAAACACTGTCAGGGGTTGATAAGATGTGTGCCTCGCTGACAGGAAGTAAAATCCTGACACTGAAAGTAAGTTAACCTCTAACTAACCTCTTTCTCTTTCAATTCTTCTTCTGTTCGGTGTACATTAAGAAGTGGCTTGACTTTTGTGTACAACCGCCACCACTCCCATCCACGGGTCTGTACATATTTGCGTACATTTCTCTGTACACACTTGACGGCTGTTTTCTGAACCTGTGTACATACAATATGTACAAGAATGACATGACAAGTTAGAGGGGTGGAGGTGGGAAACTTTCTCTGTACACACCTGATGACTGTTTTCTGAACCTGTGTACAAGAATATATGTACAGGAAGGACATGATAAGTTGGGGGTGGGGGAGGGAAAACAACTTGCTCTGTGCACACCTGATGACAGTTTGCTGAGCCTGCGTACGTACAATATGTACAAGAATGACATGAGAAGTTAAAGGGGTGTGGGTGGGACTTCCTATGTACACACCTGATGGCTGTTTGAAAACCCTGTACACATACAATATGTACAAGAATTACATGATAAGTTGGGGTGGTGAGAAATAACTATCATTGTGTACTTTATTCACATTAATGGGAGTACTACAGGAGAATTTTTGGTGTATTAGAATAAAAGCAACTTGCCCATTCTGTTACCACACAACGTACAAATATGAGAGCAGCAAATATAGCACCTAACAGGCCACAGGTTGAATTTTGCTCATGTGTTTTAGTCCATTATGGATGCTGCTGGGCCACAGATTTGACATGAATTCACACTAGTCGACGTCTTAGACTTGTGTCCATGGAAACTTGCTGCAGTTTTCCATTTGGATTAGTTAGTTCGTTCATTTTGTGGTCTTTACCCTCCGACTCTCCAAACATGGTCATCTTCTACTTCAAATAGCATTTCGGTTGCCCTTTGTCATATTTCCATGGTCCAGTGCACATGGCTGAGCTTCACAAGATTGGCAACTTTCGCCCTAGTTGCAGATAGTGTCAGTTTTGATGCAAATATTGCAGTCAAGCTGTAAGCTATGACACAGCGAATTCCGTTTTTTGGGCTACACATCCTACTACCTGCAAAGCCCTTTCCAGGACTTAGTAGTGGGAGATTGAGAACAAATGAAGAAGAAGCTTCCGCTGGGGAATTTATGGAAATCGAAAGAAATCCAGGGTGCAGCATTACGGGCAAGTGACTAAATGACACGGCTCACAAACCGAAGCTGCTGGGTTTGCTCCCCATCACAACACCGGCTGTTACCCCGGAGAAGCAAACTCTTTGAAAATGCAGAAGGAAGCAGACCCTTACATAAAATGCATGCCGAAGTTGGATGGACTAGGCAGACAGGTGCAAAATAAAAATATAGAGCAATGTATACTGCCTTGGGGCATAGAAAAATAAAGCGAACGCAAACAACAACAAAAAGTGGTACCGCTTTTCTATGGAAGTGAGACTTTCTCTATGACCTAAGTCACATGCCTCATTTGAGCGTCGTTTCGTGGTCCTATTACTTAGGCAAGAGCGTCATGTGGGCCTATCCAATAATGACAACCGGGCATTGTCACACGTCAAAGATGTCCTACAGCATGCCAACAAGTCCAAGCACCATTGGACTGACCATGTAGTTAGAAGGAAAGATGAACGCTGTAGCACAGCATCCCCCCCCCCCCCCTTCCTCCACACACACACACTAGGTGGCAAGATTTCACTTAAGCTGCACAACACTCGCAATTCTGAAACAAACAAGTTAGCCTTCCACTGGACAACTGTGCCCAAGACACAATTGACTTGAAACTGGGCTGAGACCCACACAAAACCAAAAAAACAGAACTTTTCAAGCTCCACCCATTAAGAAGTGAAATGCACCTACAGGCTACAACCAACTTGCAGAAGAGTTAGGACTTGCACAAGGGCGACCAACCTCAAAGATATACAAGTTGACTAAGACTATGGCTTATACATATTATCTAAGACAGCTGATAGTGTTACAAGACAGTCTTCTGGAATTTCCAAGTCAAGAGATGTAGAGGCAGACCAAGTCAAGAGATGTAGAGGCAGACCAAGTCAAGAGATGTAGAGGCAGACCAAGTCAAGAGATGTAGAGGCAGACCAAGTCAAGAGATGTAGAGGCAGACCAAGTCAAGAGATGTGGAGGCAGACCAAGTCAAGAGATGTAGAGGCAGACCAAGTCAAGAGATGTAGAGGCAGACCAAGTCAAGAGATGTGGAGGCAGACCAAGTCAAGAGATGTAGAGGCAGACCTGAACACTCATGGAGAAGAGAGTTTGTGAAAAACATGTTGTTGTTGTGAATGCCCACAATAAGCAGATTTACACTTTTGTGTGCCCTAAAAAGTAATTTAGTTGTGGTTTGCAGTAGCTTTCCTCACATCCCAAGCGTGCTGATGAAGGTGAACCGGAGCTCTCCATGCGATTGTACGAGGCACGTTGAAATGAAACCAAAGTATATGGTGACAAAAATATGGTCCTTGCAACTCTGGCGATGGTCCACCTGAATTGCTACATCAATTTTGGCAATGGTATCTTCTGACGCAACAATATGTACCTGACCTGGTCTCAGAAGATCTTTCATTAACTAATGTCCTTATTTAAACATCGTTATCCAGTTCTTCACTGTTGTCTTTGACACACTTGTCACCATATACTGCCTGCACTCTGTGATGAATGTCAACTGGTCGACATCATTCGTCTGTAGAGATAGAATCACCGCTAACTGATCAACTGTGGAAGGATTCCGTATCACATTGGCCCTGTTTTCAATGGTCTGCTGAGGAAACTATGAGTCAGAGGATAATCAAATTTAGAAAACTTGACAGTTTGTATGTGCTGTTTATATCAAAAGTGACATCATCGTGCACATCGTACGTATCTTCACTTGTTGCAGTTTGGTCTAGTTTCATTTGAACACGCTTTGATCTGGGGTAGTTGTCTCGCCGCAGCGACTCAATTTCAACCAGTGTTCGTAAAGCGATCTCAGTCCCGCCAGGCGGAGCGATAGCGCGGGCTTGCGGAAAACGCTCGCCTGCCTTTCCCCGTAGAGCGAATTGGGTGCGGTTTGTTGTAGTGGCTCCTCCACCGAGGTGCGCTCGTCTGGTCCGTATCAGGAAACGTGGTCCGTCCGTGGTGATTTATCTAAGGCTTATAGCAGAGCTCGACAGTACGTCTCGCTGGTGGTCCGACTCTCGCAAAGAGCTTGTGACCGGCAAATGGAAAGCAGGAATCGTGCCTCGAGGCCCTGCGTTCTCCTACGGAGAAGGGCAGGCCGGCAGGCCAAATTGTCTCTAGTCCCAGTGAAATTCATCGCCGAGGTCGTTGGGATCCGTTCTGCACAGAGCGCTGCCATCCCTCCTCGAGCGAGCCCGGTCGGTCGGTCGTCTGGTGCGTGTGGGAGGCCCCTGTCAGGCGGTCCTAGGTCGACGGAGTGAGGGACGGGTGGAACAGCCGTCCATCCGTCCCGTCAGTCGGTCCCTGCGGCCGTCCCAGTGAGGCCTTTTACACACCCTTCCTCCGCCGACCGGTGTGTGCTGTACGTACATCTCCGACAGATATCTGGTTGATCCTGCCAGTAGTCATATGCTTGTCTCAAAGATTAAGCCATGCATGTCTAAGTTCACACTGTCTCACGGTGAAACCGCGAATGGCTCATTAAATCAGTCGAGGTTCCTTAGATGACACGAACCTACTTGGATAACTGTGGCAATTCTAGAGCTAATACATGCTTACCAAGCTCCGACCCTCGCGGAAAGAGCGCTTTTATTAGTTCAAAACCAATCGTCGTTTCCCCTCGCGGGGTTGCAGTGTCCCCACTGGTGACTCTGGATAACTTTGTGCTGATCGCATGGCCTCATGTGCCGGCGACGCATCTTTCAAATGTCTGCCCTATCAAATGTCGATGGTACGTGACATGTCTACCATGTTTGTAACGGGTAACGGGGAATCAGGGTTCGATTCCGGAGATGGAGCATGAGAAACGGCTACCACATCCAAGGAAGGCAGCAGGCGCGCAACTTACCCACTCCCGGCACGGGGAGGTAGTGAAGAAAAATAACAATACGGGACTCTTTCGAGGCCCCGTAATTGGAATGAGTACACTTTAAACCCTTTAACGAGGATCTATTGGAGGGCAAGTCTGGTGCCAGCAGCCGCGGTAATTCCAGCTCCAATAGCGTATATTAAAGTTGTTGCAGTTAAAAAGCTCGTAGTTGGATCTCAGGCGCAGGCGGGCGGTCCGGCTCGCGCCGGTTCACTGCCCGTTGTCTCCTGCCCTACCGTCTGCCGGCTCTCTCCCACGGGTGCTCTTCGCTGAGCGTCCTGGGTGGCCGGCGCGTTTACTTTGAAAAAATTAGAGTGTTCAAAGCAGGCCTCGGCTGCCTGAATAATGGTGCATGGAATAGGAAATCGGTTCTATTTTGTTGGTTTTCGGAACTGGAGGTAATGATTAACAGGGACAAACGGGGGCATTCGTATTGCGGCGTTAGAGGTGAAATTCTTGGATCGCCGCAAGACGAGCTACTGCAAAAGCATTTGTCAAGAATGTTTTCATTAATCAAGAACGAAAGTCAGAGGTGCGAAGACGATCAGATACCTTCGTAGTTCTGACCATAAACGATGCCGACTAGCGATCCGCAGGAGTTGCTTCGATGACTCTGAGGGCAGCTTCCGGGAAACCAAAGTGTTTGGGTTCCGGGGGAAGTATGGTTGCAAAGCTGAAACTTAAAGGAATTGACGGAAGGGCACCACCAGGAGTGGAGCCTGCGGCTTAATTTGACTCAACACGGCCAACACTGAAATGACTGACATGCTGAGACCACTTTCCTGGGGTCTAATATGGAACTGGTGCTGGATTTAGACCCTCAGAAATCTGGGGTTATGCCCCCTGTGGCTCGGTTGGTCTGCATCCAGTGTTTGATAAAGGAATTGACGGAAGAGCACTATCAGGAGTGGAGCCTGAGGCTTAAATTGACTAAACACGCCAATAATGTAGAATGACTGTCAAAAGAGAGCACCTTCGATGGGTCTAATAGTGAACATGTGCTGGTATTAGACCCACGGAAGACAGGTCAGTCTCCAAACCCCCAAATGAAAGAGCGCCTGCTACGGTAATCTAGTCTTCACCCTGTGAATCGCAGGCTCAAGCAGCTTGGCCATTGACAAACTAAAAGCTCTCTATTGATACGGTCTGGCAAATATTGAACGGGTGCTGGAAATAGACCCTCTGAAGACAGGTCAGTTTTACCCTACTAATGACAGGGCTTTGCTACGGTAATCCTGCTAAGCCCGAGAGGAGCCGCAGACACTTGGTTCACGTACTAGGCGGATAAGCCAACGGTGCAAGGTGAGGGATTACGGCCGAACGCCTCTAAGCCAAAAATCCCGCCCAAAAGCAGCCCAGCATGAATGCAAAGGGAGGCTTCGATATGGTGGGGACCTGGGGGCCACGCTCCAGCCCCGCCCGGTCAAGCCGCAGAATGAGGTCTCTGCCGTCCGCTGATAAAAGCGGGCGGGAAGCTGCGCGATATTCACCCCATACGGCGATGAGGAATGAAATCATTTGTAGAAGACTTAGTTCTCGGTCGGGTGCCCTAAGCAGTAGATCAGCTACCTCACTGCGAACTGCTGAGACTCAACCCTTGACCATGAGATATGTCCGCTCCCTAGGCGGACAACATCTCCGTGCAAGACTAGGCTTGTCACCTGGTCAAATGCACTATTTCGAGAGGAATCACAGGTCGCTGACATTTGGTCCACGTGCTTGGCTGATAAGCTACCATCTGAGGGATTACGGCCTAACGCCTCTAAGCCAGAATCCCGCCCAAAATCTCAGCGCCGCTGAGATGGGAGGCTACGACATGGCTGGGGCTTGTGTCCCGGCCCGATCGAGCCGCAGGAATGCACCTGGTAAAATGCACTCCTTCCTCGCTCTTTGCATCTGTCTGCTATCAGTCATTCCAATGGACGCAGAAGAGATGCAGTCCAGCGGACATTGCACCTCCTGTCCTATGGTGACAAGCTCCCGGGTGGCGGGGAATGCTAGGCGTACCATCACTGCAGATGAGCCGAGAAAATAAAGTGAGCAAAAAGATACCTCACTCATATGCATATGCTACGTTTCTGGCAGGACGTGACGATCCTGGGAAAAAGTCACACTGGACTGCCTCTCTTCTGGGATAGTACAAACTAGTACATAGTCCATCATATCATTGCCAAACGCTATAGACACGAGTAGGGAAGACTCGATAGTCCTGCAAGACAACTTCCCAAGAGAGACAACTCTGACCAAAAATAACTGCTGCCTTGCAGTTAGGCTGGGGACAGCCAAAGGCTAAGGAGGGCAACCCTACAGAAACGCCTGTTGAAATCGGATGCACTGATCCACTGGCTAACAAATTAAATCAGTGCAACGTAAATTTCGCTGTAAACAGCGTACGATGAAGAAGAAGAAGAAGAACACGCTTTGTACTATGCTCTGCTTCATCTGCGTAACACTCACTACTACTTGTATCATGTCGATCCCTGTTAGCTACTCCCAAGAAGGACAGCCCATTTCCAGGGAGGACTATGTGGAAGTCAAGGTGGGGGCCTTGGCCAGTATATTTTGCCTGACCCTGGCTAACATGTCTGATTTGATTGTTGTGCCTGACCAGACGTTAGTCTTCTTCCCCGTGACAAATATAAGACCAGCAGGAAAGACGTGAACACGTGAACAGAAGTGGAAAGGCTGGTGCAGGACAGCATTACTTGGTGAGCAGTACTTGAAGACATATGCTCTGTAGGGAGCTGAAAGGTTTTGATAACTAATGAAGCTGATGTTATTCAACTAACCAGAGTGGTACCTGAATAGAAAAGTATAGACCACTGTAACCTTCCAATCATGTTGTAAAAGACAACCTAATGTAGGTTGTGCATGAGGTTATCAGTTTCATGATGTAAAACGATTGCTATGAAAATTTAACTACAAATGATTGGACACAGGCTTCCTGTAAAGGGGCCAGCTATGTTTCGCTTGGAGCAGAAAGGCCAATTATCATCATCATCATGTTGTACAATTCTTCAGTAAATGTGTGAAATAAAATTTGTGAACCAAAGCTGGGGCACCGCACCAAGAATGGCCACATACCAAATGAAGTGGAAGGAAGAGAGGGAAGGAGGGAGGGAAGGAGGGAGGGAAGACGGATCACACACCTGCATAGCAACATGGTAAGTGACAACATGGCTTATAATTAAAACATTTGGATTCGGCAAGGCAGTGCTTTATAGGAAGCAAACTTATTAGAAATTGCATGCTGAAGTTGGATGCATGGGGCTGTAAGGCGCCCAAAAAAACACAGTACAACCCATTAAGAATTAGGAAACCTGGCATCTAATAGAGGCAATACAGAAAACAAACAACAAACCACTGTTATCAGAAATCAGAGCAGAACTAGGAAAACTCCAGAGGTGCTCAACAATAGGGATCCATTGGCTACCCTCCCACTGCGGAATTACAGGAAACAAGAGAACTGATGCTCTAGCAACAGATGGCCCAATTTAATCATCCAGTACCATACAGAGAGATCAAGAACATCATCAGATTTCAGTATGTACACCAATGGAGAGCAGACATGAACACAAGCAGTAGACCAGACCCAATTCACCAACTAAAAAGAAACCAACAAACTACCTTATTTCACCTGAGAACTGGTCCCTGCAGACTACTAGAACATCTATACCGACTAAAGATAGTGTCACACACTTGATGAGTGCCCGTGTGAAACAGGAAGCCAGAATCCTGAACACATTCTACAGGAATGCCCATTCTATAGTGGAATGAGATGCCAGACCTGACCAGAGGGTGCAGGGCTGAGACAAAAGCTGTGGGGCAGTCGCTCCAACCTAGTGAAGACTACAGACTTCATCATGGCGACTGACCTGCAGATATAACATGACCAAAGATTCTGAAATCAAAGAAGAAGAAAGAGGAAACCTAGCAAATGAGAAGAAGAAGAAGATGAAGAAATAGAAGAAGAAGAAGAGAAAAAGAAAAAAAGAAGAGTCATAGTCAAACGATATACATTTTCTTTTTACGTTCGTCTTATTTTTCTATTCTCCAAGGTGATGTGCATTATTTTTATTTTGCGCCTGTCAGCCTAGTCTATTCGACTTTGGCATGCATTTTATGTAAGGGTCTGCTTCCTTCTGCATTTTCTAAGAGTTTGCTTCCTCAGGGTAACAGCCGGTGCTGTGATGGGGAGCGAATACAAACCTTTGGATTGTGGGCCATGTCACTTAACCACTAGCCCACTAGTCTCCTTAACGATCAAAATATAATAGGTATATTAGTATATTATAATCCAGTATGCAGGTTTTTATCTCAAGAGGTTGATAGCTAATGGCTATGCCTGACCTTCAGTTTCTCTAATTTCTTCCTGCCAAGGTAGCCCCTACACAAGGCCTGGTAGGCAGTAACAATGACAGCAAGCTTTTCATCTCTGGTTCGGGTAAGCTGGGACAGGCATCCAGGCCGAAAAAATACCTGAAGAATATAAAAACATGGTGAAGAAAATAACATAACTAGGATATAACATAATATTTACACAAAGAAAGCAATAACAGGATTGTAGTAACAATTATATCCTGGGAAGGGCATAGCAGGATCATCATCATGTAGCATGTCCTTTGTAGAACGTCGCTCCCATCACAGTCTGTCTGAAAGAAACTCGTTCTCTTGCCAAAATACCAGCCTCCGCCACAGTCATACTCAGGCACTCCTGGATATCTTGGTGCCATCGTCTTCTTGGTCTACCCCTTCCTCTTTTGTCTGGCACCATACCTTCCATCACCGTTCTCTCAAGACTGTTGTGTCTCTTGATGTGACCAAAGTATTTGCATTTTCTAGTCAAAATGGAATTGATAAACCAGTTCTCCTCTATGCTCAACTCTTGCCGAATGTCTACATTTGTTCTTTTCTTTGTCCAGGGTATTCTGAGGATCTTTGTGTAACATTTTGACTCGAAGGATTCGATTCTCTGTCTAGAAGTTTTGGTAATGGTCCATGCTTCACAGCCATAAGCTGTCACAGGAAAAACACAGGCTCTCAAGACTTTTACTTTTATCGTTTTGTTGGTGCCCTGCCATAATTTCTTCAGGCTGTTTAGTCTCTGCATTGCCATAGCTAGTCTTCTTCTGATTTCTTTCGAGCAGTCACTATTTTTGTCAATTCTGGAGCCCAGATATTCAAAATGTGTAACCTGATCTATTTCCTCACCACCCACTGTAAATTTATGCTGACGTGTTTTATCGGTGGTCATTATCTTTGTTTTGTTTATGTTTATGAACAGATTTTGATCTTTACTATGTCCATTAACGGCTGAAAGTAGCTGCTCTAGCCCTTCCGCACTTCTTGATAGTATCACTGTGTCATCTGCGTATCGTAACTCTGAAATCTCATACCCCTCAATCATAAATGGGTCGAAACTTTCAATGTTCTCATCTTCTCGTAGAATTCTCATTATATATTCTGCATATATGTTGTACAGATAAGGTGAGAGGATACATCCCTGTCGGACTCCCTTTTGTACTGCAAACCAATCTGCTGTTTGCCCAGATACTCGGACAGCGGCTTGTTGATCTTGGTATAATGTTTCAATGAGATGGACTATATGCAAAGGAAACCCCATTTCCATCATGATTCTCCACAGATTTTGATGTTTTACCGTGTCGAAGGCCTTAGTGTAATCAATGAAACATGTGTACAGGTCTACATTAAACTCTCTACATTTTTCATAGATATTCCTTAAATTTAATATGTGGTCCCGGGTCCCTCTGTCTTTCCTAAAACCTGCCTGGACTATGTGAATTTCAGATTCAAACCTTTTCTCTATCCTTCTTAATAGGATTCACAAGAGTATCTTGCTAGCATGGCTGATCAGTGCGATAGTTCGTGCACAGCTTCAGGTTGCCTTTTTTGGGGAGGGGAATATAAATTGATTTCTTCCATGCTTCTGGCCACTCTGCACTGTGCCATATCTGTTTACACAGCTTGTGATAGACTCGAGCACATGCCTCTCCTCCTGCTTGTATTAGCTCTGCTGGGATATCATCGCATCCTGGGGACTTTCCCTTTTTCAGGCTTTTAATTGCAGAGCGTACTTCTTCCAATGTTGGTTCAGGTTCTTTCTCATCCTTTGGTAGGATTGTAACTGAGCACTTTGTGCTATCTCCATACATGGTTCTGCAGTACTCTCTCCATCTATTCAGTATGTCTTCGGTTTCTGTTATTTATGACATGTGGAACCGGACGGAATTCCCTTGTCAGTGTTCTTATTGCCTTGAATGCATCTCTTTCTCTGCCTTGTTGTTGTAGGTTTTCTATATCCTTACATGTTTCTACTATGTATCTTCTTTTATCTTTTCTTATTTCTCTTCTAACTTTTCTTGCGCAGTTTTTATATGCTGTGTTGGTCCCCTTATTTCCCATTTGTTTTAATTGTTGCCTTTCTGCAATGAGTTTCTGTGTTTCCTCTGTTATATAGCTCTGTGTCTTGTGCGATATCTTTGGAATCATTTCTTTTGCTGTCGAGATCAAAATCTCCCTTGCGTACGATGTCAACTCCTCAGATGTCATCTCTTCCTGTATAGCAAGCAACGACTCAATATTGTTTTCTACTTTGATGTTGTATTCAGTAGGTATTGCTGATACATCGAAGCGTATTGGCTGGCAACCTTTGTTGATCCTACGTAGTCTTGTTTGGCAAACTGCAAACAATAATTTTGTAGTCCGTATCGCAGTCTGCTCCTGGCAGCGTTTTTGTCGCCAGCGCATTTGATCTCCATCTTTGTTGCACTAGGATGTAGTCTATTTGGTTTCTGCTGTTGCCATCAGGGGAGGTCCACGTGTAGTCTTCGTGGATGTTGTTTGAAGAAGGTGTTGGCAATGGAGAGGTTGTTTTCCGTGCAGAATTCAACCAGTCTTTCTCTTTGCTCATTTCTGTGTCCCAAACCAAAAGGTCCTCTAACACTTCTCTCTTCTTCGACTCTTTCCTCTCCGACTTTCGTATTGAAATCTCTAATGATGACCAAGATGTCTCTTTTTTCAACTTTTTCCATCGCTTCTTGCAAGGTGTTATAGAAATCATCCATTTCACAATCATCTGCTGCTGATGTTGGTGCACGCACTTGAATTATTGTTAAATTTCTAGTCTTTTTCTTTAGTCTGATTACAATTATGCGGTCGTTGACTGGGTTGTAACTGAGTAGTGAAGGTGCTGTCTTCTTTGACAGAATAAAGCCGACCCCGCTTTTTCCACCTTTGTCCGTCTCAGAGTATATAAATGTTTCTCCTGAGGAACTGGTACAGTGCCCTTGACCGAAAAATTTATGCTCAGAGACTCCAAGAATCTCTATCTTGGTTCTCTTCATTTCTCTTCCGATCATGAACAACTTGCCCTGGTATAGGCTCCTGACATTCTAGGTGCCTATTCTTAGTTTTGTTTTTAGTCCCATTTCAGAGTTGTCCACTGAAATGCAGTCAGGCTTTAGGCCGTCATCTCTATTACTTGTACTGACTCTGAAATTGGCCTCTTCCTCAGTTGGCGTCGATGATCTGCCTGGCGTGAGGGCCTCACCATCAGATCTTTGAGTTTCGTTTCTCTCGACTGTCATAAGTTTCTTGGCATTTTACATCTAGTAGTTTGCCATTGCTTTCTGATGTTGTTCTGGCCGCTTACCAACTATGGTCTCTGGTGTGCCCTTAGCCCGATACCAGGCGTTTCCAGCTCCCGCTTTCAGAGTCGTCGCACAGGTCGATCTTCCGCCTCTTCCACCAGCAGCTGTGTGTACTTGTCAGGGGTGGACTCCCCTTCTTGTCATTTCACCCATGTAATTTAGCCGGCCAGCCAAAGTCGTTGCCCGGGGGGTGGCGCTGCCATACACAGGCAGACTCTAGGAGCCATATATAGCTAGACAGAAGCGGGGGAACCAAATAGGATCCTGGCCATCAAGGATATGGCTGGCTCTCAACGCGAGGTGCTATCCCTTACATACTTCTGCCCCCCCCCCCCCCCCCGCCATTACAGGATGGTATTTAAAATAATATCCTAGGAAGAATATAACAGAATTGTAATAAAAAAAGTATCCTAGGAAGAATATGACAGGATTGTAAAAAACAAAATATTGTAGGAAGAATATAACACGATTGTAATATAAACAATATCCTTGGAAGTATTTAATAGGAATGTAATGAAAACAATATCCTAGAAAACAATATTCCACGGGATTGGAAAGATGCAGAAGTGATCCGCTTATTCCAAAAAAGCAAAAAAATCAGATCCAGCAAATTATAGACCTGTGAGTTTAGCGAGCATTGTCTGTAAATTGTTAAAGACAATAATCAAAGAAAACATTGTAATGCATTTAGACAATTGTAATCTAATAAGAAATAGTCAGCATGGGTTTACTAGTGGGAGATCATGCTTAACAAATCTATTAGAATTCATGGAGGAGGTTACTAAAATGATAGATCAAGGAGAGCCAGTGGATGTTATCTATTTAGATTTTGCAAAGATCTTTGATAGACTACCTTATCAGAGAATTAAAAGTGATGTCGCATGTCTGAGATATTGCATGTGTCAGAAATTTGTAAGGTGGATAAAATCTTTGTTATGATTGATGTGATTGCTGTTGACAGTGAATCCGGCAGAAGGCAGACTACTGCCAAGACTCTGAACCTTAGCCTTTACCCTGGAAATGTGCAGGCCTAGGTGTGACGCTGACTGTTCTAGAACAGCAGAGAAAACCCATTGTGAAACCAGAAATCGAAGACGCTGAGCAGCGTATGAGCTGCAGCTAGCATCAGGGCCTGTGAACCAAAGCTGCCAAAACCCTTCTACCCCTCCATGCGATGATCCTGGATAACAGGCTGCAACAGAGCAGACTGACTAAAGAGAAGGGATCAAAGAGGGAAGGCTAACCCGGTACTCAAAAAATGCCTGCTGAAGTCGGATGTGTCTGAACGAAAGGTGCAAATATTGCAGACAAGCTGTAAACTATGACACAACGCATTCTGTTCTCTGGACTACATTCTGCTACTTAAGCTCTTTTCAGGACTTGGTAGTGGGAGATTGAGAACCAACGAAGTCAAGTCAAGTCAAACTAGAAATCATACAAGTCTAGTAGTGTCTTACCCTAGAGATACCAATACGGTAAATGCTTTTGTCAATGTCCAGATGATCCAAAATCAGGCTCACAGTCTGAAAGAGAAGTATACATTGAAGTAATAATCATAACCATCATCATCACAAGAAGCTCTCTGTTGTACTGCAATAGGAGATTGGAGGTTATAACTACAATGATGTCAATTTACCTGGATGTTGTTGAATCCCTACAATGAGTAGGATTACTCTTTTGTGCACCTAAAAAGACATTAAGTTGCAGGTTGTCATAGCTTTCCTCACATCCCGAGCATGCTGATGAAGGTGGAATGGAGTCCTCTGGGCGGTTGTGCTATGCTTGGTTTCATCTGCGTGGCGCTCATTACTACGGGGATAACATCGATTCACATCTCGTCAGTCAGGCTGTCTTGAAAACAGTCTGTTTCCAGATAACGCTACATAGAAGAGCGATTGTGGTCTTGGTCAGTGTGTTGTGCCTGATCCTGATGCGACATCCTGGTCAGTATGTTGTGCCTGATTGGACTAGCGTCTCAGTTCCCCAGTAATAATCATAATCATCATCATCAACAGAAGCTCTCTGGTATACTGCAATAAGAAATTGGGGACCACAACTACAATGTCAACTTGCCTGGATAAAATCACCTACTCCAGCTTAATGAAAGCCATTCAAGAAAGATTTTAAAAGGGCAAAGATAATAAAGTTCATAAGTGTACTTATTTATATATTTTCTGTGTGGAACAGTTGTCAGAGATATAAAGGTCTTGTCAAAGTACTTATAATTTTAATGATAAAAAAAGATAAGTAAAGAAGATACTGCTGTAAAAGATGAAGAGTTAGAGACTTCACTGTAGGAGTCCACAGCTTGTTTATGAGGTGGGGTGGCCAGTACCTTTCATTGCTGCTTTTCATTCCCTAACAGTATGCTGGTAACAGGAGTTGAACCCCTGCACCCTTGAGTGAAAAGTAAATGCTCTACCAATATACTAATCACACACTCTTAATGTTAAAAGTTAAGTTACTTGAGTAGAACATCAACAAATAGTAGATTTCTTGACATTTCTAAGGATACAGAAATCTTCTTTGGGGACGGCGTGGGCTAGTGGTTATGGCACTGCTCACAAAACCCGAAGGTGCTGGGTTTGATCCCCATCACAGCACCGGCCGTTACCACGGGGAAGCAAACCCTTAGAAAATGAAGGAGGAAGCAGACCCTTACATCAAATGCATGCTGAGGGGAATGCGTGGCCTAGTGGTTAAGTGGCACGGCTCACGACCCGAAGGTGCTGGGTTCGATCCCCATCACAGCACCGGCCGTTACCCCGGGGAAGCAAACCCTTACAAAATGCAGGAGGAAGCAGACCCTTACATAAAATTCGTGCTGAAGTCGGATGCACTGGGCCGACAGGCGCAAAATAAAAACCACAGTGCAACGCACACCGCCTTGGGGAATAATAAGGCGAACGCACACAAAAAAAAAAAAAAAAAAAAAAAAAAATGCATGCTGAAGTTGGATGCACTGGGCCGATAGGTGCAAAATAAAAACCCCAGTGCAACGCACACCGTTTTGAGGATTAGATAAATAAGGCGAACAAAAAAAAACAACTTGTTTTACCTTTTTACAAGGCTGCTTCCAGGCAGCAAAGATGACGCCTAAAAGGCCACGGGTTTAAATTTGCTCTCGTGTTTTAGTTCATTATTGATACCACAGATTTTACTGGGAATCACTCTAGTTGACAACTTACATTTGTGTCCATGGAAACGTGTTGAGGATTTCCATTTGGATTAATTAGTTTGTTCATTTTATGGTGTTTTTCCTGTTTTTCCTTCCGATTATCTTAGCAGTCATTTGAAATAGTATTTTGGCTAAACTGTGTCTCATTTCCATGGTCCAGTGCACATGGCTGAACTTCACAAGCTTGACACCTTTTGCCCTGTTTGCAGGCAGTGCTGGTTTTGGTAAGGCTAGGAAATTACACATGGGCCAATAGTAGACTAACATATCGCCCATGAGAGATTGGACCCTGCCCAGTTAGCAACATGTTCAAGACACATCGCTCACACATTGAGTGATGCCTTTAATTCTCAGGACCCTCATCAATAGACAGCGGAGTACTCGGCTCACCTGAAGGAGCTCACAGGGACCTCGGTCAACACACCTAACATGAACCCACAAGGCACCGGGGCTTCATCCTAGGATATAGGAAGTTCAAAAAAAATTGCAACTTGGAGCACCCTTTTCTGTTAGAGCACATGGCCATGATGATAATAATAATAATGTTCGCATAGGCAAAGGCCTATTGGAGCAGCGCATGAGCTGCAGTGGTCAGTGACCCAAAGCTGACTACTAGCGTCAGGGTCAGCGAATCAGTGCTGCCAAGACCCTTCTACACCTCCACGCGGTGATCCTGGATAACAGGCTGTGGCAGAGCAGACTGGCTAAGGAGAAGGAATCGAAGAGGGAATGCTAACCTGATACTAAAAAAATGCTTGCTGAAGTCGGATGTGTTGGATCAAAAGGTGCAAATATCGCAGTCAAGCTGTAAACTACGACACAATGCATTCCATTCTCTGAACTACGTTCTGCTACTTAAGCCCTTTTGGTTTTTGGTAGCGAGAGATTGAGAACGAACAAAGCCAAGCCAAGCCAAAGGCCCATTGCATCAATCGTCCACTCCCATGTCCAACTGCTGAGGCTGTGTTCATGAGTAGTGTGTCTACCAAAATCCCTACAGACTCCCTGGGTGGAGCCATGTACTCCACAGCCTTGGGACGAGGGTCGCGATGTCTGTGTTAGACCAATGTTTGTGTGAAGCTTTCCGTGTCTGTCCATGTCAAACTCCCAGTTTTTACGTGCCCCGCCGCCGAGGCTTCTGAATGTGTCCACTTGTTGGTCAGCGTGACCCTTGCTGTGCTGAGAAGTAATAGTGAAGTGGAATAAACTGGTTGTATACAGACTCTGTAGAGCTTTCTAAACCAGTATAATGTAGTTCAGTTACAGACTCTGTAGAGCTTTCTAAACCAGTATAATGTAGTTCAGTTAAGCTATATATACCAGGGATTTAATCCGCTGCCCTCCTTGTCAGCAGACATGCATCAAAACCATTGGGCCATGCGCTCCTCTGCATGTTATTCTATCTAATCTATCCTGCCTGCCTGCCTACCTGCCTGCCTGCCTACATACTTACCTACCTACCTACCTACCTACCTACCTATCTATCTATCTATCTATTTATCTTCAGTTCATTTATGTTGTTAGATGTCATTGGGAGGTGTGACCTCCTTTTTTGGCAGGTGAAAATCCATTAGTGACTTGCCAGGTCAATCCTAGCATCTGTTAGCCTCTGGAATATACGATCGCCTATTTTTGAGACTGGTGGAGGTAGAAGCGTAAATTAGAGCAAGGTAGACCCCGCTAACCACATAACCAAGACCTGAAGTTATAGCCACACAGTGCCTTGTTTTGCTTCATAATCTTTGTGGGGCGAAAATCCCTTAAATAATTTGAATAGGTTTTTAACTTAAATTTTGCCAGAGCAGCAGCCGTTAGGCTTACTCTTTTCAATTTCCAACTGCTAAGGTATTTTTAATGTGCGCACCACTGCACACGGGTGTCTGATCTCACTACTCAGAGATCAGGGGAAATATTTACCGGATGATTTACGTGAAAAAATCCCGATCTCCACAGTGATTTGAACTTGCGACCTACAGCACCCAAGGCAAACACCTTACCTCGAGACCACTAGGTTATTAATCTGTGTAAATGGCAGGGTGTTCAATGCCATAGGCTTCGTTCATGTTTTGTGGTGGTTTCTGACTTTTACTTGTCAATGTAATTACCACCCCTGTCTCCTATGAGACTACATATTTCACGTTTGAACTTCATAAAGCAAGGGACACAATCCAACATTTAGACACCTACCAGTTTCTCATCACCTTCTCCCTGGCCACTCTTTCTTAAACTAGGAACAAGAAGCTCAAACTTGCTGGTGAATTCAGCAAATGGCATCCAGTCTGGAAAACCTGGGGGGGTAAAGATGTGAGAGCATCAGTAAGGATATTTGTGATGACCGCAGGAGGCCTTGGACATAAACCTTAATACTATTAATTTTTATGCCCCTTTATAGAAATCAAGGGTTTATAACCTTTCATACACACACACACACACACTAACACACATCCTCAGGGTGAGGTCCTTCCACCTCATTTTGGTTTTGGTTTAGCCACTGAGATCACCCTAACTATCACAGGTACATACAGACGCACACACGAATCCAAGTATACTTTGTCTGACCCTGAGTAACATGTCTGATCAGTATACTTTACCTGACCCCGAGTAACATGTCTGATTAGTATACTTTGCCTGACCCCGAGTAACATGTCTGATCAGTATACTTTGCCTGACCCTGAGTAACATGTCTGATCAGTATACTTTGCCTGACCCTGAGTAACATGTCTGATCAGTATACTTTGCCTGACCCCGAGTAACATGTCTGATCAGTATACATTTGCCTAACCCTGACTAACATCTCTTTCACCTTCACTCTGAGGCTCACAAACAATCTTGTAAGGGTACACAAACAATCTTGTAAGGGTAAATGATCAATCTTGTAAGGGTAAATGAACACTATAGATTGAGGCTATAGCAGATAATCAGTTGGGGGTCCCATAGCAGACACCGTAGCTGGGGGTCTACAGCAAACAATACAGTTGGGGTCCAATATCAGACACCATAGCTGGGGGTCTACAGCAAACAATATAGTTGGGGTCCAATATCAGACACCATAGCTGGGGGTCTACAGCAAACAATACAGCTGAGGGTCACATAGCAGACACAAGTTAGGGGGTCCTATAGCAGATAATACTGTTGAGGGTCACATAGCAGACACTAGTTAGGGGGTCCTATAGCAGACAATACTGTTGGGGGTCCTACAGCAGACACTATGGCTGGGGTACTATGGCAGACAATACAGTTCAGGGTCTTCTAACAGATAACACAGTTGGAAGTCACAATATAGTTGGACGTTACAATATAGTTGGGCGTTACAATATAGTTGGGCGTTACAATATAGTTGGGCGTTACAATATAGTTGGGCGTTACAATATAGTTGGAAGTTACAATATAGTTGGGAGTTACAATATAGTTGGGCGTTACAATATAGTTGGGCGTTACAATATAGTTGGGCGTTACAATATAGTTGGGAGTTACATAGCAGACACTGCCGTCCGTGATAAGTGTTTGAGATGTAATTGTACAAGGTTTCAGTAATTTGTTTAGTTCAGGTAACCAGTTCCATTCTACATCACATTACCTTTACAGCTGGGTAGACAGAAGCATAGCAAAAGGCAAAGAGAGAGAAATATGGACGTGTATCTTCTTCTTTTGTCCTACAGCCCTTGCCTTGAGGCGTCCCACAGAGGTGGGATATGCAGAGTTCTTGCTATCGCTAAATGGAAGGCTTGTGCTGTCGTTAGGTGTACCTTCCTGAAAGTGTTAGAGACGCCCTCGATCCACCGACGTCGAGGTCTGCCTCTTGCTTGTGGACTGAAGACCTGCATATAATATGCTCTTGATGCAGGCTGGTTATAATGCATTCTGACTAAATGACCAAACCACCTGATTTGTTGGGAGTTAATGTAGGGTCTAACTGGGTTTGTTCCCACTGTCTGCCTCAGCGAGATGTTGCAAAATCAGTCATGGATTGTCTTTCCGGCTGCACTTCTCGCACAGCACATCTCTGGATCTTACTCTTATGTGTTTCTAGTAAGAATGATAACAGTATGTAGGAATAGTGTATTTAGTTGAAAGAAGAACTCTAGGGTGCTTCAAAATCGGTACAATTTTATAATGGGCACTGTTCGCATTCTGAATACTATCTCTCAGTCCAATCTGCTGTCTTCAGTGAACATACTACCTAGGTATTTGAACTCCAGTACTTGCTTGATAGCAATTTCACTGATGTGGAAGATTCTCTGCACTTGTTCACATGTTATGAACATAAAATTATGTATAAAACGTGTATAAAATTATAATAAAAGAAATACGTCCAGTCATGTCTGCCGAGTTTTTATTACACTAAATTAGCTAAATTAGACTCGGAAGTAAAAGAAAATTAAAATGTCTACCTGACTTCACTTACTGAGTCTGTACAAACGTAAGGCATCAAGAATCTCAAAGCTCTTCAACTGATTTCTCACCAGAGGAACGTTAAGAGGGCACTCCTCTTGGGAAGGCATTTGCTGCTCTAGCCCTGCACAATGCTGAGGCAAAATACAGTGGACAAAATGGACGCTGGTCTTCTTAAGAATGTCCAATATGACATCCTGTGTATGAAATAGAAGATAGAACTAGCAATGTGAAGTTGAGACACTTCTACTTCAACTTCTTTTCTAACTCTCACATTACAAATTTCTATTTACCTCATGTTGTTGTTGTTGTTGTTGTTGTTGTTGTTATTGAATGCCCACAACGAGTAACTTTACTCTTTTCCTGCCTTGAAAAATGTGTTAAGTGACGGGTTGCAGTAGCTTTTCTCAAATTCTGAGCGTGCTAATGAAGGTGGACCAGGGTCCTCCAGGCTGTTCTGTTTCGTTTGGCTTTAACTGCATCGTTGACTACTATGGGGATCACGTTGATCCCCACCTCGTTAGCCAGACTGTTAAGAAACAGATCTGTTTCCAGTGAGAACTGGATGGAAGTGTGATGGGGGGTCTAGGTCAGTATATTTTACATGACCTAGACTAACATTGTTGGATCAGTATGTTTTGCCTGACCAGAAGTTAGTCTCCGCTTCCCATTTCCTTAGAAGAATTGGTGGTCTGTCTGAGGATTCTCTCAAATAACCACATCTATTTTTGTTAATAATTTGGTGGTCTGTCTAAGCATTCTCTCAAATTATACCTCTTCTCCTCATAAAATTAGTGGTCTGTATAATGATAGGAACAATAAAGAATGAAACAATGAGGAAGAGAACACAATGATGAAGGGAACACAATGAGAAAGGGAACACAATGATGAAGGGAACACAATGATGAAGGGAACACAATGAGAAAGGAAACACAATGATGAAGAGAACACAATGAGAAAGGGAACACAATGTTGAAGAGAACACAATGAGAAAGGGAACACAATGATGAAGGGGACACAATGATGAAGGGAATACAATGAAGAAGGGAATACAATTATGAAATGAACTCAATGAGGAAGGGAACACAATGATGAAGGGACCACAATGATGAAGGGAACATTGATGATGGGAACAATAAATATGAAAACAGCGATGGCGGGGAACACAATTAGGATGTGAGTATGAAAGAAAATAAAAGACAAGACCAGGTCAAAATATGCAGAAAGACTTACCACGCTGTACATAACCTGCCTGCAGACTGACCTCTTCTTCAGTCCTGCCTGACTGGGAGAGAGGGCTCTACGCACAGAGCTACTCCTGTGCACCAAGGACAGCTCTTCCATGCCAACAACAGACCCACTAACAGTTGCAGAACTTTGTCCCTTTAGACCTACGAACAGCTGAACAATACTGGGGCTGTGACGAAGGAAATGAGAACAAAATGTGACAACATACCCAAATAGGTATCCTTACTTACTTCCGTGTCGTAGGCATCACATCAGACATCATGTTTCCAATGTCCTAGGCATCACATCAGACATCATGTTTCCAATGTCCTAGGCATCACATCAGACATCATGTTTCCAATGTCCTAGGTATCATGTCAGACATCATGTTTCCAATGTACTGGACACTACATCAGACATCATGTTTTTAGTGTTCTAGTTTGCCGAAGACGGATGTGTCGGACCGAAAGGTGCAAATATCGCAGTCAAGCTCTAAACTAGCAACACAATGCATTCCATTCTCCAGACTACATCCTGCTGCTTGCAAAGCCCTGTTTGGGGCTTGGTAGGGGGAGATTGAGAACAAAAGCAGAAGAAGAAGAAGTAGTGTTCTAGACACCACGTCAGACATCTTGTTTTTAGTGTTCTAGACACCACGTCAGACATCTTGTTTTTAGTGTTCTAGACACCACGTCAGACATCTTGTTTTTAGTGTTCTAGACACCACGTCAGACATCTTGTTTTTAGTGTTCTAGACACCACGTCAGACATCATGTTTTTAGTGTTCTAGACACCACGTCAGACATCATGTTTTTAGTGTTCTAGACACCACGTCAGACATCATGTTTTTAGTGTTCTAGACACCACGTCAGACATCTTGTTTTTAGTGTTCTAGACACCACGTCAGACATCATGTTTTTAGTGTTCTAGACACCACGTCAGACATCATGTTTTTAGTGTTCTAGACACCACGTCAGACATCATGTTTATAGTGTTCTAGACACCACGTCAGACATCATATTTTTAGTGTTCTAGACACCACGTCAGACATCCTGTTTTTAGTGTTCTAGACACCATGTCAGACATCATGTTTTTAGTGTTCTAGACACCATGTCAGACATCATGTTTTTAGTGTTCTAGACACCATGTCAGACATCATGTTTTTAGTGTTCTAGACACCATGTCAGACATCATGTTTTTAGTGTTCTAGACACCATGTTTTTAGTGTTCTAGACACCACGTCAGACATCATGTTTTTAGTGTTCTAGACACCATGTCAGACATCATGTTTTTAGTGTTCTAGACACCATGTCAGACATCATGTTTTTAGTGTTCTAGACACCACGTCAGACATCATGTTTTTAGTGTTCTAGACACCACGTCAGACATCATGTTTTTAGTGTTCTAGACACCATGTTTTTAGTGTTCTAGACACCATGTCAGACATCATGTTTTTAGTGTTCTAGACACCATGTCAGACATCATGTTTTTAGTGTTCTAGACACCATGTTTTTAGTGTTCTAGACATCATGTCAGACATCATGTTTTTAGTGTTCTAGACACCATGTCAGACATCATGTTTTTAGTGTTCTAGACACCATGTCAGACATCATGTTTTTAGTGTTCTAGACACCATGTTTTTAGTGTTCTAGACACCATGTCAGACACCATGTTTTTAGTGTTCTAGACACCATGTCAGACATCATGTTTACAGTGTTCTAGGCACCATGTCAGACATCATGTTTCCAATGTCTTGGGTGGAATCCCTCTTAGGAACTGGCATATGCAAAAATCACAATTCTGACATACGACGATTGTTCTTGATGCAGTAATCTATGCAGACAAGACAAAACATGGATGGGCAAGTCACACATGTTGCGAGGAAGTGATGGTCTATGAAGGACGGCGACAGCAATCTGGTACCCCCAAGGTAAAAGAGACCACGGAAAAAAACCTCCAATGCGTTGGTCAGACTCCCTAGCTGTACGAAACAACATCCAAGATGCCTCTTGAGGAGTGCTTACCACACCCTGGACATTTATGGTCCAAGATGGATGTCATGTTTCCAATATTTGGTTATGTGGATTGCCTTGTCAATCTCCCATGTGGATTGTCTTGTCATTTTCCCATGTGAATTGCCTTGTCATTCTCCCATGTTGATTGCCTTGTCATTCTCCCATGTGGATTGCCTTGTCATTCTCCCATGTAGATTGCCTTGTCATTCTCCCATGTGGATTATCTTGTTATTCTCCCATGTGGATTGCCTTGTCAATCTCCCATCTGGATTGCCTTGTCATTCTCCCATGTGGATTGCCTTGTCAATCTCTATGTAGATTGCTTTGTCATTCTCCCATCTGGATTGCCTTGTCATTCTCCCATGTGGATTATCTTGTTATTCTCCCATGTGGATTGCCTTGTCAATCTCCCATCTGGATTGCCTTGTCATTCTCCCATGTGGATTGCCTTGTCAATCTCTATGTAGATTGCTTTGTCATTCTCCCATCTGGATTGCCTTGTCATTCTCCCATCTGGATTGCCTTGTCATTCACCCATATTTTATGTTTCCAGAAGGTTTGGGTCGAACTTCAGATTGTCAGCGCCTAATGTTGCTCCACAGTCACAAGTCTCATCCTCCCTGTATCCCCATCTCTTTTTGTTTTTCTTACAATGTGATGCTCTCATTTCTTTGTCTATTTAGTGACTTCCATGTTGCGTTCGGCAAGTGGCCTCCACAAGAGGGTTCTTCCTGCAGCTCGATCGAGGAGATGTGCATTAACTCATGCCATTTTTCGATGCAGCATTTTCCGGGACTAGTCTGTAAGGGATGTGTTGACTGTAAGATACTTTGCCTAGATTTCAGTCTTGTTCACTACTTCTGAGGTTCAAACATAGCGTGCATTGGGTCGTTTGCCTGTTTCTCTCTTTCAATTTCTGATGCAACGTTTCTTTATGAATCAGATGATACTATGATACTACACTGATTATGGAGTTTATTTTTATCCGTTGGAGTAGGTTTTTAAGGTAAACGTGGGTCCCATGGCAACAACTGCCTTTGGAGATGAAGATAACGCTTCATGGATTAAGCCACATCCTATGTGAGGTGGGGTGGGCAGTTGTCTTCTTAGCTGTTTAAACCTTCCCCAATTCACAAGTCAGGTACCCATTTACAGCTGGGTCAATTGGAGATGCGGTCGTACCAGGAATGAACTACGATCATAATTTTTTTGTCCGGGCATGATTTAGAGCCCAGGCGCGCTGTAATACCAGTCTTAGCAAGCCAGCTCACTGTCGATTAGGCTATATGCTCCATGGAGTAGGTTTTAGGCACACTGCAACTTTCTGGTCTGTCTCATCTACTGCTGGATCAATAAGTTTGACATGTGCCAACATCTTTCCAAACTGGCGCTGCGTACTCAGCTATGAAAAAACACAGGGTCAGTGCAGATGTTCAGAGGCTGCACTCCCAATATTGTGCCAATCAATTTTAGGATATTATTTCTCTCATGTATCTTCCGTTTTGTTTCCTGGCATCACATTTTTCGCATGTTTCTTCCGTTTTATTTCCTGGATACATTTCTTCGTGCCTCATGTGATGCTACGCCATTTATGGGGTTTATTTTTTCAGTTGAAGTAGGATTTAGGCACCCTGCAACTATCTGGTCTGTCTCATTTAGTGCTGTATCAATAAGTTTAATATGTATAGAGATTTTCCAAACTGGGGCTGCGTACTCAGCTACGGAAAAACACAGCGCGAGTGCAGACGTTTCGAGGAATCTGGCTGTACTCCCCATGTTGTGCCAGACAATTTTTGGATGATATTATTTCTCGCTACCTTTTCATACTCCTCATGGATGATGTCATCAAAGCCTGCTAGGAACAGTCAAAAAAGTATGAAGTAGGGTACTGGAAGATGAGACAAAGTTACATATCGGAACTAGCATTTGCAGATGATGTGGGCCTGATCACGAAATCCGAAGCACATCTCCAGATCAACTTGCAGGTCTGGGAAGAAGAGTTAAAGAAGAGAGGAATGCACATCAGCAACTACAAAACAAAAACCATGGTGATCGCCAGAGATGAAAAGAGACATCAGATAACCCTGGGAACACGAGCACTGGAGCAGGTCAGCAACTTTAAATATCTAGGAGTGGTAATAGACAGCAGGGGAGGAATCAAAGAGGAGTTAACTGCACGAAAGGCAGCAGCAGGTAGACTTTTCCATGCAATAAACGGGTTTCCTCAGTAAAAGAGAAATAAGCAGGAAAACAAAGATGGATGTATACCGCTCGACCTATGTGCCTGTCCTGACATATGGATGTTAGTCATGGACAATGACTACAGCCCAAGAAGAGCAATTACAAACTTCAGAAATGAGATACCTAAGAAAGGTGGTTCAGGTAACGAAAAGGGACAAGATCCGTAACTAGACAATATGTAGCAATCTTGAAGTTCAACCCCTGCAGACACGAGTGGAGCAGTCCCAACTACAGTGGTTTGGCCATGTCTGTAGAATGGAAGAAGATCGGATACCAAAGTGGTCATGGGAGATAAAAAGTCAAGGACGCAGACCCCCAGGACGTCCCAAAGTATGTTGGGAAGACAACATACGACAGTCCCTAAGTGATAAAGGGCTGGATTGGAAAGAGGCCAGGAAAAAGACGGCGGATAGAGCAGTATGGCGTTCTCTCTGGCAAACCTCTACACCTCACGGTAGAAGAGGAGCGACTAAGTAAGTAAGTTTTATTTCTCGCATGTATCTTCCATTTTGTTTTCTGGCAGTGTATTGCATAGGTAAGTGTGCAATCCAACTTTACACCAAGGTATTTGGGAACCATACATTTGATCTGTAGTTTTCTTTTCGTCTCTCTGTTTCTGAAGCGGAAAGCATAAACAGGTTTTGCTAGGGTTTGGTTTCAGGTGATTTTTGGAGTTGTTGTTTCGAGTGAGTAGGTTTACTCTTTTGTGCATCCTGAAAAGGACGTTAAGTGACGGGTTGTGGTAGCTTTCCTCACATCTTGAGCATGCTGATGAAGGTGAACCGAGATCCTCCAGGCAGTTATGCTATCCTTGACTTCAATCTGCATGTCGCTCACTACTATGAGGATCACGTCGATACCTCACCTCGTTAGCCAGGCTGCCATGAAAACAGCCCGTTTCCTGGGACGGCTACGAAGAAGTCGAGGTGAGGGTCTTGGCCAGTATATTTTGCCTGACCCTGACTAACATGTCTGATCAGTATATTTTGCCTGACCCTCACTAACATATCTGATCAGTATATTTTGCCTGACCCTCACTAACATGTCTGATCAGTATGTTTTGACTGACCCTGACTAACATGTCTGATCAGTATATTTTGCCTGACCCTCACTAACATGTCTGATCAGTATATTTTGCCTGACTCTCACTAACATGTCTGATCAGTATGTTTTGACTGACCCTGACTAACATGTCTGATCAGTATATTTTGCCTGACCCTGACTAACATGTCTGATCAGTATATTTTGCCTGACCCTCACTAACATGTCTGATCAGTATGTTTTGACTGATCAGACGATAGTCTTTCTAACCAATTTTTCTGGTAATATGCGAAAAGGGCATCAAAAGTGGATGTCAGTTTGTGTTCAACACTCTTCAAATCCATTTCCTTGGGCAGTAACTGCTATGTAATCCACATCAATTAATTTCATCACCGCTGTGTCTATAGGTTGGTGGTTGATGTGAATGCCATGCAACATACATGCTAGGAAGCTTCTTTGTGTCATGTAATTTTTATTGTTTGTTTACAAGTCGGGACCCAGTAACAGACAGTTGAATTTTACATGACAGAACTTAGTCACATTGAGGTGAATCTTACATATCAGGACCCAGTAACACACAGGCAAACCTTACATGTCAAGACCCAGAAACACACAGATAAACCTTACATGTCCGGACCCAGCAACACACAGATAAACCTTACATGTCCGGACCCAGCAACACACAGATAAACCTTACATGTCAGGACCCATTAACACACAGACAAACCTTACATGCAAGGACCATGTAACACACAGACAAACTTTACGTATCAGGACCCATAAACACATTGGCAATCCTTACATACGGACCCAGTAACACACAGACAAACTTTACTGTATACAGATCTCGCTGTTCTGGGACAGAGTGAAGTTCATTGTATATAGATCTTGTTCTATTCAACACATCATCCCTAGTGTGCAATTGGTCATGAAAATGCTGACCTAATATTATATTCAGAATATGTCACACAGTCCTAAGTTGTCTCAATGTAAGGTGTTCACCTCGGGTGCCGGAGGTCGCAGGTTTCAATCACGGTGGAGGCTGGGACTTTTTCCTCGTGGATCTTCTGGCAAAAATTCCCCTGATCTCTGGGTAGTGAGATTGGATTCCTGTGTTCAATGTCGAGCATGTTAAAAATTCCTTGGCAGTTAGAAATAGAAAGAATATGCTTAACGACCAACGCCCGGACAAAATTCAAAATTTACGTTAAAAATCTACCCAAAATATTTGTACCTCCCCCCATGCCTAGTAAGCTGCAGGAAGTTTAAAATACCTACTACGGATAGCCAATAGTCTTTGGCTACCTGGCAATAAACATTAATACGCTTGGTTGAACACCAGTATTCCAAGTATTCCAAGTTTTCTAAGTATTCCAAGTAAGTAGTCATACGGTGTGCAAACGGAATCTGTACTTTTTGTTCATCTCATACATTGAATGCTTTTACTCAGTTGGTACTTACATTCTGGAGTCCTGAAGTACCAGACTAGCATTCCTGGATACAGGGTTTTCTTGGCAAGATTTCAACCAGCCCTGGGAGTTGTAGAGTATTGGGGTCATGCCCAGATTATGGTTCAGGATAAATGTGTGACCAAGAGAACCTTTGCGAAGCAGGTTGTCCTCTGAGATATGGAAAAAATGCAGCAAAACTGAATGCAATAAGGTCAGATAAGAATATTATCAATAGCTAAGTCAACAAAATTATAATATTTTGTCACTATTTGAATTGGTACATATTTTGGTCACTATTTGAATTGGTAAATATTTTGGTCACTATTTGAATTGGTACATATTTTGGTCACTATTTGAATTGGTACATATTTTGGTCACTATTTGAATTGGTACATATTTTGGTCACTATTTGAATTGGTACATATTTTTTACTCAATTTTCTTCACTAGTTGCCTAATTAGGGCTGCCAACTTGGTTTTTTTAACCCAAATTTAAGAAACTTTGTTTCAGTTATTTGGTTAGCATGATGAAACATGCCTGAGTGATCTGCCGAGGTTTTTTGTGAATGACAAGGACAAGAATTGCACCACTGCCTCACAGAGAGCATGTAGTAAGAGGCGACTTACTGTGACATGGCATAACACCAGCTATGGTTAGGTGGTTTGTTTAGAGCAGAATAGATGGCACCTAACAGGCTGTTGGTCTACTTTGCTCGAGTGTTTAAGTCTATTAAGATGGAATCACACATCAGTTAACCACCCTCCGTAAGCGCTTGTCTCAATGCAGAAGTTTTAAGCTGCTCGAGCCTAGCCCGTTAGGCAGGAAGCCCTTATCTCGGCTACATCCAGCTCATACCAGAGCTGGGACCTGCACAGGGACATCTGTCCCTGTAGAAGTACAGGTCGACTAAGAACTAAGAATGATAAAACATGTTTGGCTTTTATTTGGCCTTTTGATGAGGATGTTGTTGTGTTGAAAACTACTAACATTTGAGTGACATGTCGGTTGCTGTATTGAAAGATGCTAACATTTGAGTGACATGTCGGTTGCTGTATTGAAAGCTGCTAACATTTGAGTGATGTCATTGTATTGAAAGCTGTTTTGTATTTGAAGGATGTCATTGTATCGAAAGCTGTTTTATATTTGAGTGATGTCATTGTATTGAAAGCTGTTTTGTATTTGAGTGATGTCATTGTATTGAAAGCTGTTTTGTATTTGAGTGATGTCATTGTATTGAAAGCTGTTTTGTATTTGAAGGATGTCATTGTATTGAAAGCTGCTCAAAAAGGTGACACTTGAGCAGGGAGTACCCCAAGGGGTAGTACTGTCACCCACACTCTTCCTGGTGTATATAAATGATATAACAGAGAATATACCAAGAAGAGTCCATAGCTCAATGTTTGCAGACGATCTGGCTATGTGGACCTCTGAAAAGAATCTCACCATAGCAAGAAATCAGATGCAGCAGGCCTTAACATCGATGGAAGAGTGGGCAAACTCATGGCTGGTCAAAATAAATGAGGAAAAAACGACATGTACAATATTCTCGCTATCAAACAAACCCCAAAACACAAAATTAAGTCTTAACGGCAAATACCTGCAGCCAAACGACAACCCAAACTACCTGGGAGTCACATTTGATCGGCGCATGACATGGAAAAGTCAGATCGAGAGAAACCGAATGAGAGCCAGAGAAAGAATGGCAATCATGAGGAAACTTGCTGGCACAAGCTGGGGAGCAGACAAATGTATACTAAAGAAACTGTACACTGGAAGAGTGAGACCAGTTCTCGAGTATGGCATTGCGGCATGGACAACAGCAGCAAAGGCGAACTTCGATAAAATTAGCAAACTCCAAAACCAAGCCATGAGAGTAATAACAGGAGGCATGAAGTCAACGCCAATTGTAGAACTTGAAAAGATTACAAAACTGCAATCCATGACCGACAGAAGAGACTGCAGAGCCCAGCTGCAATCAGAGAAACTCAGAAGACTGACTGACCATCCAATGCATCAGAGACTAAACAATCTCGGAAATGGGAAACTAAAGCGGAGAAACTTTGCAGAAATAGCCAAAGCAAAGATGGACGAAGACCCCATGAACGCACTAACAACACCAAAGCCCATCCCTACTGTACGAAAACCTAACTGGAGGCAGCATATATATCCAGAGGTGGTAGAAAATATACCAGGTATTGCAAACAAAAACTGCCAGACTGAAAAAGAAAGAAAAGATACTACGCTGAGCTATATAACGAAAAACTACCCAAGCATGGACTGGACCCATGCATACACCGATGGTTCTGTAACAAACACAACACAGAACGGAGGGGCAGGAGCATTTCTGAACCTACCAAATGGCAGAAAAATAACACTGTCATTCGCTACTGGAAAATACACAAGCAATTTCAGAGCGGAGGCAGAGGCACTGAGGGCGGCAGTGGAAGAAATGGTGACAGGTAACAGGAATGAAAGCCATATAGTCCTGCTTACAGATGCCCTGGCCGTAGTCACAGCACTAAAAAGCCAGAAAAATACTGAACTTAATGACTTAAGAGCAGTACTCTGTCAACTATGCCAGCAGTCCGCACCAAAAAGGGTAGTGGTACAGTGGGTTCCATCACACTGCAACATCCAAGGCAACGAGGAGGCAGACAGACTGGCAAAAGAAGGTGCAAAACTACCACAACCAGATACTAGTATGACATACGAAGAGTCAAAACGGCTTATTAGAGCTAGATACATGACCAAATGGGAAACTGAACACACTGGCTACACAAAAAACGATGCCTATTACCAGTTGAACAGAAGAGAGCAGGTCGTGGTCTTCAGACTTCGCACTGGCCACAATAGACTGAGGTACCACCTATTCAACAAATTGAAGATAGGTGGCACTGACGAATGCCCGTGTGGTACCGGGAAAATGACCGCTGAGCATTTGCTGCAAAACTGCCCGACATACAAGGATCAGAGAGAGCAGATGTGGCCATCCCCAGTGGCAACACTAGACAAGCTCTATGGCAGTGTCGACAGCCTCAGGATGTCCGCTGCCTTTTTCGAAAAAATAATGGTTACTGTCTGACTGCGTACGATGAAGAAGAAGAAGAAGAAAGCTGCTCATATCTGAATCAGTGCAGGGTATTCACAGAAGCAGCGGGCATGCTTTTTTACCTTCTAATAATGTCTTGGTGATTGCATACATGGGAGTTTTGGTTACTGTCTAGACATTCTCAATGAAAACATTGAACTAGTTACTCCCCTAAAGCAGGAACACCAACATATCTTCACTTACTTTGGACTGGTTGCTCAAGAAGTCTCTTCATAAAGTTGTCCACTGTGGCCCCAGAAAACATAGCTTCCTCTTCTAAAATCCATAGCAGGCCCTTTTTTTCCATATTTTTCATGTCAGAGCTGGGTGACCGTATCTGTAGATTATAACAAATAATTAGCTAGAGTGGCCCTCATGTTTGAAGACACCAAGTACTGTTCATTGACAGTTGTTGATGTTGTTGAATGCCCAAAATGAGTAGGATTACTCTTTTTGTGCGCCTTGAAAAGGACATTAAGTGGCAGCTTGTAGCTTTCTCACATCCCGAGCGTGCTAATGAAGGTGGACTGAGATCCTCCAGGTGGTTGTGCTACGCTTGGCTTCATCTGTGTGTGGCTCACTACTACAGGATCATGTTGATACCCCACCTCACTAATCAGGCTTTAAACAGCCCGTTTCCAGGGACGACTATGAGAAAGTCAAATTAGGGCTCCTGGCTGGTTTATTTTGACTGAACCTGACTAATATGTCTTCTTCTTCTTCTTAACAATCTCCCGCTACCAAGCCCTGAAAAAGTGTTTGTAAGTAGCAGGATGTAGCCCGGAGAACGGAATGCATTGTGTTGTAATTTACAGCTCGAGTGCGATATTTACACCTTTCGGTCCAACACATCTGACTTCAACAGGCATTTTTTTAGTACTGGGTTAGCATTCCCTGTTCTATCCCTTCTCCTCAGTCAGTCTGCTCTGTTGCAGCTTGTTATCCAGGATCATCGCATGGAGGTGTAGGAGAGTCTTGGCAGCTCTGGTTGACTGGCCCGACACTAGCAGTCAGATATGGGTCGCTGACAGCTGCATGCGCGACTCAGCGTCTTGATCTAACTAACATGTCTGTTCAGTATGTTTTACCTGACCCTGACTAGCCTGTTTGATCAGTACGCTTTGCCTGACCCTGACTAACATGTCTGATCAGTATGTTTTGCCTGCCCTCAACTAATATGTCTGATCAGCATGTTTTGCCTGACCCCTGACTAACATATCTGATCAGTATGTATAACAGTTCCAGCCGGAGCATGGGTGTTAAGGGCAGAGGAAATGGGGTGGGCGACTCTGAGAACAAAGGTACCTGAATGTGTGCCAAGGTCACTCACCATCTCTACACTAAGTCGACAAAGGAAAACGGGGAGGGGGGGGGGGGTGTGGGGGGGTTGAGGAGAAGAATGTGTCTGGTACAAGTAGGGGTTAGGAGCTGACCACTCTGGCGTTCCAATTTGGGTAGTGCGGGGTTAGTGACAGACAGGCCATCAGGTCTTTTGAGTGACCGGAATTCAAAGTGATTTGTTCCAATAACAACTAAGTGGAGGTAGATCCAAACTGAGTCAGACAACCCACAGAAGACCATTGGACAGCTCTGATAGTGCTTGAAACTATATAATACTAGGCAAAGTTTAACTCAAGCAGACTGGCCATGGAGAGAGAGAGAGAGACAGACTGAGAATTTAGCTAGGAGATTGTTTAGCTCACTGTCTTTGAATAGATTTGGAAAATGGTTGGTAATGCAGATTGATGTGAGGTAATGAAAATCAGTATATACATAGTTGAACTTACCAGACCTTGTTGAGGAGGATTGTCTAGCAAGTTGACCATCAGTAAGGAGCTGGATGGCCGAAGGTCAAAGTCCAGAATGATGTTCTCCTAAAAACAGAACAAACAAAATAGATTTAGACCATTTTTAATATTTACAAGCTCCCATATTTGAGCTTCCAAATCGAATTCTTGGATCTTTGATTGATGACTGATCTAATTCTTGGATCCTTGGTTGATGATTGATCTAATTCTTGGATCATTGGTTTATTACTAATCTAATTCTTGGATCATTGGTTGATGATTGATCTAATTCTTTGATCCTTGGTTGATGATTGATCTAATTTTTGGATCTTTGGTTGATGATTGATCTAATTCTTGGATTTTTGGTTGAGGACTGATATATTTCTTGGAATTTTGGTTGATGACTGATCTAATTCTTGGATCCATGGTTGATGACTGATCTAATTCTTGGACACTTGGTTGATTACAGGAGCCGAGGTAGCACAGTAGTTAGTGCATTGGTTTCCCAGCTGATGAATCAGAGTTCCGACCTCAGTTGGTGCGGGAGTTTTCTGAGCAATGCAGTAACTTTGGTCTCACAATCAACACTAGA
Source organism: Ariolimax columbianus (assembly GCA_036924085.1). Lineage (NCBI taxonomy): Eukaryota > Metazoa > Mollusca > Gastropoda > Stylommatophora > Arionidae > Ariolimax > Ariolimax columbianus. Next base: position 63,528,689 of record JAVGWX010000012.1, read on the forward strand.
ACAAACTGAGGTACTCTTCTAGCCTGGTCCTGTGAAGCCATACACTGAATTAAACATTGCTTGCCGTACAGAGCCAACTTCTTCAGGCAGTCTGTAGCTTTGTCTACTTATGCAGCATCCTCACCAGAGAAGTAAAATATCGACTTCGAGGTCAGCAACAAGATTGTAAAGGCGAGCTCTGCGTTTGGGAGGCTGGAAAGCAAACGTCTGGAACTGACTGGATATCAGTGCTGCCACCATGTTAAGAGTGTATTGTGCTGTAATGTTACCCCCCCCCCCCGTAGCATGGTTGCAAAACATGGACAGTGTACAGCAAACAGCTAAATTGTTTTCACATGAGCTGTCTTGTGTAGGCTGCTCAGGATCAGATGGCAGGACAAAGACCCTAACTCCAAAAATCTTTTAAATACACCAACATTTTGAGCATCCAAATACTTCTGAAAAAAGTCCACATAGATGGACAGGACACGCTTAGTTAGTTAGTTAGTTAGTCGTCGGATCATCTTTAACGCACTCAGGACAAGTCTATACGCGCTCAGATCTCATCCTCAGTTTGTCTGCCAGCAAGTGATGACTGACCATTCTGGTCATGTGCTGATTAACCAGACATCTTTAGATTCCTGCCTCGTGTTCATTTCTCGCTGTCTCTCATTTCACACCCAATTCAACCAGTCGCGCCAATACATAGAGTATGGATCAACTTCCGAATCTTCCTTCAAGTCAATTTCCCTAACGGTGTTTAGGATATCGGTTTGGCCCATTGATCTCCCGCCACCTGCATGTCCCAAAACAAGTATGCAGGTGACACTGCAACCTTCACTGCCCTACCGACTCCAACCAGAGGACATGTTATTCATATGCCCAATGAGTGCATTTCCAAGCAGCAGTTATATGGTCAGCCCAGAACAGGTAGACGCTTGTTAGGAGGACAGAAAGAGTCTCTAAAAAATGTTATCATTGATGTCACCTCTTGCATAGAACCGTTCCAATTGGTGTGATAGCATCACCACAGGTGCTCAGATTGCAGAACAAAATTCCATTACAAAGGATTAGAGTCAGAGTACCGACCGAATGAGCAGAATACATGACTACTCCACAGCAGCCTACTCCTCCTAATTAAGTGTACAAGTGGATGGAGAAAGTAAGTAAGTGTACAAGTGGATGGATGGATGGAATAAGTAAGTGTACAAGTGATGGATAGAGTAAGTAAGTGTACAAGTGATGGATGGAGTAAGTAAGTAAATGTACAAGTAGATGGATGAATGGATTGAGTAAGTAAGTAAATGTACAAGTAGATGGATGAATGGATTGAGTAAGTAAGTAAATGTACAAGCTGATGGATGAATGGATTGAGTAAGTGTACAAGTGATGGATGGAGTAATCAAGTGTGCAAGTGATGGATGGAGTAAGTGTACATGTGGATTGATGGAGTAAGTAAGTGTACAAGTGATGGATGGAGTAAGTGTACAAGTGATGGATGGAGTAAGTGTACAAGTGATGGATGGAGTAAGTGTACAAGTGATGGATGGAGTAAGTGTACAAGTGATGAATGGAGTAAGTGTACAAGTGATGAATGGAGTAAGTGTACATGTGGATTGATGGAATAAGTAAGTGTACAAGTGATGGATGGAGTAAGTGTACAAGTGGATTGATGGAATAAGTAAGTGTACAAGTGATGAATGGAGTAAGTGTACATGTGGATTGATGGAATAAGTAAGTGTACAAGTGATGAATGGAGTAAGTGTACATGTGGATTGATGGAATAAGTAAGTGTACAAGTGATGGATGGAGTAAGTGTACATGTGGATTGATGGAATAAGTAAGTGTACAAGTGATGGATGGAGTAAGTGTACATGTGGATTGATGGAGTAAGTAAGTGTACAAGTGATGGATGGAGTAAGTGTACATGTGGATTGATGGAGTAAGTAAGTGTACAAGTTATGGATGGAGTAAGTGTGCATGTGGATTGATGGAGTAAGTAAGTGTACAAGTGATGGATGGAGTAAGTGTACATGTGGATTGATGGAGTAAGTAAGTGTACAAGTTATGGATGGAGTAAGTGTGCATGTGGATTGATGGAGTAAGTAAGTGTGCAAGTGATGGATGGAGTAAGTATGTGTACACATTAATTGATGGAGTAAGTAAGTGTACACATTGATTGATAGAGTAAGTAAGTGTGCACATTGATTGATATAGTAAGTAAGTGTACACATTGATTGATGGAGTAAGTAACTGTACAAGTGATGGATGGAGTAAGTAAGTGTGCAAGTGATGGATGGAATAAGTAAGTGTACAAGTGGATTGATGGAGAAGCGTCTTTCACAGTGTGTGCAAGGAAAATCATGACTGTTTACGGCACTGCATGGTGTGGCGTAGCTTCTCAAACACTGAGTCCTTATGCAATCAGTATCTCCTTTGTCTGTATTCCATGCTTAATCCTGCCCCTCCATGCAACACGATCCATGATTCCAAATTGATGCTCGCATCATTCATATCCGCTTGCATCCTTGTGCCGAAAAAGAAACCAGTCAAGAGATCTTCAACCTTTTCCCTGTCTAAAAACAGATGGCAAATCAATTTGAGTGAGAAAAAAAAGTCTCATTAACAAACCTCTTCATAGATTTCCTGAGGTGTAGACAAAGCCACTTCATGAAAAAATGCCTGTAGCCTCTCCTGTGTATAGTTGTGGCACAGATCCTCAAATGTTGCCCCAGAGTTTCGTCCAGAGTGCAAGCCAGCTCCTGAGCTCTGCAATCCAGGACAGTCTACGATGGTGATGGAGTTAGTGGCACGGATACCAGATGCGATGGATCTATTGTAGCAAAGAAAGGTTTGAGGTAAGTAAACTGAATGATTAAAAGTGAATAAAAAGGGTTGTAACTAATTTGTTCCTGTCAGTAATAATATATATAAATTGGGATCCATATGCTGAACGGTGATTGAACTAAAGAGGTCAGTGACCCAAAGCTGACTGCTAGCGTCAGGGCCAGCGACCCAGAGCTGTCAAGACCCTTCCAAACCTCAACGTGGTGATCCTGGATAACAGGCTCCAACAGAACAAACTGGCTAAGGAGAAGAGATCAAAGAGGAAAGGCTAACCCAGTACTCAAAAATGCTTGCTGAAGTCGGATGTGTCAGACCGAAAGGTGCAAATATTGCAGTCTAGCTGTAAACTAAGACACAACGCAATTTCGTTCTCCAGACAACATCCTGCTACTTGCAAAGCCCTACACAGGGCTTGGTAGAGGGAGATTGAGAACGACCGAAGAAGAAGACGAAGAAGAATATTGAAATCCAGTGAAATGAAGACTAATATCAAGAATATTTAATTCCATTGTCAAGGCAGCACTCCTGTAGGAGTCGGAACTTGGAGAATGACAAAGATAGTATAGAGGAAACTCAAGTCGTTCATCATTAAATGTCTATGGAGAATGGGTATAGACTGGCAAGATATGGTGAGGAACGAAGACCTATTGGACAGTAGTCAATAACTAGGCGAGCAACAAATAAAATGTAGGAAATGGGGTTGGATAGGACACTCTAAGAAACACCTGAAGAAGAGACTGTGAAAATGAACTTTAGTCCGTGGACTTCAAATGAAGAGAGGTAGAAAGGGCTTGTTGGAGGAGGGTTGTCAATCGCGTATGCCAATAAAGTAGCGATGTGCATTGATTGATTGAAAGAGGGTTGTGCACATGGGCTGGAAAACTCTGCACAAATGTAAAAAAAGTGTTACTTCTAATATTTCTGTGTCTTTCTTTCATTTCTATATCAGTCTTTCATTTCTATATCATTCTTTTATTCATATATTCTTTCATTTCTATATCAGTCTTTTATTTCTATATCATTCTTTCATTTCTATATCATTCTTTTATTCATATATTCTTTCATTTCTATATCACTCTTTCATTTCTATATCAGTCTTTCATTTCTATATCATTCTTTTATTCATATATTCTTTCATTTCTATATCATTCTTTCATTTCTATATCAGTCTTTCATTTCTATATCAGTCTTTTATTTCTATATCAGTCTTTTATTTCTATATCATTCTTTTATTTCTATATCATTCTTTTATTCATAAATTCTTTCATTTCTGTATCATTCTTTCATTTCTGAATGAACGCATGAGCTACAGTGGTCAGTGACCCATAGCTGACTGCTAGCATCAGGGCCAGCAAACCAGAGCTGCCAAGACCCTTCTGCACCTCCACATGGTGATCCTGGATAACAGGCTGCAACAGGGCAGACTGGCTAAGGAGAAGGCTCTGATCAGAATGTTTTACCTGACCCTAACATTGTCTGATCAATATGTTTTACCTGACCCTGACTAACATTGTTTGATCAATATGTTTTACCTGACCCTGACTAACATTGTTTGATCAATATGTTTTACCTGACCCTGACTAACATTGTTTGATCAATATGTTTTACCTGACTCTGACTAACATTGTCTGATCAGTATATTTTTCCTTACCAGATATTATTCTCCTCTCCCTCCTCAGCCCTATAAATCATCCAGATGGATCTCAGCAATGATTATAAAGATTTTGATAATATGATTTGAGATAAAATAAGATAAGATAAGATAAGATGGATAATGCAACAGATCTTAGCTGGATAGATTTATTAGGGATAGGATTTTAGACATGTTTTATTAAAGTTAGAAAGGTTGGGAGCAGAGTATTGATAGTCAGTAGCCATTCATTTTTCTTTCTTAAAGAATTAAACTAAGAAAGCGAGCCAGTACAATTGTACTCAAATCCAGACATCGGAATCTCTGGAATGCATAGTGATGTTTTCCAAGCCACGTAGATGTTCACCTACGTAACATGGACGAAGGAAAATCTCGAGGAGAAAAACTTGAGTATGAGATTAGAAAACCTGCGCCGTTAGAGCACCACATGATTGGAAAAAACCGCGAATATAGATAGCTAGGAGAGTCCGAATCAGATTTAATTCCAGAGCGAGTAGCGGAGAGAACAGGACCGTCTTGAGATAACGGGTTGGGAGGAAAGGAGATCCAGAAATATAGAGTCTACAGACGTGTCTTGAAAAAGCAGTTAGATTTTGGAGCCCAGCAAGACAGAGAGAAGTTTCGACAGACAATATTTTACCATGTGAGTCCAGATGTTCAGCAGCATAGCAAGGAGAGATAAATAGTAATGATAATAATGTTTTGCATAGCCAGTGTTAGAGCCCAGCTGAGCAGAGCAGATCAGATAGATGGATAGATCCATAGATTCTGCCAAAGATGGATGTGTTGGACTGAAAAGTGCAAATATCGCAGTCAAGCTGTAAACTAACAACACAACACATTCCATTCTCAGGACTACATCCTGCTACTTGCAAAGCTTTATTCAGTGCTTGGTTGCTGGAGATTGAGAACGAACACGGAAGAAGAACATCCATAGATAGATAGATAAGATCAGGAGAGGTAAGGTAAGGTAAGGGTAGGTTAGGTTAGGTTAGGTTAGGTTAGGTTAGGTTAGGTTAGGCTAGGTTAGATAAGATAAGATACTATAAGATTAGAAAGGGATCAAGACGCTGAGCAGCGCATGAGCTGCAGTGGTCAGTGACCCATAGCTGACTGCTAGCGTCAGGGCCAGCGAATCAGAGCTGCCAAGACCCTTCTACACCTCCACGCGGTGATCCTAGATAAAAAGGCTGCAGCAGAGCAGACTGGCTAAGGAGAAGGGATCGAAGAGGGAATGCTAACCCGTTACTCAAAAAATGCTTGCTGAAGTCAGATGTGTTGGATCGAAAGGTGCAAATATAGCAGTCAAACTGTAAACTACGACACAACGCATTCCGTTCTCTGGACTACATTCTGCTACTTAAGCCCTTTCAGGGTTTGGTAGTGGGAGATTGAGAACGAACGAAGAAGAAGAAGATTAGATAGAGAGATAGGTAGATAGATAAGATTAGATTAGATTAGATTAGATTAGATTAGATTAGATTAGATTAGATTAGATTAGATTAGATTAGATTAGATTAGATTAGACAGACAGACAGACAGATGTTTCCAGAGTGCAAAAATAGTTTTCTCAATCGTTGACACGACAAGTCAATATGTTTGTATTCACTGACCTGTTTATGAGAGAAACGACTGCATTAAACACATCACCATAGAGACCTATAACGAAGCCCTCCAGACATTCTTGGGCAGTTGAGCTGTTATCAGAAGGTAGATAGGCTGGCTTATCTGTGCTTTTGGGTGATCTGGATGTAAAATAATAATTATCTCTCTTATAGCATACATTTTTTTAGAAACTACTACTACTTACTTACTTCAAATTCTGGTATCCAAACAGGTATGTTGTTAATGTCTGTTGCCAGGTAGCCGAAGGCTATCCGCAGTAGGTATTTTAAACTTCCTGCGGCTTCCTAGGCAAACAATTTTTTTTTAAAAGGTCATTGCAGCCAAGAAAATTTTATAATAAGGAGATATAGTTAGAATAGAGACAGCACTCTGCCGAAGACGGATGTGTAGGACCGAAAGGTGCAAATATCGCAGTCAAACTGTAAACTAACAACACAACGCAAACCCGTTCTCCGGACTACATCCTGCTACTTGCAAAGCCCTGTTCAGGGCTCAGTAGCGGACGATTGAGAATGAACGCAGACGAAGAAGAAGAGACAGCACACACATCAATGTAACCCAACAATATAATCACACCTGCTCTGGATTAGACCTCACAAGAGAAGAGAAAATTGAGGAGGCTAAGCAACGTTTGGTGTTGAACAACAAATAGTAAAGTGTAAAACTAGCGGTCATTCAAGATGGAAAGAATCAATCTTCTGTAGCTTTCTTAGTATGTTGTAACAAGCGACTAAAAAAGGTTGTGCATGTGGCTGGCAACCTCTTCATGTTAAACCATTACTAATGAGATCTCCAATGCAAGTGTTCAGATATAGGTTTTATGGAAGAGGAGTGATTGACATAAGTTGGAAGATGACATCAGTATATAGACAAGAAAAAGTTTACCAGATCACACCATCAAGACATGAGATAGAACAACATAAGTATAGAGACAAGAAAAGGTTTGCCAGATCACACCATCAAGATATGAGATAGAACAACATAAGTATAGAGACAAGAAAAGGTTTGCCAGATCACACTATCAAGACAAGATATAGTAGATCAAAGACAAAAACAAGATTGCCAGATTACATCTTCAAGACAAGAGATAGCACATCAGGACAAGAAAAAGATTGCCAGATTACACCTTCAAGACAAGAGAGAAGATTGGCAATCAATTACAACTGACCAGGGGACGGCGTGGCCTAGTGGTTAAGTGGCACGGCTCACAACCAGAAGGTGCTGGGTTCGATCCCCATCACAGCACCGGCCGTTACCCCGGGGAAGCAAACCCTTAGAAAATGCAGGAGGAAGCAGACCCTTAAATAAAAACTACAGTGTAACGCACACACGCCTTGGGGAATAGATAAATAAGGCGAACGCCAAAAAAAAAAAAAAAAAAAAATTACAACTGACCTTCATTGTGTAGATGGCAACTGATTAGAATCTGAATACTGGAATCTTGGTATTCAATCACGCATTTAAGTGTTTGATGCCAGGAGCTTCTTCTTTCAACTAATGCTGTGCTTCTAGCCTGATGAGGCTCATGAAAGAGACTATGCGTTTCTGGTCTTCGTCGATCCCCCACAGCTTTTTGAGGATGGTTGCTTCCCTGGATCAGACTGACTCTCTTTGGTCTGCATAAGTAGGGCAGTTCCGGTGGATATGTTCTGGTGTCTACTTGGGTGCTCCGCGATTGCACGTGGTGGTGTCTCTAAAACCCATTCTGTGGAGGTGAGCCTTGAGTCTCCAATGTCCCATTTTGAGTCTGAGAGATCTTTGTCTACCCTTCTCTGTAAAGTTTGTCTATGCTGTCATTTTCTGGATTGTATTCTTCATGATGGTTTCTCCCTTCCGCACACATAGATCCTTTGATGAGCGTCTTTGCTTCTTTATAACTCTGTGGGAGGCGAGCCTGTGTGCCGCCACTTCCATCTTCTGCGAGCTTATCTGTTTTTTCTCATTACCAAGGATCCCACAGTGGGCCAGAATCCACTGTAGGGCTAGATCTGTCTTTTGGGACAGCAACCCGGTTTTATATTTTATTTTGTGTGAAAGTATATCAATTTTGGGGCTTGAGATACCTTGGAGTATGCTCCTGATGTCTGCTAGAATGACCGTTTTCCTTGCAGTTGTGTTTTGGCAGATAAGAATTTGTGTTGGTGCATGTAGAACTGTTGCATCAGCTCTGAAATTAGTACAGGTCTCTCCTGCAGGTACAGGTCTCTCCTGCAGGTATGTAGTGTTTATTTTATATTGCTGTTGGAGTGTGCAATGTAGATTCCCCTGACCTTCCTTTTTTGCTCTCCGTGGCCAATCCATCTGTGGCCAGGTAGCCAATCCATCTGTGGCCAGGTAGCCAATCCATCTGTGGCCAGGTAGCCAATCCATCTGTGGCCAGGTAGCCAATCCATCTGTGGCCAGGTAGCCAATCCATCTGTGGCCAGGTAGCCAATCCATCTGTGGCCAGGTAGCCAATCCATCTGTGGCCAGGTAGCCAATCCATCTGTGGCCAGGTAGCCAATCCATCTGTGGCCAGGTAGCCAATCCATCTGTGGCCAGGTAGCCAATCCATCTGTGGCCAGGTAGCCAATCCATCTGTGGCCAGGTAGCCAATCCATCTGTGGCCAGGTAGCCAATCCATCTGTGGCCAGGTAGCCAATCCATCTGTGGCCAGGTAGCCAATCCATCTGTGGCCAGGTAGCCAATCTATCTGTAGCCAGGTATCCAATCCACCTGTGGCCAGGTAGCCAATCCATCTGTGACCAGGTAGCCAATCCATCTGTGGCCAGGTAGCCAATCCCTCTGTGGCCAGGTAGCCAATCCATCTGTGGCCAGGTAGCCAAAAGCTACCATTTTGTTCTGCAGAATCTATCTGATCAACATAAAGAAGGTGTCAGCTCATGTCTTCCCTGGTTTGATTTTTAAACTCATTTATGTGACATTAGTAGTAAGTTTTTAAGTGGTTTCCTTTTGTGGCTCACTAGACCTGGGGGAAGGTGGGGATCTGGATTTTTATCTTCCCTCCACCCCCCAACCCAGTTGACATTTAGCCTATTAAACATTATCACTGCCCAATGGATTAACGTCGCTTTGCAATGCATTCTAGGACATTGCGTGCTACTGGGAAACAAGATGGCTGGCAGATTGGCAAAAACAGGAGCCTTCAAGCAACAATAGGATAGATCCTGCAGTAGCCACACAGTAAAACAAATTATTAAGAATAAAGAATAAAACCATGAAAATCGGAATCAACAGGTGGTCGACGGGAACAATGGGTTGCAGGGTATTTAGCGAAATGTCACAGCCAAAAAGTAATGATGACATAAATAAACTACACAGAAGAGTTCAAAGTCTCATCTTTCAGTTCTACATAGGACACACAGAGTCAATGGCCACTTGAACCGCACCAATCCCCGACGTCTGCCCTTGTGCAGACATTGCTCTTGTCCTGATGACCCCTACTCATTGAGTGCCAGGCGCTTGCAGACATGAGAATAACATTCTCACAAGCTCTGCCGACAAATTGCCAACACACTGTGCAGAGCAGTGAAACAATCGAATAAGACTTGTATCTATATAAGACTGGAATTTGGTTTCCAAGAGCAGGCTTGCTCAGCAGCTACGGGATAACAACATCAAACAGTGTAGGGTTTGCACTCTGCCTTTAATCCAGCTGTAAGTGAACAAGGTCTTACTACAGGACATTTCCAACAATCACCTTAAGGACATATGTCAACATTGAAGGTGAAACTGAAAAAGCCTGTTGTGATTGTGGCCCTTTGATGTATATGAAGCAAAACTTGAAAGAAGAAGAAGACATAAGTGGTGGTCTGTGGAGAAGTCCCTGATAGGTAAAATACAAGAGAGAAGACATTGAGGAACCATTGCAGCCGATCTTCAATGTGAAGACGGAATTTTTTGTGAGCTGAAAGTAAATATGAGCTTCATGGGGCAGAAGATGCAAAAGTAAATGAGCTGATAGCAGGCGAAACAAACCCCAAAAAGGCAAAGGAAAACCTAACTTAAAAATGCAATTTTGAAATTGGATGTGTCAGGTCAAAAGACACAGCTATCGCACCCTCGTTGTAAACTATAACACAACTTCCTTTTCAAGAATGAATGCAGAAGAAGAAGAATGTCCTATATTCAAACTTTCTTTTTCTTCTCTTCATGTATCCTGTTCTGCCGTTCAGTGTCAGATTATGAAGAAATCTCTAGAACAAACCATACTGTTAGCCTAATTTTGAAGTGGCATTTACCACCTCAGATATTTCCAAAAGCTTTTTCATGGTCAGCCTTATTATTCCTAATCAAATGGTTCAACACCAATCAGGAGGCAAGCCACAAAAAATGGCTGGCCATGAGTTTGGACTCCTGGCCTAAGTGGACAAATGTGTCTCGAAGAGAGAAGAATTCGTGGTGACTTAATACAGGTTTATAAGATGATCAGAGGAATGGATAAATTAGACTATAATAAGTTTTTTAAAATACAGCCACCCACAATAACACGAGGGCATAGCTACAAGCTGACTAAACAGAGGTCCAGATTAGATATTAGGAAATATTTTTTTAGTCAGAGAGTGGTGTCTGCTTGGAATGCATTGCCAGGGGAGGTAGTGGAGGCAGGGACAGTTAATGCATTTAAGAACAAACTGGATGCGTATAGCTTTTAGAGCAAGGTGATGTAAATGTAACTGGTTGTATACAGACTCTGCAGGGTCTTCTAAACCAGTATAAAGACGTTAAGTTATGAGGAGACTACCTGAAGAAATGTGTGTGGCTTGGGGTGAAGGCTCCTCCTGTAGAGAATATGGCCTTGCTGAGTTCTTGAGCTGTTGCACCCAGTAAGGCAGCAGCCTTCTGTGTTGCTGCTGGATTTTCAAAATGTGGCTTGTTTGAACTTCCTAAAATGTACAAAAATAGATTACAATCATGGTCAACCAAACAGTTAACTATTCAGAGTTAACACAATAAGTCCCGGGCGCCGAATGGTCGGACAGTTGTGCGGTCATGTTTTCTCTTTGGGCCAATTATTCGGCGCTTACATTTTGTTTCGTTTCTATCGCTATATTGTCACTTTTATACACACCAGACATCGTTTCCGACTTCCGTTTACTAAATTCAAAACTAGCGAGGTAAGAAATTGACATCGCTGTTGAAATTTTGGTAAATTTTACTGTTATTTATACAAATATTCAGTGTGTATTCGACAGTATTTAAAATGGCAACGCCCAACTCAGGTAATACTAGTAATAGGCCTCGTCGATTTACTGCAGATCAAGCTATAAAGATGTTTGAAGAGATGAGAAGTCAACAATCTAATTCCGATATGGACGACAGTAGCTCTGACGATGAAGAATTATGAAGAGTCTGAAAATGAACCGAACGACGATACAGAAAGTGATAGTTCGACTATGAGCACAGGACAACCAAGTCAGATTGCCACAACATCAGCGACTGTGTCTGAACCAAGAAGGAAGAAAATGAGGAAGGATCATAACGTTGTTAGAAACAATGATTACAATGTTACCCATGGACATGAGGGTAATAATAACATATCAGCTTGGAGATCAATTGAAACTGGTGAGACCAACTCAAATTTTACTTTTCACCAGACTAGAAACAATATAAATCCAGTTTTCTATCAAATGGAAACACCCTTGGATTTTTAAAATTTTTTTCTAGATAATGCTGTTGTTGGCATTTTAATAGCAAGCATAAATGCTTATGCTGCAAAGGTTATTGAAGCCAATAACCCACCAAGGAAGTACTCTACATTTGCTTCATGGACACCACTAACACATTATGAATGGCTCAAATTCACAGCTGTGATGATCGCCATGGGCATTGATCCAAGACCCAAAATGAAAGACTACTGGCGTACTGTTGGAAATTATTATGCACCATGGTTCCATCAAATGTTTTCAAGAAACCGCTTCCAGTGTATTTTTCACAGCATGCTGCATGTTTGTGAACCAGAGTCACAAGATCAAGCCAAGATTGAGTTATTTGTGGATCTGTTACTGACAAGATTTCAGAGTGCTTTCTACCCTTTTGAGAATGTGTGCATTGATGAAATGGTTATTGGATGGAAAGGGAGATTCAAGTATAAGCAGAACATATCTCAGAAAGCGAATAAAACAGCAAAAATAGACTTTGAAAAAAAACTTGCTCAGAGGATCAAGACTGACAGTAAAAGCTTCTTCTCTTATGTTAGAAATAAACAAAGAACGAAAGACAAAGTAGGCCCTCTCATAGACAGTACAGGGAAAATAATAAGTGAGAATAGGGAGGCAGCAAATCTGCTCAATCAGTACTTTGGCACAGTCTTCACAAAGGAGGACTGCTCCGAGATCCCAGATCCTATAGATATTTTTCCAAGAGACATGGATACAGCGGGATTAAGATCAATCTGTATTACAGAGGAAATGGTTTTTTAAAAATTGGAGGGGTTGAAAGTGAATAAATGTCCAGGTCAAGATGGTATTCATCCAAAATTGATGTATGAAATTAGAGACCAACTAGCAAAACCATTGGCTATATTATGTTCTCAATCACTAACAAAAGGGATTGTTCCACGGGATTGGAAAGATGCAGGAGTGATCCCCTTATTCAAAAAAGGCAAAAAATCAGATCCAGCAAATTATAGACCAGTGAGTTTAACGAGCATAGTCTGTAAATTGTTAGAGTCAATAATCAAAGAAAACATTGTAATGCATTTAGACAAATTTAATCTAATTAGAAATAGTCAGCATGGGTTTACCAGAGGGAGATCATGCTTAACAAATCTATTAGAATTCATGGAGGAGGTTACTAAAATCATAGATAAAGGGGAGCCAGTGGATGTTATTTATCTAGACTTTGCAAAGGCCTTTGATAGAGTACCTCATCAAAGATTATTTCGAAAGTTAAAATCACATGGAATAGGTGGGGAAGTTGCCAAATGGATTGAAAATTGGTTAACGGGAAGAAGGCAGAGGGTGGGCATAAATAAGGAGTACTCTGAGTGGAGTGAAGTGAAAAGTGGTGTGCCACAGGGCTCGGTTTTGGGACCAATTTTGTTCTTGATATATATAAATGATTTGGACATTGATATGAGATCCATGATTGAAAAATTTGCTGATGACACAAAACTATGCAGTAGTGTCTCATCTAAAGCGGAAGTGGATATATTGATGTCGGATTTAGATAAAATTCGAGAATGGTCTGTAATCTGGCAAATGGAGTTTAATGTAGATAAATGTACAGTCATCCACATGGGCAGATCCAATATGGAACATAATTACAGAATGGGAGAAAACAATATTAGAAAGATAGATAAGGAAAGGGACCTAGGGGATATAATAGATCATACAGGAAAGGTGAGTGAGCAAGTTAAGGTAGCAGTCAAAAAGGCAAATGCACTGTTAGGTATGATAAAAAGAAATATTAAACATAGGAGCAAGGAAGTGATCGTCAAACTGTATAAAGCTTTAGTTAGACCTAGATTGGAGTACTGTGTACAAGTGTGGAGTCATCATAGAGGGGACATAAACATGCTAGAAAGAATACAAAAAAGAGCGACAAAGATGATAGTAGGATTCCAGAATTACAGTTATTAGGGATGACTCAGAAAAACCGGCCTACAGTGTCTCGAAGAGAGAAGAATTCGTGGTGACTTAATACAGGTTTATAAGATGATCAGAGGAATCAATAAATTAGACTATAACAAGTTTTTTAAAATACAGCCACCTACAATAACACGAGGGATAGCTAGCTACAAGCTGACTAAAGAGAGGTCCAGGTTAGATATTAGGAAATATTTTTTTAGTCAGAGAGTGGTGTCTGCTTGGAATGCATTGCCAGGGGAGGTAGGGGAGGCAGGGACAGTTAATGCATTTAAGAATGGACTGGATGCGCATAGCTTTTAGAGCAAGGTGATGTAAATGTAACTGGTTGTATACAGACTCTGCAGGGTCTTCTAAACCAGTATAAAGATGTTAAGTTAAGTTAAGTTTAAGTTAATGCCAGTAAGCCACACAAGCACCACATCAAGACATTTGGACTTTGTGATTCCGCCACGGGCTATGTATTCAATTAAAAAATTTATTTTGGTAAGAATACTGTCTATAATCCGGATGTTGATCCCAGCTCCGCACATGCTGTGAAAGTTTTCAGCACTCTTTTGAAGCCGTTGAGACCTGGACATCATATTTTTGCAGACAGATTTTATTCTTCCAAGGCTGTAATTGATTATCTGCTTTCACACAATTCAATTATACAGGAACACTAAATGTCAACCGCTTCGGCTTTCCCCCGGAATTAAAGACATTGAAGCTAGGACACCAAGAGATGAAGTGGTTTTTGGACTCAGTGGACAAAACATTATGCGTTGCCTGGAAGAATAAAAAGGCAAAGAAGCCCTGCATACTTGTTTGAACAAAAGCCACAGTATCAACTGTTGAGAAGGGTACCTGGAATAAAATAACAAAGCCGAAAGTGGTTGATGACTACAATATGAGCATGAATGGCTGTGATCGGATGGATCAAATGGTTGGCTATTATGGCATGCACAACCGTAAAAGCCGAAAGTGGTAGAAAAAAATTTACCATTGGGTTATTGAGATAACCCAGATCAATGCCCACATTAATTACAGTTTGTGCCAGGAAGGTGATGGGAAAAAGAAGCGCACACTTCAATATCAAACAGCGGCTAATTAATGATCTGGTCATTGAAGCTGCGAAGCTGACACCTGATGGACTGATAAATTGTCCATCAAAAAACTTCAAACATTCCATGAAAGGAACAGAAGTGGAAAGGACAGTTCGCGCTAGACATCTTGTGAAATTTGTTGGGAAGGACAGAGATTGTGTTCACTGCAGCCAAGGCCGCGGTAAAGGGCGTAGAAGATCTAGCTATGTGTGTTCAGGCTGCACAGGCAGACCTCACCTTTGCCCTAAAAATTGCTTTCTGGCTTTCCATAAGCAAAACAGCTAGCTTGATCTGATTAGTTTAAATGAAATAGCATGTAGTATTGATAGCTAGTTGAGTTATGGACATCTTTTACTTGGATCATCATTGTATGCAGCTTTGTGATATTTGTTCTGGATATGGATATAGCAGTTCAACAACAAGGTAAGACACTTTGTACTACTGTCTCATCATCATCTTCTTTGAGTATCAATTTTATAATACATAACCATACATGAAAACATGTTTACACTATCAATTTTATATGCCAAACAATTAATTTTTTACTGAAATCATAGATACATAATAGGTTATGAAGCATAACTAACATTTTTTTAATTGAAAACATATATACATTATAAACAACAGCTATCTACATCCATTTGTCATCATTTTCATATCTAACAAGATATGAATTTTGCACACAAACATCACAAATATATGTTCATTCTACTGTCTTGATATGTTATGAAATGTCATGGTTTTTTAGCCTAATGACCTACTTTTGTATTCTGAGAAATTTATTATTTTCCATTGATTTTATAGCAACAAATTAATTATATGTTATGAGAATATAGTTGTTTGTGACATTTTTGCAGTTTTTACAAGAATATTGACATTGCAAGCAGTTTCAGAACAAAAAAAGTGTAATTTTATATAGCAAAATTTTATCACATCCTTCTTTCTGCCTACATTTTACTTGGCATAACTATATATTTTTTAATGAAATCATGTTTACATTAAGCATACCTGTAATCTACAACCACTTACCTTTATTGTCATATATAACAACACATGTCTTTATATACATGAGCATCACAAGCATTAATTTATAAAGGCTAACTATCAACACACTGAGTGGTAGCCATTTTTACTTGGGTCAAACCTGCATTTTTTGTTTGGGACTGAAAGTGTTAATAGAAATATGCAAGAAGTGCAGGCAATCATTTTTCAGGAACAAATAACTCCAACAGTCACTTTCCACATATTTCAAGCAAACATATAACTGCAACAGCCTATCTATCGATCTTATCTGTGATCTGATCTGATGTGTCTGTCTGTCTATCTATCTATCGGGGGACACGAAAGGAGCCTCAACGAAGATTGCAACCAATAGGGCAGTCGGGCGTCTCTTGAAAACGATTTTCAATCGGCCAATCCTTTTAGCACCTGGGCACTAATCATACCATGGAATATAAAATAGGCCTTGTGTTGGTTTCAACCAACGTTGAAGGGCTCTCTGCCAACAAAGAAACAGTACTGTCTGAAATATGCATTCAGCGCAAATGCGATGTATTATGGTCCAAGAGACCCAATCGCAATATTGCTGACAGAAGACCAAAAATAGACATAATGACGCTTGTTGTGGAGATACCACATAAGCAATATGTGAGCGCCATTTTGGTAACACCTGACCTAGATATAAGCTCAGTGGGCCAAACCTCCAGAGGAAAAACACAGAGATCCTCATGGTTGAAACCCAATCATGTACAGTGACAGCAGTATACAAGGTACCGAATGACAATTTTATTTTCAAAGAACCTGACAACTTCAGATCACAAAGCAACAAAATAGTCATGGGAGACTTCAACTGTCACAGCACTGCATGGGGCTACAAGGAATCAGATGCTAATGGATAAGAGCTGGAGAACTGGGCAGAGCAGAATGGACTGCAGCTCTTGCATGACCCAAAATTGCCACAATCTTTTAATAGCTGCAGACGGGGAAAAGGTTACAATTCTGACAACATATTTGTTAGTGACAGGATAAAACACCAAGTGGAAAATCTGTAGAGAAGCCCATACCACGGACGCAACACACCATCACGGCAGTTTTCAAGCTGAAAAGCGTACCATTCAAAAGACGCTTCAACTTCCAACGAACCAAATGGCGTTCACTCGTCCAGTCGTCTATGACCTAGAAAAAGAGCGTCGTGACTGGTCCCTGACACATCAGCTTCGGATATTCTGTGATATTTCATCTTCTTCCAAAACTCGAATGAATTTAAGAAGTGTTTTATTGATGGAACACCACATGAGGACCGTACAATTGGTATATAAGATACACCTATTTGATAATGTGCCATATTCTAGTTGTAGTCGAACTCTAAGCCTATCGTTCCCTATTCCCGACAACGCATGAGCGCAAAATCGCTGGGCCGTGCAGCGAAAATGCACACGTATTCTCAAGGCACCTTACTGACACTTAGACCGGAGGTGTTTACGAGTCACTCGTTACCACTGGATGTGTCATCTTGCCTACCTCGGAGTCCGTGTCAGTGAGACCCAAACAAATGCACGGAAAGAAAATGGGCAGGAGAGGTGGTAGAATAAAAAGTAGGAAGCCAAGAACAGGGAAAGCTTTTTTAGATTTGCCCTGCCCTGCTCAAGTCCAGCCAGCTAAGCAGGAAACTCGTCATCAGGCTACCACAACAGCAAATGCGCTGAGCGGTGTGGACCACACAGAACACAACGAGGCACTTGAGCAGCCGTGGTCATCCACTGCACCCGAGTCCATATCCAGTCGTCCTGACTTGTCTTGCCACTGGTTAAAGTTGGACTCGGGCGAGAGAGTGAGGTAGATGAATTGCGCAACTCTTCCTCACTTAAATCAAATTCATCGTACAAATCATTCTCTTTTCATTTATCCAGTACTACCACAGTCGAGCCCTTTGACAACGGGCGAGCGGCGAAGCGGAGAGCATAAGTCTGCTGACAAGCTAAACTACAGTCAAAAAGCCACGTCAGTTAGGGACTCTTGGTTGAGCGATAAAGCAGATGAGATAAATGAATTTTCTGACAATCATGATCACCGTCTCGCGAAGCGAACTTTCCATGCTTTCACTGCCTGTGAGTATGCAGATCCCAAATCAGACTCGTCAGCCATCTCCGCACCCAACCACAATCCGGAATTACAGAATACTGGACTGGAAAGACTGGCTGATCATTTATGATGGACGAAGAACAGACAAAGATGTGAATAAATTAGAACCAACCCCACTACCAAGCACTATTTGAAAGTGACCCTCTCTCTGATGAAACCATCCAGGCTGGGGAAGACCTACTACATGCCATATCAGAGTCAAAAACATAAAAATTATGCCCCTTGATGGAAGACCTTGATATGAAACAAAACAGTAGACGTTTCTGGAAACTTATTAAAAACTTAAGTAATGATCCAGCGAGCGCTCCTGCAGGCATAACACAGGTCACCCCCAATCAAAAAGCCCACCAATTACCACTGAACGGGAAAAACACTCAAAAAGCAGAGCAAACCAATATCCAGCGAGATTATAAACAGGAGAATGATATATTGGCGATACCTTTCTCCTTGCAAGAACAAAATGATGCAATACATCAAATGAAAAACAACAAAACAGCCTGCCCAAATGACTTGAGGACACAGCAAAGTTGAAAGTTTGGACCAGAAACCATCACATAGCTGCTGAAGCTTTTCAACACATGCATCGGTTCTATGCAAATTCCTAAAATCTGGAGAAAATCCCATGTGGTTGCTCTGCTAAAACCAGGAAAAATCCCATCAGATCCTAAGAACTTCCGACTGGTTTCACTACTGTGCCTTCTGTATAAAGTCTTTGAATGAATGATCCTGAACCGTACATCCTCCCCCCTAGAAAAGAAACTCATCAAGGAGCAAGCAGGCTTCAGGCCTGGAGGAACATGTTGTGGCCAGATTCTTAACATGGCACAACTAATCGAGGACGGGTACAAATGAAAACAGATCACAGGAGTATCTTTTATTGACTTAAGCGCAGCTTATGACACCATAAACCACCAGATGTTGTTTGCTAAGCTGTACTCCATGACAAAGGACTGGCGTCTCACAATCCTCATTATATGTATCCTGCAAAAAAGGCGATTCTATGTCACTTTTTGTGGTAAAAAATGTTTATGGCGAAACCAAAAATAAAAATTCTAACAGAAACTGACAGATCCATGATGCTCTTTCTCTATATTACCAAAAAAATCACCGCAAACCAAACCCCAGCAAAACTCAAGTGTGTGCCTACCATCTCAGAAATAGAGAGACAAACAGAAAGTTGCAGATCAAATGGCAAAAACAGGATCTGGAACAAAGTACGGCCCCCCAAATACTTGGGAGTAAATTTGGACCACACGCTGTCCTATGCCGCACATTGTCAGCAGACAAAAACAGAAAATACATGCAAGAAATAGTATCACACAAAAGCTGACTGGCACAATATTGGGAGCAAAGCCAGATGTCCTCAGAACATCAGCACCCGCTCTGTGTTTTTCTGTAGTTGCTGAGTAAGCCACACCAGTCTGGAAGAACTCTGCACATGTCAAACATATAGATACAGCAATAAATAAGACAGGCCGTATAGTTACTGGATGCCGGGGGGGGGGGGGTCGACACTTGTGTCATTAGATGTCATGGGAAGGTGTGATCTCCTTTGTTTCATATTTGTAGGCAGGTAAAAATCTGCTGGTGATTTGCTAGGTCAATCCTAGTATTTATTACCAACCATTAGGTTGGTAGCCTCTACAATATACGATCGCCTATTTTTGGAGCTGGTGGTGGTGGAAGCGTAAATTAGAGCAAGTTAGACCCACATCCTGTTAGGTGCCATCAATGCCGCTCCACTAACCACACAGTTATAGTAACACAGTCACCTTTTTGCAACATATTCTCTGTGGGGCGAGAATCCCTAGAATAATTTGAGTAGATCTTTAACTTTAATTTTGTCAGAGAAGAGTGCGTTAAGCTTACTCTTTTTGATATCCAACTGTCAAGGAATTTTGTAACATGCTTGCCACTGCACACGGTGTCTGATCTCACTACTCAGAGATCAGGTGAAATTTTTACTGGACGATACATGTGAAAAAATCCTGATCTCCACCGTGATTTGAACCCGCAACCTCTAGCACCCGAGACCACTGGGTGTACTTTTCACATATTCGAAACAAACAAATAATTGCAATAGTCATTTACCTTTCATAGCTCCAGCACTGCCAAGATGGAAGATGGATGCCAGTATAGAGAGAATGGCCTTGACCTCATTTTCAGTAAAGTTCAGATTATCAAAAGCTTGCAAAAGTTTCTGCCACTCCTCTACTGCCTCCTCTCTCTCCCCAGGCTGAAATATGGGTGGGGTTGCAGACACACAGAACAAATAAAATTAAATTGAATTTCATACAAATTTTTAATTATTTTTTAAATACATCATCATCACATAGCATGTCCTTTGCAGAACTTCGCTCCCATCACAGCCTGTCTGAAAGAAACTCAATCTCTGGCAAAATCTCCAGTCTGCTCCAGAGTTATGCCCAAGCATTCCTTGACATTGTCTTCTTGGTCTACCTCTGCCTCTTTTGCTCGACACTATACATTCTCTCACAACTTTTAATGTGGCATTTTCTTGTCATGATGGAATTTATGAACCAGTTCTCCTCTATGCCCAACTCTTGTCGAATGTCTGCATTCCTCTTTTTTTCAGTCCATGGTATTCTGAGGACCTTTCACCTTATTTCTCTATTTCCCAAGGTGATGTGCGTTGCACTGCGGTTATTCTGAGGACGATTTTGACTCAATTCTCTTCCTTGAGGTATGGGTAACTGTCCATGTTTAACAGTCATATGGTGCCATGGGAAAAACACAGGTTCTCAAAATTTCCACTTTTGTTAGTTTACTGGTATTCTGCTATAGTTTTTTTCCAGTTGTGTAGCCTCTGCATTGCTATTGCCAATCTCCTTCTGATTTCCTTTGAGAAGCCGCCATTTATGTCTAATCTGGAGCCCAGTTACTCAAAGTTCTATTTCCACACCCTCGAATTTGAATTTATGTTGACTTCTTGTTTTGTCTGTGGTCATTACCTTTGTTTTGTTAATATTTGCAAAGAGGTTTTGATCTTTGCTATTGAAAAACAACAAAATGATGTAACAAATTCAGATTTTAGATGCCATCTCCACATCGAATAACGGCTGAAATAAATCACCAAAGGCCTCTGTATTGATGCAGCAATCTAGCAGGCATTTTCTTGATCCTTGATGTTAACCTCTTACTCACATCGTTGTTTTCCTCTGCCATGTTTGCCTATTTTTTTTTCCTTCCAATATGGTTTTCAGTGAGGTGTTATGTCTTTTGATACGACCAAAATATTTTAACTGTCTGGTTTTGTTCATTAACTTTCTTTGCACTCCTAATTTTTCTAAGACTCTCCCATTTGTTTTCCTTATTTCCCATGCAATCATCCTCATATTTATATATATCCACATATGTAACAGTTCCCTGTAGAGAACAGGCGCTTGGAGCAGTAGAAGTAGGTGCTGGCGACTGAATTCTCTGGGAATCAAAAGTTGCCTGAATGTTCTTTGGCAAGCCAAGGTCAATGCAAGGTCAAGTAACGCCAGTGTGGACACTAGGTCGGTAAGAAAGCAAGAGGTTAATAATAACTATAGATGGAAAATGTGGCTAGATTGGGGGTAGGTGTCAGATTGACCATTCTGGTACAAGACATAAGTGGTGGGGGTTAAGTTGACAACAAGGATTCGCATGTCAGGCTTTCACATTTAAAAGGACAGGTGGATATTGCAGCCAATAAGATATGAAATGGGTGAGACCAAATTAGATAGATGGCTAACCAGCTAACTGGGAAGGACCAGTCGCCAGCCATTTTTGTTTCTAGAACTAACAAAAGAGTCTATAAAAGACAATGTAGAGAGAAATTCAGGATATTCGGAGAGAGAGATTTTACAGGATGGTTATCGCATCATACACTTAGAGCCTTGTATTCAAGCTCAAAGGTGTGAATGATGGACACCCTGTAAGCAAAATGAGAAAGAGATCTGATCACATGCGAGTATGAAGATTTGTCTTGGTACAAATTAAGCTTTATCTAGAAGGCAGTCCGACTGTTCTTCAGGACCATTGCATCGGTGTCTGTTGGAGGAATAGCGGTTCTTCTGCAATCAAATTCTCTAGTCTCATGAAATTGGTGGCAAAAAGGGGTTCTTCTAGAATCATGGGATAAAATCCCGAAGTCTCTAGTCTTCTCTAGGATATCGGCTCGGTCCATTGATCTCCCACCCACCACCATAGCTGTACTCACCAAACTATCAGCTATCATGTTCCCTTCGACCACTGCATGTCCCGGAATGACTATGAAGGTGACTCTCTACAAACTTGACCGCCCTATCGACTCCAACCACTGGCGCCGCGCGCAACCTGTTTCCACCTTTCTGAACACCCTCATTGTTTCAAGCCAGACCATCACCTTCGTAACAGCCATGATCTCCATGGTTAGAATGCTTGTGGTTACCGCAAAAGCCCCAGAGTCCCCCTTGATAGTTTTTTCCAACCCTCTGAGCCGTGAAGGCCCATGCGCTTCTCAACCCACGGATGACGGAGCCATCTGTGTAGACAATGACATCATCATCTGGGGAATTTTCACTGATCAAAACGTTGACCTCCGTCACCACATCAACCGGATTCAACTGAACACATGCTCTGTCAAGTGGGACATTCACACGGAAAGTCTGCAGGAAATTATCAAGTAATTTCATCCATTCTTCGCGATGCGTTATGTCTCCCAACGCACAACTGCCAATCCACGATTGTCCCCTTACAAGTCTTATGCCTTTCATCTTGCGTAACCCCTCATGCAATAGATGCTCTTTATTCGCACTGATGTGGAGGTAAGCTCGAGCCTGACACATTTGCCGCCTAAACCCCACAGTTAGCAGGTCCAACAGAAACCTCATGGCAGTTATGGCCGTGTCTTTTGTACAACCGAGAATGATTCTCATTGCCTCGTTCTGAATCTTTTCCAGACTTACCAGCTGCGTCTTACTGAGCATGAGAATTATCAGGGCATATTCTATTACGGAAAAGACCAACCCCTGAAATAACATCATTAAGAGTCATTGTTCGCAGTGAACCGAAGCCATCAGCCACATCGCCGCCAGACCTTTACGGGCTCGGATAATGATGTAATCAACATGTTCCTTGAACCGCAAACTTCTGTCAAAGAGGACTCTCAAATATTTAAATGTGTGGGATCTTTCTACTTGTGACATGGGTATGTATAATGGTGGTAACGATGTATGGATGATATTATTGTTCAGGGAGAACCATTTGTCACCACAGACTTGGTCGGATTAATCAATGCCCCAGATTCTCTACACCATTTGCCAATGCGGTTGAGCTCTGCTTGCAGCTCCCCTGTCGATTCGCTCCCACTGACTCCCTTGGCGGTATACCAGGACATCGTCTGCATAAGAGAAAATTCTGCCATTGTCCATAATTATCTGCTCACCGGAAATCCCAATCGAGTACACATTGAACAGCACTGGAGACAAAGGCGATCCCTGTGGGAGGCCTGGGCTTATCGTTGTTGGTTCTGACACCCAGCGACCACACCTAAGAACGACTTTCCTTTGAGAAAGAGCGCAAGAAATCCAGTAATCAGGAAGGAACAAAGCCGGAGTTCTACAAGCCGAGCTGTCAAGAAGTTAACCGCAACTCTGTTGTACGCATCCTCCAAATCAATGGCCACAGAACATGTTCCTTTACGTGATTGGAAACCTTAAAAAACAGCATGAAGCCTTACAATCTATGTTGTAATTCAATATATTCTAAACCTAACATTGCTACACATATTAAAATCCTTAATTCACTTTTTTCAACCTCTTGTTTATTGTTCATTCTTCTACGTCATACAGCAATAACGAGTGCATATACCATTTGATCACTCTCATATTTCATTTGTAACAAATGCAAGTTCTAATACTATTTTTTAAATGGACATAATATTTAATGTATTAAGTGAACTATATTGGGATTAAATCATTGTGTGGATCATATCAATGTGTGGATTAAGCCACTGTGCATCATATCAATGTGTGGATTAAGTCATTGAGTGGGTTAACTCATTGTATGGATTGACCCTTTTTATGAGCAGCAATTTCTGATCACTTTTTGGATATAGAGTTGCATATTTTAATAATTTTTGGTATGTAGAGCTGCAATTTATTATCTTTTTTTTTATATATAGAGCTGCAATTTCTGATAATTTTTGTGTATATAGATCTGCAATTTCTGATCCTTTTTGGTATATAGATCTGGAATTTCTAATAATTAATTTTTGGTATATAGAATGCAATTTTTCTTTCATCTTGTAAATAGAGCTCCAATTTAGGTTCATCTTGTAACACAGAGCTGTAATTTTGGTTCATTTTGTAACACTGATGTGCAATTTTGGTTGATCTTGTAACATTGATGTGCAATTTTGGTTCATCTTGTAGCACTGAACTGCAATTTTTATTCATCTTGTGACATTGAGCTGCACTTGTGTGTTGTCCATTCAATATAGTTGTCCACAGCAGTCAATGATGGTGATAGTGCCAGGATAGATGGATTTTGTGATTTTGATTCTTTCAAGAATTATTTTTTTTAACCACACCTTCTTTTCCTGGGCCACCTTGGTCCAATGGCAAGATATGTTTTTCATAATGACGGGATAGAACAAAGATTTTTTTTTGCGGGTCTACTTCAGACCCTTACAGCAGTGGTGATGGTGTGTACAAGGCCAAGCTGACTACTATTTGCACTGGGCCCTTTTACTTTGGTGTAACAATTATTTTTGCCAGTCACACAGTCACCAGAAAAACTCCTGTGGCTGTGTAGACCAATATGATGACATTATTGGTCATTTGGAATCAACTTTCCGTCAAAAAGCAGGTCATGTACCATCTGCCATTTAACAGGACAGACAGCTGATTAATGGATGGACAGGCGGTCAGGACGGTCCATCGATTGACAGTTTGGGTGGAAGTAGTGGAGATGTTGTTCATCTGCTTTGCAAATCTTATGCCAGTTATCCAAGTAGGATTGTGTTATAACTTAACTTAACGTCTTTATACTGGTTTAGAAGACCCTGCAGAGTCTGTATACAACCAGTTTCATTTACATCACCTTGCTCTAAAAGCTATGGGCATCCAATATATTCTTATGTGCATTAACTGTCCCTACCTCCACTACCGCCCGTGGCAATGCATTCTAAGAATTCACCACTCTCTGACTAAACAAATATTTCCTAATATCTAATCTGGACCTCTCTTTAGTCAACTTGTAGCTATGCCCTCTTGTTATTGTGGGTGGTTGTATTTTTAAAAACTTGTTATAGTCTAATTTATCCATTCCTCTAGTCATCTTATAAACCTGTATTATAAGTCACCACAAATTCTTCTCTCTTCTAGACACTGTAGGCCGGTTTTTCTGAGTCTTTCCTCATAACTGTAATTCTGGAATTCCACTATCATCTTTGTCGCTCTTTTTTGTATGCACCATTATTCAGGCAGCCAAGACCTGCTATGAATACTCTTATTTATTCAAAGTAAATGTGGCAGCCACACGGGAGGCTCAGCAAAGAACACACAGAAAAGGATACATGCGGGGGAAAGCTGTTAGATAGTAGAGCAGGTAAGACAATGAAATTAACTTAAATTAACTTAATACTGGTCTAGAAGACTCTACAGAGTCTTATACAACCAGTTTCTTGGAGGGTTGTTTTTACCGATGTGCGAGTCCATCTTAATAGACTCAAACACTAGAGCTAAGAAGACCCGCAGCCAGTTAGGTGCTATCTATAACTGCTCTTAACAAACCACCTGGGAAAAGATACAAATAATTTGGGAAGACTTAATTACAATTTTGTCCGGGCAGCAGCCGTAGAGCCTATTCTTTTCAATTTTAAACTGCCAAGAAATTTTTAACGTGCTCGACACTGAAGACGGAAGTCTGATCTTACTACCCAGAGATCATAGGAATTTTTACCAGAAGATCAACGTGAAAAAAATCTGTGATTTGAACACGCGGCCTACGGCATCCGAGGCGGACACCTTACCTCGAGATAACTGAGTCCCCCTTATGAGATGCAAACAGTTGCTGTCCACTGCTTCCCATGTTGGATTGTTTTCTTGAGCTCTGCCATGAGAAAACAACTTCCCTGGCAGCCTCTCCACCATTCTTTGTCAGGCATTCTGTCTTCTTCACTCTTTTTTACTTTTTTTGCGGGTTCAAGTCCAGTGCATGTATGGTTATATTATGTGGGATTTTTTAGAGTGTTTTTTCCATCTGTCTTTCTCTCCTCATTCACCAGCCCTGTTGGTTGTCGTAATCTTCATTGCCTGTGTTTGCCATTACATCTGCTCATTCCACAGGAAGAATGTGATTGAGACATCTGTTAAGGAAGATCACCAGTCTGGTTGCAATGTTCTTAGAAACATGCACTATCTCAGAGCCATATAGTAGGACTTATTTTATATTAGTGTTCAGCAGCCTTACCTTTATTGGATTTGTTATATCTGTTGAAGTTTCATATATCTTGGCAGCAATATAGGCATATTAGGAGGTACAGAGAATAATGTTAAGAACACAGAAGGCAAGAGGAGCTATCATTGCAATAGAGTCCTTATGGAAATTAAAAGAAATTAAAACTACCAGCAAACTAAAAATCTTCAAGGGTAACAAAGACACATGAAAAAGGTAAAGACTTTCTTAAATGGTTGCCTGCTCAGAATACAAGGCAGAAAATGATGTGAAATGATGACAAATGTGGAACTGTTTGGAAAAAAACGAGATATATGCCTGTGGAGCATTACATCAGAAGGAGGTGCTGGATAGGCCATAATTTACAGAAGCCAGTTGATAATATTACAAGTTAGGCTCTCTTCTGGAATCCACAGAGCAGAAGGAATACCAGACAACTGAAACACCGGTACTGAAAATGTCTGCTGAAGTCAGATGGTCCGACAGAAAGGTGAGAAATGTCGCAGTCAAGCTGTAAACTATGACACAACACATTGCTTTCTCCGGACTACATCCTGCTACTTGCAAAGCCCTTTTCAGGACTTGGTAGCAGGAGATTGAAAATGAATGACGAAGAAGAAAAAGAGAACAGAAAATAATTCATCGTCCCTCCAAATTCACAGACCTTTTGCAGAGGAGTCAGGAACGAATTTGTTTCACTGAGACTTTGTAGCTGAAGATCATTTCTGGAATAAAAGCAAAATTAATTAAAGGGTTGATCGTCATTATTATTTAAACAAAGAAGCTGATTGACTGCACATACTTTCTCTGTCTCATACATTGCATGGAATCAAGGGTAAAATTAGTGAACAAAGACATAGTTGTTATCTTCTATGATTTATCCATAACTTGGAAATGATTTTCCCATTTCCTTCATTTCCTAGAGGCTGTACACAGTTTTGTATGTTTTCCCAGAAACCACTTTTACGTAATTCAAATAATTTTTCTAAATCCATTTCATCTGAATGACATTTTCCAAACAGCATCAGCAATCTTAAAACAATAAATTAAACCAATAGAAAATATGCATCCTGATAAATGATTTACTACATTGATTAGCAACGTTCACATTTTTTCGCTTTCAAAAAATAGATACCAACATTTCATGACATTATAGTCTCTTTTTATGATCTAAACTCCTGCCCACTGTTTTGTAAATATCAGCCCTCCCCCTCAAGTAAAATAAACATATACTTCTTCTTCTTCATTCATCCTCAGATCAAGATGCCGGTTTCTCTTACAAATGACACTGGTGTTTGTAAGGCTGTTTTTATCTCCATACATCTTTTGTCTTATATCTGTCTCGTGAGGCCAGTATTATTCTCTAATTTCATGCATGGGCATGCAGCTTTGTAGGATGTGTTCCACTGTCATTGTGTGCTCCCCACACGGAAACTTGTCATCTGTCCCAATCCTCTGTAATACAGGTTGATTTTATCCCTCTGTATCCATGTCTCTGGAAAATATCTATAGGCTCTGGGATCTTAGAGAAAGCCTTCTTTTGTTTAGACTGTGCCAAAGTATTGGTTGAGTAGATTAGCTGCCTCCCTATTCTCACTGATTATCTCTCCTGTGCTATCTATGATAGGACCTACTTTGTCTTTCGTTCTTTGTTTATTTCTAACATAAGAAAAGAAGCTTTTACTATCAGTCTTGATCCTCTGAAGCAAGTTTTTTTTGAAGTATTTTTGCTGCTTTATTCCGTTTCTGAGCTATGTTTTGCTTGTCCAAATATTTTAAATATGTTTCTTTTGATTTACCTGCCTCTATATATTTTGTCCATGCTTTTTTTTTAGTTTTTCAACATTTAACTACAAATCTAGTTATCCACTTTTTATGCTTGGGGCTTACCTCCCTACATGGAACACATCCCTTTTTTAGCTTTTCTAGAACTGTTTTGAAACTCTCCCATTATTGTTCAACATCTGTTCCTCCGACAATATCTTTCCAGATTATGTGGATCGCTGTCTCTTTCATCCTCTTAACATCTGCCTTAGAGTAGTCATATGTTGTGTGTTTATGTTTACTTCTTTCCCTATTATAAGATCCCAACGGATGATCTAATGGTTACTTGAGCCAAATAGTTCCCCAACGCTAACATTTTCAATCACATTTTGCTCTGTAGTAAAAACTAGGTCAAGTGTGTTTTTGCCTCTGGTAGGTGCTTCTACATGTTGGATCTAAAAATTGTCAGTTATGCACTTAACAAAAGGTTTTGACTCTACAAATGTGCTTCTGCCATTTCCCATTTTATTTCTGGAAAGTTGAAATCTCCCATTAGTAATAATTTCCCTGTACTTGCCTTTATTATGCTACTAATAAGCTACTCATCTTCCTCCATTTTGACTTGATGGACATCTGTAGCATACTCCAAACACTGTTTTTTTCACTCCCACTTTCTATTTCTCCCCATACACTTCTATTTTAATTGCAAAGTGAATCCTCTTTGATAGTTAAATTAACAGAATTTGTACAGTATAATAAAACGCCACCTCCTTAAGTCTTGTCTCCAGCTACCCTATCTTTCCTTAACATTGTATTTCCCTCTATTTCAAGTTCACTATTTGCAATGTCCGCATATGTCCATGATTCTGTTAATCCTATTATATCTGGTTTTATTCTTCTACATACAGTTCTAATTCTTCTCTTTTATTTACTAAGCTTATCACATTTGCATAAAACATTTTAGTTTGTTAATTTGTTGTTTTTCCAATTTTTGCTTTTGCTTTATCATTTTTATTTTTGCTTTTCCACTACTGGTTTCACACTTCTCTGACCTCAACTCTCCTCTTTGACTTCATCCTCTATAGCATCCTGTTTTAGACCTATCTTTAGTCTCATACTTCATAGGCCTTACTAGTTTAAATTTGTAACATAATGCTGAAACATATACTTCTCTATAGCATGCTGTCCTATCTCATTTAGACGTAAACCTCTCCTGTCTAGCATTTTACTTTTGTCTACTTTCACATCAATAAATTCCATATCCATATCTGCACACATCACCTGCAACCTAAGGTTGATACCTATCTTGCAGAATGATACATCAGTTCGGGGTCTGTTCAGTGACTTCCACGTGTATGGTAGATAATGTCCTGGGGCAGGTTCATCCAAAAGTTCCATCTCTGGGACCTGCATCAATTCATGTCATCTCTCAACAAGCAACTTTCAGGGCCTGTCTGTATGGGCTTTGTTTATTTTAGGAAACTATGTCTGGATTTGAGTCTTGTGCTCTGTACATGTTGTCCAAACATCAGGTGCCTTGGGTTGTGCTCTGTACATGTTGTCCAAACATCAGGTGCCTTGGGTTGTGCTCTGTACATGTTGTCCAAACATCAGGTGCCTTGGGTTGTCCTCTGTACATGTTGTCCAAACATCAGGTGCCTTGGGTTGTGCTCTGTACATGTTGTCCAAACATCAGGTGCCTTGGGTTGTGCTCTGTACATGTTGTCCAAACATCAGGTGCCTTGGGTTGTGCTCTGTACATGTTGTCCAAACATCAGGTGCCTTGTGTTGTGCTGTGTACATGTCCAAACATCAGGTGCCTTGGGTTGTGCTCTGTACATGTTGTCCAAACATCAGGTGCCTTGGGTTGTGCTCTGTACATGTTGTCCAAACATCAGGTGCCTTGGATTGTGCTCTGTACATGTTGTCCAAACATCAGGTGCCTTCTATTGGTGCATTCAATTTCTACAGCAGCACTTCTTTGGATCTTGGATGGTGATATGCCAATTATGGGGTATTTCGGAACTCTGAGCTGCCGAAGACGGATGTGTTGAACTAAAAGGTGCAAATATCGCAGTCAAGCTGTAAACTAGCAACACGATGCTTTTCGTTCTCTGGACTACATCTTGCTACTTGCAAAGCCCTGTTCAGGGCTTGGTAGTGGGAGATTGAGAACGAAGGAAGAAGAAAAAGGCACTCTGATACTATCCGGCTCGTCTCATTTATTGCTGTGTCAACTAGTTTCTGTAGTAAAGTACTGTTTTTAGTTCTATTGAAGTATTTACCTCGGAAGCATAGTTACACCAGACGGCGTAAACATACAGAGATGTCAAAAGCAGAATGAACAATGCCAGGAAAGCCTTCAGTAAACAATGTTTAGAAGTCAAACACCAAACTAAGAATCTACAAGAGCTGCATATTTTCTGTGCATTTGTATGGTGCCAAGTGCTGGTCAATAATGGCTAAACACCATCACCAACTGAGAACTACTTGTCCAAAGCAATCAAGAAGACATGAACACCATCTTAAACTGAACGCTGCTTGTTCAGAGCAATCAAGAAGACATGAACACCATCTTAAACTGAACGCTGCTTGTTCAGAGCAATCAAGAAGACATGAACACCATCATAATCTGTTGTCGCTGGAATTGGATAGACCATATCCAATGAAAAGAACCAGACACCATCACCACAACTGCCTTGGCATGGACCCCATAGGGAAGGCCAGCCTAATAAAACTTGGTGAAGAACCATAGAGGCTGAGATCAAAATCATGAATCAGAGTTGGGACACTACTAAGGATGACTGTAGACCAAGTGAAATAGGGGGAGTTTGTTATTGCCCTTAAAGACACCATCAGGGGTAATGGTCGCTAACCACTTTGTGAGTCACTGACCAAGGAACTAAGAAGATGGAAAATAGTTCTAAATCTGCATATTTTCTGTATTTATACCTTAGATTGCTGTCGGCTCCAGCCAGCAGATGATAAAAAACATGAAAAGTCTGCTCCCCTTGAGGTCTCCTCACGACTCTTGTCTTCTCAAGCATCATGGCCTAAATAGAGAATTACAAACAACTGACAAGCAGTGGGAATGATTACAAGTGAGAGAAATCATATTTTTATAATAACCTGATACAGTACAGC
This sequence comes from Ariolimax columbianus, assembly GCA_036924085.1. Classification (NCBI taxonomy): domain Eukaryota; kingdom Metazoa; phylum Mollusca; class Gastropoda; order Stylommatophora; family Arionidae; genus Ariolimax; species Ariolimax columbianus. Next base: position 63,559,942 of record JAVGWX010000012.1, read on the forward strand.
CCCGCTGTTCGGTCTCCCTTTATATGGAAGTTTTCACACGTGGTTGCGCTCATAATGTTCGCCACAATCCCCAGTTGTTTGGTTGGTTTCAGCACGTCAGTAAGTTTGAGACGCCAAAAAAAGGTGCTATGTGCACATAAGCTGTTCGCAGTTCTGTCAGTTGAGAGCATGGGTGTTTCTTTTTTTCTGGGAATATGTGGGTATTAATTTATAAATACACTTTATTCCTACTTTGGTGTGTTACCAGTGTCAATCTTGGTCCGTATTAGAAAAACATAAGCGTAAGTTCCAGAGCTGTGAGATGCACAGTGTGAGAAGTGCAGCCGGAATGACAATCTGTGACCAAATTCACAACACCAAGCTGAGGAAGGTAGTACGGACAAACCCCAGTTTGTGCCTACATTGACTCCCAACAAATTAAGTGGTTTGGTCATTTAGTCAGAAAGCATTATGATCAGCTAGCAGCGAGAGCATATAATATGCAGGTCCACTAACCAATTTTCAATCCATTTGCAACTTCCCCACCTATTCCATGTGATTTTAATTTTCTAAATAATCTTTGATGATGTTAGTCAGAGTCAGTTAAAATATACTAGCCAAGACTCCTACTACCACTTCTAAGAAGATCTTCCTGGTTTTCATGGCTGCATGGCTAACGGGTGTGGGGGGGTCTACATGATCCTTGTAGTAGTGAATGACATGCAGATGAAGCCAAGCATAGCACAACCACCTGGAAGACCCCAATCCCCCTTCATCAGTAGACTTAGAATGCGAAGAAAGCTACCGCAGCAGCCTTTTCAGGTGCACAAATCAACAGCAACATATAGATACCATGTAGTGAATCATACTAAAAAAATGCAAGCTAGATCTGGCTCTACTTTCGTGACCACCATACACACACACCAAGAATGACATAAGGGTTGCACTAACTAAACCTATCCAGGATTTTTGTACCTGCACTGAGGCTGAACCAATCCGGCCTGCATGGTCAAAATTAATTGTGAAAATCTGGGTGAATCTGCTTGCGTTGATATTCAAAATTGTCCGACAGTTGCCAAAAGCAGACAAAACAGTGTACACTGACCTCAGCTTCTCCACTGGAAATAAGAAATGCACAGTTTAAAAAGTGGTCAAATATTGTCTTTAAGGGGCTAAAATCAGTCAACATACTCTCATACCAGATATAGAAAGGCCTCACTCATATGATGGATTTCAGTTCCAGATCCCCTACTAAAAGTCCAAATAATTACCTCATCTTTATTATCGGGGTATCTCTGGTCCAACCCAACACGAGCCGCATTCCTAAATTTTGGATTCGTTCCAGCCTTTCACACTGTGATCTTGATAGTGTGAGTATACCCAATCCATAATCAATGATCGAGAGAATCAGCTAGCGATAGTCACAGCAGACAACAGGCACCCGCTGTACAATAACACTGCAGACATCAAGGGAACCAGAATCAAAAGAGGAATGTCATGGATGGCACAGGCAGAACGAACTATAGGAGAGGTGACTGCAGTTGAGACGATGGTCAAGGGAGAGGAATGGGTCCACACTGGGGATACACTAACAGAGTACCACACGGTCATCATAACCATGGGCAGTGAATGTAGGAAGGGGCGAATTAGCCAGACAAAGCTCGCAGTCAACCAGTTGATAGGCACATGACAGTGATACCATCATATAAACTGATGGGTCGGTGCAAAGTGGTGGAACATCAGGCTGGGGTTTCTCGGCTAGAATAAAAGACCAGATCGTCGCTGAACGAAGTGGCGCATACGAGACAACAACATCAAGTATGAGAATGGAGATGGAGGCGGTGACAGAAGCTCTGAGGTGGCTATCTGAGACATCTACAACAGGAGCAGCCATCGTGTCAGACTCCCAAACACTACTTCGGAAGGTGCGGAATGGGTGGCTGCGACATGAGTGGATAGTAGCCTGGAGAACTCACAACTCCAGGGGCTGGTGTGGATCTAATGTCCTGGTCATGCGGGGGTTCCGAGCAACGAGCGAGCTGATTATTTGTGCATTTTGCTAACCGGGCAGGGCTCAGTCTCTTCTGGGTGATGTGTTTTAGTTCATTATTGTCCCGTCTGTACATTCCACAGCCAAAACAAAATTGACACTGTCTGCAGGGCTTCTGAAGGGCGTCAATCTCATGAAGTTCAAGTGTGTGCACTAGACCATGGAAATATGACACAAGGTAACCAAAATACTATTGCATATAGCTGATGACCATGCCAGGATAATAGGAGGGAAAATAACACAACAACATTGAACAATCTAACTAATCCAAATGGAAAACACCAACATGTTTCCATAGACACAAGTGTAAATTGTTGACCAGTGTCAATTCTAGTCACTTCCGCAGCCTGGCGGCATCCATAGTGGACCAAAACATGAGAGCAAAGTTAGACCCACGGCCTGTTAGGTTCCATCTTTGCTGCTCGCTTGAACCGAACTGAATAGAAATATATTAAAGAAGTTAGAACATTTCACCTACTTAGGCAGAAACATTTAACTTAACGTAATGTCTTTATACTGGTTTAGAAGAGACTACAGAGTCTGTATGCAACCAGTTTCTTGGAGGGTGGTTTTTACCAATCTTAATAGACTCAAACACTAGAGCTAAGTAGACCCACAGCCAGTTAGGTGCCATGTATAGCTGATCTTAACAAACCAACTGGAGAAAGATACAAATAACTTGGGTAGATTTTTAACTTGTCCAGTCAGCGGCCGTTAAGCCTACTCTTTTCGATTCCCAACTGCCAAGGAATTTTTAACGTGCTCGACACTGAACACGGAAGTCCGATCTCACTACCCAGAGATCAGAGGAATTTTTACCAGAAAACTCACGTGAAAAAAATGCCTGTCTCCACCGCGATTAAAACACACAACCTCCAGCACCCGAGTCGGACATCTTACCTCGAGATCACTGAAATCTTCACTCAAGTCGTAGTGGCCTCATTTGCCTTTAACCAATGAATAAATATCTGGAGGTCAAAACCATTGAGCAAATACATGAAATTCAGGCTCTTAAACTACAACACAATTTCAGTATTAACATTTGGATGTGAAAGCTGGAAAATGACCAAAACTCTTGAAAGTAAGCAGAATGCATTTGAAAATAAATGGAAAGAATGTAAGATAAATAAACAAATAAGATTAGAGACCAAACAACAATATGCTTCTACCACCATAACAATCAAATGTTGGGCATATATCGGACATGTTCTTATAATGAACAGCATCAGCGGGGACGATGAGGATAAAGTCTGATTAGGCAAAACACACTGATCAGAGAATGTTAGCCAGGGTCAGGAGAAATATACTGGCCAAGACCCTCACCTGATCGCCTCGTTTGTTTGTCCTGGAAACAGGCTGTTGTCGAGGACAACAGCCTGGCTAACAAGGTGAGGTTCGACATGGTCTCCGTAGTAGTGAGCGACACGCAGATGAAGCCAAGCATAGCACAACCGCTTGGAGGATCCTGGTCCATCTTCATCAGCACGCTCGAGATGTGAGGAAAGCTACTGCAACCCATCACTTAACACCCTGTTCAGGGCGCACATAAGAGTTACCTACTCATGTGGGCATTTGAAACAACAACAACAGTTTCCAGTCTAAGAACAACAACAACCACAGTGTACCTGTTAAAACACCATTACAACTACCAGCAGCACTGATGAGGTAGTGCATGGTGTGCTTGCTGTTGGTAGTTTTACCGCTGCCACTTTTTCCCATCAGAAGAAGTGACTGATCTGCCCTGGAGCTGAGCATATTCTGGTACAGAACTTGAGCCTTAGAGAAGATGTGAGGGGGCATGTCCTCCTGCATGCAGTCCTTCAGCATCTGGACAATCTGGCAAGGGTTAAAGGAAAAATGTATTATTAATAGTATCATCATAGTCGACCTGTGCGTCTACAAAGGCGTTAGCCGTTGTGCAGGTCCCAAATCTAATGTGAGTTAGTAGTAGTCGGGTGCATTTCACTGCTTAGCGGGCTGGGCTCGAGCAATGCTTTGTTTTTTGGTTTTATGCTGGTCTCATCTCGGTTTCCAGTTGATTCTGTCTCAGGCACGGGTTGTCCAGTGGATGGCTAACTTCTTTGTTTTAGGATCACGAACGTTGTGCAGCTCGAGTGAATCTTGCCATCTAGTGGGGGGGGGGGGGGGGGGGGTGTGTCTGCCAGGTGGTCCTTTTTTGTCGCACAGGTAACACAGAGTGGTTGCTGTGCTCCAGCATTCGTCTTTCCTTCTGACTACATGGCCAGCCCAGCGGTGTTTGGAGTTGTTAGCATGATGGATGACATCCTTGATGTATGACAATGCCCGGATGTCACTGTTGTGTAAGCCCATCTGGTGCTGTTGCCTAAGTGATAGGCGCACGAGGCTGTACTCAAATGAGGCATGTGTTGTCCTTAGCTGATTCTCTATGGTTTTTGTCAGAGACCAGGTTTCACATCCATAGCATAGCGCTGGTAGGACCACTGAGTCGAATATGTCAGCTCGCAGTCTGGTGTCTCTTATGGTATCTGTTGCCGCCTTTATCGAGTTGAAGGCACCCCAGCCTGCTCGACGGAGCCTGACAATCTCGGGCTTCAGGTTACTTTCCATGTTGAGGAGGCGAGTTAAATGTATTTGTCAATATCCTCCAATGGTGTATTATTTAGGGACATGGGTTTAGGCTCCGCAAAACGGATGCGTATAGCTTTAGTTTTTTTCTATGTTTTTAGCATGATCTTCCATCCTTTTTTAGGAGCATGCCTCCCACTTACTTGAAGGGAATCTAATCCCTACAAAACTGCTGAACACTATCTTTTTGAGTGTTTAGCATTAGATGGTGTTAGGAAAGAGCTTCTTCCTCTGGGGCCAGATGAATTGAGCGCACTGAATGGAATTAGAAGTAAAAGGTAAAGGTCAGTCCCATGGCAACAATTGCCGTGGACTAAGCCGTAGCCTATGTGAGGTGGGGTGGTCAGTTCCCTTCCTTGCTATTTATACCTTCCCAACTCACACATCGGGTTCCCAATTACAGCTGGGTCAACTGGATGAGCGGTCGCATCAGGAACGAACCACACCTGGATTTTTTCTGTCAAACGTGATTTCGTACCCTGGCACGCTGCTGTAATCCCAGTTTTAGCAAGCCAGCTCACTGTTGACTAGACTACACGCTCCACAAATGGAATTAAACAACAGCTGAAAAACACTTGCAGATATATGGCACTGGCCAGAGGGCAGGGGTCTACAGGCTGCTGGATCAATAACCAACCAACCAGTCCTCTTGTCCTAGTGCATGAGGCTTACTACTTACTTGGAATCCTTGTATTCAAACAGACATGTTGTTAATGTCTGTTGACAGGTAGCCATAGGCTATCCGTAGAAGGTATTTTAAACTTCCTGTGCAAGCATGGACTGGACCCATGCATACACTGACGGTTCTGTAACAAACACAACACAGAACTGAGGGGCAGGGATATTCCTGAGCCTACCAAATGGTAGAAAAATAACAGTCAGTGGCAACTGGCAAATTCTCAAGCAATTTCAGAGCGGAGGCAGAGGCACTGAGGGCTGCAGTAGAAGCAATGCTGACAGACGAAAGCAATGAAAGCCAGATAGTCCTGTTTACAGATGCCCTGGCCGTAGTCACAGCACTAAAAAGCCAGAAAAATACTGAACTTAATGATTTAAGAGCAGTACTCTGTCAACTATGCCAGCAGTCCGCACTAAAAAGAGTAGTGGTACAGTGGGTTCCATCCCACTGTAACATCCAAGGCAACGAGGAGGCAGACAGACTGGCAAAAGAAGGTGCAAGACTACCACAACCAGATTCTAGTGTGAACTACGAAGAGTCCAAAAGGCTTTTTAGGGCCAAATACATGGCCAAATGGGAAACAGAACATACTGGCTACACAAAAAATGATGCATATTACCAGTTGAACAGAAGAGAGCAGGTCGTGGTCTTCAGATTCCGCACAGGCCACAACAGACCTATTCAATAAACTGAAGATAGGTGGCACTGACGAATGCACTTGTGGAACAGGTAAAATGACCGCTGAACATCTGCTGCAAAACTGCCCGACATACGAGGACCAGAGAAAGCACATGTGGCCATCACCAGTGACAAGCTCTATGGCAGTGTCGACAGCCTCAGGATGACCGCTGCTTTTTTTGAAAAAATACAGGTTGACGTTTGACAGCGTACGAAGAAGAAGAAGAAGAAGAAACTTCCTGTGGCTTACTAGACCTGGGGGAAGGTACAAATAACTTGGGTAAATTTTTAACTTGAATTTGGAATTTGTTCCGTGCAGCTGCCGTTAAGCATACTATTTTCTATTTCTAACTGTCAAGGGATTTTTAACGTGCTCAACACTGAACACAGGAGTCCGATCTCACTACTCACTGCAGGGGAATTTTTACCAGCAGATCCATGTGAACAAATTACGGTCTCCATCATGGTTCCAACCTACGACCTCTGGCACCCGAAGCGGACACCTTACCTCGAGACCACTGAGGCTGAGTTTTACTTAATGGACTCATTCCTTGCTATGCTAATGAAGCCTCGTTTCTTCTGTGGTTATCGTTGCTGCTGTTGAATGCCCACAATGAGTTAGTTTACTTTTTTGCGCACTCTGAAAAGGGCATTTAGTGGCAGGTTGCAGTAGCTTTCCTCACATCTTGAGCGTGTGAATGAAGGTGGACCAGGGCCCTCTAGGCTGTTATGCTATGCTTGGCTTCATCTGGGTGTAACTCACTACTATGGGGATCATATCGATCCCCATCTCATTAACCAGATTGCCATTAAAACAGACTGTTTCCATGGAGAACTGCACAGAAGAAAGGCTGAAATAGTACTGACACACAGGGATGCAGCAGTGAATGAGCTGACAGCAGCTAGTGATTCGTAGCTGATCAAGAACCTGTTCCACCTCCAACTGACAGCCCTGGAAACAGACTGCAACCATGCAACTTGATGTGCTGAGCAACAAGGTGCCAAAATCGCAGTCTCTCTGTAAACTATGACACACTATCATTTTCATGACCAACGCTGAAGAAAAAGGGGAAGAAGAAAAAGGAAGAAGAAGAAGGGGCAGAAGAAAACTTTAAAGCTTCATCCAGAATTCTTCTGTTTCTTCAATCATCCTTAGATCAAGGCCACATTGTCAATTCAGTAATCCTGTACTGAGCAGAAACTTTGAGAATGATAAAGACAATACAGGGGAAACTTCAGTCGTTTGTCAATAAATGGCTACGGAGGATGTAGATATAGATTGACAAGACATAGTGAGGAATGAAGACCTATTGGAAAGTAGCCAATAACAATCAAATGGAGCAATAAATCAAACATAGGAAATGTGGTTGGATAGGACACATGCCACAGAAAACACCATCAAACGTGGCCAGACAGGTCTTGACATGGAATCCACAGGAGAAGAGGAAAAGTGATAGACCAAACAACACCAGACGAAGAGACTGTGAATATTAACTTGGGTCTCTTAATCTCAATTCAATGGATTGCCAAAGTGGTCCACCAGGGTCTTTGTGTTTGACAAGGACAAGAATAGCACCACTGCTCCACAAAGAGCATGCCATAAGAGGCAACTAACTGTGTAACATGGCATAACACCAGCCATGGTTATTTGGTTTGTTAAGAGCAGCATAGATGGCACCTAACAGGCTACGGGTCTACTTTGCTCTAGTGTTTGAGCTTAATAAGATGGACTCGCAGATCGATTAACCACCCTCCATGGCACTTGTCCCAATTCAGCTGAGTAATAATTTGCTTGAGCCTAGCCAGCTAAGCAGGAAATCCTCCTTCTAGCTACATCCAGCTCACGCTAGAATGGGGACCTGCAGAAGGGCATCCGTTACTGTAGCAGTACAGATTGACTAAGACCTCAACTTGAGAGAGGCAAAAAGGGCAGCTCAAGACCAAACTTGCCGAATGAGGGTTGTCAATGGCTTATGCTCCGAAAGCAGCATTGATGATGATGACAATGAATGTTGTAGTTTTAGGCTGAACGAAGAAGAAGAATTTTGGAGAAATATATATTTTTATAAACGATACATTCTTAGATTCTGATGCAGCAAAGATAGACGTAACCGGATGCGGGTCTACATTGCTCTGCTGTTTTAGTTCATTATGGATGCCGCCAGACCACGGATTTGCCTAGAACTCACGCTAGTCGACGACTTACATTAGCGTTCACAGAAATGTGTTATTTTCCATTTGGACTGATTAATTAGGTTTTTGTGTTCTCTTCCGTCCGTTTATCCTGGTCTTGACATCAGCTATATGAATAACATTACGATTAAACCTGTCTTACATTTCATGATCTAGTTTAGACAGCTGAACTTCACAAGATTGCCGCTCTTTGCCCTAGCTGCAAACAGTGTCGGTTTTGGTGTGTGAAATTTAGACACGACTATAGTGAACTAGAATACAGCTTGGAAGAGATGGTCAAGTCACTCACATGCTGAGTGATGTCACTACAACCTCTTGTGGTTACGTGAAACGCACGACACACAACGATAGATGTCATCCCCCCTCCTTGCGGGATACCTGTTTACAGGAAAGACTTCGGGAGCAAACTCTGAGGAAAAATCTCCAGTCATCTCGATAAATATCTTAACACTGGTCAAGGGTAGCTCAGGACCAGAGAGTGAGGTTGACAAAAAGGTGCAGTTTCTTCTTCACTTTAATCCAAATCACTGCGCAAGTCACCGATTTCAGCGGACACAGCAAGAGAACAAACTGTCCACACGGTTGAACAAAAATAGTGGTCTTTATCACATGTGATGGACGAACATAAACATTCTTAGATTGTAATAAGCATACCTTGTTAGCATAGACTGGCAGTTGTTGCATGGGGTTTATGATGATGAGGTTAGGCCCAGCAAATGTGTGTATCAAGCTGCTTGCAAAGCGCTGTCTGAGGGTGTGTAGCATACTTGACTCATTCAGGTTACGCAAAGTTGCGAGGTCTTCTGCCTTGTCAAACTGGGGTGGATTGGCCTGGTAGAAAGAAGGAAGGGTTGGAGGGAATGATTAATTGCCTTGCCTAATTAACTATTGAGATGTAGGTCATGTAGTCAGCCTACAGAGCCGCGGTTTGGTCCCAGAGTCCTGGTTTGGTTGCACAGTCATGGTTTACTCGATCAGCCTTGGTTTGGTCCCATAGTCCTGGTTTAGTCGCAAAGTCCTGGTTTGGTTGATCAGTCTAGGTTTAGTCACAGAGTCCTGATTTGGTTGATCAGTCTAAGTTTGGTCGCAAAGTTCTGGTTTGGTCAAAAAGTCCTGGTTTGGTTGATCAGTCTAACTTTAGTCGCAGAGTCCTGGTTTGGTTGATCAGTAAGTTTGGTCGCAGAATCCTGGTTTGCTTGCAGAGTCCTGATTTGGTCGATCAGTCTAAGTTTGGTGGCAGAGACCTGATTTAGTTGATCAGTCTCAGATTGGTCACAACGTCCTGGTTTGGTTGATCAGTCTCGGATTGGTCACAGAGTCCTACATGGCGCACTGTCAGGAAACAAAGGGTAAGATACATGCAAGAAATAACATCATCTGAACATTGACAGGCCCAACATAGGGAGCATAGCCATCAGTCCTTCGAACATGGGCTCTTGTGTTTTTCCGTAGTTGAATACGCTTCATCAGTCTAGAAAAACTCTGCCCATGCGAAACTAATGGAAACATCAGTAAATGAGGCGGGCTGGACAGTTTCAGGGTGTCTAAAACCCACCCCCATCAATAAAATATACCCCATAATTGGCATATCACCCCGTGATATCCAAAGAAGTGTCAAAACAGAAATCGAACAAGAAAAACAAGAGCATAGCCTAAGACACAAAATTTTGGACATCAGGTACAGAGCAAAATACTCAAATCAAGACATAGTTTTTTAAAATAACAAAGCTCGTACAGACTAGCCCTGGAAGGAATCGTATTGAGAGGAGATGGTATGATTTGATGCAGGCCCCAAAGATGGAACTTGCCCTTGAACATCATCTATCATACACAACATAGAAGTCACTAAACAGACTCGGAACAGGTGTATCACTAGCAAGAGGAATATGGTGTGGCGCAATACAGGACCCAGACCACCTGATGACATGGCCCAACCTCCAGGAAACATGCGATAGGCGCGACTTACTGGAGGCAAATGACAAGACAATCTATGTCACTGAATGGGGAACTGAGACGCTAGTTCAGTCAGGCACAACATACTGACCAGAATGTCGTGTCAGGGTCAGGCGCAATACACTGACCAAGATCACAATCTCTCTTCCATGTAGGGTTCCCTGAAAACAAGCTGTTTTCAAGGCAGCCTGTCTGACAAGATATGGATCAAAGTGATCCCCATAGTTGTGAGCATCACACAGATGAAGCCAAGCATAGCAGAACCGTCTGGAGGACCGCTGTCCACTTTCATCAGCACGCTCAGGATGTGAGGAAAGCTACTACAATCTGCCACTTAGCGCCCTTTTTAGTGCACACAAAAAAGAGTAAACTTACTCATTGTGGACATTAAACAACAACAATAACAACATGTCGCTGAATACTTGAGACATGAACTATGACGTGGTGCTTTGACATAGAAAGTAAGTAAGTAGACTAGGCTGGGGATGGCGCAACTCTGAGGTCTCCAGCCTCCAGGTTTTTATATGTTGGCCTTTAACCTACCCAGAAGTGTAGGGTCTGTACTCTGTCTTTGGCAGTGCTGTTAACTGTAAAGATGTAATTGTACAAGGTCCTACTACTGGCCATTTCTTACCACCAGCACTTGTAGGTATGCCAAGTTGGCTGTTCAAAACTTATCAGAGTACTTAAAATGATGTAATCTTAATCTTAATCAACCCATTCTTCAACAAAGTGGCTATCCTTGTATGGGTCCCAACTCGATTTCTAAAGTTATGGCCGCAGGCACGAGTTCACCAGTGGTTGAGCAGCTTGTTCAATTATCAACCAACCAATCAATCAATCAATCGAAGCCTGTCGCTCCTCTTGGTGCACGAGCCGATGACAACATCCCACCAGCACGTACGGTCATGGGCTGCTCTTTCTGCCTCTCCAGGCATACCCATTTTAATGTTAGTTCCTTCTCCCATTCTCTTCTCAACATATTTTTGGATCTACGTCTCTCTCTCTTTTTCCTCGATTATTTCATGAGGATTTATTGTTCAATTATAGGGCCGCGGATATTGTTGTTCATCTCTAACGAGTCCTGCCATTGTCTGTGAGTTCATTTCTGTTCACGTGGGCATCATAGGTCAGTTCTGGAATTCATGTGGGCATAATTTATTCTCGCAGTATGGCCAAGTTCATATGCATATGAATGGTTCATATGCTTGTTGTTGCTGTTGTTTCGAATGCCCACAATGAGTAGGTTTACTCTTTTGTGCGCCCTGAAAAGGACGTTAAGTGACGGGTTACAGTAGCTTTCCTCACATCCTGAGCGTGCTGATGAAGGTGGACCTGGGTCCTCCAGGCGGATGTGCTATGCTTGGCTTCACCCTGCGTGTCGCTCACTACTATGGAGATCATGTCCATCCTCATCTTGTTAACCAGGTTGCCATGAAAACAGCCCATTTCCAGGTAGGTATACAAGGAAGCCAAGGTGAGGGTCTTGGCCAGTATGTTTTGCCTGACTCTGACTAACATGTCTGATCAGGATATTTTGCCTGACTCTGACTAACATGTCTGATCAGGATATTTTGCCTGACTCTGACTAACATGTCTGATCAGGATATTTTGCCTGACCAGACATTAGTCTTCCTTCCCTTATATGCTGCAAAATGTCTTTAACTTGTGACATTCTTCAAATGTCCCTGTTTGTGAAGACCCATCTGGTGATGCTGCCTAATTGTTAGTCTCACATGATAGCACTCAACCATTGTCCTTAATTTGTTCTCCAATGCTTTTGTTAGTGGTCATGTTTCACTAACATAGCACCATACCGGCAGGATGACTGAATTGAAGAGATCCGCACGCAGTCTGTGATTTTTGTAGTATCAACTGCAGTCTTGATGAGGTTGAAGGCAGCCCAACCTGTTCGTCTTCACCTCGCGACTTCTGGCTTCATGTTTTTATTCACATTGAGAAGTTGAATGAGGCAGACATAATCGGCAACATCTTCTAGAGGTGTTTCGCTTATGAGTACAAGGGTTTGGTTCAGCTTACAATATCATCAGCAAATCAGAGGAGATTGAATCGTCAGCCATCTATTTTAATGTCAAGTTCTCTCCAGTCGCTGTCTTATCACTGACTCCAGATAAGCACAAACGATGCAGTTTTGCTATTAATTGCTACTTCGCTGTTAAAGCAATAGAAAGTTCATCTAACAATGAAGGACAAAATGTCACCTTCTCAATATCGTCTTCGTCCACCTCAACAATGTCTCTTGATTCCAACCTAACACGAACACGTCCCTCATGAAGATCGGCGTTCTCCGATTTGAGTAGTGATGCCTCTGAAAAGCCACCACGATGAATAAGCCACACCTTCTCTGTTTCCAGCCATTCCTTGGCCAGCTTGATGTCATCATCCTCAGACCGGGCCTGGTGACAGATTACAAAATTAGAGTATGGAGTCACTATCACAAAAATTAACTTAACGTCTTTATACTGGTTTAGAAGACTGTGCAGAGTCTGTATACAACTAGTTTTATTTACATTACCTTACTCTAAAAGCTTTGCACATACAATCTATTCTTAAAGACACTAATTTCCCCTGCCTACACTACTTCCTGTGGCAATGCAGTTCAAACATTCACCTCTCTCTGACTAAAAAAACATATTTCCTAATATATAATCTGAACCCTTCGTTAGTTAATTTGTAGCTATGCTCTCTTGTTCTTGTAGGTGGTTGTATTTTAAAAAACGTGTTATAGTCTAATTTATCCGTTCCTTTGATTATCTCATAAATCTGTATTGTCACCTCAAATTCTTCTTTTTTCTAGATACTGTAGGCCGGTTTTTCTGAGTCTTTTCTCATAACTGTAATTCTGGAATCCCACTATCAGCTTTGTCGCTCTTTTTTGTATCCTTTCCAGCATGTTTATATCCCCTCTATGATAAGGACTCCACACCTGTACATAGTACTCCAATCTAGGTCTAACTAATGCTTTATATAGTTTGACTAACACTTCCTTGCTCCTATGTTTAAGATTTCTTTTTATAATACCTAACATTGCATTTACCTTTTTCATTGTCACCTGGACTTGTTCACTCACCTTACCTGTACAATCTATTATAACCCCTAGGTCCCTTTCCTTTTCTATCTTTCTAATATTGTTCTCGCCCATTCTGTAATTATGTTTCATATTGGATCTACCCATGTGGATGACCGTATGTTTATCTATATTAAACACTACTGCATAGCTTTGTGTCATCGGAGAATTCTGCAATAATGGATTCCATATCGTTTATATATATATATATATATATCAAGAACAAAATTGGTCCCAAAACTGAGCCCTGTGGCAATCCACTTTTAACTTCACACCACTCAGATTAGTAGAACATTGAGTCACTATCACAAAAATTAGGGGAGTATAGAGTCACTATCACAAAAAAAGAGGGCAATTGAGGCACTATCACAAAAATTAGGGGAGTATAGAGTCACTATCACAAAAATTAGGGGAGTATAGAGTCACTATCACAAAAATTGGGGAGTATAGAGTCACTATCACAAAAATTAGGGGAGTATAGAGTCACTATCACAAAAATTAGGGGAGTATAGAGTCACTATCACAAAAATTGGGGAATATAGAGTCACTATCACAAAAAAAAGAGGGCCATTGAGGCACTATCACAAAAATTAGGGGAGTATAGTCACTATCATAAAAATTAGGGGAGTATAGAGTCACTATCACAAAAATTAGGGGAGTATAGTCACTATCATAAACATTAGGGGAGTATAGAGTCACTATCACAAAAATTAGGGGAGTATAGAGTCACTATCACAAAAAATAGAGAAGTATAGAGTCACTATCACAAAAATTAGAGGGGCATTGAGGCACTATCACAAAAATTAGAGGAACATTAAGTCACTATCACAAAAATTAGGGGAGTATAGAGTCACTATCACAAAAATTAGGGGAGTATAGAGTCACTATCACAAAAAATAGAGGAGTATAGAGTCACTATCACAAAAAATAGAGGAGTATATAGTCACTATCACAAAAATTAGAGGAACATTAAGTCACTATCACAAAAATTAGTGGAACATTGAGTCATTGTCACAATAATGAGGGGAGTATAGAGTCACTATCACAAACAGAATTATAGGAGCATTGCATCACTATTACAAAAATTAGTGGAGTATGGAACAACTATTCATAATTCATTATGGTGATTTCTGTCCTTGATGGAATAACGTTTTGCATGTTAATGGGAAGGAACTTGGGTATTAATGGTAGGAGCACTATTAGCACATGGAGTAGGTAATAGTAGTATATGCCACAGCAGTTGTAGCAACACTACTACCCAATAGTGTTAGCAGCAGTAGTAGTAGTGTTAGCATTTATAGTAGCAGCAGTAGTAGTATTAATAATGATAGTAGTAGCAGATTAGTGGTATCAGCGGCAGTCATAATATTGACAGTAGTAGTAATAGTAGTAGCAGCAACAGTAGTAGTGGTGATAGTAGTGATGGTGGTGGTAGTACTAGTAGTAGTATGTAATAGTAGTAGTTGTAGAAGCAGTAGTAATGGGTAGTAGCAGCAGTAGTAGTAGTAGTGGTAGTAGTCGTAGCAGTAGCAATAGTAGTAGTGGTGGCAGTAGTAGTAATAGTAGCAGCAGCAACAGTCGTAGTAGTAGTTGTGGTAGTAGTAGTAGTTGTAGTAGTAGTGATGGTGGTAGTAGTAGTAGTTGTTGTAGTAGTAGTGGTAGTATTAGTAGTAGTTGCAGAAGCAGTAGTAGTAGTCGTAGCAGCATCAGTAGCAATAGTATAGTGGTGGCAGTAGTAGTAATAGTAGTAGCAGTATTGGTGGTAGTAGCAGTAGTGGTGGTAGTAGTAGTTGTGGTAGTAGTAGTAATGGTTGTAGTAGTAGTAGTTGTAATAGTAATTGTAGTAACAGCAGCAGCAGTAGTAGTAGTGGTAGTAGTCGTAGCAGCAGCAGTAGTAATAGTAGTCGTCGTAGCAGTAGTAGTAGTAGTAGTCATAGCAGCAGTAGTAGTAGTAGTCATAGTAGTAGTCGTAACAGCAGTAGTAGTAGTGTAGTAGTAGTAGTAGCAGCAGTAGTAGTAGTAGTGGTAGTAGTAGTAGCAGTAGTAGTAGTCGTATCAGCAGTAGTAGTAGTAGTAGTAGTAGTAGCAGCAGCAGTAGTAGTAGTAGCAGCAGTATTAACGATAGTGGTTTGCAGTAATGGCTGTAGCGGCAACATGTTCTTTTGAACCCATAATTTCTCCAATGTTTTCTTATTTGTTTTCTTATCTATTCAGGAGAGACGCCTCACTCTTTTTTATAACCACATTTCAGTGGTATCAATACACTTCCTCCAAACTTCTGTTCAGTGTCAAAGTTTCAGCGCCATACAGTAATGACGCGACGAGTGGGCACAATTAGATCCCGCTCATTTTAAATGTGCCAGTTACTTGTTTGAATTTCAATAACATGTCTCATGTTGGTGACAGCCGATTTGGTCATCCGTATTCTCTAAGCCTAGTTGCACGAATGCATCCTGTTTCCGGGACAAGCACTTGTAGGCGGAATATACTTAACTTAACGTCTTTATTCTGGTTTAGAAGACTCCGCAGAGTCTGTATACAACCAGTTTCATTTACATTACCTTGCTCTAAAAGCTATGCACATCCAATCTATTCTTAAAGGCACTAATTTTTCCCTGCCTCTACTACCTCCTGTGGTAATGCATTCCAATCATTCACCACTCCCTGACTAAAAAAATATTTCCTAATATCTAATCTGGACCTCTCTTTAGTTAATTTGTAGCTATGTCCTCTTGTTCTTGTGGGTGGCTGTATTTTGAAGGGAAAAAAATTGTTATAGTCTAATTTATCCATTCCTCTGATCATCTTTTAAACCTGTAATAAGTCACCTCGAATTCTTCTCTCTTCTAGACACCGTAGGCCGGTTTTTTTAGTCTTTCCTCATAACTGTAATTATGGAATCCCCTTATCAGCTTTGTCGCTCTTTTAAAAAAAAAATCTTTCCAGCATGTTTATATCCCCTCTATGATTAGGACTCCACACCTGTATACAGTACTCCAATCTGGCTTGGCTTGGCTTCGTTCGTTCTCAATCTCCCACTACCAAATCCTGAAAGGGCTTAAGTAGTAGAATGTAGTCCAGAGAACGGAATACACTGTGTCGTAGTTTATAGATTGACAGCGATATTTGCACCTTTTGGTCTAACACATCCGACTTCAGCAAAGCATTTTTTGAGTACCGGGTTAGTATTTCCTCCTCGATCCCTTCCCCTTAGCCAGTCTGCCCTGCTGCAGCCTGTTATCCAGGATCACCGCGTGGAGGTGTAGAAGGGTCTTGACAGCTCTGGTTCGCTGGCCCTGACGCTAGCAGTCAGCTATGTCAGCTCATGCGCTGCTCCGCATCTTGATCCCGTACTCCAATCTACGTCTAACTAATGCGTTATATAGTTTGACTATCACTTCCTTGCTCCTATGTTTAATATTTCTTTTTATCATACCTAACATTGCATTTGCCTTTTTCACTGCTACCTGAACTTGCTAACGCACCTTACCTGTATGATCTATTTTAACCCCCAGGTACCTTTCCTTATCTATATTTTTAATATGGACTCGATCTGGTGAGTGCTGTCTTTAGGAGGTTGTGCAACAGCGTGTGGGATCGGAGGGTCTTAGCCTTGATACGAAACTCAAAATCTACCAAGCCGTAGTGCTCACCACCCTTCTGTTTGCCAGTGAGACATGGACTGTGTACAGAACGTGTGCTAGGAAAATAAACCACTCCCATACAAGCTGCCTCCGTAGTTTGTTGAGAATACAATGGCATGATAGGGTACCAGCCATCTAGATCCTCATTAAGGCAAACATACCGAGCATCTACACACTGCAGAAGATTCAGATCAGGTAGGCCGGTCGCATCGTGCGCATGCCAGACAACCGCATTACCAAACAACTAATGTATGGCGAGCTGAAAGAGGGCCTGCGCCTGGTCGGTGGACAAAAAAAGCGCTTCAAATACTCTCTTAGAGTATCTATGACACCTGTCAACATCTATACAAACTCATAGAGGGGGGCCTGGCAAAGGACCGCCTGGCGTGGCGTAGAACCACCATCAGAGGCGCTTCCATTGCCGAAGAACGCCGAATCTACGAGAAAACGTACTTTGCGAAAAGACAAACAAACTGGATACGTGGAATGGTATTCTGTGCCAGAATTGGACTTTACAGTCACCTCCGGACTCACCGGTAAGGTGCAACACAACAAGCATGGCTGCTATTGTCATCATCGCTTGTGATGGACAGCCATTATTATTATATTAAGCTGACCGTCACAAGCAGTCAGCTACGAGTATAAGTTGCTGACTGATTTCTCGTTCACTACAAATTCGACCCCAAAGATAACCAATCAATCAAAGCCCGTCGCTCCTTTAGGCGTACAGTCCATTGACAACATCCCACCAGCATGTACGGTCCTGGACTGCTCTTTCTGCATCTCTCTGTGTGTCATCATCTAATCCTAGTTCATTCTCACATCATCTTCTCCGTGTATTTTTGGGTTATCAGCCGTGGAGCTTCCTTGCGGATTTCACTCCACTGCGTCATTCTTCTCGTTTCCAAAGGCCCTTACTTTCCAATGCCATTTGCTTTTGCTTTGGTCTCAATGTTTTCATAACCAGCGTAGTTGTTTATTTTTAAGTTGGTGGTCGACCCTAACCTAACCTAACTCTAAGTTGGGCATGTTTAGTCTATTCCCTCTCTCATGACCTAGTCAGCCTGGGTGACTCTACTGGAAGCTTTCGCCTTAACTCCTGGGATCATTGAGACATGCAAGCTTCTTCACCATTTCAAGGTAGCGGAATCGAGAGAACAATATAGAACGCTTCACAAATTTGCGTGTCATTATTGCGCAGGAAAGATAAACACTGACCACTAATTATTGGTGCTACCTGGTACTGGGTGATGAGAATCCATAGTCCCTTAGCAATAGTTTTTTTATTTGATCGTTCTATGCGTCTCTCTTTTTGGCGTTTCATTTTTTTGGTATTTAATTTGATTTTTTTTTAAGTTCGTAAAATCGCCATTACTGTTTCCGTTCATAAAGCGCCTGTACGCCTAAATTATACGGGTATTCCCGACAAAATAAATGGTAAGGTGAGCATCATCTCTATCATGTTCGCCCAGTATGTCCATCGCGGCATCCTCTGTATAGTATGATCTCAGACATCAAGGGATCAATAATCAAGAGACGGGCGTCATAACTTAACGTCTTTATACTGGTTTAGAAGACTCTGCAGAGTCTGTATACTTCTTCTTCTTCATTCGTTCTCAATCTCCCACTACCAAACCCTAAAAGGGCTTAGGTAGCAGAATGTAGTCCAGAGAACGGAATGCGTTGTGTCGTAGTTTACAGCTTGGCTGCAATATTTGCACCTTTCAGTCCAACACATCCGACTTCAGCCAGCATTTTTTGAGTACCGGGTTAGCATTCCCTCTTCGATCCCTTCTCCTTAGCCAGTCTGCCCTGCTGCAGCCTGTTATCCAGGATCGCCGCGTGGAGGTGTAGAAGGGTCTTGGCAGCTATGGTTCGCTGACCACTACAGCTCATGCGCTGCTCAGCATCTTGATCCCGAGTCTGTATACAACCAGTTTCATTTATATTACCTTGCTCTAAAAGGTATGCGTATCCAATTTATTCTTAAATGCATTAATTGTCCCTGCCTTCACTACCTCCTTTAGCAATGCATTCCAAGCATTCACCATTCTCTGACTTTTTAAATTGTTATTTGTGTGTGCTTGCCTCACTAGTTTCTACTGGCGGAGGCGCGCCTATTCCACCCCAGACCGTAGTCAACTGTGCGATATTAAGACGCATAAACTAGTGCTTGGATGTATGTGTACATCTGTATGTACCTATGCTTGGTTTGTGCGCTCTCAGAAGACAGCTCAACCAAAGTGCAATGGAACGGACTCACCCTGAGGGCGCGTGTGAAAGTTGTGCAAGAGTGTGATTGTAGTACAGAGTCAAATGAAACCACTCTCTGACTAAATAAATATTTCCTAATATCTAATCTGGACATCTCTTTAGTTAATTTGTAGCTATGCCCTCTTGTTCTTGTGGGTGGCAGTATTTGGAAAAAAAAACTTGTTATAGTCTAATGTATCCATTCCTCTGATCATCTTATAAACCTGTATTAAGTCACCTCGAATTCCTCGCTTTTCTAGACACCTTAGCCGGTTTTTTTAGTCGTTCCTCATAACTGTAATTCTGGAATCCCACTATCAGCTTTGTCGCTCTTTTTTTATTCTTTCCAGCATGTTTTTCTCCCCTCTACGATAAAGACTCCACACTTGTACACAGTACTCCAATCTAGGTCTATCTAATGTTTTATACAATTTGCCTTCTGCTTCTTTGCTCTTATGTTTAATATTTCTTTTTATCATACCTAACATTGCATTTGCCCTTTTCACTGCTACCTGAACTTACTCACTCACCTTACCTGTATGATCTATTATAACCCCTAGGTCCCTTTCCTTATCTATCTTTCTAATATGGTCATGAATGGCACAGGTAGAGAAAACAATCGGATAAGCCACACCTGCCGAGGTGATGGCCAGGGGAAAAGAATGGGTCCACACTGATGATAGAATGATAGAGTACCAGTGTCATAACCTTAGGCAAGGAATGCAGATAATGGGGCAACGGGAGATCAGAGCACGAGGTGAATCAGATGATAAATGCGATCATGATAGTGATGCCGTCATCAACACCGACGGATCGGTGATGCGTGCCAGAACGACATCAGGCTGGGACTTCTCGTCTAGACTGAGAGGACATATCGTTGCTGAGCAGAGTGGGGCATACACGCCAACAACCTCCAGTTTGAGAATGGAGATAGAAGATGTGACCTCAGCGTTGAGATGGCTATCTGAGACTTCTTTAACAAGGACAATCATCGTGACTGACGCGCGAGCCGTACTTCAGAAGGTACAGAAGGGATGGCTTAGGTACGAGTAGATAGCAGCTGTTGAAGCCTCAAACCTCCAGGGGTTGACATGGATCTACTGTCCTAATCATGCCAGAGTTTAGAGCAACAAAAGAGCTGGCGTCCTGCCTTCACAAGCTCCCATCATGGGCACGTTAGTGATGGATAAAAGTGACATTTTGAAATCAATCAATGACCGCCTGCTGGATGAGGACACCACAATAGATGAATCAGCAATCCACAGACAGCAAAGTTTCGACATCAACTGAGGTTCGAGCGGAGTGGGGCATATGAGAGGACGGAGTAGGAGAGTGTGAAACCACCAAGCTAGTGACCATCAGCATCCAGACCCTGTACCATGTGCTGAGAGACAGCACCTATGGGTATGCCCGAAATGCAGTCACGTCGATTCTTAGAAGCAGAAACAGCGTCATGATGACCACTCTCTCTGTTCAGCCATGTGGCCAATTATTTCCAGTTGCTCTGTCCGCTGAAATGGGTGACTTGCGCTGTGATTTGGATTAAAGTGAGAAAGTGTTACGCAACACCACTCTCTCGTCCTGAGCTACCTTTGGCCAGTGGCAAGACATTGTCGAGACAACTAGATGCAGATTTTTCCTCAGGTTTTGCTGCCAAAGTCTATCCTGTAAACAGGTATCCCGCAAGGTAGAGGGTTGTGTGACATCCAATAGGTTGGGAATGTAAGGTGACTAGGACTAAATCTCTCTGTTCATAACAGATGGCACAAGAAACTGTGAGTACTAAATAATGTTGAAGATATTCGCAAAGTGTTGTCACATAGTGACAGATGCACTATGATTAATCTGGCTTCCATGAAACCCACAGGAGGAAACAGATGAAATCTAGCCAAATTGTGATGATGTGCATGAACCAAATATACAGGCAAAAGACATTTCATCAATGGCAAAGATAACTAGTCGATCGTTGCTGGTAATTCACATGCGCCACCTTGATTATGAAATGTCATACGATATAAGGATGACAAGCATCACAGACATGGTAATCAGCGTTACAGTAGACAACCATATGTTCATATCAAATGTTACAGGGAAATTATAAATATATTCATTCGGCTTAACACAAGAAGATACCATTACATAGCATTGGGCTGAAGGGTAAGAGCATAAATGCGGCTAGCTCTGTAATTACAACATCTTTAAAGACAAACTATTAATAGTCAGTTTCCACCAGGATTTCTAGGGAAAAAGAATAAAAGCCACTTACAGCGGCAGTCACTCAATGGTGTCTATAACCGGTGTTACAGGGGCAGTAGCTTAATGGTTCTAAGACTGGTGTTACAGGGGCAGTAGCTCAATGGTGTCTATGACTGGTGTTACAGGGGCAGTAGCTCAATGGTGTCTAAGACTGGTGTTACAGGGGCAGTAGCTCAATGGTGTCTATGACTGGTGTTACAGAGGCAGTAGCTCAATGGTGTCTAAGACTGATGTTACAGGGGCAGTAGCTCAATGGTTCTAAGACTGGTGTTACAGGGGCAGTAGCTCAATGGTGTCTATGACTGGTGTTACAGGGGCAGTAGCTCAATGGTGTCTAAGACTGGTGTTACAGGGGCAGTAGCTTAATGGTTCTAAGACTGGTGTTACAGGGGCAGTAGCTCAATGGTGTCTATGACTGGTGTTACAGGGGCAGTAGCTCAATGGTGTCTAAGACTGGTGTTACAGGGGCAGTAGCTCAATGGTGTCTATGACTGGTGTTACAGAGGCAGTAGCTCAATGGTGTCTAAGACTGCTGTTACAGGGGCAGTAGCTCAATGGTTCTAAGACTGGTGTTACAGGGGCAGTAGCTCAATGGTGTCTATGACTGGAGTTACAGGGGCAGTAGCTCAATGGTGTCTAAGACTGGTGTTACAGGGGCAGTAGCTCAATGGTTCTAATACTGGTGTTACAGGGGCAGTAGCTGAATGGTGTCTATGACTGGTGTTACAGGGGCAGTAGCTCAATGGTGTCTAAGACTGGTGTTACAGGGGCAGTAGCTCAATGGTTCTAATACTGGTGTTACAGGGGCAGTAGCTGAATGGTGTCTATGACTGGTGTTACAGGGGCAGTAGCTCAATGGTGTCTAAGACTGGTGTTACAGGGGTAGTAGCTCAATGGTGTCTAAGACTGGTGTTACAGGGGTAGTAGCTCAATGGTGTCTATGACTGGTGTTACAGGGGCAGTAGCTCAATGGTGTCTAAGACTGGTGTTACAGGGGCAGTAGCTCAATGGTTCTAAGACTGGTGTTACAGGGGCAGTAGCTCAATGGTGTCTATGACTGGTGTTACAGGGGCAGTAGCTCAATGGTGTCTAAGACTGGTGTTACAGGGGTAGTAGCTCAATGGTGTCTAAGACTGGTGTTACAGGGGTAGTAGCTCAATGGTGTCTAAGACTGGTGTTACAGGGGCAGTAGCTCAATGGTGTCTATAACCGGTGTTACAGGGGCAGTAGCTCAATGGTGTCTAGGATTGAAACAGGTGAGAAACAGGGTTGCAAAATGTCTCCTCTGCTATTCGGAGGGGAGATAGACTGGGTTATGCAACCTTCCACACTCAACATGATAAACCCCTTGAGGACCTGGATTTAGCAATTCTGCAGGTTTACTGGCACTTCTGAATCCTAATATAAAAGAAGTGCAGAAGAAGATAGACCAACTCTACAACATAGCCAAACAGATGTTATGTTATGGCCTTTTTCGTCTTGACAGACAGTCAGTAAGCTAGTCTGTTGTAGAGATGGCGGTGGGAGCATCTGTCCTGGAGGGACATCAACTTTCGTGGCTGAGTTTGCCGATTCTTGATTGACAGGGGACGACAGCAGCCTAAACATAAAAATTTTGATTGGTGCGGTGTAGGCTCCTTTCTTTTGTGTCGCTTGTCTTCCATCCTTGCTCTGATGCCGCGATGCCCGTTCTCAAGGTCGCTCTCCATGTAGCTTTATCCTCTGCAATTTCCTCCCAAGTATTTGGATTGATCGTGAAATTGTTCCAAACAGAAAGGGCTTGAAATAAATGCTTCCACAACTAAAAGCATGAAAAACACTCACAGGGGGCGAAGTTTAGCTCAATAGTCAGGTGATACAGAAAGTTGAAAACTTCACCAATTTGGGTAATAAAATTACACAAAATGGGGATGTTGTGCAGCAAATTCTCACTCGAATTGTCTTGGCTTCAACTGTCTTCAACCAATTAATGAATATTTGGAGATCTACATCACTGAGTAGATGTGTCAAGCCTAGGACACTTCTCTAGTGTCATCTCAGTGCTCACCCATGGTTGCGACAGCTGGAAAATGAAAAATATGCTTGAAAATAGATTGAACGCATTTGAAAATAAATGCTTTAAATGCCTATTATGCATTGGCTGGAAAGAATACTTGACTACTGAGCAAGTACGATTACATCCCAACCAAAGTTATTTTGAGCGTACACTGGCGTAGACTATCTGGTATTCTAACAGCTCAGCAATTTGATCTTGATGACCCGTTCCTTAGTGTAGCTGCGGGTCCCAACTTCGTCTCCAGTGGACCTTGTTTTGGGACACGGAAGACCAATGCATGGTAAGCCCTCCTTCGGAGGCATCTCGGATGTTGTTATGCACAGCAAGGGAGTCTGACCAACACATTGGAGATCTTCCCCGCGGTATCTATTTACCTCGGGGGTACTAGATTGCTGTCACTGTGCTCCATCGACCATCGTTTCGTCGCAACATGTGACCTGCGCATCTATGTTTTTCCTTGTCCGCACAGATTACCGCATCATTCACCAAGAACAATCGTCATATGTCGGAATTGTGGAGCTTTTGTATACCTTGGTTCCTGAGAGTGATACCGACCAAGCGTATCTCAAGAGATGCCTGGGTCACTCTCAATGTGTCCTTCAGGGATTTTGTCAGTGTCCATGTCTCAGCACTGTAGCCCATAGCAGGGAGCACTTTGGAATTGAAGAGAAAGGCTTGTAGGTTCTGGTCTTGGCAACCGTCCAGGACCAAGATAATAGACGAGAAGGCTACCCATCCCAGGTTTCAGATTATTCTCCATATTGAGAAGGCGTCCAAAATAGATGTACTCATTGACATCCTCTAGTTGAACCGAGGAAGACTGGATCACAATTAGACTAAATGGCTTGGCTTCGTTCTCAATCTCCCGCTACCAAACCCTGACATGGACCTAAGTAGCAGAATGTAGTCCAGAGAACGGAATGCGTTGTGTCGAAGTTTACAGCTTAATTGTGATATTTGCCCCCTTCGGTTCAACACATCCGACTTCAGCAAGCATTTTTTGAGTACTGGGTTAGCATTCCCTCTTCGATCCCTTCTCCTTAGCCAGTCTGCCCTGCTGCAGCCTGTTATCCAGGATCACCGCGTGGAGGTGTAGAAAGGTCTTGGCAGGTCTGGTTCGCTGGCCCTGATGCTAGCAGTCAGCTATGGGTTGCTGACCACTGCAGCTCATGCACTGCTCAGCATCTTGATCCCCAATTGACGAAATGATTACGCAACACTTTCGTCTTCAAGGTATATTTCTATTGGAGGATAGAGGCCCTTTATTAACATTTACGTATTTTGATGTTGTTACGGATCCGGCAGCTTCCGGACTCTCGACCTTCGACCTAATGCCATGTAATGGTATCTACATGTGTTTATCAGCTGTTGTCTAGTGCCATACAAAGTGTTCCATGTATCTGGCCACGGAGGAAGAAGCATTTTCCTAAAATCATTGAGCGCTGATGCCCAACGGTTACATATGGGTGTATACACAGTTGACACTCAGAAGTCCATTGTGATTGGATTCTGTTCAGGTGTTTGTTTAGTGGGATGTGTTTTGTTCTCAGTTGGAAAATGGTGCCCTGATTGTTCCTTGTGAGTTGATTTACACTGTCACTTGGACTGGGACTTGCCATATATCTGTAGACCTCCCTTCCCATGTTTCCCATGGCCCATCTGTTCAGCCAAGTTTCTTTGTTTGCTGCTATTATGAGCTGTTTGTAACATTGTTGCTGTGTGTGGCTATTCTTGTCTTGATTCCTCCTTTGCTAGTCTGTCTGCCTTATCATTGCCAGGTGTGCTTGAGTGTCCAGGGATCCACTGCAGAACTATTTTGACAGCACTGGAAGTGATAATGTGGTCAATGTTTAGAGATATAAAATACTCACCCCTGGCTTGTACCTAAAGATACTAGCAGTCTTGAACATGTCACTTTTTGCGGTGTCATCCATGACACCATCTCGATAAGGCCTCACACTCAGTTCGATGAGCTCTTGCATAGGTTGAACTTTCAGTGTGATTGTGTCCGAAGAATGTTTGACGATTTCAGCTATTTCATCCCTTGATAGATTCTCTATGTTCTGCCCATTGACCTAACAGCAAAAGTAGCAGTTCTGAATTACATGTTCATATCAGAACAGAAGAGATTCATAACATAGAATTTCAGAATAATAACATAAATGTAAAGTACAAAGTAAAGATCCTGTTTCACGTCATGTGGCATATGGGAAATATGGTGTTAGGCCCATATTATTTTGTAACCCACGGCACATAGTGCATGGCACATAGTCAGCATCATGTCGGCCGCCTTTACTACTCACATTTTTTCTGGTACCCAATTTCTGTGGTTGGGTTGACCACACTAGCAGGTTTACGATCGCAGAAAACACCCTGCACCAACTGGGGATTGAACCCTGATCACTTGACTGGTAAGCCAGTACACTAACCACTGCCTTACCACAACCCTCATAATAACATAGAATACTGTAAAAAGTGAAAATGCGCAGGATTCTGATGCTGTCATATATACCAGCGGACTTGTGGTAAGGAAGCTGGTTGGGACTTTTCAGCTAAAGTGAGTGAGAGACCGGGTTGATGATGAGAGGAGCAGTGCATACTTGACAACGTCCAGTATCAGAATGGAGATGAGGCTCTGAGGTGGATGGCTATCTGGGACCTCTTTAATAAGAGCATAGTTGATTGTAACTCTCAATCCGTGTTTCAGAAGGTGCAGAAGGGCTGGCTGTGGCATGAGTGAAAAAGGGACATATAGCCATTGAACCTCGGAGATCTTGTGTGTATATACTGTCCTGGCAATGCTGAGGTTTGTAGGGATCAAATAGCTGACATCCTGGCCAGTTAAACCAATAACAGAACTAAAGACCAAAGACATTAAATTCACCTAAGGTAAATGATAAATGCATGATAAAACAATAAATCATCATCATCAGTGCCATAACTTAGAAAGTCGTTGAGGTACCGTTATTGGAGTTTGTAGTACCAGCTCCCACCATACAACAATGGTGTGTCTTGGGCCGTTACACACGTGATGGAGCCCATCTCTCTCCAGGTGGCATTTCATTACAGTTGTGTCTAATGTCATACAACAAAGCTGACACTGTCTTCAGCTAGGGCGAATGGCGCCAATCTCATGAAATTCAGCCGTGGGAACTAGACCGTGAAATATGACACATGTTTTAGCGTAGTGATATTCATATAGCGGATGTCCATTCCAGGATAATCGAACGGGAAAAACACACAAAACGAACGAATTAAGCACTCCAAATGGAAAAAAACAACATGTTTCCTAGAACACAAGTGAAAATCATTGACTAGTGTGAATTCCCGGCAAATCCATGGTCTGGCGGCATCTATAATGAACTAAAACAGAAGAGCAATGTAGACCTGCAGCCAGTTATGGCGCCATCTTTGCTGCTCTTTTAAACAATAAATAGTTGCAATGAAATTGACATAAACCACTGTAATCCTGTAATCCTGTAATCCTGTAATACTGTAATCCTGTAATCCTGTAATACTGTAATCCTGTAATCCTGTAATACTGTAATCCTGTAATGCTGTAATCCTGTAATCCTGTAATACTGTAATCCTGTAATACTGTAATCCTGGTATTCATTCAGGCATGTTATGTGCCCTATGCCAGATAGCCAAATCTTTGTCTTTTGCCTTTAATTACCATGCCAGATCGCATTTATCAAATACTGTTGTTACCAATAGGCTGAGTATGTGCCTTGAGCCCTGAATTTGGGAAGTGTATGGGGAGGTTTGGAAGAAGTAACAGCTGCCTAATTTCTCATAGCTATAAAATCTTAATATGAACATGAAGAAAACCAAACTCCTTAAATGCAACAATGAACCAACCATGCTCGAGAGCAGTTGGAAGTAGTGGATACCTTGACTTATTTGGGCAGCACAATCGACACATCAAGAGGTACAGACGCAGATGTAGGGACCAGAATTAGAAAGGCAAGAAGGATATTTCTGACACTAAACAACTTATGGAGATTCAGAGAAATCAAGATTTGCACTAAAGAAAATATTGAATGCCAGTGTCAGTCAAGTCGGTGTTGCCGTATGTCGCGGAAACATAAAGAACGACCAAGGCCATGCAACAAAGACTCCAGTCCTTTGTTAACAGATAACTAAGAAGGATTATGAGCATAAATTGTGGCAGGACATGGTGAGCAATGAAGACCTATGGGAAAGCAACAAATCACAATCACTGGAAAACAAATTAAGTGAAGAAAATGGGGTTCGATAGGACATACGCTACAGAAGGCACCATCTAACATAGCCAGGCAGGCTTTTACATAGAATCCTCCAAGGAAGGGAAAGAGAGGTAAATCCAAAATAAAAATCCACGGAAAAGGCATGTGAGAAGGAAGTAGTGTTAAATTATTACACCTGGAGAGTAACGGAACCGCGAGGGGCGGCAGGCTATGATTGATTGATGATGTTTAAGGTCAGCCCCATGGCAACAATGCAGTCGGGGATGAAGATAACTCTTCATGTACTAAGCCACAGCCTATGTGGGGTGGGTGGGCAGTTCCCTTCCTTGCTGTTTTTACCTTCCCCAACTCGTAAATAAACTACATAGAAGAGATCAAGGTACCTTCTTTCAGTTCCGAATAGGACACACCAGTCAATAGCCACTTGAACCGCATCAATCTCTTGCACCTGCCCTTGTGCAGACATTGCTCTCACCCTGATGAAACAGTTAGACACCTACTCATTGGGTACAAGGTGCTTGCGGACATGAGGAAAAGATTCTTACAAGCACTGCCGACAATTGCCAACACACTCTACGGAGCAGTGAAACAACTGAAGAAGACCTGCATCTATATAAGAATGGGTGTTGGGCTGTCCAGATCAGGCTTGCTCAGCAGCTATTGGAAAGCAACAACAACATCTTCCCCAACTCATGTCAAGTACCCATTTACAGCTGAGTGATTGGAAGACCTGTTGTACCAGGCACGAACCACAGCCCGGATATTCTTTTCAGACCATCCATGAACTCGAACCCTGGCACACTGTAATCCCAGTCTAGTAAGCCAGCTCACTGTCGACTATGCAAAATGCTCCACATCAATTGATTGATAGGGAACATTGGTTCTATATATTCTCTTTTTCATGGGCTAAGATACCATCTATTCAACAAACTATGGATAGGAACTACGAGCAGGTATAACCATGACACTGATAGAATGTTACAAAAGTGCCGTACAACAGAAAAAGTGCATACAGACAGCACAAGCCCTTTGGAGATAGCAATAACCTCAGACTGACCAATGCTATCATCAGAAATATTTCACCAAGTGGTCCACCAGGGTCTTTGTCTATGACAAGGACAAGAACAGCACCACTGCCCCACAGAGGGCATGTCATAAGAGGGGACTGTATAACAACAGGGCCAAGGTTAGGTTGTTTGTTTAGAGCAGTATAGATGGTGCCTAAGAGGATGTAGATCTACTTTGCTCTAGTGTTTGAGTCTATTAAGATGAACTTGCACATCGGTTAACCAACCTCCGCGACACTTATCCCAACACAGCAGAGTAATAAGCTGCTCGAGCCTAGCCTGCTAAGCAGTAAATCATCCAGCTGGCTACATACAACTTACGCCAGAGCTTGAACCTGCACATGGGCATTCGCCCTTAAAGAAGTACAGGTCGACTAAGAATAAGATATATTAAAGTTAAAAGTGTTGTTGTTGTTTGCGAATGCCCACAATGAGTTACTCTTTTGTGCGCCATGAAAAATACATTAAGTGGCAGGTTGCAGTAGCTTTCCTCACATCAGTCCTCGAGGCGGTTATGCTTTGCTTGGCTTTATCTGCGTGTTACTCACTACTACAGGGATCATGTCAGTCCCTCACCTTGTTAGCCAGGCTGTCATAACAGCAGCCCGTTTCCAGGTAGAACTACTAGGAAGCTGAGATGAGGGTCTTGGTCAGTATGTTTTGCCTGACCATGACTAATATGTCTGATCAGTTTATTTTGCCTGACCAGACGTCAGTCTTCCTCCCCAAGTTAATGTGTAGGAAAAATAAATATCTACTGCCCAATAGCTTTCATTTTCTTAGCCATTGCACTTTTAGCAATGCTGTTAATGACAGGTATTGAGGACCCACTATACACAACAATTAATGATAGATATTGAGGACCCACTGTACTTAACAATTAATAACATATTGAGGACCTACTGTACATACCAATGAATAACAGATGTTGAGGATCCACTGTTCATACCAATTAATAACAGATGTTGAGGACCCACATAACAATTAACAACAGATATTGAGGACCCACTGTACTTAACAATTAATAACAGACATTGAAGACCAACATAATAATTAACAGCAGATATCGAGGACCCACTGTACATAACAATTAATTATATATTTTGAGGACCCACTGTGCATAGCAATTAATTTCAGATTGAGGACCCACTGTGTATAATATAAAGAAGTATCGGACTCACCTCAACTAACTTATCCCCAGGTATAAGACCTGTTTGTGAACTGTGTAACCCGCTTCCAGGCTCAGCAAAAGTAACGGCACGAGAGGAACCACCTCTACGTCCTGGAATCAAACCTTTACGAAGACTAAACCCAAATCCTCCAGAATGCATTCTCTGTATTCGTATCTCTCTAATCCTCTGTGGCTTGGGTGGAATGATGACTGGTAGTTTAAGGCTAGACTCAAATGGTTTGGATTTGATGTCATCTTCCTCAGAAATTAAATCACTTATTGATGCAGATAGTGTACTTAGGGATGTGCATGATATGATATCTTGATCTTTCTGTGTTAGAACTGTGCTCTTTTTGGAAGAGACTTGCTCTATGAAGAATTCTTCATTCTGTCTAGTGTTTTCTTCCAATAATTTGGGATCATCTATAGGGACAGGTGCAAGAGGCAGCTGTATGTCCACCTTCCCTTTCAAGATGCTCTTCATTGCTGGTTTAGGCAAATCTGCAGGTGGTACTTCCTTGTTTGAAGTAGATGAAGACAATGGTAGGTCAGTAAAGGGCTGAGGTACGGGTAATGGTTCAGCTTCCTCGGTTGGGCTAGACTCTACCAAAGATAATTTCTCTGCAATATCTTCTCTTCCAGACAACGGTGGTTGGTCCGTAGAGAGATGAGGCTTGGATAATGGTTCAACTTCCTTGGTTTGGATAGACTGTGCCAAAGATGATCTTTCCGCATTATCTTCACTTCCAGATGGATCTGGCTGGTTCGAAGAGTGATGGGAGCTGTATTTCTTGTTTTTGTCACTGAATCTTCTTAACAAGCTTCGCTTTATTCCCTGAAGTCTGGAATTCTCTTCCTGGGTCACATTCTGTCTCTCTTTCTTCTCTTTGCCTTTTTTCTCTTGCTTTTCATCTTTTTTATTTTTCTCATGTTTCTCCTTTTTTTCTTTGTCCTTATCTTTTTTCTTAAAATGGAACATGTTTAGCGTTTGTCGTTGTTGTGTTTCAGAATGGGCTCAGCTTTGTTTCCTGTAAAGTGAAATTAAACACCAATTGCATGAGATGGAAAAGAAATCCTATTAAGGTATTAACAATGGACAATGTGTTATGCTTCTGAAACATGAAACACTTACAAAAGCAATAGAGAACAAAACGTGAGTGACATTGGCCTCTCTTGAGAGAAGATTGGTCGATCTTATTCTTCGTAACCAGCACGTGCAGAATTTCTAAAATCCTGACCTACAGCAATTATTATTGGCGAGCAAGGGAGATGTCAAATATATAATTATCATTGGCGAGCAAGGGAGATGTCAAATATATAATTATCATTGGCGAGCAAGGGAGATGTCAAATATATAATTATCATTGGCGAGCAAGGGAGATGTCAAATATATAATTATCATTGGCGAGCAAGGGAGTTGTCAAATATTTCTCTGATAGACTTTATTTATTTTATTTTTTTCGATCATCCTGTTTCCTAAGGCGGAGTGCGATGTACTGTGTTTTGCACCATATGACCCAGTGCATCCACTTTCACCACACATTTAAAAAGGGGTTTACATTCCACATGGGTACAACCTTGGCAGCTGATGAATCTAAACACATGGAAGTTTGGTTTCCGAATCGTACGCCAAGCCAATAACTACTTCACTATGCCCCCCCCCCCCCCATATCCCCATATTCCAACATCCCACATGCACGGTCCCGGACTGCTCTTTCTGCCTCTCACCAGGTGTAATCCTTTAATTTTAGTTCCTTCTCTCATTCTTCTCGCCATGTATTTGTTGGTCTACTTCTCTCACCCTCTTCCCTTGATTCCATGCAAGAGTCTGTCTGGCTATGTTGAACTATGCCTTCCACAGTGTAAGTTGAGGAACTGTTTGGCTCAAGTGACCATTAAATCATCCGTTGGGATCTTATTGCAGGGAAAGAAGTAAACATAAACACGCAAACATACGACTACTCTAAGGCAGATGTTAAGAGGATGAAAGAGGCAGCGAACCACATAATCTGGAAAGATATTGTCGTAGGAACAGATGTTGCACAGGAGTGGGAAAGTTTTAAAACAATTCTAGAAACGCTAAAAGAGGAATGTGTTCCATGTAGGGAGGTAAACCCAAAGCGTAAAAAGTGGATAACTAGATTTGTAGTGAAATGTAGAGAGCGAAAAATAAAGCATTGAAAAAATATATAGAGGCAGGAAAATCAAAAGAAACATATGTAAAATATTTGGAAAAGCAGAACATATCTCAGAAAGCGAATAAAACAGCAAAAATAGACTTTGAAAAAAAAACTTGCTCAGAGGATCAAGACTGACAGTAAAAGCTTCTTCTCTTATGTTAGAAATAAACAAAGAACGAAAGACAAAGTAGGCCCTCTCATAGACAATACAGGGAAAATAATAAGTGAGAATAGGGAGGCAGCTAATCTGCTCAATCAGTACTTTGGCACAGTCTTCACAAAAGAGGACTGCTCCAAGATCCCAGAGCCTATAGATATTTTTCAAAGAGACATGGATACAGCGGGATTAAGATCAATCTGTATTACAGAGGAAATGGTTTTTAAAAAATTGGAGGGGTTGAAAGTGAATAAATGTCCAGGTCAAGATGGTATTCATCCAAAATTGCTGTATGAAATTAGAGACCAACTAGCAAAACCATTGGCTATATTATGTTCTCAATCACTGACAAAAGGGATTGTTCCACGGGATTGGAAAGATGCAGAAGTGATACCCTTATTCAAAAAAGGCAAAAAATCAGATACAGAAATTATAGACCGGTGAGTTTAACGAGCATAGTCTGTAAATTGTTAGAGTCAATAATCAAAGAAAACATTGTAATGCATTTAGACAAATTTAATCTAATTAGAAATAGTCAGCATGGGTTTACTAGAGGGAGATCATGCTTAACAAATCTATTACAATTCATGGAGGAGGTTACTAAAATCATAGATAAAGGGGAGCCAGTGGATGTTATTTATCTAGACTTTGCAAAGGCCTTTGATAGAGTACCTCATCAAAGATTATTTCGAAAGTTAAAATCACATGGAATAGGTGGGGAAGTTGACAAATGGATTGAAAATTGATTAACGGGAAGAAGGCAGAGGGTGGGCATAAATAAGGAGTACTCTGAGTGGTGTGAAGTGAAAAGTGGTGTGCCACAGGGCTCGGTTTTGGGACCAATTTTGTTCTTGATATATATAAATGATTTGGACATTGATATGAGATCCATGATTGCAAAATTTGCTGATGACACAAAACTATGCAGTAGTGTCTCATCTAAAGCGGAAGTGGATATATTGATGTCGGATTTAGATAAAATTCGAGAATGGTCTGTAAGCTGGCAAATGGAGTTTAATGTAGATAAATGTACAGTCATCCACATGGGTAGATCCAATATGGAACATAATTACAGAATGGGAGAAAACAATATTAGAAAGATAGATAAGGAAAGGGACCTAGGGGTTATAATAGATCATACAGGAAAGGTGAGTGAGAAAGTTAAGGTAGCAGTGAAAAAGGTATGATAAAAAGAAATATTAAACATAGGAGCAAGGAAGTGATCGTCAAACTGTATAAAGCTTTAGTTAGACCTAGATTGGAGTACTGTGTACAGGTGTGGAGTCCTTATCATAGAGGGGACATAAACATGCTAGAAAGAATACAAAAAAGAGCGACAAAGATGATAGTGGGATTCCAGAATTACAGTTATGAGGAACGACTCAGAAAAACCGGCCTACAGTGTCTCGAAGAGAGAAGAATTCGTGGTGACTTAATACAGGTTTATAAGATGATCAGAGGAATCGATAAATTAGACTATAACAAGTTTTTTAAAATACAGCCACCTACAATAACACGAGGGCATAGCTACAAGCTGACTAAAGAGAGGTCCAGGTTAGATATTAGGAAATATTTTTTTAGTCAGAGAGTGGTGTCTGCTTGGAATGCATTGCCAGGGGAGGTAGTGGAGGCAGTGACAGTTAATGCATTTAAGAATAAACTGGATGCGCATAGCTTTTAGAGCAAGGTGATGTAAATGTAACTGGTTGTATACAGACTCTGCAGGGTCTTCTAAACCAGTATAAAAACGTTAAGTTAAGTTAAGTTAAGTCCTATGCAGCCCCATTTTATTCGCTTAATTTGTTGTCCCAGTGGCTGTTGCTGGCTCCTTTCCTATAGGTCTTCATTCCTAACCATGCCCTGCCACTTTATGCCTATAATCCTTCACAGGCATCTGGTAACGAAGGGGTGGAGTCTGTGCTGTATGACCTTGGTTGTTCTCCATGTCCCCGCTCTATACAGCAGCACCGACTACACCGGCATTGAATATTCTAACTTTGGTGTGACTATTGGTTTTTCTGGATCTCCATAAGTTGTTTAGTGTCAAGAATTCCATATAAGCATTTACAATTTTAAATCATTACATCAGCATCTGTACCTCCTAATGTGTCAATTGTGCTGTCTAAATGGATAAAGATATCCACAAAAAAGGGGATAGGAAGCGGTATGTGCTGTCCCCTGATCTGTTTCATGTATACACAGAAACAATATTCAATGAAATAGAAGAAATGCCTGGATTGAAAATAGGACAAAGAATCAATAATATCAGATATGCTGATGATACAGTGGTAACGGCAGAGGATCCAGTACATCTGCAGAACCTAATGGCTAAGACAAACAGCAAGAGCCAGCAATGTGAGCTGGAAATCAACATCAGAAAGACAAAAGTTATGGTGTTCACCAAAAGTACACAAGTTGACATCCACATGAATGGAGATATTCTGGAACAAATGTCAAGCTATTTATGCCTTGGTCAGCTAATAACGACGGATGGCAAATGCGGAAGTGAGATAATTAAGTGAATTGCAATGGCAAAGACTACATTTAACGGCATGAGACATACACTTCTATCTCAGAACTTAAAAATGAGAATCCTTAAATGCTAGTGCAATCAGTTTTATTGTTCTGTTCTGTACTAGGAGTCAACTTCACTGCACTCCGGGCATACCCATAGGTGGGATCAATATGCTGAGCAGCGCATGAGCTGCAGTGGTCAGCGACCCATAGCTGACTGCTAGCGTCAGGGCCAGCGAACCATAGCTGCCAAGACCCTTCTACGCCTCCATGAGGTGATCCTGGATAACAGGCTGCAGCAGGGCAGACTGGCTAAGGAGAAGGGATCGAATAGGGAATGCTAACCTGGTACTCAAAAAATGCTTGCTAAAGTCGGATGTGTTGGACCGAAAGGTGCAAATATTGCAGCCAAGCTGTAAACTACGACACAACGCATTCTGTTCTCTGGACTACATTCTACTACTTACCCTTTCAGGGTTTAGTAGTGGGAGATTCAGAACGAACGAAGAAGAAGAAGATACCCATAGGCGCTCAGTCTCTCTCAGCAGATGGCGCAAAGTGTGGATGCTGATGGTGCCTGTAGCAGTTTTATTGTATGGAGTAGCAATCTAGGCCCCTACCAAGAAAATGGAGAAGAAGTTATATTGGAGGGAAAAGTAGAGGCCAAGAGAGTCAGAGTGCGGCAGAGGTACAGATGGACAGACAACATCAAGATGTGGTCGGGGCACAGTTTGACTAAGTGTACCAACCTGATACTGGACAGAGACGGAGATCCATTACAGTTAACCTCCAATGTGGAGAAGATACTTGATGATGATGATAAGTGCTTCTAGAATATCTTTCTTGTAAAAGGGAGAGTCGTCTGTTGTGGTACTAATTATGTCAATGTTAGTCAGGGTCATGCAAAACATACTGATCACACAATGTTAGTCAGGGTCAGGCAAAACATACTGATCACACAATGTTAGTCAGGGTCAGGCAAAACAAACTGATCACACAATGTTAGTCAGGGCCATGCAAAACATACTGATCATACAATGTTAGTCAGGGTCAGGCAAAACAAACTGATCACACAATGTTAGTCAGGGCCATGCAAAACATACTGATCACACAATGTTAGTCAGGGTCAGGCAAAACAAACTGATTAAACAATGTTAGTCAGGGCCATGCAAAACATACTGATCACACAATGTTA
This sequence comes from Ariolimax columbianus, assembly GCA_036924085.1. Taxonomy (NCBI): domain Eukaryota; kingdom Metazoa; phylum Mollusca; class Gastropoda; order Stylommatophora; family Arionidae; genus Ariolimax; species Ariolimax columbianus. Next base: position 63,595,891 of record JAVGWX010000012.1, read on the forward strand.
GTCAGGGTCAGGCAAAACATACTGATCACACAATGTTAGTCAGGGTCAGGCAAAACATACTGATCACACAATGTTAGTCAGGGCCATGCAAAACATACTGATCACACAATGTTAGTCAGGGTCAGGCAAAACAAACTGATCACACAATGTTAGTCAGGGCCATGCAAAACATACTGATCACACAATGTTAGTCAGGGTCAGGCAAAACAAACTGATCACACAATGTTAGTCAGGGCCATGCAAAACATACTGATCACACAATGTTAGTCAGGGTCAGGCAAAACAAACTGATCACACAATGTTAGTCAGGGCCATGCAAAACATACTGATCACACAATGTTAGTCAGGGTCAGGCAAAACATACTGATCACACAATGTTAGTCAGGGCCATGCAAAACATACTGATTACACAATGTTAGTCAGGGCCATGCAAAACATACTGATCACACAATGTTAGTCAGGGTCAGGCAAAACAAACTGATCAAACAATGTTAGTCAGGATCAGGCAAAACATACTGATCACACAATGTTAGTCAGGGCATGCAAAACATACTGATCACATAATGTTAGTCAGGGTCAGGCAAAACAAACTGATCAAACAATGTTAGTCAGGATCAGGCAAAACATATTGATCACACAATGTTAGTCTAGGCCAGGTGCACTGCAGAAGATGGATGTGTCAGACCAAAAGGTACAAATATCACAGTCAAGCTGTAAACTAACAACACAATTGCATTCCGTTCTCCGGATTACATCCTGCATCTTGCAAAGCCCGGTTATGAGCTTGGCGGTGGGAGATTGAGAACAAATGAAGAAGAAGGAGGGTCGAACATACAGACCAAGGCAACGTCTCAATCCTATGCAGTTTTTTTCCTGTAAACAGACCTGTGTCATGACAGTCTGGCTCAACAGGGTGGGGAACAACGTTATCACCGAGCAATGCACAGATGAAGTCAAGTATAGCACTTAAACCGGGAGGACCCCAGTTCACCTTCATCAGCATGCTCGGGATGTGAGGAAAGCTACTGCAACTCGCCACCTAACGCACTTTTCAGGGCACACATCATGGGTATTCAACAATTCAAACCATTGCAGTTGGATTTTATTATAATGGCAATGTTTTTAATATGATGAGGCTGCAGACAAAGCACACCCATCTTTCTCTTTAGTCACCTTTCACAACATCATTGCAAGGTGACAGTGGGTCTATTCTTTTCATCGGGGTCACCATTCCCTAATTGGATTAGAAATAATAAGACAATTACTACTACTTCTTCGTCATTTGCTTTGGCTTTAAAATAATTGCATCCGTTTTAAAATAAAATGTTACTTCGGTAGGTTGTGCAAGGGGCTGGTAAAGTAATCATGCAAAACAGTTTTTCATAAATAACAAGAACAAATAAGAGTACAACTAAAAGTGCTATTGAAATATCTGACTTGCAAAAGGTAGGGTCATCTGTAGTTGCGTAATTTGACATACTTGTCAGTATATGAACTATATCTCAATGCTTCTTTTGGGCATATAAAGTACGGATAAAGGGTGAGGACGATGAAATATTATCGATTTTGATAGATTGAGTGCTTTGATTATATAATATGCACCTGAATGGTTCGTTTTGTTTAAAGAATCGATAAATAAACAAGCATGTATAAACCGAAACCAAAAATGTTGATTTGAGCACAATCATTGTTTGCGTGTGCTAGCGGGCTGCTTTAACTTTAAGGAGTGCTAGATTGAAATTCAGGAAGTAGGCCCTAAGTTCAACCGCTGCTTGTAATTAGTAAAATATATCTATAATTCGCAATGTACTTATGTAGGGAAACAGCTTATTTAGCATTTTAATAAATAAAACAACTAAATCTGTAGCAAGGAACGGATTTAGAATGAAAAAGTTAACACAAAACACCCACCTGTTGCAACGTCAACGTGTGAACTTTGCAATTATCATATCCTGTAATGATAAAAGGTGAAAATGTCATAAATTGTTCTAATACGAGCTGGCGGAAGTAAATATTGGTCATCATCATCAAGTAGTATGTCTACTGGCCTAGTCTGTCCTGACTTCACGAAATGTAAACGTCATTATACTGGTTTAGAAGACTACGGAGTCTGTATACAACCAGTTTCTTTCACCATTTGTCTTACCGTTCCCGTTACCCCAAGAGGTTGTATAACTATTCACTCAGCGTGTTCGCTATGTGCATCGGGCATGTTGCTAACCGGACAGAGCCCAATCTCTCCTGGACGATGTGTTAGTGCATTATTGGCCCATGTGTTCCTTTCCTAATCACACAAAAACCGGCACGAAAAGAGCACAGTTACAGCATGGCCCTATCCTATCCAACCCGATTGCGAGTCATAAACTGATAGGATTAGAGAACTCCCATTCGGTTTTCCAACCGATATTGTTCTTGATATATATATATAAACGATTTGGATGTTGATATAGGATCCTTGATTGAAAAATTTGCAGATGACAAAACTATGCAGGAGTGTCAAATCTATAACGGAGGTGGAGATATTGAGGTCGGATTTAGATACAATTCTAGACTGGTGTGTGAAATGGCAAATGAAATTTAATATAGATGAATGTACAGTCATCTACAAGGGTAGATCCAAAATGGAACATAATTACAGAATGGGCGATACAATTTTTAGAATGATAGATAAGGAAAGGGACCTAGGGATTATAATAGAGCATACAGGTAAAGTGAGTGAGCAAGTCCAGGTAGCAGTGAATAAGGCAAATGCAGTGTTAGGTATGATAAAAAGAAATATTAAACATAGGAGCAAGGAAGTGATTATCAAACTGTATAAAGCTTTAGTTAGACCTAGATTGGAGTACTGTGTACAGGTGTAGAGTCCTTATCGTAGAGGAGATATAAACATGCTGGAAAGGATACAAAGAAGAGCGACAAAACTGATAGTGGGATTACAGTTACGGGGAAAGACTCAGAAAAACTGGCCTACAGTGTCTAGAAAAGAGAAACATTCGAGCTGACGTAATACAGGTTTATAAAATAATCACAGGAAATATTAAATTAGACTATAACAAGTTGTTTTTTTAATACAACCACCAACGAGAACAAGATGGCACAGTTACAAATTAACTAAGGAAAGGTCCAGATTGGATATTAGGAAATATTTGAATAGCCAGAGAGTGGTGAATGTTTGGAATGTATTGCCCCAGGTGGTGGTTGAGGCAGAGATAGTTAATGCATTTAAGAATATATTGGATGTGCATAGCTTTTAAAGCAGGGTAATGCAAATGTGACTGGTTGTCTACAGACTCTGATGAGTCTTCTAAACCAGCATAAAAGCCTTAAGTTGAGTTGAGTTACGAAGAGTCAAAACGGCTTACTAGAGCTAGATACATGACCAAATGGGAAACAGAACATACTGGCTACACAAAAAACGATGCTTATTACCAGTTGAACAGAAAAGAGCAGGTCGTGGTCTTCAGACTTCGCACTGGCCACCATAGACTGAGGTACCACCTATTCAACAAATTGAAGATAGGTGGCACCGACGAATGCACGTGTGGTACCGGGAAAATGACCGCTGGACATTTGCTGCAAAACTGCCCGACATACGAGGATCAGAGAGAGCAGATGTGGCCATCACCAGTGGCAACACTAGACAAGCTCTACGGCAGTGTCGACAGCCTCAGGATGACCGCTGCTTTTTTTCGAAAAAATAAAGGTCGACGTCTGACAGCGTAAGAAGAAGAAGAAGAAGAAGAGTTGAGTTATTCTACTCCTTCCAAAAACTAGTCATTAATTTTTTATGCAGAAGAATTATCCATTTGGCAAGGTGAGCAGCGCCTTGAAGAAAAATGGCTTCCTATTCCTATTATCGTATGATATCAACAGGCAATTTTATCAACAGTTTTGCTTGATTATTCTGTGACCCATCCAAGATAGCGGTATTTTTCGATTTCCAAGTTTTTTCCCCATCGAGCATGACTGGGTCATAATGGATGAAACAGTTTTGCATTACTCTTTTTATTTTGGAAATATCAATTTCTAATCCTGCTCTTTCTCTCTTTGCATAACATCTCTAAGATACCATCAGACTCTGTGATCAGCACTATATCCTCATTCTAATCGAAGATAATTGAGGAGTCTGCTATCAACATTGATTCCACAGTCCTCACAGTCGCCAAAAATTATGACTGGCTTAGCTTTTAAATCCCTTTTTAGCTAGGGAGTCCAAAAGCGAGAGGTGGGAGGAGTTCATTACAGGTGTGGGTAATGATAATACCCTTCAGTTCTGGCACATGCATAGACAGATGAATGGAACGAGCACATGCTAGCTTATCTTCAACAGTTAAGACACCACAGAAATTCCTCTGAAAGACGAAAAGAAGAGTCTGAGTTTTTTCAGCCGATATTTTGCTCAGACGGACGAAGGCGGCATAGATGTCTGTCAGGTAATTCAAAAATGTATTTTAGACGCAGCCAGCATGGAAGAGGCTTATGTAGACCTTATCACCGAGGCTGAGGTAGCACATAAGCTAGGTACCAGAAAGAACAACACCCACAATCCTGATGGAGTACAGTGGAAAACAGCGAAAGAGACCTGGGGTAACGCAGGAACTTTCGCGTATGATGTGTATGAGTTTTTTGTCAAAGTAAGAAACAATCACTGTAGCACTCGACCTGGAAGATGCATACAACCGTGTCGATTTTGAGACTTTAATGACATGTCTGAAGCAGTGTGATTTAAACCCGTGGCTGGTTTAGTTGGATATCAGCTGTCATGATAGAAATAACAGTTGCACTACGCGTAGGATCTTGGACATAAGAACCAAGACTGCCTCAATGGTCTCTGCTCTCATCGGTGCTGTTCAACATCTGCACAGTAAAAGTGGCCAACATTCAACCCCCAGGAACAGGGCGAGCGTTAACATTTACAGATAACATCCTAACGTACAGGACTGGCTCAGACAGGAAAGAGTTAGTCAAAGACATCCAGGAAACCTTGCAAGCAATCTTACAGTGGTGGGGCGACTCAAGCTCCAAGATCGATCCGAACAAGCCCTGCATGATATGGTGCTCTTTGAATAATTCCATAGTAAAGGCTGAACTCCCGGGCATCACATTTGAGCGATACATATTGACATGTGTGACAGGTTGAAATACCTCGGAGTGACATTTGATCGCAGTTTCTTCCATAATTTTTACATTTACCAGGCCGTACAAAGATGTAAGCGAGGGCTAGAAGCACTCAAGACCTTGACTACTGCCTTCTTGAAACATCACGTCTTGTTGCTACTATTTCGTCAGGTTGTGTTGTTGGCTGTCGATTTCGGACTTCCTCACACCATCAAGAACACAGTGGGAAAGGTTGGAATGCACCCAGAATGAATGCGACTGGTTCTGGGCTGCAGTAGAGATACCCCGATTGTGTTGATGTGGTATATTCTGGGATTGTTATCGGTGACATCCAGACATAAACTGGCACAAGTCAAAGCCTTTATGTGTGTCCCCACAGACACGCTACAGCCTCTGTTCAGTAGTACCTCAGACATCAAGAATCAAGAGAGGGTCGTCATGGATGGCACAGGCAGAGAAAACAATCGGACATGTCACCCCAGCTGAGACGATAGCCAAAGGGTAAGAATGGGTCCACACTGGTGATAGAATGATAGAGTACCAGAGAGTCATCACAACTTTAGACAAGGAATGCAGAGAATAGGGCAATGGGAGAGCAGAGATAATATTTGAATGAGCTGAGAACAGGCAGAAGAGTGACGCCGTCATATCCACCGACAGATCGGTCGTGCGCAGTGGGGTATCAGGCTGGGGTTTCTCGGATAGAGTGAGAGGAGAGGTCGTTGCTGAGCGCGGTAGTGCATACATGTCAACAACCTCCAGTTTGAGAATGGAGACGGAAGCAGTGACCTCAGCGCTCAGAGGGATATCTGGGACTTCTTTAATAAGGGCAGTCATCGTGAAAGACGCGCAAGCCGTACTTCAGAAAGTACAGACAGGATGGCTAAGGTACGAGTGGAGAGCTGCTGTTGAGGCCTCAAACCTCCAGGCGTTGACCTAGATCTACTATCCTGCTCATTCTGGAGTTCAGGGCAATGAAAGAGCTGGCATCTTGGCTTCACAAGCTCCCATCATGGGCACATTAGTGCTGGATAGAAGTGACATTTAGAAATATATTATTGACCGCCTCCTGGATGAGGACACCGCAATAGAAGAAGCAGCAATCCACAGACTGCAAAGTTTCGACATTAAACGAGGTTTGAGCGGAGTGGGGCGCATGAGAGGACGGCGCAGGAGAGTGTACAACCAGCGAGCTACAGGGACCATCAGCATCCAAACATTACGCCATTTGATGAGACAGACTGAGCACCTATGGGTATGCCCGGAGTGCATTGACGTCGATTTTTAGAAACAAACAAACAAGACTCGCCATCCACAGCGCTAAAGTGTGCCTAGGCTCACCCAATGACCAGCTCAGTGAAACATCGGATCTGGGTGGCTGCCGTTGCGGTGCTCAACTGGAAGAAGGGTCAGAAAGCTCGTCCAAACATGACGTCTCATCATCATCATGTAGCATGTCCTTTATAGAACGTCGCTTTATAGAATAATCTGTCTGAAAGAAACTCGTTCCCTTGCCAAAACTCCAGCCTCCGCCACAGTCATACCGAAGCATTCCTGGATATCTTGGTGCTATCGTCTTCTTGGTCTACCCCTTCCTCTTTTGCCTGGCACCATACCTTCCATCACTGTTCTCTCAAGACCGTTGTGTCTCTTGATGTGATCAAAGTATTTCCATTTTCTAGCCAAAATGGAATTGATAAACCAGTTCTCCCTTATACTCAATTCTTGCCGAATGTCTACATTTGTTTTTTTTCTCTGTCCATGGTATTCTGAGGATCTTTCTGTAACATTTTGACTCGAAGGATTCGATTCTTTGTCTGGAAGTTTTGGTAATCGTCCATGATTCACAGTCATAAGCTGCCACAGGAAAAACACAGGCTCTCAAGACATGACGTTAATTACTGGCAAAACGCATAGCATATCACGTGATCGGACATTGAGGCCTTTCCAAATGCAGCCCGCTGTTCATTCAAATTTCGCGTGTAGGCCTATATTCAGGACAGGATTACCCATTATGCTGAATAGGCTGAAGCTCAGGGGACTGTAGCTAGTTGGAGTCGTACATGAGATTTAAAAATAGATTTGATTGATTTTTGCATTATGTACAAAAAGAACATGTTGGCACTTTTATTTGCATTCTATTAGAATGATTCTAAACGTTCTAAAATGATGACTTGACGGACATAATGGTTACCAGCCATATAGAAACAGCGCATTAAAGGTTTCATTTTCCATAACTGAACTCAGCCTGCAGGGCTGTGCCTATATTTATTATTGATCGGCCGCTGTTTTTAATCTTGGCTGGTTATGGTGTGCATATTATATGCATAAATTAACTGAACCTGTCGCTCCATTTGTTGCAGCATTTGTCCAACATATGAATCACAAAACCAACTTTTGTTGTTGAATAAGTATGATTAATATTTTGTGTACCCTGAAAAGGACGTTTAGTGGCGGATTGTTGTAGCTTTGCTTACATCCCGAGCATGCTGATGAAGGTTGACCGGAGTCCTAGTGGTTGTGCTATGCTTGGCTCCATCTGCGTGTCGCTCACCACTACGGCAATCACGTCAATGCTCATCTCGTTAGCTAGGCTGCCGTAAAAACAACCCATTCCCAGGAGGATTACGAGGAAGTCGAGGTGAAGGTCTTGACCAGTATATTTTGTCTGACCCTGACTAACATGTATGATCAGTATATTTTGTCTGATCCTGACTAACATGTATGATTAGTATATTTTGTCTGACCCTGACTAACATGTCTGATCAGTATATTTTGTCTGAACCTGACTAACATGTCTGATCAGCATATTTAGTCTGACCCTGGCTAACATGTCTGATCAGCATATTTTGTCTGACCCTGACTAACATGTCTGATCAGCATATTTAGTCTGACCCTGACTAACATGTCTGATCAGCATATTTTGTCTGACCCTGGCTAACATGTCTGATCAGTAAATTTTGTCTGATCCTGACCAACATGTCTGATCAGTAGAACCAACTTTCAAAAGTATCGAACCTGTTATGTGTTGAAGCATATGTCCAGAACTACATTTGGCGCCTATAACCAGCGTTTTGAATGGTTCGATTCCAATTATTTGTACATATAGAGGTTATCAATCCATAGACAACCTTCTTGAGCTTCCTACGTGGAGGGAAGGAAACAGTGGACCTATTATTTTTGCTCCAGGAGCTACTCGGGTGGTGTGTGTAGATCTATAAATTAATACAAAATATAATCATGTGCACTAATAGGAACCTCAGAACAACAACTGCAGCAGCATATCAACAGTATTAATGAGGCCTGTGCGGATTACAGTATGCAAATCAATATAGAGAAAACAGAAGTTATGACCATTGCAAGAAAAGAAACGGAAACAACAATGTTCATTTTTTTTTTTTTTTTTTTCGTTCGCCTAATTTCTCTAATCCCCAAGGCGGTGTGCGTTGCACTGTGGTTTTTATTTTGCGCCTGTCGGCCCAATGCATCCGACTTCAGCATGCATTTTATGTAAGGGTCTGCTTCCTCCTGCATTTTCTAAGGGTTTGCTTCCCCGGGGTAACGGCCGGTGCTGTGATGGGGATCGAACCCAGCACCTTCGGATTGTGAGCCGTGCCACTTATCCACTAGGCCACGCCGTCCCCCTCAGTGTTCATTTAAAACTAACAAGTTAATTAGGTGAACAATTTCACGTACCTGGGTAATATAATATCAGCAGACGGCAAAGGCGACACCCAAATTCAAAACATATGCAAGTCAAATCATTTAGTTAGTTGTCACCGGTATTACAATGTAAGCCCGTGACAATAGTTACAACATGACCGCTATACAACACAATATTCCAACTCATATTGAGAAATCAGTGCCAGAATTGGACATTGACAAGAACAGATTTTAAAAGAACATTGTAACAAAGACGAAATGCCTGCGCAGAATGACTGGAGTAACAAGAATGGATAGAGCCAGAAACGAAGACATTAGGAGACAACAAGTAGGTACAACGCCAGTGCTAGGCCTCATCAAGACACAACAGACCAAACGGTTCGGCCACGTGACACGTCAAACATCAGATAATATCCATCAGAAAGATATGCAGCAGACATACAATCGAAACAAGGTCAAAGGCCGACCACGTAAAATATGGATATAAGAAATAACAGAAGCAGTAAAGCTCCCAGTGTACGAAGCACATACTAGGACCCGGTAGAGAAACCTCTTCATAACCTGATGCTTAGAGGCACAAGCAGGACACACGTGAAAAGAAAGAATCACGTGTAAGCACAAATGTGGGTTCCACAAACACAAGGAAACGGAACAACGATGTTAAAAGTGACATCAAAGGAGAGAAGGAAGACTAACGTCTGGTAAGGAAAAACATACTGATCAGACATGATAGTCATGATAATGCAAAATATACTGATCAGACATGTTATAGTCAGGCAAAATATAGTGATCAGACATGTTAGTCAGTCAGGCAAAAAACATTACTGATCAAGACCCTCACATTGGCTTCTCGGTAGCCCTTCGTAGAAACAGGCTGTTATCATGGCAGCCTGGCTAACAAGGTGAGGGATCGACGTAATCCCCGTAGTAGTGAGCGACACGCAGATGAAGCAAATCATAGCACAATCGCCTGGAGGACCCCGGTCCCCAGTCATCAACACGCTCGGAATGTGAGAGAAGCTACACACAAGAGTAATACTACTCATTGTGGGCATTCAACAATAAAAACAATATCAAAGGAAGCCAGACTCTCTTACAGTTGGATATTCATGTCTACTTGATGACCCGTTCCTCAGTGACAATTATAACAACGGCAGGTCTCAGCTTCCTCTCCAACGATCTCTGCCCTGAGCTATGGAGGTATAATGGCTATTACGTTTCCATTTTGATGTATCCTGGATGTCGTAGTACAGTTTTAGGGAGTCTGATCAACGCATTGGAGGTCTATCCCGTGGACTTGTTTATCTTCTAAGTATGGGACCTGTCCACCCAAGTTTTGTCTTATTTACGTGAACAACTGCATCGCCCGCAAATTGGTAATTGTATGTAGGTCAGAATTGTAGAGATTCTGCATGCAACCCAAGTAAAGGAAATAACTTTGGTGAACTCTTAGACGAATTTTTATTTTTCCATATAAAATCAGGCACTCATAGCAACTTCAGAACTACAACAGAAACAACACATTAATTAACACACTAGATACAACATTTAAAGAATACAGCATGAAAATCAACGTAGAAAAAAACTGAAATCGTGAAAATATCTAGAAATGAAGACAAAAAAACGATATTTTCCCCCGAAAAGCAGCAAATGAAACAGGTGTAAGATTTCACGTACTTTGGGAGCATGGTACCAGTAGAAAATCACAATTTGGATGGATTTCCTTCGCTGGCTTTTTGTTGTTTTGAGGAAAACCAGATTAATCATAATGCGTCTGTCACAATGTGAGTGGCTTTGACTTTCACTCTGTGATAATACTGTGCATATCTGGAACATTATTTGGTACTTACACGTTCCTGGACCATTTGTTATGAACATAGATATTTAGTCCTGGTTATCCTACGTTCCCAACAGCATGCCCAGTAATACATGGAGTCAAACAGGGCTGTGTGTTGGCCCTAACGCTTTGTAGCATGGTATTTGCAGCCATAATTTCTGATGCTTCACGTGGCTGTGACACTGGCTTATATATCAGATACCGGGCGGGGGACGGCGTGGGCTAATGGTTAAATGACATGGCTCACAATCTGAAGGTGCTGGGTTCGATCCCCATTACAGCACAGGCCGTTACCCCGGGGAAGCAAATCCTCACATAAATGCATGCTAAAGTCGGATGCACTGGGTCGACAGGCGCAAAATAAAAACCACAGAGCAACGCACACCGCTTTGGGGAATAGAGAAATAAGGCGATTGCAAAGAAGAAGAAGAGATACCGGTGCGGATGGACAGTTATTCACTCGGAGGAACCTAAAGTCTCTACCAAAGGTGAAAGAAGCAACTCTCTTAGATTTCCTCTTTGCCGATGACTGCACAATTAACACGTGTTTCGAACAAGACATGCAAGCAGTCATGAATGAGTTTTAAACTGCGTGCACTAATTTTGGTCTCACTGTAAACACCAAGAAAACAGAAGTAATGTTTGTACCTGCGCCCGAGGAGTCCTGCCACGAAACAAAAGTCACTGTACAGCGCCATCGTATACAAGCAGTGGATAGCTTTACTTACCTTGGTAGTATCCTCACCAGAGAAGGGAAAATTGACTCAGAGGTCCAAAAAATGATTTGCAAGGCGAGCGCTGCTTTTGGAAGACTGCGAAAAACGTTTGGGGCCGGCAGGGAATCAGGGTTGCCACCAAGATTAGTTTGTATCGTGATGTTGTGCTAACCACCCTTCTGTACGCATGCGAAACATGGACATTCGATAGCAGACATGTCAGAAAACGTAATCATTTCCAAAGACTGTAGTCCTCAGCAGGGCTAGACTCTCTGGCATTAACACGGTACTGCAGAGAGCGCACATCAGATGGACAGGGTATGTTGTTCGCGTGTTAAATGAGCGCCTCCCTAAACAACTGTTGAACGGTGATCTCAAGACTGGGCATCGACGTGGGGGGGGGGGGGGGGGGGGGTGGGTGGTGGAAGATACAAAGACACTGTAAAGTTTCTCCATTTTTAATGTCGCTGCATGGGAGCAGCTTGCTCCGAGCCGATCATCATGGAGCAGTGCCAACACACATGATGCTTGCACCGACGAGCAGAGAACCGTTACACAGGTGCAGGAAAAGCGAGCTGCACGAAAGGACAGAATGCAAGTCGGCCCAATTATTAACGCCGTTCATGCGTGGCCTTCGTGCGGTAGAGTTTGTCACGCTCAGATTGGATTGTGCAGTCATATGGGGTCACATCGGAATGAACGTGTCTGACGCTGTGGTTATCTTCGCTTGCAATGGGCACCTAACAAAATTCTCAGTTTCTGTTTCTAAGAATCGACGCCACTGCACTCCGGGCATACCCATGGGTGCTCAGTCTCTCTCATCAAATGGTGTAAGGTATTAATGCTGATGGTCCCTGTAGCTCGCTGATTGTACACTCTCCTGCGCCGTCCTCTCATGCGCCCCACTCCGCTCGAACCTCGTTTAATGCAGAAACTTTGCAGTTTGTGGATTGCTGCTTCATCTATTGTGGTGTTCTCATCCAGCAGGCGGTCATTGATTGATTTCAAAATGTCACTTCTAACCATCACTAATGTGCCCATGATGGGAGCTTGTGAAGCCAAGATGTCAGCTCTTTCACTGCCCTGAACCCCGGCATGAGCGGGACAGTAGATCCATGTCAACTACTGGAGGTTTGAGGCCTCAACAGCTGCTATCCACTAGTACCTAAGCCATCACTTCTGTACTTTCTGAAGTACAACTTGCACGCCTGTTATGATGACTGCCCTTGTTATAGAAGTCTCAGATATCCATTTCAGTGCTGTGGTCACTGCTTCCGTCTCCATTCTCATACTGGAGGTTGTTGACATGTATGCCCTACTGCGCTCAGCAATGACCTCTCCTCTCACTCTAGCCGAGAAACCCCAGCGTGATGTCCCACTGCGCACGACTTATCCGTTGGTGTATATGACAGCGTCACTCTCCTGGGTGTTCTCAGTTATCAGATGATTTGCCTCGTGCTCTACTCTCCCGTTACTCCGTTCTCTGCATTACTTGCCTAAGGTTATGATGACTCTCTGGTACTCTACCATTCTATCACCAGTGTAGACCCATTCTTCCCTTTTGGCTATCGTCTCAGCTGGAGTGACGTGTCCGATTGTTGTCTCAGCCTGTGCCGTCCATGACGACCGTCTCTTGATTCTTTATCCCTTGATGTCTGACAAACTACTGTGCAGAGGGTGCCGCGTGTCTCTGGTGATACGCATATAGGCTTTGACTTGTGCCAGTTTATGTCTGGATGTCACCGATAACAATCCCAACATGTACCGCATCATCACAATCGGGGTATCTCTAGTGCAGCCCAGAATCAGTCGCCTACCTTCATTCTGGATGCGATCCAACTTTTCACACTCTTCACTTGATAGTGTCAAGATGCCTAGCTTGTAATCGATGATAGACAACACGACATGACGTATATCCTCAGCTTTCTAGGCACTAATCACTGGACTTAGTGGCTCATTTTCCATCCAGGCGAGTAGAGGTCTTCTTCTCTTGTTGTTATGGCTGATAGCTTATACAAGAAGATATATAACTGGTCCTACACCACGTCCTTTTTAGTTACTTCTTACAACATGCCTGTCAGGTTGCAGTGTTACAATACATTCTGACCCGGTACACACGGACGACTTAGCAAGACAACGGGCACAATTATGTGTATTCAAACCGAATAGTCACAATGTATTTGACAAATCATAAACGGCGACCTGGAAATATCTTTATGCGATTAGTACAGACCCAGGGCAAGAGGGACGAACCAGAACCTAGGCCATCACTGTTGTGGTGCGGACCGCACTGTGTGACACCAACACGGGAGCGTGACACCAACATGGTGACGTGACACCAACATGGGGGCGCTACACCAACATGGATGTCTATATAACGTGTGAGCAGTGTATAAGCAGACATTTACACAAAAATCAAACTGCCTGACCAGTTGTGGCCGATTGTATGTGTAAGCCTTTTGATTCTCGTGGAATGCGTTCTTTCCATTCACTGACGTGCCTAATGTACATATAATCTCGTCATACGTGTGTATGTGGACACCATTTGTAGTATGTGGTTATACAACACGTTGAAGTTCAATCCCCAATTACACAATGTAGCCCAGTTCTGTTCCGGTTGTAACCAGACCTTCTCTTTCTTCTATCAATGATGCAGGTACATAACTCTTCAGCTGTTGTGTTCACTGCTCATTTAGACGACTCCAGATTCTTCAATAAATTCTTGCATTTTTATTCAGGTTCTCAATACAACCGCACATTTCTGCTCGAGAGTAGTGGGCGTAAACCCCGCCTTTCTTCTCAGATCTGCGTGTTTTGGACAGTCCTGAAGTACATTTACTCGTGTCCTGTTTGCCAGGCAGCAGGAATATAGCTGCTTTGATGGATACGTGTTTATGGAAAAGGCTTCGAGAGTAAACCTTGAAGAAAAATCTGCATCCTGTGCCTATCCACAGTCGTGTAGAAAGTGTCTTGCCCCTGGCCAAAAGTAAATCAGGACAAGAGAGTGAGGTTGCCATATTCTGCAAATCTTGCTTACTTTAATCCAAATCACCGCGCGTCACCCATATCAGTGGACATAGCAAAAGCGAAAGACTGTCCACACGGCTGAACAGAGAGAGTGGTATTTATCACACGTAATGGACAAACATCCACAACAGACGGGAGAATCATTGCAAAAAGGTGTATTAAATAAATATCTGAGACGGTGAATGCCACTGTGCATCAGGCACACAGTCGGACTGTTCCAGAGATTTCTTCACAACATGAAACTGAAAGGCAAAACAGGAGTAGCAACAAGAAGAAGAAGTGATTTAAATCGTGCCTTGTTGTTTAGCTATACTTTAAAATAACCGTTCAAGTTTAGGAAATAAGATAATTTTAAGATATTGGTCCCATTTTTGTAACGACGTAACATTTTAAAACTTGATATCTTTTTTTTTTTTTTTAATTACACCATAATTATAAGAAATGTCGGTAGCTGTATATAACACTTTTTGTTTACGGCAAGCGTTTACTAGCTTTCTGCAGAAATCGCAAAAAAAAACAACAACAAAAACAACCTCCTAATATGTTAATCTTCAATATATCTAATAAATTTGGCATTTAAAAAAATGCGAATACATTTTTGCCTGTGTTCATTTTCATGCAACGAATTATGCATATCGTCTTTTTCTTAGTTTTTTTTATACACCGACTTACAATACCCGTCGGCTTTGATGATGGACTTCCTCTAAACCATCAGTACTTTGTGCACTATTTGCTTTCCCATTCCTCTCTACATGACATCCCATATATGTTCTCAAACCTGGTTCACTCTTTTTGCTCCGGATCTGTATGTCTTGTTTATCCTTGTCAGTGACGTCATTATGGTTGATGTCGCCCAGTTCAGTAGCTAATGATGTCAACTCATTTGGACCTCCTCCCGTATCAGACCATAGAAAATCCTTTGCGATATTCTTGCACTAATGTTATTCATACATTTTGGGGTCGTTGTGGTGGAGAGGTAAGGCACTCGTCTCTCAAAGCGATGAACGGAAGTGGTTGGCAATCGAATCCTACAAGTTTCAAGCGACTCCTGGACTCGATGGAGGAAGGACCAGAGTGCCTTGCATTTTGAGTTACCTTCAATCGTCTTGGCTTATGTCTTGCCACTGGACCAAGGTAGTTCGGGACCAGAGAGTGAGGTTGATGACCAGCGCAGCCTCTTCATCACTATAATCCACATACATCGCAAGTTACACCATCAAGACAAAACCGTCTAATGTTGTCGCCATCATTGCTTGTGGTGGGCAACTAAATAATTCACAAATCTCAGCTCAGTCGTCACTTTCCTTTCTTGGTCTTCGGAGCCACAGAATCGGTTTATCGAAATCACCAACTTTTGCTAACTCCCTTTCAACTTTTACATAAGAGCAAGGAAGTAATAGTCAAATTATACAAATCATTATTCAGACCTAAATTAGAGTATTGTGTTCAGGTGTGGAGTCCATATAATAGAGTGGATATAAACATGCTGGAAATGGTACAAAGAAGCGCTACAAAAATGATCGCGGAGTTTCAGAATTACAGTTTTGATGTAAGACTTAAAAAAACTGGTCTTCAGTGTCTAGAACAAAGAAAAATTCGAGGTGACTTAATACAAGTGTATACAATAATAAATGGAAAGGATAAATTAGACTATGCCAAATTGTTCAAAGTACAACCGGCTACAAGAACAAGAGGGCACAGCCCCGCTACAAATTGTTTAAAGCTAGGTCTAGATTAAATATTAGGAAACGTTGTTTAAGTCAGAGAGTAGTGAATTCTGGGAATGCATTGCAGCAGGTTGTAATGGAAGCAGAGTCAGTTAATGCTTTTAAAAATTGAGTGGATGCTCGCAATATTTTCGATATCCGTGAAATATAATAAACTGGTTGTATACATACTCTGTAGAGCCTTCTAAACCAGTATAATGAAGTTAAGTTAATGCCTCAAGATCGATAAGTGTGTGTTGAGTAGAGTGTGCATGTTACACAGGAGAGATCATAGTATCATACTTCGTCTCCCTTACAGATGCTCTCGCCGTAGTCACAGCGCTAAAAAGCCAGAAAAACACTGAGCTTAATGACTTAAGAGCAGCACTCTGCAAACTGTGCCAGCAGTCCGCACCAAAAAGGGTAGTGGTACAGTGGGTCCCATCACACTGCAACATACAAGGCAACGAGGAGGCAGACAGACTGGCAAAAGAAGGTGCAAGACTACCACAAACAGATACTAGTATGACGTACGAAGAGTCAAAACGGATTATCAAAGCCAGATACATGACCAAATGGGAAACCGAACATACTGGTTACACCAAAAACGATGCCTATTACCAGTTGAACCGAAAAGAGCAGGTCGTTGTCTTCAGACTTCGCACTGGCCACAATAGACTGAGGTACCACCTATTCAACAAATTGAAGATAGGTGGTACCGACGAATGCCCGTGCGGTACTGGCAAAATGACCGCTGAACATCTGCTGCAGAACTGCCCGACATACGAGGATCAGAGAGAGCAGATGTGGCCATCACCAGTGGAACTGCAAGACAAGCTCTATGGCAATGGCGACAGCCTCAGGATGACCGCCGCTTTTTTCGAAAAAATAATGGTTACTGTCTGACTGCGTACGAAGAAGAAGGAGATACTTCGTCTCCGAACCTCCACAACCTAATGAGATACTGTCTGTATACAAAATTCAAGACATGCATCACGAGCCTACATTTCTGCTGCCTGGCAAACAGGATATAAGTACATGTTTACGCCCACTACTCTCTATGAGAAATGTGCGGCTGTATTGAGAACCTGAACAAAAAAGCAAGACTTTATTGAAGAATCTGGAGTCCAGTCTAAAATGAGCAGTGAACGCAACAAATGAAGAGTTATGTACCTGCATCCTTGATAGACGGAAGAGAAGGTCTGGTAACAACCGGAACAGAACTGGGTTACATTTTGGAATTGGGGATTGAACTTCAACGTGTTGTATAACCACATACTACAAATGGTGTCCACATATACACGCATTCTCCTGTATGGCGAGATTATATGTACATTAGGCACGTCAGTGAATGGAAAGAACGCATTCCACGAGAATCAAAAGGCTTTCGCATACAATCGGTCACAACTGGTGAGACAGTTTGATTTTTTTGTAAATGTCTGCTTATACACTGCTCACACGTTATATAGACAGTCATGTTGGTGTTACACTCCCATGTTGGTGTCACGCTCCCATGTTGGTGTCACGCTCCCATGTTGGTGTCACGCTCCCATGTTGGTGTCACGCTCCCATGTTGGTGTCACGCTCTCGTGTTGGTGTCACGCTCCCATGTTGGTGTCACGCTCCCATGTTGGTGTCACGCTCCCATGTTGGTGTCACGCTCTCGTGTTGGTGCCGTGCTCTCACGTTGGTATCACGCCCCCATGTTGGTGTCACGCTCCGATGTTGGTGTCACGTCCCCATGTTAGTGTCACACACTGCGGTCCGCCCTAAACCAGTGATGGCCTAGGTCCTGGTTCGCCCCTCTTGCTCTGGGTCTGTACAAATCGCATCCAGATATTTCTAGGTCACCGTTTATGATTTGTCAAATACATTGTGACTATTCGGTTTGAATACACATAATTGTGCCTGTTGTCTTGCTTAGTCGTCCGTGTGTACCGGGTCAGAATGTATTGTAACACTGCAACCTGACAGACATGTTGTAAGAAGTAACTAAAAATGACGTGGTGTAGGACCAGTTATATCCTCTTGTATAAACTATCAGACATAACAACAAGAGAAGAAGACCTTTACTCGCCTGGATGGAAAATGAGCCACTAAGTTCAGTGATTAGTGCCTAGAAAGCTGAGGATACACGTCATGTCGTGTTGTCTATCATCGATTACGGACTAGGCATCCTGACACTATCAAGTGAAGAGTGTGAAAAGTTGGATCGCATCCAAAATGAAGGTAGGCGACTGGTTCTGGGCTGCACTAGAGATACCCAGATTGTGATGATGCGGTACATGTTGGAATTGTAATCGGTGACATCCAGACATAAACTGGCACAAGTCAAAGCCTATATGCGTATCACCACAGACACGCGGCACCCTCTGCACAGTAGTATGTCAGACATCAAGGGATCAAGAATCAAGAGAGGGCCGCCATGGATGGCAGAGGCTGAGACAACAATCGGACACGTCACTCCAGATGAGACGATAGCCAAAAGGGAAGAATGGGTCTACACTGGTGATATAATGGTAGAGTACCAGAGAGTCATCATAACCTTAGGCAAGGAATGCAGAGAATGGGGCAACGGGAGAGCAGAGCACGAGGCAAATCAGCTGATAACTGAGAACACACAGGAGAGGGACGCTGTCATATGCGCCGACAGAGCAGTCGTGCGCAGTTGGACATCAGGCTGGGGTTTCTCGTCTAGAGTGAGAGGAGAGGTCGTGGCTGAGCGCAGTAGGGCATACATGTCAACAACCTCCAGTATAAGAATGGAGACGGAAGCAGTGACCTCAGCAATGAAATGGATATCTGAGACTTCTATAAAAAGGGCAGTGATCGTGACAGACGCGCAAGCCGTACTTCAGAAAGTACAGAAGGGATAGCTTTGGTACTAGTGGATAGCAGCTGTTGAGGCCTCAAACTTCCAGGGGTTGACATGGATCTACTGTCCTGCTCATGCTGGGGTTCAGGGTAATGAAAGAGCTGACATCTTGGCTTCACAAGCTCCCATCATGTGCACATTAGTGATTGATGGAAGTGGCATTCTGAAATCAATCAATGACCGCCTGCTGGATGAGGACACCGCAATAAATGAAGCAGCAATCCACAGACCGCAGTTTCGACATTAAACGAGGTTAGAGCGGAGGGGGGTGCATGAGAGGACGGCATAGGAGAGTGTACAAGCAGCGAGCTACAGGGACCATCATCATCCATATCTTACGCCATTTGATGAGAGAGACTGAGCACCTATGGGTATGCCCGGAGTACAGTGACATCGATTCTTAGAAACAGAAACACGTCGCTCCAATGTTTGTTGTTTAAAAAAAAAGTGTTCTGGTCCTTTAAACGGATTACAACTTACGCCAGCGATAGCACACATCCCAGCAATGCATATTGCTGGAGGTTTTAGACAAACTCACTGGCCTCAGAATCCTATTGTAAACCAGCACTTCGCATACCCTAAGAACAACCCCAAAGGGAAGACGGGAGAAAGGAGAAAACAAAAGCAGACTAAGCATAAATACTGGATCGATAAGTAATCACTCCGTTGACAGAGAGTTGAGTCCTGCCTGGTTAGAAACATGCCCAAGACACACCAGTCACACAATGAGCAATAATGCAATGTCCCTACAACCTCTTAAGGTCAGGGGGAAAAGGCGAGAGGAGAGAAGTGAAGTTAATTCTTCCTGTATAATGAAGCGTCTTCTGTGAAGTCCTAATAGGGCTTTGGTGCGCAACACAATAGTCACGGCCTCTTAGCCTGTCGTTCCTGAACCTACTCCACTTACAAGAATGATGGACCCTATTCTTCCAAGTAAACTAGCAGAAGGTTGGGGTTTGAACCCTCATAAGGAAGCTGAGTTGGACAGCAGACGAGGTTCAGGTGCAATCATGTTTTTTTCAAGCAAGTTAGAACAGCGATGAGCCCACTTTCCCAGTGAAGAGACGCTGAACACGGCGATACTGAGTCAAAGGCGCACTGGAAACCACAGTATCACTCAAATCTCGGTTTATAAAGCTGCTTACTCCGTTAAGTATATTCGTCTTCTTTTGATACTGTGGATTTTGTTAAAATTTCTCTTTTTATACAAAACGTTTGGGACTGAAGATGCAACACAGTGGATGAGCTGGCTTCTTGCATCAGGGTCAGTGAACTAGAGCGGATCAAGACTCTGTTCTGGAGCTATTTCAACCAGGCAAAACAGGTCAGTGAAGTGAAAATGGGAAGGGGCAAAAAACCAGACACAAGAGATCATGCCAGTCCTCGAGGCTCTGGGATTGATTGTGTCTAGCAACGGAAACCAGAATACAATCATAATGTTACAGAAGCTTCGACGGAAAGATCGCTTATAACTAAGGGTTTGGACGCTAAAGTCAGTTAATGAAAACCAGTTAAAGAAAAACAGTTATGGAAGTCAGTTAATGTAAGTAAGTCAGTTAATGAAAGTCAGTTAAAGAAAGTCAGTCAAAGAAAGTCAGTTACAGAAAGTCAGTCAATGAGAGTCAGTAAAATAAATTCAGTTAATTTAAGTCCGCCAATGCAAATCAGTCAATAAAAGTCAGTTGAAGAAAGTCAGTCAATGAAAGTCAGTTAAAGAAAGTCAGTCAATGAAAGTCAGTTAAGGAAAGTCAGTTGATGCAAGTCTTCTTGTTCTCTTTCGCCCTTATTTTATTATGTCTACACGTGCAAGCCTCGTTCTGTGTATAAACTTTGTCATCTATTGTCATTTCTTATAGACATTCGAAGTGCTTTGTGTGAGGGCTATGGCTTATTTTACTGTTGCCTAAACATATAGCAGTCCTGTAGGATATGTTCGCCTGCGTGTACTGCTTGTCGGCAGGTACAGATGGGCGAGGAGGCCATCTTTAATCTGATTGTTTTTGTCAAGGGTCAAATGTCCATCATGATCATGATAGTGAAAGTAGTCTCTCATTTAAGGTTTGAATAAGCGTGTTCCTTTCCTGGAGAGTGATTGATAGTCTTTCTCTTCTTCTTTTGCCGTCTCACTTTCTTCCGGGTTGTAGCCCAGTGTCGTGGTATGTATTTGCCTTTTGCCGTCTCACTTTCTTCCGGGTTGTAGCCCAGTGTCGTGATATGTATTTGTCTTTTGTCGTCTCACTTTCTTCCGGGTTGTAGCCCAGTGTCGTGGTATGTATTTGCCTTTTGCCGTCTCACTTTCTTCCGGGTTGTAGCACAGTGTAGTGGTATGTATTTGTCTTTTGTCGTCTCACTTTCTTCCGGGTTGTAGCCCAGTATCGTGGTATGTATTTGTCTTTTGTCGTCTCACTTTCTTCCGGTTGTAGCACAGTGTCATGGTATGTATTTGTCTTTTGTCGTCTCACTTTCTTCCGGGTTGTAGCACAGTGTCGTGGTATGTATTTGTCTTTTGTCGTCTCACTTTCTTCCGGGTTGTAGCACAGTGTCGTGGCATGTATTTGTCTTTTGTCATCTCACTTTCTTCCGGGTTGTAGCACAGTGTCGTGGTATGTATTTGTCTTTCGCCGTCTCACTTTCTTCCGGGTTGTAGCCCAGTGTCGTGGTATGTATTTGACTTTTGTCATCTCACTTTCTTCCGGGTTGTAGCCCAGTGTCGTGGTATGTATTTGTCTTTTGTCATCTCACTTTCTTCCGGGTTGTAGCACAGTGTCGTGGTATGTATTTGTCTTTTGTCGTCTCACTTTCTTCCGGGTTGTAGCACAGTGTCGTGGCATGTATTTGTCTTTTGTCGTCTCACTTTCTTCCGGGTTGTAGCACAGTGTCGTGGTATGTATTTGTCTTTCGCCGTCTCACTTTCTTCCGGGTTGTAGCACAGTGTCGTGGTATGTATTTGTCTTTCGCCGTCTCACTTTCTTCCAGGTTGTAGCACAGTGTCGTGGTATGTATTTGTCTTTCGCCGTCTCACTTTCTTCCGGGTTGTAGCCCAGTGTCGTGGTATGTATTTGTCTTTCGCCGTCTCACTTTCTTCCGGATTGTAGCGCAGTGTCGTGGTATGTATTTGTCTTTTGTCGTCTCACTTTCTTCCGGGTTGTAGCCCAGTGTCGTGGTATGTATTTGTCTTTCGCCGTCTCACTTTCTTCCGGGTTGTAGCCCAGTGTCGTGGTATGTATTTGTCTTTCGCCGTCTCACTTTCTTCCGGGTTGTAGCACAGTGTCGTGGTATGTATTTGTCTTTCGCCGTCTCACTTTCTTCCGGGTTGTAGCACAGTGTCGTGGTATGTATTTGTCTTTCGCCGTCTCACTTTCTTCCGGGTTGTAGCCCAGTGTCGTGGTATGTATTTGTCTTTCGCCGTCTCACTTTCTTCCGGGTTGTAGCGCAGTGTCGTGGTATGTATTTGTCTTTTGTCGTCTCACTTTCTTCCGGGTTGTAGCCCAGTGTCGTGGTATGTATTTGTCCTTCGCCGTCTCACTTTCTTCCGGGTTGTAGCACAGTGTCGTGGTATGTATTTGTCTTTCGCCGTCTCACTTTCTTCCGGGTTGTAGCACAGTGTCGTGGTATGTATTTGTCTTTCGCCGTCTCACTTTCTTCCGGGTTGTAGCCCAGTGTCGTGGTATGTATTTGTCTTTCGCCGTCTCACTTTCTTCCGGGTTGTAGCCCAGTGTCGTGGTATGTATTTGTCTTTTGTCGTCTCACTTTCTTCCGGGTTGTAGCCCAGTGTCGTGGTATGTATTTGCCTTTCGCCTCTCTCGTGGCCCGAGTAACATTTTTCCTCATTTTTACAGCAGGTCTCGTTTACGCTGTCTATCCACCTCTGCCTCGGTTTACCTCTTGCCCTTATTCCTGATGTTTTCCTGTAGAAGGTTACAAGAACAATGTGGCTAAACCAGTTCATTCTCTGTTGCTCGATGTACTGTAGGCAGGGAATTGTTCCAACCTTCTCCCGAATACTTATATATGTGATTCTGTCTCTTCTAGTGTTGTTAGTGATCTTTCATAGGTACCGCATTTCCCAGGTGGCTAACTTTCGTTTCTGTGCATTGTTCAATCCCCGTGTCTGACACTGGGAGCACAGGGTTGGAATGAAGATACTATTTATCATCTGCTTATTTGCTTGGAGGGACATTTTGGAGTGTTTTAGTATTGGAGACAGCTGGTAGGTGACAGCGCCTGCCCTCTGTACTCTCGTCTCTATCTCTACGTCAAGTCCTCAGTAAAAACAGCTTCCAAATACCTACATTCTTGTACCTGCTCTATTTTTGTTTAATTCACATGAATATCAAGTGTGGTTTTGCTTTCTACCTATATTCATTGCCTCTGTTTTTGATGTGATATTCATGTTGCACTTTTGACAGTTTCAATTATTGGAAGTCAGGCCACCAACCTGGTGTCTCATTTGCAGAGTTCAAGAAGACGGCCCAAAATAGAATTCTATTGTTATCACTTGCAGCCCTGACCCAAGAAAAAAATTTAAGGATAATGTCAATTAAGATACGTGACTCACCCGCGTAACATTTGAGTAGAACCACGCAATTTTCAGTATGTACAGTAATATTCGGTCACATCTGAACACTTAACTTAACATACTTACTTAACGTCTTTATACTGGTTTAGAAGGCTCTGCCCTGCCTAAGACGGATGTGTCGGACCGAAAGGTATAAATATCGCAGTCAAAATGTAAACTAGCAACGTAACGCATTCCGTTATCCGGACAACATCCGTCTACTTGCAAAGCCCTATCCAAAGTCTGGTAGCGGGAGATTGAGAACGAACGCAGAAGAAGAAGAAGACTGCAGGGTCTGTATACAACCAGTTTTTTGGAGGGTAGTTAAACCAATGTGCGAGTCCATCTTAATAGACTCAAACACTAGACCCGCAGCCAGTTAGGCGCCATCTATATGCTGCTCTTAACAAACCACCTGTGGGAAAGTAAAAATCATATTTTGGTAGATTTTTAACTCGAATTTTGTCTGGGCAGTGGCCGTTAAGTCTACTCTTTTCGATTTCTAACTGCCAAGGAATTTTTAATGTGCTCGACACTGCACACGGGAGTCGGATCTCACTTTACAGAGATCAAGGGAATTTTTACCACAAGATCCAGGTGGAAAGAATCCCTGTCTCCACCGTGATTCGAACACGCGCCCTCCGGCACCCGAGGTAGATACCTTACCTCGAGACCACTTAACTGTCTGTTACAGACAGGCTTACATACTACTTTAGAAATGAACAATTAAAGAAAGGCGAAACATTGAGGCTATTCTTCTGACAGCACTTTTACAGTAAAATGGTTTACTGAGGTAACAGAAAGAAACACTTGACTTACTGACTATCTCCACTGTTTCTGTCCACTTGAGCTGTAAGTGTTGGAGGCTGGATTTTCTTACCAGGAATCAAGTGACTTGTATGCTTGTGTAGTCGGATCTGTCTTATATATACGAGGCGTGTTCAAATGAAACCGTACCCTAACTGCAACAAGTGAACATACATATGATGCTCATGTATTACTCCTGTATGGAACAGAAACTTCGAGAACGACAAAGACAATACCGAGAAAACTCTAGTGGTTTGTTAAATGTATATGAAGGATAATGGGTGTATGGCAAGATGTAGTGAGAAATGAAGACCTATGGGAAAGGAGCCAACTATAATCAGTGGAGCAACAGATCAAATGTAGGAAATGCGGATGGACAGGACACACGCTATGGATAGCCTCATCAAATGTGGCCAGGCAGACACTGACATGGAATCCACTGGAGAATAGGATGACATGTAGGCCAAGAAACACCTGGAGAAGAGACTGTGAAGGTGAACTGTGGTCTCTGGACCTCAACTGGAGAAAGACAGAAATAGTAGTTCAAGATCAAACTTGCTGGAGGAGGATTGTCAATGACTTATGCCTCAAAAGGAGAGATGAACATTGATTGAATGATTGATTAAATTAGTAAACACTATAAACATAATCCTAAATACGAGGCGTGTTCAAATGAAACCGGACCTAACTGCACCAAGTGAACATACATACGATGCGCATGGTGACGTCACTTCTGATGTAAACAGCACATACCAACTATCAAGTTTGCAAAATTTCATTATCCTCTGACTCATAGTTTCCTTAGCAGGCCGTTGAGAACATGACGGGTGTGATATGGAATCCGTCTAGAGTTGATCAGCGAACGGTAATTCGGTTTCTAACAGCTTAAGGATGTCGACCAGTTGACATTCATCGCAGAAAGCAGGCAGTGTATGGTGACAAAAGTGTGGCGAACTTAAATTCCGGGGGCGGTCCACTCGAATTGCTGCATCAATTTTGACGCAACAATATGCGCCTGACCTGGTGTCGGAAGATCTTTCGTTAACTCGCGTCCTTCTTTAAACATCGCTGTCCAGTTCTTCACTGTTGTCTTCGACACACTTTTGTCACCATACACTGCCTGTATTCTGCGATGAATGTCAACTGGTCGACATCCTTAAGCTGTTAGAAACCGAATCACCGCTCGCTGATCAACTCTGGACAGATTCCGTAACACACCCGCCATGTTCTCAACGTTCTACTGAGGAAACTATGAGTCGGAGGATAATGACATTTTGCAAACATGACGGTTGGTATGTGCTGTTTATATCAGAAGTGACGTCATCATGTGCATCGTAGGTATGTTCACTTGTTGCAGTTAGGTCTGGTTTCATTTGAACACACCCCGTAACAACGTTAGGACAATGTTAGTGAGGGGGTGGGGAAGCAATATATACTGATAGGACAATGTTAGTCTGGGGGTAAGGCAAAACATACTGAATACAATGTTAGTTAGAGGGTCAGGCAAAACATACTGACCGTACAATGTTAGTTACGGGGGTCAGGCAAAACATACTGAATACAATGTTAGTTAGGGGGTCAGGCAAAACATACTGAATTCAATGTTAGTTAGGGGGTCAGGCAAAACATACTGACCGTACAATGTTAGTTAGGGGGTCAGGCAAAACATACTGACCGTACAATGTTAGTTAGGGGGTCAGGCAAAACATACTGACCGTACAATGTTAGTTAGGGGGTCAGGCAAAACATACTGACCGTACAATGTTAGTTAGGGGGTCAGGCAAAACATACTGACCGTACAATGTTAGTTAGGGGGTCAGGCAAAACATACTGACCATACAATGTTAGTTAGGGGGGTCAGGCAAAACATACTGAATACAATGTTAGTTAGGGGGTCAGGCAAAACATACTGAATACAATGTTAGTCAAGGGTCAGGCAAAACATACTGACCGTACAATGTTAGTCAGAGGGGTCAGGCAACATATAATATATACTGATCTGACAATGTTGGCCAGGGGGTCAAGCAAAACATACTGATTGGACAATGTTAGTTAGGGGGTCAGGCAAAACATACTGACTACAATGTTAGTCAGGGGGATCAGGCAAAACATACCGATTGGACAATGTTAGTTAGGGGATCAGGCAAAACATACTGATTGGACAATGTTAGTTAGGGGGTCAGGCAAAACATACTGACTACAATGTTAGTCAGGGGGATCAGGCAAAACATACCGATTGGACAATGTTAGTTAGGGGATCAGGCAAAACATACTGATTGAACAATGTTAGTTAGGGGATCAGGCAAAACATACTGACCGTGCAAGGTTAGTTAGGGGGATCAGGCAAAACATACTGATTGGACAATGTTAGTTAGGGGGATCAGGTAAAACATACTGACCGTACAATGTTAGTCAGAGGGATCAGGCAACATATAATATATACTGATCTGACAATGTTAGTCAGCGGGTCAGGCAAAACATACTGACCAAGACCCCCATCTCCCTTCCTCGTAGTAATTTCTGGAAACAGGCTGTTTCATGTAAGTCCAATGAGGTGGGGAATCTATGTGATCCCCATAGTCATGAGAGACACGCAGATGAAGCCAAGCATAGCACAACCGCTTGGGATCCCCGGTCCACCTACATGAGCACACTCTGGATGTGAAGAAAGCTACTGCAACCTGCCACTTTAAGCCCTTATAAATCGGTGACATGGTCTTCACTATTACATGTAACCAGATATATTATTGTTATAGACGCACAGGGGCAATTAATTCCTGGTTACATTTTCATGAGATAAAGGTCTAGAGCCTTTGGAATGTCGTATGGATCTCTGTTCTGGTATTGAGGTTTGAGACAATGAAAGAGCTGACACCATGGCTTCAAAGGCACTCGTACTAGGGATAATAGACATGGATAAAGAGGACATTGAGCATAGATAAAGGGACATTGAGCATGGATAAGGGAGACATTGAGAATGGATAGGGGGACATTGAGTATGGATAAGGGGGATATGGACTATGTATAGTGGGGCATTGAGCATGGATAGTGGAGCATTGGGGATGAATAAGGGGGACATTGAGCATGGATAAGGGGGACATTGAGCATGGATAAGGGGGACATTGAGCGTGGATAAGGGGGACATTGAGCATGGATAAGGGGGACATTGAGCATGGATAAGGGGGACATTCAGCATGGATAAGGGGGACATTGAGTATGGATAAGGGGGACATTGAGTATGGATAAGGGGGACATTGAGTATGTATAGTGGAGCATTGGGGATGAATAAGGGAGACATTGGGCATTGATAAGGTAGACATTGAGCATAGATAAGGAGGACATTTAGCATAGATAAGGGGGACATTGAGCATAGATAAGGGGAACATTGAGCATAGATAAGGAGGACATTGAGCACAGATAAGGGGAACATTAATCTTAGATAGGACATTGAACATAGATAAGGGGGTCATTAAGATTAGATAGGACATTGACCATAGATAAGGGGGTCATTAAGATTAGATAGGACATTTTGCATACATAAGAGGGAGATTGATCATGGATAGTAGGACATTGAGCATAGATAGTAGGACATTGAGGATAAATAAGGGGGACATTGAGCATATATATTAGGACATTGAGCATAGATAATAGAACATTAGAGCATATATAAGGGTGACATTGAGCATAGATAAAGGGGACATTGAGCATGGGTAGTAGGACATTGAACATAGATAAGCAGGATATTGAGCATGGATAATGGGGATATTTGGCATGGAGATTGGGGAAAGTGTGGATAGTAGTGACATTGAGCATGGATAGTGGGGACATTGGGCATGGATAAGGGAGAAATTGGATGTCGATAGTAGTGGCATTGGACATAAATAAGGAAGACATTGAGTGTGGATAGTAGGGGCATTGACCATGGATAAGAAAGACATTGAGCATGGAATGTAGGGATATTGAGCATGGATAGTGAGGACATTGACCATGGATAGGAGAGACATT
The DNA here is from genome assembly GCA_036924085.1 of Ariolimax columbianus. Taxonomy (NCBI): domain Eukaryota; kingdom Metazoa; phylum Mollusca; class Gastropoda; order Stylommatophora; family Arionidae; genus Ariolimax; species Ariolimax columbianus. Next base: position 63,624,203 of record JAVGWX010000012.1, read on the forward strand.
GAGCATGGATAAGGGAGACATTGAGCATGGATAAGGGAGACATTGAGCATGGAATGTAGGGATATTGAGCATGGATAGTGAGGACATTGGCCATAGATAAGAGATATATTGATCATGGAGAAGGGAGACATTGGGAATGGATAGTGGGGACATTGGTTATGGGTAAGGAAGTCATTGAGAATGGATAAGGGAGACATTGAGCATGGATAGTGAGGACATTGACCATGGATAAGGGAGACATTGAGCATGGATAAGGGAGACATTGAGCATGGGTAGTGAGGACATTGAGCATGGATAAGGGAAACATTGGGAATGGATAGTGGGGACATTGGTTATGGGTAAGGAAGTCATTGAGAATGGATAACGGAGACATTGAGCATGGATAGTGAGGACATTGACCATGGATAAGGGAGACATTGAGCATGGATAAGGGAGACATTGAGCATGGATAAGGGAGACATTGAGCATGGGTAGTGAGGACATTGAGCATGGATAAGGGAAACATTGGGAATGGATAGTGGGGACATTGGTTATAGGTAAGGAAGTCATTGAGAATGGATAAGGGAGACATTGAGCATGGATAAGGGAGACATTGAGCATGGATAGTGAGGACATTGAGCATGGATAAGGGAGACATTGAGCATGGATAAGGGAGACATTGAGCATGGATAGTGAGGACATTGAGCGTGGATAAGGGAGACATTGAGCATGGATAAGGGAGACATTGAGCATGGATAAGGGAGACATTGAGCATGGATAAGGGAGACATTGAGCATGGATAAAGGAGATATTGAGCATGGATAGTGAGGACATTGAGCATGGATAAGGGAGACATTGAGCATGGATAAGGGAGACATTGAGCATGGACAGTGAGGACATTGAGCATGGATAAGGGAGACATTGAGCATGGACAGTGAGGACATTGAGCATGGATAGTGAGTATATTGAGCATGGACAGTGAGGATATTGAGCATGGATAAGGGAGACATTGAGCATGGATAAGGGAGACATTGAGCATGGATAAGGGAGACATTGAGCATGGATAAGGGAGACATTGAGCATGGATAAGGGAGACATTGAGCATGGATAAGGGAGACATTGAGCATGGATAAGGGAGACATTGAGCATGGATAGTGAGGATATTGAGCATGGATAGTGAGGATATTGAGCATGGATAGTGAGGATATTGAGCATGGATAAGGGAGACATTGAGCATGGATAGTGAGGATATTGAGCATGGATAAGGGAGACATTGAGCATGGATAGTGAGGATATTGAGCATGGATAAGGGAGACATTGAGCATGGATAAGGGAGACATTGAGCATGGATAAGGGAGACATTGAGCATGGATAAAGGAGACATTGAGCATGGATAGTGAGGACATTGAGCATGGATAGTGAGGATATAGAGCATGGATAAGGGAGACATTGAGCATGGATAAGGGAGACATTGAGCATGGATAGTGAGAATATTGAGCATGGATAAGGGAGACATTGAGCATGGATAAGGGAGACATTGAGCATGGATAAGGGACACATTGAGCATGGATAAGGGAGACATTGAGCAAGGATAAGGGAGACATTGAGCATGGATAAGGGACACATTGAGCATGGATAAGGGACACATTGAGCATGGATAAGGGAGACATTGAGCATGGATAAGGGAGACATTGAGCATGGATAGTGAGGATATTGAGCATGGATAAGGGATACATTGAGCATGGATAGTGAGGACATTGAGCATGGATAGTGAGGATATTGAGCATGGATAAGGGAGACATTGGGCATGGATAGTGAGGATATTGAGCATGGATAAGGGAGACATTGAGCATGGATAGTGAGGATATTGAGCATGGATAAGGGAGACATTGGGCATGGATAGTGAGGACATTGAGCATGGATAGTGAGGATATTGAGCATGGATAAGGGAGACATTGAGTATCTATAGTGAGGATATTGAGCATGGATAAGGGAGACATTGAGCATCTATAGTGAGGATATTGAGCATGGATAAGGGAGACATTGAGCAAAGATTGCAAAGCTTTTGAAACCTTAGGCATGTCCAGAAGAGAGGGTTATGTAAGAGAATGAAGCAGAAGTGTGTACACACATCGAACTACAGAAACAATCAGTATCTACAAGCTTTGTCATTTGATGAGAGGGACCTATGGGTCAGCCCAGAATGCAGTGATGTGTCGATTTCTAACACAACAAAAAGGAAAGATTGCTAACAGAACAAAAAGGAAATCACGAAACCATTCTATTTCATGTCCTGCGATTCATTCAGCGCAGGTAGTAGTAATCATTACAATGATTCTAATGCTATCTTTTCTCATTATATCTCTCCCCTTGATATTGGTGACTTTACATTATCCATATCAACAATCTTAATGAGGTCTGTACAGATTACAGTATGAAAATCAACACAGAGAAAACCGAAGTTATGACGATTTGAAGAAAATAAATAGAAACAATATTCTTAGAAAACCAACAAGTAAAACAGGTGAAAAATTTTCCATACCTGAGTAACATAATTTCACAGATGGTAACGGTGACACCGAAATCCAAAACAGATGTAATAAAGCAAGTCACATCATTGGGCAATTGTCCTTGATTGTCCTTGATATTACTTTATAAGCACATGACAATCGATACAAAAAGAACGCTGTACAACACAATATTCCTACCCATATAGTGCTATCAGTGCCAAAATTGGACATTAACAAACAAAGATAAAAGAAACATCGTAACAACAGAGATGAAATGCCTGCGCAGAATGCTTGGTGCAGCAAAAATGGATAGAATGAGAAAAGAAGATATAAGGAGACAAGTAGGCACAACACCAGTGCTAGACCTCATCACGAGACAGCAAAACAAATGGTTCGGCCAGGTAACACGACAAACACCAGATAGTATCTCTCAGAATGCAATGCTACACAAATACAATGGACAAAATCAAAGGGTTACCCACACAAAAGATGGATAGCAGAAATAGTAGAAGCGGTAAAGCTCCCTGTGTACGAAGGACATACTAGGGCCCGGTCAAGAAACCTCTTCATAACCTGACGCACCTGCTGAAGTCAATGTGTCAGACTGAAAAGTGCAAATATCGCAGTGAAGCTGTAAACTACGACACAATGCATTCCGTCCTCAGGACAACATCCAGCCACTTGCAAAACTCTTTTCAGATCTTGGTACTTGGAGATTGACAATGAACATTAGAGAAAAAAGAAGAAAACCTGACGCTGAAAGGCACAAGCAGGTCAAAAAGCAAAAAGAGGACTCTGACATTTAAATTCATGTGTATTAATTTTCCTATTCTGTGCCTATTGATGCATTGTGGCCTAGAGGTGATAGATATTCCATCAGTTTCATAATCCCAACACACTTGGTACGAACCCCACTGCGCCAGACACAGGGTTTTTTGTCATTGCCTGCACTACTTCCTGTGGCAATGCATTCCAAGCATTTACCACATTCTGACTGAAGAAATATTTCTTAATATCTAATCTGGGCCTTTCTTTAGTTAATTTGCAGCTATGCCATCTTGTTCTTGTAGGTGGTTGTGTTTTAAAAATACTTGTTATAGTCTAATTTATCTGTTCCTTTGATTACCTTATAAACCTGTATTGTCACAATAAATTTTTCTCTTTTCTAGACACTGTAGGCTGGTTTTTATCTTTTCTCATAACTGGAATTCCACTATCAGCTTTATTGCTGTTCTTTGTATCCTTTCCAGCATGTTTATATCTCCTCTACAATAAGGTCTCTACACCTGTACACAGTACTCCAATCTAGGTATCTTCTTCTTCTTCGTCGTTCGTTCTCAATCTCCCACTACCAAACACTGAAAGGGCTTAAGTAGCAGAATGTAGTCCAGAGAACGGAATGCGTTGTGTCGTAGTTTACAGCTTGGCTGCGATATTTGCACCTTTCGGTCCAACACATCCGACTTCAGCAACCATTTTGTGAGTACCAGGTTAGCATTCCCTCTTCGATCCCTTCTCCTTAGCTAGTCTGCCCTGATGTAGCCTGTTATCCAGGATCACCGTGTGGAGGTGTAGAAGGGTCTTGGCAGCTATGGTTCGCTGGCCCTGACGCTAGCAGTCAGCTATGGGTCGCTGACCACTGCAGCTGTTGCGCTGCTCAGCATCTTGATCCCCAATCTAGGTATAACTAAAGCTTTATACAATTTGACTATAACTTCCTGGTAACAGAGATCTAAACTACAGGTGTACTCTAAGACAAATAATAATTTTATGAAGCATTAATTGTAATCAGCTATAACTCTGTAAGTGAAAATACGAGGGACAATCATTAAGTTTTAGTCTTAGTTATAGTTGACCTGTACTTCTACAGGGGTGAATGCCACTGTGCAGGTCCCAGCTCTGGCATGAACTGGATGTAGCCATGAGAAGGATTTGCTGCTTAGCGGGCTAGGCTTGAGCAGCTTATTACTCTCCTGCGTTGCGACAAGTGCCGCGGAGTGTGGTTAACCGATGTGTGAGTCCTAATTAACAGACTTGAACACTAGAGCAAAGTAGACCTGCAGCCTGTTAGGCGCCATCTATGCTGCTCTTAACAAACCACCTAATCATGGCCAATGTTATGCCATGTCACACATTTAGTCGCCACTTATGACATGCTCTCTCTCAGACAGTGGTGCTATTCTTGTCCTTGTCATACGCAAAGACCCCGGCATGTCATTAAGTAAAAGGAAGTTTATTATAAAAAGAGTTTAATGTAGATAAATGTACAGTCATCCACATGGGTAGATCCGATACGGAACATAACTACAGAATGGGAGAAAACAATATTAGTGTGGTAGAGTCTAGGTTTAGCTGAGTAATTATCCTAGTCTCTCGGACCAAAATGTTATATATATATATAAACAAAAAGCAAAAAACTTCTAAACTAAATAATCATAATATATATATTTAACTAAAAAGGCAAAGGCAAAGGCCGCCGTCCATCGCAGAAGATGATGACATAATTTATTTGCTAGCGCTATTTTTAGTAAGGATTAACTGCGCTACTTTTTATCCTCACTCTCTCGTGTCGAGCCGCCCGACCCCAGTGGCAAGTCAAGGACAAGATGACTAGGGGGCGACTACAAGATGCACTGGACTCCGCATCAAGCACCTGTGAAAAAGACGGTGGAGTCCGGAGTCGAGCCCACACCACCTGATCACGAGGCCGACGGCTTAACCACTTCGCCACGGAATTTAACTACAACAGAAGATAGAAGCAATAGCTGTTGATTTGATATCCCTTCTGTAACTACCCACAACTCAGGTTCTACATCTATATCTGCAACAACAAAGATTCACAGCCTCAAGAAATATTCTAGCCACAATTTAATGGCTACAGTTAGCTAGCAGCTTTCTTCTGCACCCTCAACAAACAATCACAAACTCGTCCTCATGATCGAATTACCTACTCATTCGATCTGTGCATTCACATATAATTAGATCACATACTCAGACGGATCTGTACGCTCATACATAATCAGAACACACATCATTCCCAAGGTGTCCTGCACATACAACAGACATTCAGCTCTCTTACTGTTCCCAGGGTGTCCATCATAAGCACCTATTGAGCGCAACTGGCGAAACTCGAGGTGTATGATGGTACATCCACCCTGCAAACTCTCACAGTTTTCCTGCCAGTCTCTGAGTTTACCCTTGCAGAGTATTTTATAGTCTCAAGCAACAGCATGGCTGTCCAGTGGTCTTCTGTGCGTTGTCTGATTTAACCATCACTCTAATTTGGACCCTAAACGTCCATAATAGATCATTCAGCTACGGTCAGTCAGCAAGTCCAGGTAGCAATGAAAAAGGCAAATGCAAAGTTAGGTATGATAAAAAGAAATATTAGAAATAGGAGCATGGAGGTAATAGTTAAACTGTAGAAAACATTAATTAGACCTAGATTGGAGTCCTTGTCATAGAGAAGATACAAACATGCTGGAAAGGATACAAAAAAAAAAGCGGCAAAACTGATAGTGGGATTCCAGAATTAAAGTTATGAGGAAAGACTAAGAAAAACTAGCCTACAATGTCTAGAAAAGAGAAAAAATACAGGTTTATGTGATAATTATTGGAAAGTATTGTTGTTGTTAAATGCCTACAATGGGATCAAGACGCTGAGCAGCGCATGAGCTGCAGTGGTCAGCGACCCATAGCTGATTGCTAGCGGTAGGGCCAGCGAACTAGAGCTGCCAAGACCCTTCTACACCTCCACGTGGTGATCCTGGATAACAGGCTGCAGCAGGGCAGACTGGCTAAGGAAAATGGATCGAAGAGGGAATGCTAACCCGGTACTCAAAAATTGCTTGCTGAAGTCGGATGTGTTGGACCAAAAGGTGCAAATATCGCAGTCAAGCTGTAAACTGCGACACAACACATTCCGTTCTCTGGACTGCATTCTGCTACTTAAGCCCTTTCAGAGTTTGGTAGCGGGAGATTGAGAACGAACGAAGAAGACGAAGAAGAAGAAGAATGACTACAATGAGTAGCATTACTATTTTGTGTGCCCTGAAAAGGACTAAGTGGCGAGTTGTCGTAGCTTTCCTCACATCCCGAGCGTGCTGATGAAGGTGGACCAAAGTCCTCCAGGTTGTTGTGCTATGCTTGACTTCATCTGCGTGTCGCTCATTACTATGGTGATCATGTCGATCCCTCCCTTAACTTAACTTAACATCTTTATACTGGTTTAGAAGACCCTGCAGAGTCTGTATACAACCAGTTACATTTACATCACCTCGCTCTAAAATCTATGCGCATCCAGTTTATTCTTAAATGCATTAACTGTCCCTGCCTCCCCTACCTCCCCTGGCAATGCATTCCAAGCAGACACCACTCTCTGACTAAAAAAATATTTCCTAATATCTAACCTGGACCTCTCTTTAATCAGCTTGTAGCTATGCCCTCGTGTTATTGTAGGTGGCTGTATTTTAAAAAACTTGTTATAGTCTAATTTATCGATTCCTCTGATCATCTTATAAACCTGTATTAAGTCACCACGAATTCTTCTCTCTTCGAGACACTGTAGGCCGGTTTTTCTGAGTCGTTCCTCATAACTGTAATTCTGGAATCCCACTATCATCTTTGTCGCTCTTTTTTGTGTTCTTTCTAGCATGTTTATGTCCCCTCTATGATAAGGACTCCACACCTGTACACAGTACTCCAATCTAGGTCTAACTAAAGCTTTATACAGTTTGACGATCACTTCCTTGCTCCTATGTTTAATATTTCTTTTTATCATACCTAACATTGCATTTGCCTTTTTCACTGCTACCTTAACTTGCTCACTCACCTTTCCTGTATGATCTATTATAACCCCTAGGTCCCTTTCCTTATCTATCTTTCTAATATTGTTTTCTCCCATTCTGTAATTATGTTCCATATTGGATCTACCCATGTGGATGACTGTACATTTATCTACATTAAACTCCATTTGCCAGCTTACAGACCATTCTCGAATTTTATCTAAATCCGACATCAATATATCCACTTCCGCTTTAGATGAGACACTACTGCATAGTTTTGTGTCATCAGCAAATTTTGCAATCATGGATCTCATATCAATGTCCAAATCATTTATATATATCAAGAACAAAATTGGTCCCAAAACCGAGCCCTGTGGCACACCACTTTTCACTTCACTCCACTCAGAGTACTCCTTATTTATGCCCACCCTCTGCCTTCTTCCCGTTAACCAATTTTCAATCCATTTGGCAACTTCGCCACCTATTCCATGTGATTTTAACTTTCGAAATAATCTTTGATGAGGTACTTTATCAAAGGCCTTTGCAAAGTCTAGATAAATAACATCCACTGGCTCCCCTTTATCTATGATTTTAGTAACCTCCTCCATGAATTCTAATAGATTTGTTAAGCATGATCTCCCTCTAGTAAACCCATGCTGACTATTTCTAATTAGATTAAATTTGTCTAAATGCATTACAATGTTTTCTTTGATTATTGACTCTAACAATTTACAGACTATGCTCGTTAAACTCACTGGTTTATAATTTGCCGGATCTGATTTTTTGCCTTTTTTGAATAAGGGGATCACTCCTGCATCTTTCCAATCCCGTGGAACAATCCCTTTTGTAAGTGATTGAGAACATAATATAGCCAATGGTTTTGCTAGTTGGTTTCTAATTTCATACAGCAATTTTGGGTGAATACCATCTTGACCTGGACATTTATTCACCTTCAACCCCTCCAATTTTTTAAAAACCATTTCCTCTGTAATACAGATTGATCTTAATCCCGCTGTATCCATGTCTCTTTGAAAAATATCTATAGGCTCTGGGATCTCGGAGCAGTCCTCCTTTGTGAAGACTGTGCCAAAGTACTGATTGAGCAGATTAGCAGCCTCCCTATTCTCACTTATTATTTTCCCTGTACTGTCTATGAGAGGGCCTACTTTGTCTTTCGTTCTTTGTTTATTTCTAACATAAGAAAAGAAGCTTTTACTGTCAGTCTTGATCCTCTGAGCAAGTTTTTTTTCAAAGTCTATTTTTGCTGTTTTATTCGCTTTCTGAGATATGTTCTGCTTGTCCAAATATTTTACATATGTTTCTTTTGATTTACCTGCCTCTATATATTTTTGCCATGCTTTATTTTTTGCTCTTCTACATTTCACTACAAATCTAGTTATCCACTTTTTACGCTTGGGATGGAACACATTCCTCTTTTAGCGTTTCTAGAACTGTTTTAAAACTTTCCCACTCCTGTTCAACATCTGTTCCTACAATAATATCTTTCCAGATTATGTGGTTCGCTGCCTCTTTCATCCTCTAAACATCTGCCTTAGAGTAGTCGTATGTTCGCGTGTTTATGTTTACTTCTTTCTCTGCAATAAGATCCCAACGGATGATTTGATGGTCACTTGAGCCAAACAGTTCGCCAACGGTAACGTTTTCAATCATATTTTCCTCTGTGGTAAAAACTAGGTCGAGTATGTTTTTGCCTCTGGTGGCTGCTTCTACATGTTGAATTAAAAAATTGTCAGTTATGCACGTAACAAAAGGTTTTGACTCTACAAGTGCTTCTGCCATATCCCATTTTATTTCTGGATAGTTGAAATCTCCCATTAATAATAATTTCCCTTTACTTGCCTTTGCTATACTACTAATCAGCTCCTCATCTTCCTCTTTTTGACTTGATGGACATCTATAGCACACTCCAATCACTGTTTTTTCACCCCCACTTTCTATTTCTCCCCATACACTTTCATTTTTGTTACCACATGATAAATAATCTTTGATCGTTATATTAACAGAATTTATACAGTATAATAAAACGCCACCTCCCTTAGTCTTGTCTCCAATTATCCTATCTTTCCTTAACATTGTATATCCCTCAATTTCAAGTTCACTATCTGCAATCTCCTCATATGTCCATGATTCTGTTAACCCTATTATATCTGGTTTTTCTTCTTCTACATACAGTTCCAATTCTTCTCTTTTATTTACTATTCTTCTCACATTTGCATAAAAACATTTGTTAGCCAGGCTGCCACACCATGAAAACAGCCCGTTTCCAAGGAGGGCTATGAGTAAGCCAAGGTGAGGGTCTTAGTCACTATATTTTGCCTGACTCAGACTAACATACCTGATCTTTATTATTTGCCTAAACAAACGTTAAGTCTTCCTTCCCATTGGAATGGATAACTTAGACTAACAAGTTTTTTTCTTCAAAATACAGCCTTCTACATGAACAAGAGGGTACAGCCACAAATTAATTAAAGAAAGATACCAGTATATATACCATGTAAATATTTTTTTAGTCATAGTAGTGATTGCTTGGGATGCTTTGCCACATGAAATAGTGAAGGCAGGGTCAATTAGTGCATTCAAGAATAGACTGGATGTGCACAGGTATTATTAGATCAAGTGAATGTAAAAGAAATTGGTTGTATACTGACTGCAGAGTCTTCTAAGCCATTTTAAAAACGTTAAGTTAAGACATATACACCAATAATGAACTATAATATTTGGATGTGTATTGAAGAGTATGTACGACAGAAAATCTTATTTCAGGACACAAACTGGCTCTTAGCAATACTCAATGCAGGGATTGTGACGATCGAGCAGTATGCACATGCACAATATAGCGTACAACATGGCCACCCCACTGTCGACTTGCTCCGTGGAAGAACAACAAGGTGTTATTCATTTTTTGTAGTCAATGGGTGTTTAATCTTCTGAAATCTACTGAAGAATGGATGTTTAGTATGGACACAAGTTGTTTGAGTTATTTGGAATAAGCTGAACAAGCGGTGCTTTTCGTCTAGCAGGATCTTGTAGTGGCAAAGCTTTCATCGAACCAGTCATTTCTCCTATGAGTCATATGTCCCAAACACTTTGTTGCAGAAAGGTGGACTTCTTTCAGTAGAAAGACCTATCTATCCTCCCCTCTACTCAGTGGTTGGGGGCTGATTTCTCATCAGCCAAATGTTCAGGTTCCTAGCTACCTGTTCAGAGGCTCTGTCCCCAATGTTAAACTTGAGGAGACAATTAGTCTGACAGTGAGACTGACACAGGACAGGAAACGACAAATGACAATGAAACACAGTAAAAATCTGACAAATAAAGATCTGTGGATGTTTTATATATATATATATATATATATATATATATATATATATATATATATATATTTATGAAAGCAAGTTGTCTTCTGTCAATCGTGCAAAAAACATTAAATTCAAACGTGTATGAGTTATAGAAAACAGTTTTTAAAGTTGGATAATGTGAAAAAGAAATGTGCAAAAATATGGAAAATCTGCATAAAAATTGTCTGTGATTCAGATACAAATGTTTGGCAGAAGATGCAACACAGTGAATGAGCTGACAGCAGCTGGCGACTCATAGCTGACTGCATTAGGGTCAGCAAACCAGAGCTGACCAAGACCCTATTCTGTCTCCAAGTGAAGACCTGGAAACAGGCTGCACTAGTGTAGTCTGGTTAAATGAATAGTGATTGCAGTGAGAAGGCAAACCTGTATACAAAAAAGTTAGCTGAAACCAGGCCAAAATGTGTAGATATTGCAGTATCACTGTAAACTATGACATAATGTCCTTTTCAGAACACACACAAAAGAAGAAGACATCAATGAAAATTACACCTCAAATGAATAAAATATCCTGAAATAAAGACCTTGATTTGGTCAGGAAAATCACCTGACAGCTACTATTAGCTTGTGTGGTATTTGCTTGCAGTCATCGAATAGATGCTATAGTGCATTTCAAAACTCATGCCCTCAGATTTCATTTATATCTCCCCAACCCTTGCACGAATCACCACAAATGTTTGCATGTGGTCTTACACAGTCGCAAAGCATTAGAATAGACAGGATAGGCTGAGCTATCCCAAAAAGGTTTTGAAGAATTCAAGAAGATATACCTTTGCATAAACCAGATGTGAAATAAATTAGAAATTGTAATTGTAATGGTCATTTTTGTTTAAGCGTAGTGACATGTTAGCAAGCGTGGAACTGATTTTTGTTCTTCCTAACATAGCATAGGAATCAGGTCAAAAGGTAGCTAGAAGATAGTCTTTGTGAAATATTTTTTCTCAGTCAAATAGCCACAAAGTAGGTCGGCCTTTCCTGAAAGGATTTCCATTTTTAGAACAGGTGAACGACTCAAAAATGGCTCTGTAGATTACATGATATATTAATGAATTTCATTTTTCTAAGACTATCAAACAGTTTTATTTGTAATGCTATAGGGTCAATTTGATAATTTTATTGAATAGTTTATTCCAAGCTCTCAAAGTGTGTTTCAAATGTTATTTCTGTGCAGTTTTGTTTAATTTCGTCATTGCAATTTGCATTTTATTATTTTATTGAGTTGTATGAAGTTGTATCAAATATTTTGTTATGTCATAGAATTTTGTAAAAAAAACCTTTTAAAGAAAAATTGATTTGACCTGTACTTCTACAAGGTAGATGCTCCTGTGCAGGTCCCAGCTCTGGTATGAGCTGGACGTAGCCGGGAGAAAGATTTCCTGCTTAACGAGCTAGGCTCGAGCAGCTTAATACTCTGCAGCGTTGGGACAAGTGCTTACGGAGGGTGGTTAACCGATGTGTGAGTCCATCTTAATAGACTCATACACTAGAGCAAAGTAGACCTGCAGCCTGTTAGGTGTCATCTATGCTGCTCTAAACAAACTATCTAACCATGGCATGGTGTTATGCCATGTCACACAGTTAGTCGCCTCTTACGACATGCTCTCTGTGAGGCAGTGGTGCTATTCTTGTCCTTGTCATACACAAAGACCTCGTTGGACCACTCGGGTTACTAGGACTACTTTCGATTCAGCTGACGTTTTGTTAAAAAAATTATATTGGTGCTATCTTTTCAACAAAAAGTGCATCTGAAAGGAAAAATACCATGCAAATTTACGCAGTTTAATACATTTTTTCCTGGCAGACAATTGCATAAACATAAAAAAAACATACCTTAAGGTGTTTAACTTTATAGCACTTCACAATGAATTGATAAATATTTAGAGCTCAGAAGACAAAGCCAAACCTTGCTTTGAAATACTGGGTTTCATTGTAGAAAACGATGATTAAACAGCGTATGAACAGACGTGTAAGTTGCTGCAACTGATTTTCAGTAACCAGTCAGCTCGGTTATGACAGAACGTTCAATGAGTACAGCAAAAATAATTAAAATATATCTACGTAATTCTATGACCAATATTAAACTATCTAATCTGGCAACTGAATCAATAGAAAAGAAACTTTTTTGTAAGTGCGCTCAAGATCAAGTGTAAAAGGAGAGTGTGATAGAACAGAAATGAAATAAAGACACTTAGAACTGATTTAGAATAAAATGTAGACAACTGTGCGGAAGTACGTCGACAGCATGAGTTTCAACTACTTCATTCAGCACAAACAAAGTACTTTTCAACATGTTTTTGACATTGTTAAGTGTGCCCCTTTATGTTAATGACTCAGCTTACCCTAAAATTATCATCACGCTTCGCTACTGGTCTTACATTTCCCAGGACATTAAGATTTTATAATTCATAATAGTGCAGGTACTCTCATTTTCTTAAACTAACAAGGTTTTTGGACCTTTGTCAGCGAAATAATTAGTTTACCCGTAAAATAAATAATGTACAGTAATTAAACAAATTACTCACTTTTGAGGAGTCATAGATGCATCTTCAATTCCCATTACAAAAATTAATAAATGTGAGTACTCAATAATACGCTTCAATTGTTTCTTGCTCGTGTATTTTAAAAGCTTATAGAACGGAAAGAGTAAGTTACATTCAGTTCTGAGATCAATCTTCTTGATGTATGGGTGATCCTGAAAAGGACCTGTTTTCAAAGATGATGATAAATTCTGGTATTTATGTTATATTGTGACTATGTGAAAGTGCTGTATTGTGACTGTGAACGTTCTGTACTGTGACTTTGTGAAAGTGTTGTGTTGTGACTATGTGAAAGTGCTGTATTGTGACTATGTTGAAGTGCCGTATTGCAGGCCAAGTGGTTGGTCAGGTTTTGCTTTCAAAAACTTGGCAACGCATACCTTTTTTTCTATCAAAGGTAAAATAAAAACATATCCTACACAATGCAAGATGGCTGCAGGGGCAAGCAGCCTTTATTCCTCAGCCTTATAAATCATCCAGATGAACCTCAGCGATGGGTAGAATTGACGTAATGATAGACTTTTTAAAGTACTTTTTAAGTCTGTTATTGATAGGTTTAGTCTTGAAAGTGACGAGGTACTTTGAATCGAACATGGTCCATCTGTGATCAGAGACAATCATCATAACCCATTTATAAGACACAAGGGTACAGGAAACATCCCCACTTCAAGGCACAGAGTATAACAGATTAACAAAAATATATTAGCTAAAACAGTTCTTTACAATAAAATGATGCAAAATTGTTAAGTGTGTTACAATCTTCAAGTTTACAGTGATGTCACTTACACTTCCTCTTCTTCGTCGTTCGTTCTCAAACTTACGCTACCAAGCTCTGAAAAGGGCTTTGTAAGTATGCAACTAGCAGGATGTTGTTTGAAGAATGGAATGCGTTGTACCGTAGTTTACAGCTCGACTGCGATATTTGCACCTTTCGGTTTGACACATCCAACTTCAGCTAGGTCATTAAATTAAGTACTTAATGTCAAAGGCGAGGGCTTGACTTCATCGTCGCGGGTTTCCCAATATGGCATGGTCTCTCTCCGAAGAACAGTATGCCACCTGCCGACCGAGAGCATCGCACACAACAAAAACAATAACACCAATAAGTTCCTTATTGATTTATGTCTCTACACACCAAAATTATATCTAAAAAAGACAACTAATAAAAAAGTTACATGCTCTCAAACTCAACAACGATAGTAACATGTGCCGTGCTAAATAATAATGCAGCTGCAGGGCACATTTTTTGTGTGGTCTTGTAAAGATTTATAGTAATGAGTTTTATTTGGAAAAAAAAACTCTTAGACATAACGAGTTGTAGCATTTGTCTTGGACTGTAAGACACTAATCTATCAAATTAGGTCGGACTACATTGAAATCACAAACAGTGAACAACACCCTCGTGTAAACAAAAATAAACATAAAAACAATTAAATTTGAACAAATGTTTATAAGTATGTAGAGATCACAAAAGATAATGAGAAATGCCAAGAATGACAAAGAGTATGATGTTCGACCCGCTCACAGTCTGCGAGAAGAAAAAACCAGAACTAAGATTTGCAGATGATCTTCTTCTTCTTCTTCGTACGCTGTCAAACGTCAACCTAGCAGATGATACAATTATCCTCCTCTTCATCTGCATTCGTTCTCAATCTCCTGCTACAAGGCTTCGCAAGTAGGAATTATCCGAGAACGGAATGCGTTGTGTCGCTAGTTTACAGCTTGACTGCGATATTTGCACCTTTTGGTCCGACACATCCATCTGGGCGGCAATTATCCTCTTAAAGAGTGCTGCTGGGCTGGAACAGATGATTCTGTCAGTTAAATGATACAGTGAGGAACAAAATGTATTCCTAAACACAGGCAAGACTAAGACAATGAGCATTGACAAGGTGAAAACCAGAGCTAAAGTTTTCCTAGAGAAGCAAAACGTTCAGAACGTCACGAGTTTTGAATAACATAGCTCGACTACAAGCAACAATGGAGATTATCGAAAAGAAATAAAGAGTAGAATGGATATGGCACTACAGAGATTAACAAAAACAAAAAACGTATGTCAGAAAACGAACAAAATGACAACAATGAACCTGGAGACATGCATCTCCCCGGTGGCAACACATTGATGCGAGACATAGTCAACCACACAAACCCTATGGAGGAAGATTGAATCCTTCGAGCTAAAATGCTATAGGAGGGTGCACAAAATACCATGATAGTGAAAAATAAAATGCAGAAATCCTACAGAGCTCAACATAGAACAAAAACTGGATAGTGAACATTACATTTAGGAAATGAACATACTTCGAACACATCAGACGTCACTGTGACTTAGAACATACTTCGAACACATTGGATGTCACAGCGACTTAGAACATACTTCGAACACATCAGACGTCACAGTGACTTAGAACATACTTCGAACACATCAGACGTCACAGTGACTTAGAACATACTTCGAACACATCAGACGTCACAGTGACTTAGAAAAAACGATACTGAAGGGTGTTGTACCTGGCAAAGGAGGCAGCAGCCGACTGAGGAGAAAATGGTCAAGAGACATTACAGAGGCTTGGGGGTTGACAGTGGCACAGGTAGACAGCTGGTCAGGAATCGAGTGTCTTACAGATTGGCTGTCATGAGAGTGACGTTCTGCAGAAGACATGCTACATGATGATGATGAGAAGGGGGTCGCTGTAATCAAGAGGTTTAAGGCACTCGCCTCTCACAGTGATTTACGGAAACGGTGGGTGATCGAATCCTGCAAGTTTCAAACGACACCCTGTCTCACAGAAGGTAAGAGTGCCTGCATCCCGAGTTACCTCCAGTCATCTCGGCCAATAGTCTTGCCACTGATCCAAGGTAACTCGGGTCAAGAGTGAGATTGGTGACCAGTGCATTAATTTCCTCACTAATCCAAATACAGCAATATTACATTATTAAGACAAATCCATCTGATGTTGTGGGCCATCTTTGCTTGCGATGGGCATTAAAGATGACGAGAGATCAGTAACCTACCCCATTTAGATAATTTATCAAACGGATTAGTTTTATGACGCAATGCATTACTACTTGTTGCAGATTTGCCAAGCAATCATAAGTGAAAGGAGAGGGCACATTACCTCTACTTATATCTCTGCATGAGTAGCTGTATTACAATGTTTGGTGCCTTGAGCTGATTATTACCTTTGTTAAGAGACATTGGTGTAGATATCTGGTGATGAACGAAGAAGAAAAAATAGACATTACAACTGAATCTTTGGGAATGTAAACCAGTTGTAAAATGAGGCACTATCCATTTGGTTGCTGTTCTCATTCAGAGTTTAGCTCTGCTGAATTTTGCATACTCCATCCTGGCAACTGCTCTCATGTGGACCTGGTCTGGGCCATCCGCAATTCTGAGAGTACGAGCATTAGCAAATAGGGATGCTAGTGGAAGATCATCATTGACACCAGCCCCTCCATGAGCCTAGTAAGACAGAAAGAGTAAAATAAATCAGTCTGATATTTTATGCTTGCACAAAATGAATCAGGGTCACCAGAAAATAAATACACCATATGTTTTTGCAAGATGTCAGATCCATATTTAATGCCTTCATGTCCCACATACATGCGTCTCTGAACCTCAGCTGTGGTTGGCCAGCTGTTCTTTTACCACACGCCAGCTGCCCATAGCAAATATCTTTGAGGATGGGACTTTTTTCCATGCGACAAACATGTCTTCGTTGTTGAAGGAGTGTATACATACTTGGAAGACTGGTGTGAAAATGCACCTCTGCATTTGTCCCCCCGACTCTCCATGAAATGCCAAAGATGGACCTCAGACGCTGTAGATGAAAAGTGTTGAGCCTATGCTCTTGTTTGGCATAGGTTGTCCACGTTTCGCTACCATACAGAAGCGTACTGACAACACAGGCATTGTAGACCATGATCTTAGTCTTGGCTGTAAGTTTGGGGTTTTCCCAGACAAGTGATGTGAAAGGGAAAAATATGACAGCAGTTTTACCAATGCAATTGCCTATTTCGTGGTCTAGGGAGAGCTTATCATTGATGAGAGACCCCAAGTAAGCTTATTTGGTATTAAAGGAGATAACCTTCAAATATACAGGCCATTCAGTTTAAACTAGGTTGCCTCAGTTTCAATAGGAGTCAATATAAACAAATGTTTTTCGGTAAAATCTTTTGAATGACCTTTCCAGACTGCGTCAAAATTTTGTAGATTAACAGGTTGCACTACTGGAAGCCATGCACACAATTTCAGCTCTCTAGATTATGGTTGTGAATAACAGATACCAAAATCAGTTTTTTAAAATCCATTGCCTACCCTGGAGCTGATGTAGTTACGGACTAATATTTGCTAGTAATAAAAAGCCAACTTAAATGGTGTTGTTCGTCCACCAATTGAGATGAAGACCATTTCTCTATTCGTTCATCCAGTTCTTTTATTTGGAAAGTCTATGGGTTGAGGTTCTTGATGGGCCCAAAGTTGGCTGGTGAATCTGATGTGGGATCTGAAAAAATGTAGGCAGTGAGGGCATGGAATGTTCGCTATATGAGACTGTAATAGTTCACAGGCTTTTCTGGCATGCCTCTGTTGTTCTGCTACAGCCATTTTGAAAGTCTTGCATGATGCTGCTTCTTTGCGGAGAGCTGTGCGCCAGGTTGTGCGGCCTTGCGCAGCATCTTCCCATGTTTCGTGGTTTATGCTGAAAGTCTTTAGAGATGTCTAAAATGTGTCCTTAAAGCGCTTTTTTGGCCCCCATGGGAGCGTTTGCCCTTGTGCATCTCACGATAGAAGATTCATTTTGGTAGCTAATAGTCTGGCATGCGGTCCACTTGACCCGTCCAGCAAATCTGTGACTGCATCATAGTGATATCGATACTAGGGATACTAGATCTCCCAAGAACAGGAGTATCCTGGATCCTGTCCTGCCACTGGATATTCATCACCAACTTAAATGGAAGAGAATGGTAAATCCCCAAAGATAAATTAGGTGAATACGCTGAATGAATACATACAACTTGTTCTGCAAATAGAGGTAGAAAGTTGTATGAATAACATAGACTAGACAGCAGACCCCAGAATGTCAGTGGCAAGCCATGAAGACTTGAGTAATGAAGGTGGCTGAACGAACGGTAAGGAGAAGTGTGGTCATATCAGGAGACTATAGATGACAACAGCATTGACCATTTCTGTTTCTATGAATCGACGTCACTGCACTCCGGGCATACATATAGGTGCTCAGTCAGTCTCTCTCAGCAAATGGTGCAGGGTCTGAATGTCGATGGTCTCTGTAGCTCACTGGTTGCACTCTCCTGCTCCTCGTTTGATGTCGAAACTGTGCAGTCTGTGGATTGCTGATTCACCAATTTGGGTGTCCTCATCCAACAGACAGTCGATTGATTTCAAAATGTCACTCCTATCCATGCCTCACGTGCACATGATGGAGGCTTGTGAAATGGCAAATGGAGTTTAATATAGATAAATGTGCAGTCATCCACATGGGTAGATCCAATATGGAACATAATTACAGAACAATATTAGAATGATAGATAATGAAATGGGCCTAGGGGTTATAATAGATCATACAGGTAAAGTGAGTGAGCAAGTCCAGGTAGCAGTGAAAAAGGCAAATGCAATGTTAGGTATGATAAAAAGAAATATTAAACATAGGAGCAAGTAAGTGATAGTCAAACTGTATAAAGCATTAGTTAGACCTAGATTGGAGTACTGTGCTCAGGTGTTGAGTCCTTATTCGTAGAAGGGATATAAACATGCTGGAAAGGATACAAAGAAGAGCAACAAAACTGATAGTGGGATTCCAGAATTACAGTTATGAGGAAAGACTCAGAAAAACTGGCCTACAGTGTCCTAAAAAGAGATGAATTCAATGTGACAATGAAGGTTTATAAGATAATCAAAGGAAAGGATAAAGTAGACTATAACACGTTTTAAAAAAAAACAACCACCTACAAGAACAAGAGGGTTCAACTACAAATTAACTAAAGAAAGGTTCAGGAAATATTTTCTTAATCAGGAGTGGTGAATGCTTAAAATGCATTGCCCCATGAAGTAGTGGAGGCAAAGACAATTAGTGCATTCAAGAATAGATTTAATGCATATTTTTTTTAGAGCAAGGCAATATAAATGAAATGGTTGTATACAGACTCTGCAGAGTCTTCTAAACCAGTATAAAGACATTAAGTTAAGTTAAATTAACTGCTCAATATAATTAGCAACACTGCAAAGGGGTACAGAATGAAGATAAATATTTTAAAAAAACAAAGGTTATGTTGATTGATAGAACCTCAAAAACATCCTCTACTTCTCTTACGTTGGGGTTTTTAAAACAGAGCATGTCTTGTAATGGTATCAGATTTTTTTCCACAATGTGTGTCCCTTCCAACATCAGCACCTTTTCCTTACGTCAAGTGCTACTGATGTCTGTCCCACAGTTCCACATTAGAAACTTCATCTTACTTGGAATCCTGGTATTTCTGTTGCCAGGTAGCAGAAGGCTTCGACTATACGTAATAGGTATTTTAAAACTTCATGTGGCTTACTAGTCCTGGAGGAAGGTATAAATAATTTGTGTAGATTTTTAATTAGAATTTTTAAATTTTGTCTGGGCAGCGGCTATTAACCCTAATCTTTTCGATTTCTAACTGCCAAGGGATTTTTAACGTTCTTGACACTGAACACGGGAGTCTGATCTCACTACCCAGAGATCATGGGAATTTTTACCAGAAGATCCATGTGAAAAAATCCCGGTCTCCACCGTGATTCTAACCCATCCCCTCCAACACCTTACCTCAAGACTACTATTTGGTGCAGACACTGATTGATGCATGTTTTTTCCTTATTTGCTATGGTTTTAATTATTCTCTCACATTATAGAGTCATACAATACGACTGACTTTACTGAGTTGAATATTTGTATTTTTGTGGTGAGCAACTTTGTAATATATTCAAGGCAATAGTAGCAAACAAAGTCTAGTAACTGCTGCCAAGGTAGTTAGATTTAAATTCCTTACCTGTATAGCCCTGTCTAACACAGCTAAAGCCATGTTTGGGGCTGCTACTTTGATCATAGCTATTTCTGGGGCTGCAACCTAATTTTGTAGACAACAAGACAGTGTTAGGAGTGAGTAAAGAGAAACGAGAACTCTGTGTAAAAGTTAGGAGTGAGTAAAGAGAAACGAGAACTCTGTGTAAAAATTAGGAGTGAGTAATGAGAAACGAGAACTCTGTGTAAAAGTTAGGAGTGAGTAAAGAGAAACGAGAACTCTGTAAAAGTTAGGAGTGAGTAAAGAGAAACGAGAACTCTGTGTAAAAGTTAGGAGTGAGTAAAGAGAAACGAGAACTCTGTAAAAGTTAGGAGTGAGTAAAGAGAAACGAGAACTCTGTGTAAAAGTTAGGAGTGAGTAAAGAGAAACGAGAACTCTGTGTAAAAGTTAGGAGTGAGTAAAGAGAAACGAGAACTCTGTGTAAAAGTTAGGAGTGAGTAAAGAGAAACGAGAACTCTGTGTAAAAGTTAGGAGTGAGTAAAGAGAAACGAGAACTCTGTGTAAAAGTTAGGAGTGAGTAAAGAGAAACGAGAACTCTGTGTAAAAGTTAGGAGTGAGTAAAGAGAAACGAGAACTCTGTGTAAAAGTTAGGAGTGAGTAAAGAGAAACGAGAACTCTGTGTAAAAGTTAGGAGTGAGTAAAGAGAAACGAGAACTCTGTGTAAAAGTTAGGAGTGAGTAAAGAGAAACGAGAACTCTGTGTAAAAGTTAGGAGTGAGTAAAGAGAAACGAGAACTCTGTGTAAAAGTTAGGAGTGAGTAATGAGAAACGAGAACTCTGTGTAAAAGTTAGGAGTGAGTAAAGAGAAACGAGAACTCTGTGTAAAAGTTAGGAGTGAGTAAAGAGAAACGAGAACTCTGTGTAAAAGTTAGGAGTGAGTAAAGAGAAACGAGAACTCTGTGTAAAAGTTAGGAGTGAGTAAAGAGAAACGAGAACTCTGTAAAAGTTCATACATAAATACTAATAAGTGTACTTTTGTTCCGCTACAATTTACCCAAACTATGTAACTGTCATACACACAAATCCTTAAAAATGTAGGAAATATTACCAATGAAATGATTTATTCTTCATATACATAAATCGCTATGAAGTATGGAATATATTCCCTAAGAAAATCCCCATAAATCTCTATTTTAAATATTTCCCTAAAGAAATTCCCTATTGTACATATGTCCATAAATCCCACTTTGGAATATATTTCCTAAGAAAAACCTATTACTGGCACATAAAAATCAGTCAAAGGCTGAGATATATTCTCAAACAAATTCTTTATTCTTCACACTCTTTCTCTCCCTACACACACACACAGAGAGAGAGAGAGAGAGAGAGAGAGGGAGAGAGAGAGAGAGAAAGTGAGAGAGAGAGAGTGAGAGAAGAGAGATAAATCCCTCAGAGTTTGTAATATTTTCCTTCACTTAGAATTGACCATTGTGAACGCACACACATAAATCCTTCAAAGTATAGCATACATTCCTTAAGAAACTCCCCACTTTCCACACACATAAATCCCTAAAATGACGATACGTTTCGAATAAATTCCACAAACAATGTTTCGTGCATAGATCTATCAAATCATGCTCTAATAAATATTCCAAATGTGAAACCAGTTGAACGAACATAAATCTCTAAAATTATGCTATATTTCATAAGATGTGCCCCAAACTAAACATTGTCCTCATGTACCTACATATCTCAAATGATTATATGTCCCCATGGAAACCTCCACAAACTCTTCCTATATACAAAACTTGACCTAATCATACAATTTCTCCCAAACAAATGCCTTAAAATATACTATTTCCTACAAACAAATTCTTCAAGCTATACTATTTCCTACAAATCCTTCAAACTGCTAATACCCATAAACAAACCTCTCAAACTCTGCAATTTCCTACATACATCCCTCAAACTATACTATTTCCTACAAATAAATCTTTCAAGCTCTGTTACTTCCCACATACAAATCCCTCAAACTATACTATTTCCTACAAACAAATTCTTCAAACAGCTAATTCCCATAAACAAATCCCTCAAACTCTGCTATTTCCTACACGTGTCCCTCAAACTATACTATTTCACACAAACAAATGCTTCAAACTGCTAATTCCCATATACAAATCCCCAAAAACGATGCCTATTACCAGTTGAATAGAAGAGAGCAGGTCGTTGTCTTCAGACTTCGCACTGGCCACAATAGACTGAGGTACCACCTATTCAACAAATTGAAGATAGGTGGTACCGATGAATGCCCGTGCGGTACCGGTAAAATGACCGCTGAACATCTGCTGCAGAACTGCCCGACATACGAGGATCAGAGAGAGCAGATGTGGCCATCACCAGTGGAACTGCAAGACAAGCTGTATGGCAGTGTCGACAGCCTCAGGATGACCGCCGCTTTTTTCGAAAAAATAATGGTTACTGTCTGACTGCGTACGAAGAAGAAGAAGAAGATATACAAATCCCTCAATCTCTGCTATTTCCTACATACAAGTCCCACAAACTATACTATTTCCTACAATCAGATCCTTCAAACTGCTTTCCCACATACAAATCCCTCAAATTCTGCGATTACCTACATATATCCCTCACACTCAACTATTTCCTACAAACAGATACTTCAAACTCCATCCATTCCACACAAATTCTTCATATTCTGCAATTTCTCATATGCATCTCTCAAACTCTACCTTGTTGCCATATAAATCCATCATGTAAGCTGCTTTAAGAACCAAGAGCCTGCACTGCTCAATCTCAATCCTGGACTTGGCAACATCTTCTTGAATAGATCCTTGAGTTGATAGTGGCTTTCCAAATGCAATTCTGTTTGATGTCTGCAAGTATTAAAGAAACAGGGTGACTCTTTTCTCCCTCACACCAGAAAATCAAACAGTGACTGGAATGTTAAAGTGGTATTCACTTGGTGGGTCAGTTGTTATTCAAGCAGGAACTCAAACTATATTTCTGAAATTCATATATTTGTCTGAAGACACAAAATGGAACTGACATATCGAGCTGACATTTCCACTGAACATTCTATAGCTTATTTCCAGATCAACACAAATTATTTCAAGATGCCCTTCACAAGCTAAGAGCATTTGATTAACTCAAAAATGAAATAACATATCAAGCTGAAATTTTAACGGAATATTTTATGGCTGATTTCTAGAACAACACAACTTATTTCTTGTCGCCATATCGTCCCTTAACAAGCTATAGGCATATGATTAACTCTAGAATGGTATGACATAAAGAGCAGAAATTTTAATTGAACATTCTAAGACCCTAACTCGTGAACGGAATGACATATTGAGCTGACATTTTTACAGAACATTTTATTGCAGATTTCCAGATCAACTCAACTGTTTCTAACCGCTATGTCCATATCTCTTCATGAGTTATTGGCATATGATTAAATGATTGGACAAAGAATATTTTTTGCCGGAAAATACTAACATGATGAGCTGTTTGGTCCTTATAAAACCAATGAAGCAATCTGAACCTGTACATCAGGTAATTTATGTAAAGTGGAATAAACTGGTTGTATACAGACTCTGCAGAGACTTCTAAACCAGTATAATGAAGTTAAGTCAACACATGTCTCACTTGAGAGCTGTCCTGTGGGACTAACAATCAGGCAGCAATGCCAGATGGGCATTCACAACAGTGACATCACTGACGTTCTAGAATTGCTCTATGGTACCTGCGTGAAAACAAAAGATGTGGATGATCTTCCACCTAATGGCAGGACTTGCGGGAGATGAACACAGTATTTGTGACCCCCATGTACAAACGAGCTGCTCATCCACTGGTCAACTCATGCCCATGACCATGAATATTGGAAACACCTGCGACATGGACAAGGCCAACCACCTTGTTGAACCGCTAGATTAAGAATTTAAAATGTATCTTTTTTTAGTGTAAACCCTTTCTGAGTTATTGTCCATTCTATTTTTAAGTGAATTAAATCAAGCTACCAATAGAAAATAAAATAAAATGTATCCATTCATTTATAAACCTGATTTTATTGCTTTAATCTGCAAACAAGAGTGAAAATTACGATGTGATCCCTGTCACCTACACTGAACATTTTGGAGACTACCTGATCTATAAAGGAGTGGTCTGTCGGAGTCTTTGTGTATGACAAAAACTAGAATAGCACTACTGCCCCACAGAGAGCATGTCGTAAGAGTCGACTGTGTGACATGGCGTAACACCGGCCATGGTTAGTTGGTATGTTTAGAGCAGCATAGATGACACCTAACAGGCTGCAGGTCTACTTAGCTCTAGTGTTTGAGTTTATTAAGATGGACTCGCACATCGGTTAACCACCCTCCAAGAAACTGGTTGTATACAGACTCTGCAGAGTTCTCTAAACCAGTATAAAGAAATTAAGTATAACAACAACAACCATTACCACTCACCCTGTCCACCATTAAAGCCAAAGCCCTCTCAGCGTGACCAATTAGCCTCATGCAATGATGAATGCGACCAGGTCCTAGTCTTCCTTGAGCAATCTCAAAACCACGTCCCTCTCCTAACAAGATGTTGGATGCTGGTACTCTCACATTCTCAAAGATCACCTCACCATGGCCCTCTAGAGTCGAAACCAATAATTTTTTGTCAAATACAAACGGCTGATACTTTCATTTTCAACACCTTTATCCTTCCATTTTAACTCCTACAGCAGCATGGGGGAAGATGGTGTCAAAACACAAACAAGAGGATTTCAAATAAAAACTCAGAAAATTGTAATCTATATTCTAAATCATATTCTAAATATTCTTTTTTGTTGTGTCCATGGTATTCCGAGAACCTTTTGCACACACGCATGTACGTACCCACCTACCAATGTATAGGGTTCAAGGGTTATTTAACTCTGAAGAAAATTAATTAATTCGTTCATTCATTCATTTGAAGCACCATCATGTGTGTGCTCTCGTACTCTTGTGGAGGTGGTTCCTGCAGCGCTTGGATTTACATTGCGAGGCTGTTATCCTTAGTTCTTAGTTCAACCGTTCTTCGCCAAAGGGTGGTCACCCTTGAGCGAGTCCCAACTCAGGATCCAGTCATTTCTGTCGTGGGCGGGTGTCGTCCAGTGGGAAAGTAGTATGTCTGTTGTTGGGTCGCGTATTTTGTGCTTTTTTGGTGAATCTCGCCAGCGAGTTGGGGGCTATCCCCAAAGTCTCTTTTTGTTGCACGGGTACCACATGTTACCACATCATCTTGTTGCCTAGCTATATTTACCTGCCCAGCGGTGTTTGAATGGTTGATGTGCTGTAGGACATCCTTGATGTGTGATATTCTCCGGATGTCGCTATTGTGTAGTTTTTTTTGGCCGCTGTTATCTGAGAGTTATGCCCACGAGGTGTCTTTCAAGGGATGAGTGTGCTGTTCTCAGTTGGTTCTCTGCTGCTTTTGCTAGAGACCAGGTTTCATTACCATAGCAGAGCACTGGTAGGACTACCCAGTCGAAGATGTCCACAAGTAGTCTAGTGTCTTTTGTGACGTCTGTTATTGTCCTGATGGAGTTGAAGGCTGATCAGCCCAACCTTTTCCGTCTGCCGATCTCAGGTTTTATGTTGTTCTCCACGTTGAGAAGTCTTCCCAGATATACATTTGTCAGCATCCTCCATGGGCGTTCCACTCAAGAGTGTGGGATTGGGCTCTGCGAAGCGGTTGCTCATAGCTCTGGGTTTCTTGATGTTTTATACCTAGACCTGCTTTTCTGCCTTCTGTGTCTAGTGACCGTAGTACCTCTGTCGCTTCCTTCTAGGGGCGTCTCTTTGATGAGGATGAGGCTGCTATCCTCATGCATAAATCCTCTTTTGTTCTCCCCATCGATCTTTTACAGCATGCACAGTAGGATGTAATGTTGCGTTTATAAATGATAAACGAACACAATAAATGAGAGATTTACCCGGAGCATGGTCATAACCAAACACAGTCAAGGGGCGAACAATTTTAATGCCTGGTGAGTCCATGGGGATAAGGATCATAGACTGCTGATTGTGAGTGGCTGCTGCTGTATCTGTCTTGCCCATGAAGACGCAGATCTTACACCGAGGATCTAAGGCACCTGTTGAGAAAATGGGAAATCATTAATCACTCATTTAACAAGAAGATAAGTGGAAATGAGAAATATAAGAAATGAGGAATACAAGAAATGAGAAATACAGGAAATGAGAAATACAATAAGTCGTATGTCCTTTTACAGAACGTAGCTTCTTACAAACGCCACGTATTTGGCTGTTATAACTTCCTTGGCAAGTGTGCAGTGCGGTAGGTTGCCATTACTTTCCGTACGTAGAGGAGCATTAGCCCGAGAAAAAAAACTCAGTGTCTGCCAAACTGGACACAAGTGGGAATCGAACCCGGAATGTTGGGATTGTGAAAACTGAGCAAGTTTCAACCCTAGGCCATACAGCCTCCTTCAGAAATACAAGCAAGGTTATAATACAGATTTACATGAGAACAGCTGGGGGAACTGAGGCGCAAGTCCAGTCAGGCACTACATACTGACCAGGATGTCGCGTCAGATTCAGGCACAATATACTGACCCCTATTTCATTTCCATGCAGCGATCCCTAGAAACAGACTGTTTTCAGGGCAGTTTGACTGACGAGATGTGGATCGACGTGATCCCCGTAGCAGTAACTGCCATGCAAACAAAGCCTAAAATAGCACAAGAACCTGGAGGACCACAATCCACTTTCTTCAGCACGCTCAAAATGTGAGAAAAGCTACTACAACTTGCCATTTAACTCCCTTTTCATGGCGCTTAAAAAAGTAAATATAATCATTGTGGGCATTAAACAAACAACAACATGAGAACAGCAAAAGTAGTCTTTTAGAAGTTACTACCATCATGGAGGAAGTATTATAGAAACCTCCGTTTTGGCAACCAATCAGTTCCCTTTCCTCGCTGTCTCACCTTTTCTAATGAAGATGTAAGGTGGGGGTCTTGGCCAGTTTGTTTCACCTGGCCTGATTATGCTAATGCATGGCAGTATAGTGGTCTTTATCTTCTTTGAGTTAAGATGTTTGGTCATGCTGTATCTGCTGGCCAGCAGTCGTCATGACGAAGTCTGTAGTCATCACCAGGTCGGAATGGCTGTCCCACAGCTTTTGTCTCAATTCTGCACCCTCTGGCATCTCATTTCCCTAGAGAGTGGGCATTCATGTAAGATTTGTTCAGAATTCTAGCCCCCTGTTTCACATGGGCACTCTTCGGTGTGTGAGATCCTTAGTCGGTATAAATGTTCTAATAGTCTGCAGTGACCAGTTCTCCGGCGAAATAAGGTTGTTTTTTTGGTTTCTTTTGAGTTGGTGAATTGGGACTGGTCTTCTGTGTGATAGAACTAGGATTTCTTTATTTTATCTGGACGTGAAATAGCTGTTCTATTCTATCTCCCTTTACACACAATAACGATATAAGAACAACAAAATAATAAAGCTTATGTAAACAATAAAACAAGATAATACATTTATTACAATAGTATTTGTTACAACATGGTTAAAACTAAACTAACTCATTATTAATAAATCTTTCTGTCTCAGGAAATGTTAGCATGAACTTGAATGAAATCCCTGAAACCATAAACGCAGTCCTGTAGTCTACCCTAATATCTATGACAATCTATACAACCATGTTCTAAGCTGATTACTATCTGCTTTGTAGTTACGTATGCCCTCTGGCAGTTGGCGATGAAGTTGATCTATGACGGAAGTCAGTCCTATGCTGTGCAATAATAGCTTCTTGCTATGCTTGTGGGTTTGCTCCCTGCAGATTCAGGTTACAACTCACTTTTGATCATTGGGTCTATGGACAATCCCCTCTGACCATTCTGATTCAAATAATGTTTTCTGAGATAATCTGACATGAGCAGTCAACGAACCAATCTGCAAGACTGATCTTTTAGGTGTCCACCGTAGATATTGTTCGTACATTCAGACATGCGCCATTTTTCTCTCTCTCTCTCAGCAGATTATCAGACAGATGTCTGTGACAACTACAAATTCATTTTCTGAACTTGACTGCGTGGATTCGATCAGTTATCTCTCCTTTCCAACAGACCAACAAGTAAATAATATCTGTGATAACTATAGATATGTTTTCTGATCTCGATCCTGTCACTGGAAGTGAACAGATTTGCTTCTCGTATCGCTTTACAGGGGGTCCACCATTTGTAACAATGGGCAGTAGAGCAATTGCCCCTGATATATAGTAAGATAACCTCCCTGTCAAGTTCTGTCTTTAGTATTCTACCTTTATAGTCCCTTTAGCTCCGCCTAAACAAAGATGGCAGTGGCCATGAGGTACTCTGTTCCTTCCCCGTTGACTGGTCAGCAGTTAATCTTACTCATCTACTACCCCTTGAAATCCTATTGACTGCCATGGCTACTTGTCACTCTGTCATCCTAAATGTGACTGCCTGATGTCGGGATTAATTGTCGCCTAACTTCTCTACCCGCACTCTGGACTCCAGAGACTACAACCAAATGGGCCAGAATTTACCCCTACCATTTTTAGTTCATCATTCTTCACAACATGCAAATCTCGCTAAACTGGACACGACGAAGGATGAACTGAATTAAATATTCTGTCCCTGTCCCAATAAATTTTAGCTCCAGCAAATAAGCTGCTGGCTCTAACCCCTATGCTTCCTGACAGATGAACCTGTTACATACTGCTCCAGACAGATAACATTGTTACAACTGCTTATGTTCATATCCTCTCTTTGGTGTATATACATATTTATGATGATGTTCTTGATCTCTCTGTTTGGTACTCTATGATTAAGTTGTGTCTTTTTATTGCCATTTTTTGCTAGTGTCAGCTGTCTTGTTTCCTGTGATTCCGCAGTTGGAGGGTAGCCAGTGGAACGCTGTTGTTGAGGAGTTTTTCAAGTTCTTCTAAGATTTTGGAAGAGAGGTCTATTTCTTTCCTCTCCAGAAAGGACCTTATATCCACACAGGGACAAAAACATGG
This sequence comes from Ariolimax columbianus, assembly GCA_036924085.1. NCBI lineage: Eukaryota > Metazoa > Mollusca > Gastropoda > Stylommatophora > Arionidae > Ariolimax > Ariolimax columbianus. Next base: position 63,653,446 of record JAVGWX010000012.1, read on the forward strand.
CACAAGGAAGCGGAGAGCAATCAAGGTCGGTTGACTCATACTGATCAGACATCACCTCACATCCACATTCGTGCTCCAGGAAACAGGCTGTATCATAGCAGTCTAGCCAACAAGGTGGGAATGGACACTGTAATCTGTAATGGGCACTGTTGTGAGCTTCCTGAGGTGCCTCGCATTGCACTACAGCCAATAGGAAACCGGTTTACCTTCTGAGGTGCGCTGCGAAACGTAGGAAGAGCCACTGTAGGCCCAGCACTAAAGAAATGTCCAGAATTAACTTTGCGCGACAACAATAATAACAACTAGAATAATAACAGTAGTAGCAATAATAGTTGTAGTAACAACAACAATAGCAACAACAATAATAACAAGTGCAATAATAACACCAACAACAATAATAATAACAGCAACAACAACAATAGTAACAATAGCAATAACAATATTAACAACAACAAAAAATAACAACAATGTGTGTGTTATTTGTGCATCGTTTCCGAAGAGGACCACATTGTCATCTATCAATCCTGGAGTGGGTTTGTAGGTGGCAGATCAAATCAATCCGAGTAAAAAAGCATCTGTCACACTGAGGGCAGAGAAACACTGTCTGATCATCAGACGGAGGAAACTTGTCTCTTGCCTTTCGTGTCGCTCGTCTCCGTGCAGCTTCCTTAATTCTTGTCTGCTCCATATGTGTTGTACTAGAAGAGATTTTACTACGCCAGGCAGAGCGATGAGCAGCAATTTTCTCCCATTTATCAGGGTTAATGTCACAGTTCTTCAGTGAGGCTTTCAGAGTGTCTTTGCAGCATTTTATTAGGCCAAATAATAACAACAACAATAAGAATAATATAATAACAACAAAAGCAATAATAATAACAACACAATATTATGACTAACCTGATGTCCACCACTTGTGGCCATTAACAATATAATGGCTACCATCTCTCCTGATTGAGGACTCAATGTTTGCAGCGTCCGATGATGCTACCTGGAAATTTCCATAGTTTAAAAAAACAAATTAAAATAAGGCAATACAAATGTGGTCTTACCAGCACGCTGTAAAGGTGACTAAACAGGGTTGTGAATCGGGCTATAACCTCATCATGTAAAAAACATCCATCTTCATATTATTTCTGACACAGGCTCTGCCAAGTGCATTTACATTATTTTGCAGTCTATCTTCGTTCTCAGTGGAGAGGAGACTAAAGTCTGGCCAGGAAAAACATACTGATCAGACAATGTTAGTCAGGATCAGGTGAAATACACTGATCAAGACTAACATATAATACTTTAACCGACTAGAAACCTGTGTAGATAGACATGACGTTGTTGTTTGCGAATGCCCACAATGAGTAGGTTTACTCTTTTGTCCGCCCAGAAAAATGACGTTAAGTGGCAGGTTGCAGTAGCTTTCCTCCCATCCAAAGCATGCTGATGAAGGTGAGCCAGAGCAATCGAGGCAGTTGTGCTATGCTTGACTTTATCTGCGTGTCCCTCACTACTATGAGGATCACGCCGATCTCTCATCATGTTAGCCAGGCTGCCATGAAAACAGCCCATTTTTACGGAGTGCTACTAGGAAGCTAAGTGAGGGTCTTGGCTAGTATATTTTGCCTGACCCTGACTAACACGTCTGATCAGTATGCTGTACCTGACCAGACGTTAGTCTTCCTCCCCATGGAATAAAATGGTATATTTCTATGGTCTCCGAGTTTGGTCATTTATGAATAAAACATTATAGCTGAGTATGGTGGACTCAATCAGCCAGAAGCATAGTAAAGGTTGTGACTACACGTGAAGACCAGTTCTCTGGATAAAGGTTTCTGTCGAGGAGAGTTCTTCAAGGCTTCCAAACAGCTTTAAAGTGGATATTCGTCTCTGTGGGCCAGCACAAGGTACACAATTGACTTAGCATTTAACAGTCTTGCAGGACATATTTGGATGTCTGCAGATTATATTAAGCTGTCTGTTCTGCATGCCCAAATGTACACACGGGTGATGGAGCCAATTTCAGCATGTGTAAGTGGCCATTCGTTCTGTTATGTCCTGTTCTCATGCGGAACAAGATCACTTGCTCCGCTCGATCGAGGCAGTGATAATTGTCTATCATTTCATTGAGTTTCCTTATGGTTTGGATAAGGTCTGCTTTTCTTGGAAGGTGATTGTTTGTTCTTTTTGTTCTCGTTTTGCTCCCTCCTTTGCTAACCTGTCTGCTGTCTCATTTTCTGGTACCCTTCTCTTGGCTTTTAGTTCCCCATAGACTTTTTTTTTAAGGTCTCAGTTTATTTAGGCAGTAACTTCTGCTCTGAGGTGAATATCTGAGATCTCTTTAACCATTTACACTGTAAGCCTTGAAACAGTTAAACTATTTTCTCAAAGTAATGAGATAACACCTTCCTCTCCCCTTTATACCAGTTTGTTTACTAAAGAGATTTGAATATGTTGTTCTATTTTAAACTGCATTTCACAGAATAATGGTCATAGTTAGGTTTTCATTCCATTTTTGCCTTTGAACATCATTGGGAGCTTAAGTCATCTATCCTGCATTAAGTGTGTTGAGTCAGTCCTTGTGAGGCCCATCACTCTACTGTCATCTACCCCCCTGCCTTTAGGCCGCCCTTTTGCCCTGTAGCCAGATCTACCAGAGTTGTAAGCCATCAGTGGAAATTGATGAGGGTGTATTCTCATGAGATGATTGAACCAGCGTATCTTTTGCCTGGAAATGTACTCTACACAAGATGTAGTGCCGACCATACTTCAAATGTCTGTTTCGCATTCTGTCTTTCCTGGTAAGACTGATGACCTTCCTCAAACACTTCATTTCACATGTTATGTTAAAATTTTGCTCTCACTCGCCTTGAACAGAGGGACATGTTTGGCACTGGTAGCACAGAGTTGGCATAAATATACTGTTTATCAGCAGTTGCTTTGTTGCCAAACTAATGCTTGGTGGGTGCCTAAGCTGTCGTGACAGTTGATGCTTTCTGGCACCTAGTTTCAAGTTCCTAGTCGAGTCTACCACTGTAACAGTTCCAGCCTGAGAATGAGCGTATAGGGCAGGGGTGATGTGGTCGGTGACTCTGAGAACAAAGGTACCTGAATGTGTGCCAAGGTCACTCTCTGTCTGGACACTACGCCAAGGTCACTCACCGTCTCAACAAAGGAAATCGAGTTTGGGAAAAAGAATGTGTACAGGTGGTGAACTAGGAACTGACTACTGGCGTTCCAATTTGGGTAGTGGGGGATGAGTGACAGACAAGACGGCAACGGAGCTTATTGTGATATTTGAGTGACAGGAGAGCGATGCATTCCAAAGGCAGCTGAATGGAGTCAAGACGTCCCCAAGAGATCCATTGGATAGCTCTGATACTGCTTGAGACTATATAATACTAGACAAAGTTTAGCTCAAGCAGACTGGCCATGAAGATAGCGAGAGACTGAGAATTTAGCTAGGAGTCTGTTTAGCTCACCGACTTAATAGAAGAGTGATTGATAGGCTGTTTTTACGAATGTGTGAGAACAGGGTCGCTGAACTAGCATACGCTTTCTAGTCTTGGCCATGTGTGTGTTGGGCGCCCTGTGTCTAGAGGTAATCTGAATGTGTGTTATGCGTGCAGGACACCTTGCAAACGAGGTATGTTCTGAAGAGTTACGCAAGTGGACAGATCGACTAGGAAGGATCTACATGTGTCTGTGGTGTGTGTAGACACCAAGTGAACGATGTATGTTCCAGAGCGTGCATATACGCTGATCAGTTGAGTTTGTAATCATATGTGAGTATAGGTTGAATAAATTGAATGTATTATGTCAGATCACCCCCCCCTGAGGGGATCTGAGTGTCACAGAATTCGAACGTGAGGATGAGTTTTTGAGAGCGTGTTGAGGGTGCAGATAAGGGGAGTGTGCAGCTAGAACTGGGTTAGACTAGTTGGGATCAACATCAATAGCTTATGCTTATAAATCCAGAGAATCTATTTAGATAAGATTGTATTTCTTGTGTTGTTTGAAATTTCATCGCACTCATTTTGAATAAATATGCCACCTGCTGTGTGCTATGGTATTTGCTGTGTGTGGTCGTGAATGATGTGGATGAGTGTGGTCGTGAATGATGTGGATGTGTGTGGTCGTGAATGATGTGGATGAGTGTGGTCGTGAATGATGTGGATGAGTGAATGATGTGGATGAGTGTGGTCGTGAATGATGTGGATGAGTGTGGTCGTGAATGATGTGGATGTGTGTGGTCGTGAATGATGTGGATGAGTGTGGTCGTGAATGATGTGGATGAGTGTGGTCGTGAATGATGTGGATGAGTGAATGATGTGGATGAGTGTGGTCGTGAATGATGTGGATGAGTGTGGTCGTGAATGATGTGGATGAGTGTGGTCGTGAATGATGTGGATGAGTGTGGTCGTGAATGATGTGGATGAGTGAATGATGTGGATGAGTGTGGTCGTGAATGATGTGGATGAGTGTGGTCGTGAATGATGTGGATGAGTGTGGTCGTGAATGATGTGGATGAGTGTGGTCGTGAATGATGTGGATGAGTGTGGTCGTGAATGATGTGGATGAGTGTGGTCGTGAATGATGTGGATGAGTGTGGTCGTGAATGATGTGGATGAGTGTGGTCGTGAATGATGTGGATGAGTGTGGTCGTGAATGATGTGGATGAGTGTGGTCGTGAATGATGTGGATGAGTGTGGTCGTGAATGATGTGGATGAGTGTGGTCGTGAATGATGTGGATGAGTGTGGTAACATTACAGATAGTGGAAACCTGGACTCTGCTACACCACCTGCAAAAAAAATACTGCCTAAATAACTGAACTCATAAATAATAATTAGTTTAAAATATATATTGGGCGTTTTAGGATGCAAAGGGTTAATCATGTCTGATTCTTTAATTGTTGTTTTTGAAGGAACAGAAGACCTGGCTACAGACTGAGTGGATAGCATATATAGAGGCCTCAAAGGTCTGTGTAGATCTACTGATCTTGTCATGCTGGGGATTACAGTAATGACAGAGCCGACGCCCTGCCTGTCCTTGAAGGATTGGTGTGGTATCCTCAAGTTGATCAACGATCACCTGTTTGACAAATGACACTGCAGATGATGAGCCAGCAATCTACAGCCTGTCCCATTTTGGAACCAGACATGGAGTGCAGCAGAGAGTGAAGTTTGTGAGAACACAGCAGAAGTGTGTACAAACAGCAAGCTCAGGGAGCCATCTTACACATTTGTATATTGAGATTATGTACCTATAAGTCTGCCTGGAGTGCAGTGATGATTCTTTATAACGGAATACATGTTCTGTGCAGCAATTGCTCTTGTACTCATATAGTAAGGGAATTCATTTCACTTAGTCACCACCTGTGGAGGTGGAGATCTTTGTATATACATTGTGATTCAGTATGCAGACAAACAAGTCATTGGCGTCTTGTGTCTCTCCATGATCGAGGGGCTTTTTGAGCCATTATTGTGTAGGGGTTTTATTACCTTTAGAATTTTTGCCTGGACAACGGCTTACAGTCCGTCCTTTCTTTTTAATTTTCAACTGCCAAGGGTTCTTTTACGTGCATAAAGTATACATAGGAACTCCAAGTTTATCGACCATCTCTGACATGACTGGGCAGCTCGATCTAACCTCCCTTGAAAACAGAGATGGGACTCTTGAAACTTGCTGGCACCAAACACCCCAGTGTATCTTGAGAGACAAGTGCAAGTCAAACTGGGACTCCTTTGGGAAAAATATTTTTTTTAAGTAGTAAAAATGCCATTTAATTGTTGATATAATCTCCTGCGACGTTTATGCAATTATCCTAGAGTTTTTAAGTAATGTTTGAAAAGCTTCAGGGTAGAAAAATTTGTCAGTATGTCTGAACCAATCCAGGACAGCCTGTTTCCCTTCATCATCAGTGTTGAAATGCTGACCTCCCAGAAATTTTTTTAGGGGTCCAAACAGGTTGAAATTACTTGGAGCGAGGTCTGGGCTGTAAGGTGGATGTGGCAATACCTCCCAGTTGAGATGCTGCAGATGGCACATAGTGCAGTGAGCCATATGAGGTTGAGCGTTATCTTGCAGAAGCAGGACACTGTCAGCAAACCAAGCGGTTTTTTCCGCAGACGATTATACACATCACTCAAAATGTGTTTTTCTCAAAATGTGTATGTACTGTTCACTATTGATTGTGACCCCACAGGGTAGAAAATCAACATGAATGATGCCAAGTTTGTCCCAGAAAACACTCACCCTCACCAAAATTTGTTGGGTGGTGGTGATTGCGTATGCTTACACTGCTTGGATGCTCATTTCAATTCAGGAGTGCCTCATCACTGTATTGTGATTGCAGTCTTCTGCAAATTTCTGCAGGTTTCACGCCTTCTTTCACAAGAAAATTCATGCAAGCACTAACAGTGCTGGCTGCCATTTGTATTTATCTGTCACATGACTGGCCCACCTAGCAGTAATAGAACACAAGTGTCCCTAACTAATGATAGTAGTTCCAGCACGCTATAACCCATTCAGGTAAAACTAGAACAAAAAATCCCAGTTTATTTGAACGCCCCTCAAACTTGACTCCCAGCTAAAGTGACCCGCTGCAGTTTGTGATTGACTTCCCAGATGAAGTGACCTGCTGTAGTTCGTACTTGACGTCCCAGCTAAAGTGACCCGCTGCAGTTCATACTTGACGTCCCCCAGCTAAAGTGGCCTGCTGCAGTTCGTACTTGACATCCCAGCTAAAGTGACCCGCTGCAGTTCGTACTTGACGTCCCAGCTAAAGTGACCCGCTGCAGTTCGTACTTGATGTCCCAGCTAAAGTGACCCACTGCAGTTCGTACTTGTTGTCCAAGCTAAAGTGACCCGCTGCAGTTCGTACTTGACGTCCTAGCTAAAGTGGTCCACTGCAGTTCGTACTTGATGTCCAAGCTAAAGTGACCCGCTGCAGTGATACAAGTAAAGGCCTAATATCATCCTCAAGGTACACAATTCCCAGACAATAATACTTGAAACAAACAACAGAAGCCAAGACATTCTTTACCAATTAAATAATGACTTACAGCTGGTTCTGTCATTGCAAAGCAGGATCTCATCTTGCCCTCTAGAAGTGGTGCCAGCCATTTGTCCTTTTGTTCTTGTGTTCCATACCGAGCTATTGTTTCCATGTTCCCTGTATCTGGGGCACTGCAGTTAAATACCTGGATTGTAAGACAAACACAGTGTTATTTGTTCATTCATTACACAACAGTAGCTGGTAACTGATAAGCTGATGATGCCGTCAATGGATCTATGCTGTGTGGTGAGACATAAGGGCATCTCTGTTAGACTAATCAATCAATCAATCAAAGCCCGTTGTTCCCCATTGACAACATCCTGCCAGCATACACGATCCTGGGCTGCTCTTTCTACCTCTCTCCAGGTGTAATAATTCAAATCTTAGTTATTTCTCATGTTCTTTTCTCCATGTATTTTTGGATCTAACCCTCTCATCTCTCTTCCTTTGAGAATTCCATGTAAGAGCCTGTCTGGCAATATTGGACAGTACCTTTCGTAGCATATATCTTCTCCAGCCCGTTTTCTTCACTTAATTTGTTGTTCCAAAGGCTGTTTTTGGCTCCTTTGTTATAGGCCCTCGTTCCACACTGTATTTTTATTTTTGTGTGTGTCCATAATCCTTTGCAGGCATCTGATAACAAAGAACTAGAGTCTTTGTTGTATGGCTTGGTTGTTTTCTGTGTCTCCACTCCATACAGCAACACTGACTTGACACTGGTGTTGAATATTCTAACTTCGGTGTGAATCTAGAATTCTCTGAAACTCCACTTGCTGCTTATCAGGAATGCCCCTCTTGCCTTTCCAATTCTGATCGTTACATCTGCATCTGTACCTCCTAATGTGTTTATTGTGCTGCCCAAATAGGTAAAGATACCCACTTCCTCCAACTGCTCTCCCTCCAGCGTGATTGGTTCTTTGCTGTTAGTGTTGAGTTTAAGGAGCTTGGTTTTCTTCATGTTGATATTCAGTCCCTTTTGGCCAATTGTTCTTTCACCCTATCAAATGTGTCTTGCATTTGGCTATGACTGTGTGACAAAAGTACCCGATCATCTGCATAGTTCAGGTCCTCTAAAGGATAACAATAGCGTCCACTGAATACGTGCGCGTGCGTGTGATACCGAATCTGTCCAGGGTTGATCAGTCAGGGCTCAAAAATGAGTAAACATACTCATTGTAGGCATTAATGACGTCAACAACATTACAGTCTTAAGAACTGTCAACAATGGCATCCACACATCTACTGGATAACATCTACTGGATACACTGAACGAAGATCTGAAACCAAAACAATTACCTCAGGAGCTTGCATGTACTTTCCCATCTCCTCACACAAGAAGGCATACTCCAAGTTTGTTAGCCCTGCTCCATATTTCATACGAGGGTCAGAATCTATAGGAAGGAAGAGGTTCCATAGTCCAGTTGACTTTGCCTTTGCCTGAAGAAAAAATGTATGTAATCAAGATTTGAAACTGAACTAGTTAGCTCTCATCAGTTCACCCGGCTGGAAATTGTAATGTTGAGCTAATCCGTCAGAATTCATCCATTTAACACAACCATTAGTCCTATTTATGCTCAGACAGTTAAGTGAAATCACCATAGAATACAATAAAAAACTTCACATGGCCTCCATTGATCACGAAAAGGCATTTGACCAGGTACACAGATGTAGGCGGTCAAATGGTAATGGAAGAATAAGGTGTGGACGGTTAACTACTGGATGGTAACCAGAGGGCTGGGTATTCAATTCCAAGTGGAAGTAGGAAAGGCGTTATTGTTTTTGTTATCCCATAGCCAGCACTTGGCAGACCAATGCCATTCTTATATAGATACAGGTCTTCTTCAGTTGTTTCACTGCTCCGTACAGTGTGTTGGCAATTGTCGGCTGCACTTGTAAGAATCTTTTCCTCATGTCCGCAAGCCCTTGCACTCAATGAGTAGGTGTCTGTTTCATCAGGATGAGAGGAATGTCTGAACAAGGGCAGGTGCCGGGGATTGATGTGGTTCAAGTGGTTATTGACTCTGGTGTGTCCTGCTCGGAACTGAAAGATGAGACTTTGATCTCTTCTATATAGTTTATTTAAGTCATCATTACTTTTTGACTGGGACATTTAGCTAAATACACTGCGACCCATTGTTCCCGTTGCCCATATGTTCATCCAGATTTCCCTGGCATTCTTCTTCATTATTTTTTTTACTGCGTGTTTACTGCAGGGCCTATCCACTTGTTTGGAGGCTTCTATTTTTGCCAATCTGTCAGTCATCGCATTTTCTGGTATTTTTTAGCATTTTCTATGTCTAGGGATCCATTGCAAGGTAACATTAATCCAGCGATATAGTGATACTGTTGTTGATTGCTCTCCCCACCAACAATATCTAATTTTTGCTGTATAGGGTGTGCTTCAGCCCCTTCAAAACCGACTTGGAGTCACTAAAAACCACAGTTGAATTCGCTCAAGTCAAACTGTTGGTGCTAAATTTCAACTGTTGTTTTCAAAGCATTGGTCTGCGCTTCATTTGAATGGTTTTCGTCACATGAATCAAAGCTTATTTATGGATACATACGGGTTTTACATATGGTTACTATGCCCTGCAAACAAGGTAGCTTTGAATGCTGCTCTTTCAAAATCAAGCCATGAGAGTTATAACAGGAGGCATGAAGTCAACACCAATTGTAGAACTTGAAAAGATTATAAATCTGCAATCCATGACCAACAGAAGAGACTGCAGAGCCCAGCAGCAAGCAGAGGAACTCAGAAGACTGACAGACCATCCAATGCATCAGAGACTAAATAGATTTGGAAAAGGGAAACTAAAGCGGAGAAACTTTTGCAGAAATAGCCAAAGCAAAGATGAGCGAAGACGCTATGAACACCATAACAACACCAAAGCCCATCCCTACTGTGCGCAAACCTACATGGAAGCAGCATATCATTCCAGAGGTGATAAAAAATATACCAGGTATTGGAAACAAGAACAGCCAGACTGAAAAAGAAAGAAGAGACATAACCCTGAGGTACATAGCAGAATACTACCCAAGCATGGACTGGACCCATGCATACACCGATGGTTCTGTAACAAACACAACACAGAATGGAGGGAGAGGGGTATTCCTGAGCCTAACAAATAGTAGAAAAAATAACACTGTCAGTGGCAACTGGAAAATTCTCAAGCAATTTCAGAGCGGAGGCAGAGGCACTGAAGGTTGCAGTAAAAGCAATGCTGACAGGAGAAAGCAATGAAAGCCAGATAGTCCTGTTTACAGATGCCCTGGCCGTGGTTACAGCACTAAAAAGCCAGAAAAATACTGAACTTAATGATTTAAGAGCAGTACTCTGTCAACTATGCCAGCAATCCGCACCAAAAAGAGTAGTGGTACAGTGGGTTCTATCCCACTGTAACATCCAAGGCAACGAGAAGGCAGACAGACTGGCAAAAGAAGGTGCAAGACTACCACAATCAAATTCTAGTGTGACCTACGAAAAGTCCAAAAGGTTTATTAGGGCCAGATACATGGCCAAATGGGAAACAAAACATACTGGCTACACAAAAAATGATGCCTATTACCAGTTGAACAGAAGAGAGCAGGTCGTGGTCTTCAGACTCCGCACAGGCCACAACAGACTGAGGCACCATCTATTCAATAAACTGAAGATAGGTGGCACTGACGAATGCACCTGTGGTACAGGGAAAATGACCGCTGAACATCTGCTGCAAAATTGCCCAGCATACAAAGACCAGAGAAAGCACATGTGGCCATCACCAGTGGCAACACTAGACTAGCTCTATGGCAGTGTCGACAGCCTCAGGATGACAGCTGCTTTCTTCGGACAAATTCAAGTTGACATCTGACAGCGTACAAAGAAGAAGAATGCTGATCTATCCGTATGGACCAGGACTGTAGATTCTGGGTAGCCAAAACTGTATAGGAGAGAGGACAAAAGCAGTTTTGTGTCTCACTTTGCCTTGTCCCTATACTTTGACCTATTCAGCTCTGGAGTTCCAGAGAAAAAAAATATAGAGTGAATATTTTGCAGTCCTAGCTGGTAGTAATTCTACAGCTAGTAAAGCTATTAATGTCATAGAAACACCAACAAGCATTTTAATTCTTTTTGTTTGCTTTGTTCCCAAAGACAGACTGCATTGTACTGTGTTTTGTGCCTTATGGCCCAGTGAATTTTACACTAGTATGGATTTTAAAATAAGTTTACCGAACTACCATGCTGAATCCAGAAATTCTTTGACTTCTTCTGTCATCATTGCTCATTTAGACTGAGACTCTGAATTCTTCAATAAGTTATGTCGTATTTTTCAGGGTCTTAATACCACCATACAGATTCTTCTCGAGGGAAGTCATGGTTGTTTGCTCTCCACATGGACACCTGTGATCTTTCCAAATCCTCATTCTGTTGTAAAGATGACCCTTAACTCTTAAAGGCCATAAAGACGCTGCCACTGTTCTTCCTGGTGTCCGCTTGATGCCAGAAAAACGCTCATATCGTTAACAGCACATTGAACAAAATTTGTTTTGTTTTTTCAGTGTTTCTAAATTTTAATTGACATTACCTGGTAAGGTAAGTAACTCTTATATTTACATTCAATTGTAAAAGCTTTGACGTGCATTGTGAGGACAATCAAAGTTGGAAAACATTTGTCCTCTTTCAAGTCAGTTTATCACAAAAATGTGTAGCGAACCTAGCACTTCAAGATTGTATAACAGTAGGTTGTTTTTATCTGTAGAAAAGGCTAGGGAGTTGTGTACTCTAGATGAATTTAGTGACAAGGATTCACATTTTTCTGATGTTGAATCGGCGTTAGAGAGAATATAATATTATTCAACCTACTCATCCTACTGAATATGATACTGAAGACGAGGGGGCAATGTCACAGTCAGGACCTAGTGCTGCTAAAGGGCAAAAACATTTGACTGCACCATCAATAGAAAAACGAAGATGCAATATTTCTAAAGCAAATTCTAGAGAACATAATAGCGAATTGGTTTCAGTACCAAATTCTATCACCACTACTGACTGACTGAGACCCAGAACTCATTCAGATTGCTGCCAACATGTGGTCGACCATGTGGAGTGAATGGAGACCTGCAACTCAGTGACACATCAACTCCATTTCCCTGCTACAAAAAAATATTCTCTTGTAGATATTATTCATATGTGGATTACTGTTATTCTGAAGTACACTAGACTAACCTGCATTACGTTTCAGTGGTTATTCATGGATTGGTGACATTTTTGTGTATGAAAAATAGTTTTTATTACCAAAAAAAACCAACAATTTAATTATTAACAATTACTTGTAATATTTTATGAAATTCTACAAGACCTTCATATTCTTACTGCATATTTATTTTCCTTTAATTTGATATATAACATGTTTGTCTTCCTTGAGAAATAATTAAGAAATGTCAAGTTTTATGAAGAGACTGCTTTTATAGAAAAAATAATTCTGGTTAAACTAGTCACAAAATTATGGCCTTTTACCCTTAAAATCCGACACGCCAAATGACGTGTCGATTAGGCAGTCACGGAATAACATTACGCCAAATAGCGTGTCTCGCACTCTTTGCAACGTATTAAATATGGGTTTAATCCAAATCCAGCTAGTATAAACCCACAACAATGCCATTTCAGATTCCATTTCTAGAGCGTGAGTTAACATTATTATCAATTGTGTACTACTAAATTAAAAAATAAAAAAGTAAGCAAAGCTGTTTTGTCTACTTTTTTTTTTACTTGAAGAAATGGCGTCCTCCCTCCCCATTCTCGTGGGACACGATTTTCGGCAGTACGTGTCTCACAGATAATTCAACCATGACTTGAAATAGACAGACATGTAGATGAAGAAATATTTAGCATGCACAGTTCTAATTCAGAAGGAAAATTCATAATAAATTGTTATCGGAAAGTGCGTCAGTGATTTTGTTTCCATGAAATGGGTGTTGTCGCTCAAAATGTACCAACGCCAAGTTTTAAATATTTTTATTTCCTATCCAACATTTTAAACTACTGCAACATCATTTCCTGTTCCTGTCCTTTTTTCGATCTCACGTCGTGGGTTGGTAAGGTTTTGAGAATTAATTTGGCACATTTTGTTCAATAATCTAACGAAAGTAGCGATTTTTTTCAACTTTTTTTTTCATTTGAAGAAATGGCTTCCTCTACCAATTCTCGTGGCGCACGATTTTCTGCTGTTCAGGCCACTAAGATGATTCAAATCTGGGCTGAAGAAGATACAGATGACATGACTTCTGACACTGACAGTGAAAGTTCTCATTCAGAAGAAGAAGGGGATGTTAGAAATACATCATTGTACAGTGCCACCAGGGATAGGTCGAGTGAGCAAGAGGAAGAGTCTCTCATCCATAGTAGAGGAAAGGGTAAAGGTCCTATGCCTAAGAGAGGACGAGGAGCAAGGTCAAGATCTGTACTTGATAGGAATCCTGGTCCTAGGCCTAGTACTAGTACCAGCAGTACAGTAGATCCATCTACAGTGTTTACAGTTCCAATGGCAACTACTAGGGCAGACGCTCAGGTTAGTGATGAAGGGCAATGGAGGGAGGTATTTGAGGGCCGCACAGACAATACCTTTCGGTTTATTCCACCTCAGCCAAGAATCCCTGGTGTCAATCCTGACATTATTCCAGAGAATGCATCACCCTTATTTTGCTTTAAAGCTTTATTTACTGATGCCATTATGGAAGACCTTGTCAGGTCAGTAAATGATTATGCGGCCCAACGGTGCCTGGCAATGAAAGAAACAACTGCAGTACGGTCAGTTTTTCTAACATGGTCACCAGTGACTGTGCCTGAGCTACATAAATTCTTTGTTGTCATTATTGTTATCGGCTATTTAAAGAAGCCTAAAATTAGTGACTACTGGGCACATGATGAGACTACAGATACACCTTGGTTCAGGAAGGTATTCACGAGGGACAGGTTCCAAGCTTTGTACCATACAATGTTTCACGTAAGCAATCCTGATTCGCAGGGCAAAGCCAAAATTGAGCCATTTGTGCAGAGCTTGCTATTTCAATTTCAAAAATCCTATTACCCATTCAAGGAACTTTCTGTGGATGAAATGGTCATTGGATGGAAGGGAAGGTGGGCCCATAAGATGTTCAATTCATCAAAGCCAAAAAAATACCATGTCAAAACCTTTGGCCTCTGCGACAGCAACACTGCTTATGTTGTCAACATATTGATATATTTTGGTAGCAATACATCTTACAATCCAGACCTAGATCCAAGCAGTCAAAGTATTTGACAAGCTTTTAGAACCTTGTGGGAAAGGCCATCACATTTATGCTGACCGTTACTACACCAGCTATCCGCTGCTGCAGTACCTTACCAGTAATGGCCATTACTACACTGGTATAGTCAACATAAACCGCAGAGATTTTCCACAAGCTTTCAAGACAACAAAATTGTCCTTTTTACAAATGAAATGGTTTCTCCATATAGAAAGAACATTTCTCTGCGTGATGTTCAGAGACAAGAAGGCTAAAAAACAATGCTTGCTCGTCTCTAGTGAAGCCTCGGTGACCACCAAACGTTTAACAAGTCGTTCTGGTGTAGTGAAGGATAAACCATCAATGATTGATGACTACAACTACCGGATGAATGGGTGTGATAAGGTTGATCAGTGTGTCGCAACATATGGTACCTTCACTAGAAGAACAAGGAAATGGTGGAAGAAAATTTTCTTTTGGATTTTTGAAGTAGCTCAGCTGAATTCATTTATTTTGCATGCCCTGACCAGGTCTGCAAACACAAAAAAGCAGCCCTATCTACAATTTAAAAAGCAATTAGTTACTGAGCTTCGCCTTTTTGCAGCTACAGAGACGCCCAGCTTGCAGGTGGAACCTTACATCAGCAGCCATGCAAACAGACACAGTGGAAAAAGACACATTATCAAAAAGTCTACACTATGTCGTCAATGTATTGTTTGCAGTACTCCAAATGCTAGAGTTAGGACAACATTTTTTTGTCAAGGATGCCCAGACCAGCCATTTCTTCATCCAAATCACTGTTTTGAACAGCATCATTTGAAATAAATGTAAATTAAAATCAGCTGTACATAGATAATTGTTTTTTTCTTTGAGAATTTGTGCCATTTTATTTTTCAATTTACCAAACACTGCTGAATGGTCATAATAATGTTATTTCTGATCCAAGAGTGATGAAACTTCCCAATATTGGGTAAATATGGATATATTATCAAAAGAAAGAATTTGTGTGTGTCAACATTGTGAAGGATTCATTTAAATGAAATGGTAAGTGAAAAAATGTTTACAAATTATTTATTGTTTTTATTGTTGTTTACACATTACATAATTTTGTGCATGCAACTTCACTGTTCAGACATCTTATTGCACTGTTTCTAAAAAGAGCAATCATTACTGAACATTTTGATATATAAAACATGATCACACAATAAAATATAACAGATATATGAATAATTTTGTCACAGCAGTCAGGTGTGAACATTTTTGTAGAAAAATAGGCGTGTAAAATCGTGGTTTTTGGCTGTGTCTACTAAGTGTTAAGAGTTAAGTCTATTATGTCCAGTTCTCAGTTTCAGTGTTCATGTGGAACTGGAACAAACCTATAGGACTGCAAAGCGTACAGAGACCTACGATACCAGACCTGCTGGCCAGAGGGAGCAGAGCTGATGCAGAAACTGCGAGGCCGTCACCCAGACCTGGACAGTACTGTCATTTGTCCTAGCGATGGAACTACAGATCCAGCATGATCAAAAGGCCTGAAATTAGAAGACGAAGAAGAAGCAGCTACCATTATTTTAAATGTAAACAAATACCCAGAATTACCTTTGCCTCCTCCAGTTCTGGAAGTATCTCCCACCTATTGGCACCTTCTTCCAATCTTTTCTTGTGGAGTCTTTCTAGAGGCACCACATGCTCTTCAATAAATGCCTTCACTCGCTTGTGAAGGTCCTGCACTCTTGGGGACAGTCCTTGCACGGAAACTGCCATCTGACCTGTAGGTAGAGACATTGTACTATAATATTCTAATTTCTCTTGTTCTTCTCAATCTAATTCCTTATGAACAATGGGACCACCGATGAAACTGGCTTCTTACAATGAACCCTGCACCAAAGCACATTGCATGCTCAAGCAGAATTGGTTTCCTTATCAATTTGTTTTGCACAATGAGGTTGTTAGTCCTATACATAACTCTTTTCAGTTGTCTTTTTTGCATAGACGTGCAGTCACTACATTCGTTTGTTCCTAGTAAGGCGATCATTCTGATGTTATACGTGATTAATTCTGGCCATTTTATTATTACAATGTATTTGTAACTGTTAAAACAAGAACTAAGTTTAAATATCTCCAAAATATTAATAATTTATTTAAGAAATTATAAAATAAAAACATGATTAAACATGAGATTTTCTCTCTAGAGGGACGGGCATTAAAACAAACAACAGCATTCAGTTGCCAGCATAACAGATACTAGCAAATAATATAATAATCTGCTAAGCCAACCAATAGTCGTCGTGTCGATCATCTGTGATCACGATTGATGGCCGAGGTCCATTAAGTGTTTAGTTCTAATGAGGTGATTGTGATCTGTCACAGCCAGGTGTTGAACAAGGTCATTTCCCACCTTTGATTTCGATAGCCAGGTGCAGGATCTGGTGGGCTGAGATATCCCAGGACACGTTACTGAAGACAGAGAGCAGATTATGGTCTATCATAGAAGAAATACTCTGAAGATTTTTTTGTTAGATAACTTGAGCGTTTGTAATCAGGTCATACTTGTGGATTCCATGAATGCGTCTCTGATGGCGCTCATGGAAGACTTCAAGACTCTTTACAAGACCATCCAAATTTTGAAGCAAAACAGAAGTATTGGAATGCTGAAAGTGCAGCATAGCACTAGCTAGAACAGGCTTCCAGACAAGAAAACATAATAATGGTTATAACTCTCTTCTCTCACTGAAAAAGACTAGGTTTATCCCTGGTTTTGACAAGCTCCATTTTAAACTAGCTGTAAATGAGTACTCGACTTAAGAAACATGAGACGATGAAGATGGTCACCTCCACCTCAGCAAAAGATTATAAGTTATCCCAGAGAGAAGTCTTTAATAGTATTCACTTGACTAATTCACTCGCCTTGTACCATAAGCTATAGAGCTATTTTTTTCTTTCTATCATGAGGGTGCTAATATGAAGGTGCTTCAAAAGAAAACCTTTATTTACCTTCATCTTCAAAATTTATTAAGGAAAAGTGGCATGCAACAGTATCATTTTTCAGGTAGTCTCCTTTACATTCAGTACAAGTCCCCCTCACATTCCCTTTATGGTCCGAACTTCCAAAACGACTTTTCATGTCTTTCTGTCTTTGGCAACCTTTCATGTAGTTGTCCATGTCAGAGATGATTAGCACAGCTCTTCCTCCATTGTGCGTCTCCAAGTAGTTCTTTTGGTCCACCTTTCTTTCTTTTACCCTTCGTGTCTGCACAAGTGCTGTTTTTGCGGGCATAACTTAACTTAACGTCTTTATACTGGTTTAAAAGACCCTGCAGTCTGTATACAACCAGTTACATTTACATCACCTTGCTCTAAAAGCTATGCGCATCCAGTTTGTTCTTAAATGCATTAACTGGCTCTGCCTCCACTACCTCCCCTGGCAATGCATTCCAAGCAGACACCACTCTCTGACTAAAAAAATATTTCCTAATATCTAATCTGGACCTCTTTTTAGTCAGCTTGTAGCTATGCCCTCGTGTTATTGTGGGTGGCTGTATTTTAAAAAACTTGTTATAGTCTAATTTATCCATTCCTCTGATAATCTTATAAACCACGAATTCTTCTCTCTTCGAGACACTGTAGGCCGGTTTTTCTGAGTCGTTTCTCATAACTGTAATTCTGGAATCCCACTATCATCTTTGTCGCTTTTTTTTGTATTCTTTCTAGCATGTTTATATCCCCTCTATGATAAGGACTCCACACCTGTACACAGAACTCCAATCTAGGTCTAACTAAAGCTTTATACAGTTTGACGATCACTTTCTTGCTCCTATGTTTAATATTTCTTTTTATCATACCTTACAGTGCATTTGCCTTTTTAACTGCTACCTTAACTTGCTCACTCACCTTTCCTGTATGATCTATTATAACCCATAGGTCCCTTTCCTTATCTATCTTTCTAATATTGTTTTCTCCTATTCTGTAATTATGTTCCATATTGGAACTACCTATGTGGATGACTTTACATTTATCTACATTAAACTCCATTTGCCAGCTAACAGACCATTCTCGAATTTTATCTAAATCCGACATCAATATATCCACTTCTGCTTTAGATGAGACACTACTGCATAGTTTTGTGTCACCAGCAAATTTTGCAATCATGGATCCCATATCAATGTCCAAATCATTTATATATATCAAGAACAAAATTGGTCCCAAAACCGAGCCCTGTGACACACCACTTTTCACTTCACACCACTCAGATTACTCCTTATTTATGCCCACCCTCTGCCTTCTTCCCGTTAACCAATTTTCAATCCATTTGGCAACTACCCCACCTATTCCATGTGATTTTAACTTTCGAAATAATCTTTCATGAGGTACTCTATCAAAGGCCTTTGCAAAGTCTAGATAAATAACGTCCACTGGCTCCCCTTTATCTACGATTTTAGTAACTTCCTCCATGAATTCTAATAGATTTGTTAAGCATGAACTCCCTCTAGTAAACCCATGCTGACTATTTCTAATTAGATTAAATTTGTCTAAATGCATTACAATGTTTTCTTTGATTATTGACTCTAACAATTTACAGACTATGCTCGTTAAACTCACTGGTCTATAATTTGCTGGATCTGATTTTTTGCCTTTTTTGAATAAGGGGATCACTCCTGCATCTTTCCAATCCCGTGGAACAATCCCTTTTGTAAGTGATTGAGAACATAATATAGCCAATGGTTTTGCTAGTTGGTCTCTAATTTCATACAGTAATTTTGGATGAATACCATCTTGACCTGGACATTTATTCACTTTCAACCCCTCCAATTTTTTAAAAACCATTTCCTCTGTAATACAGATTGATCTTAATCCCGCTGTATCCATGTCTCTTTGAAAAATATCTATAGGCTCTGGGATCTTGGAGCAGTCCTCTTTTGTGTAGACTGTGCCAAAGTACTGAATTTGAGCAGATTAGCTGCCTCCCTATTCTCACTTATTATTCTCCCTGTACTGTCTATGAGAGGGCCTACTTTGTCTTTCGTTCTTTGTTTATTTCTAACATAAGAGAAGAAGCTTTTACTGTCAGTCTTGATCCTCTGAGCAAGTTTTTTTTCAAAGTCTATTTTTGCTGTTTTATTCGCTTTCTGAGACACATCCTCATGACATGCCCCAGTACCTACAAAGTGCATGGATTCCTCTAGAAAATAACAATCAATATTTTGGTTGTGTGTGTAGTCACTCATGACCCAACTGCTACACCACTTCATCGGACTTTAACATAGTTTCTCCTATTACCTCTTTGGGAGGTAAAGAGACATGGTAATCACTTGTGGTGAGGTCTGGTGAGTGCCACAAATGTGGAAAACACTCAAGGTGTAAATCAGAAATCCCAATTGCATCGAATACGCAAAATTCGGGGAACTATGCAGTAGTGTCTTGGCTAAAGCAGAGGTGGATATATTGAGGTCGGATTTAAATAAAATTCTAGACTGGTCTATGAAATGGCAAATGAAGTTTAATATAGATAAATATGCAGTCATCTACATGGGTAGATCCAAAATGGAACATAATTACAGAATGGGCGAGAACAATATTAGAATGATAGATAAGGAAAAGGACCTAGGGTTATAATAGAGGATACAGGAAAAATTATTGATCAAGTCCAGGTAGCAGTGAATAAGGCAAATGTAATGTTAGGTATGATAAAAAGAAATAATAAACATAGGCGTAAGGAGGTGATTGTCAAACTGTATAAAGCATTAGTTAGACCTAGATTGGAGTACTGTGTACAGGTGTGGAGTCCTTATTGTAGAGGGGATATAAACATGCTGGAAAGGATACAAAGAAGAACAACAAACGCTGATAGTGGGATTCCAGAATTACAGTTATGAGGAAAGACTCAGAAAAACTGGCCCACAGTGTCGAGAAAAGAGAAGAGTTTGAGGTGACTTAATACAGGTTTATAAGATAATCAAAGGAAAGGATAAATTAGACTATAAGTTTTTCAAAATACAACAACCTACAAGAACAAGTAAACTTACCTACAAATTAACTAAAGAAAGGTCCAGATTAGATATTAGGAAATTTATTTGGTCAGAGAGTGTTGAATGTTTGGAATGCATTGCTACAGGAAGTAGTGCAGGCAAGGACAATTAATACATTTAAATATATATTGGATGTACATAGCTTTAAGAGCAAGGAAATGTAAATGAAACTGGTTGTATACAGACTCTGCAGAGTCTTCTAAACCAGTATAAAGACGTTAAGTTAAGGATGGAGATTGAGGAGGTAACAGTGGCTCTAACTTGGTTGATGACACAACCGATGATGCACGCAGTGATACTGCCAGACTCGCAGGGCATGCTTCATAAGATAGAAAGGTGCATGTTAAGAAGACAGTGGACCTTTCTTCTGAGCAACTCTGGTGTACAAGGTGTCACATGGATCTCTGCTCGGGACATGCAGGCGTCTAGAGCAACGAAAGAGCTGATGCAGTGGCAGGACGAGCTGGGTGAACAACGCAGTGATGACAAGAGACTGAGTTGAGTTGATAAGGGCAGTCATGGACACTCTACAGAATGACGCACCATTTCTTGCTCGCTCTGTAGGGTCTTGGCTGGTTGTAGTTAACCCAGGTTTTATCTCCAGTAACAGGATCAAGACGCTGAGCAGCGCATGAGCTGCAGCGGTCAGGGACTTGTAGCTGACTTCGAGCGTCAGGTTATGTGAAACAGAGCTGCCAAGACCCCTCTCCATGCAGTGATCTTGGATAACAGGCTGCAATTGAGTAGACTGGCTAAGTAGAAGGGATCGAAGAGGAAAGGCTAACCTTGTACTCAAATATGCCTGCTGAAGTCGGATGTGTTGGACAGAAAGGTGCAAATATTGCAGTCAAGCTATAAACCATGACACTTCTTCTTCTTCTGCGTACACAGTCAGACAGTAACCATTATTTTCTCGAAAAAAGCGGCGGTCATCCTGAGACTCTCGCCACTACCATAGAGCTTGTCTTGCAGTTCCACTGGCAATGGCCACATCTGCTCTCTCTGATCCTCGTATGTCGGGCAGTTCTGCAGCAGATGTTCAGTGGTCATTTTACCAGTACCGCACGGGCATTCGTCGGTACACCCTATCTTCAATTTGTTGAATAGGTGATACCTCAGTCTGTTGTGGCCAGTGCGAAGTCTGAAGACAACGACCTGCTCTCTTCGGTTCAACTGGTAATAGGCATCGTTTTTGGTGTAACCAGTATGTTCGGTTTCCCATTTGGACATGTATCTGGCTTTGATAAGCCGTTTTGACTCTTCGTACGTCATACTGGTATCTATTTGTGGTAGCCTTGCACCTTCTTTTGCCAGTCTGTCTGCCTCCTCGTTGCCTTGGATGTTGCAGTGTGACGGAATCCACTGTACCACTACCCTTTTTGGTGCGGACTGCTGGCACAGTTTGCAGAGTGCTGCTCTTAAGTCATTAAGCTCAGTGTTTTTCTGGCTTTTTAGCGCTGTGACTACTTCGAGAGCATCTGTCAGCAGGACTATATGGCTCTCATTTTCACTGTGTGTTACCATTTCTTCCACTGCCGCCCTCAGTGCCTCTGCCTCTGCTCTGAAATTGCTCGTGTACTTACCAGTAGCGAATGACAGTGTTATTTTTCTGCCATTTGGTAGGTTCAGGAATGCTCCTGCCCCTCCGTTCTGTGTAGTGTTTGTTACAGAGCCGTCGGTGTATGCATGGGTCCAGTCCATGCTTGGGTAGCTTTTCGTTATGAAGCTTAGGGTAGTATCTCTCCTTTCTTTTTCGGTCTGGCAGTTTTTGTTTGCAATACCTGGTATATTTTCTACCACCTCTGGAAATATATCCTGCCTCCAAGTAGGTTTTCGTACAGTAGTGATGGGTTTTGGTGTTGTTAGTGCGTTTATGGGATCTTCGTGCATCTTTGCTTTGGCTATTTCTGCAAAGTTTCTCCGCTTTAGTTTCCCAGTTCCCAGATTGTTTAGCCTCTGGTACATTTGATGGTCCGTCAGTCTTCGGAGTTTCTCTGACTGCAGCTGGGCTCTGCAGTCTCTTCTGTCGGTCATGGATTGCAGTTTTGTAATCTTTTCAAGTTCTACAATTGGCGTTGACTTCATGCCACCAGTTATGATTCTCATAGCTTGGTTTTGAAGTTTGTTAACTTTATCGAAGTTCGCCTTCGCTGCTGTTGTCCAAGCCGCGATGCCATACTCGAGAACTGGTCTCACTCTTCCAGTGTACAGTTTCTTTAGTATGCCTTCGTCTGCTCCCCAGCTTGTGCCAGCAAGTTTCCTCATGATCGCCATTCTTTCTCTGGCTTTCATTCGGTTTCTCTCAATCTGACTTTTCCATGTCATGCGCCGATCAAATGTGACTCCCAGATAGGTTGGGTTGTCGTTTGGCTGCAGGATTTTGCCATTTAGGCTTAGTTTGGTACTTTGGGGTTTTAATGAGAGCGAGAATATTGTGCACGTGGTTTTCTCCTCGTTTATTTTGACCAGCCATGAGTTCGCCCACTCTTCCAGCGATGTTAGGGCCGTTTGCATCCGATTTCTTGCTATGGTGAGATTCTTTTCAGAGGTCCACATAGCCAGATCGTCTGCAAACATTGAGCTCTGGACTCTTCTTGGTATATTCTCTGTAATATCGTTTATATATACCAGGAAGAGTGTGGGTGACAGTACTCCCCCTTGGGGTACTCCCTGCTCGAGTGTCACCTTTTTGCTCATCTGCCCTTGTACTTGGACTCTGGCCGTTCTTTGTTTGAGGTAGTGGTTGATCCACTTGTACATCTTCCCACAAACATCACTTCTTCTTAGCTTGACTCTAAGTCCATCCTTCCAGACTTTGTCAAATGCCTTTTCCAGATCCACCCAAACAGCTACTGTGTGTTTCTGTGCCTGGTAGGCATCTTCTATCTCCTGGGCTATGAGGATGACCTGGTCCTCAGTGGATCTGTGCTGTCTAAAGCCGGCTTGCTGTGGAATTAGTATTCGTTTTTCTTCCAGATGCCACATCAGTCTGGTGTTTATCATCCGTTCCATCAGCTTGCCGACACAGCTCAGTAGGCTTATGGGCCTGTATCCATTCGGATTTGTTTTGTCCTTTCCTGTTTTTGGTACTGGTACCAGTATTGCATCTTTCCATGCCTGGGGTACAATACCCCTTTTCCAGCTTTGGTTCAGGACTGACAGTAGTTTTTTCTTCGCTGTTTGGCCCAGCCCCATCAGCATTTCGTTTGTTATCCCGTCTTTTCCGGGAGATTTCCTTCTCTTTAGTGTTCTCATAGCCTCTTCCATTTCGCGCATTGTTAGTTTGGCCATCATGTGCTCTTCAGGAGCCGTATTTTTGTTTTCGTGCCCCTTTAGCTCTTCGCTAATGTCTGTATGCTTATCTGCAGGGACCTCGATGTGGTTTGCTCTGGCATAGTGATCGACAAAGGCGTTTGCGGCTTTCTTACCTGTGATCAAGTTCTCGCCTTGCTTGATAGTAATTTGTTTATTTGACGGGGTTTCGTCGTTCATGGCTCTGACTAGCTTCCATAGCTTGTTCCCTTCTTTGTCCAGGTTTAAACTTTCCGTTTTATTTTTCCAACTTTCTCTTGCTGTTTGCTTGAGAGTGTGTTTGTACTTCGCCGCGGCGGCTTTGAGGGCGATGTTTGCCTCCACGGATTTTTCTCGTTCTGCCATGTTTCTAGCATTTGTTACTGCATCTTCCACTTTCTGTAACTCATCATTCCAGTAGGGCTTATAGTTTTTCCTAGCTCCTCTTGGGATGGTTTCAGTGGCGGCTTGCATTATTGCCTTGCTTAGGCTCTCTACCATGGGCTTCATTTTGGTGTTTCGTGTGTTGATGGTTTCACACAGCCCATCTGTCAGGATTGCAAATCTGTCCCAGTCGGCTCGTTTGTAATTCCAACGTGGGAGCGGTTTTGTTTCCTGTGGGCCTACTTCCATGTCAATGGTTAGCCTGATCGGCCTGTGGTCGCTACCTGCCAGTTGGTTTAGCACCTGGCGGTCTATTTTATAGTGTATGTCCTGTGTGGAGAAGGCCAAATCTGGAGTCGAGGTGGTATGCCATGTTCTTGAATAGAAGCTAGGGCTATCCTCCGGCCTATTGATTAGGGAGAGATTTGCATCTATCTCCCAATCTTCCACTTCGTCACCTCTGCTGTCTGTGTCAGAGTATCCCCATCTCTCCGAGTGGCTGTTGAAATCTCCAACCACTATGCAGTTGGAGTCTCTGACCTCCATACTCGAGAGCGATAGGTCTCTGTTTGGTGGTCCGTACAGATTGAAAATGCGGAGCTTCGTCTCTTGAGCCATTATGTCAACTCCTACAATTTCTGCTTGTCCGGTGTGATTGACAGGTACCGCGCTACTCGGTATGCTGTTTCTGGTCAGTATCAGGACCCCTCCTTTGTGGCCTTCTCTATCTAGACGGAAAGTCTGGTATCCTCTGATTGAGAATTTATGGTTATTGTTGAGGTGCGTTTCCTGGATACATGCCACGTCAATCTTACCTTCATGCAGGTGATGTGTTAGGGAAAGTTTTTTGTTAATGACTCCCTCCGCATTCCACTGTAATATTCTGAGGGTCTTGAAGTTTTGGCCAATAGTCGTTTCCCCATAGCCATGTGCCTTGACTCCACGACACATGGGTGGGTGACCACCAGTAGCCAAGGGTGGGCCCCTTCGAGGCGTGGGGCCCGGCGCTATCGCTGCCTGGCGGGTCTCCTCAGGATGAGCGCCATACGTTTTTCGAATAGGTTGTGCTGTCATCATACTGTGATTTACGTTGCACTGTTTTGTTAGGCTTGCGGCCCCGTGCATCCGATTTCAACAGGCGTTTCTGTAGGGATGCCCTCCTTAGCCTTTGGCTGTCCCCAGCCTATCTGCAAGGCAGCAGTTGTTTACGATCAGAGTTTTCTCTCCTATGGAAGTTGTCTTACCAGACTATCGAGTCTTCACTACTCGTGTCTATAGGGTGCAATGATGGTATGTGATATATGAGATGGACTGGTTTACCCGGAAGAGAGGCAGTCCAGTGTGTCTGTATCCCAGGATCGTCACGTCCTGCCAGAAACGTAGCATTTGCATGTGAGTGGGGTATCTCCTTTTCCCTTTATTTTCTTGGCTTCTATGCAGGGATGGTACGCCTAGCATTCCCCGCCACCTGGGGTGTTGACACAGTGGGGCAGGTGTGCAATGTCCGCTGGTCTGCATCTCTTCTGCGTCCAGCATGATAGTTATGGCTGATAACGTACAGAGGTAGATATCGTAACCGGAGTGCATTTAGCCAGAGGACAAGCCTGGTAATGTCACAGAGATGTTGATCGCCTGGTGTGCGGACAACTCTCATGGTCAGTGGTTGAGTCTTGACAGTTCACAGTGTGGTGGCTGCTCTACTGTTTTCGACACCCCGACCAGGTTCTAAGTCTTTGGTTGGTGTTTTTCGCACCCCATCGCCGTATAGGGTGAGTATCAAGCAGTTTTCCGCCCGCTTTGATTTGCGGGCGGCAAGGACCTCTTACTGTGGCTCTACCTGATAGGGCTGGGGCGCAAGCCCCAGGTCCCGAGCATGTAGGAGCCTCCCATTGCAGTGGTGCTGAGATTTTGGGCAGGATTGCGGCTTTCAAGGGTTCGGCCGTAATCCCCCACATGGTAGCCTCGCGCCCTTGGCTTATCAGCCTGGTACGTGAACCAAAGTGTCTGCGGCTCCTCTCGATTTGAGCTGGTTTTCCGTAGCAACGCCCTGTCATTTGTAGGGTAAAACTGACCTGTCTTCAGATCTATTTCCAGCACCCGTTCACTATTTGGTCAGACGAATTTATTGAGGGCTTTTGTTTGTCAATGACCAGGTATTTGAAATCTGCGGAGTTAAACACGATTTCCGTAGCGTTCTTTCATTTGAGCTGACTTGTCGTCCGTGAGTCTAATACCAGCGTACGTTCATTATTAGACCCAAACGGTAGTGCTCTCAATTTGTCAGTTGTTCTACAGTATTGGCGTGTTCAGTCAAATTAAGCCGCAGGTTCCACACCTGGTGGTGCCCTTCCGTCAATTCCCTTAGCGAGACAATCAAGTTTCTTAAAGGGTAGCCCCAAAGATTTTCGAGGGTCTAATTCCAGCACATGTTCTCTATTAGACCCCACTAAGGTGTACTTTTTGATAGTCATTCTGCAGTATTGGCGTGGTAAGTTAACTTAGGTCTCAGGCTCCACTCCTGATAGTGCTCTTCCGTCAATTCCTTTATCAAACACTGGATGCAGACAAAACCGAGCCACAGGGGACATAGCCCCAGATTTCTGGGGGTCTAAGTCCAGCACCAGTTCCATATTAGACTCCAGAAGAGTGGTCTCGGCATGTCAATCATTTCAGTGTTGGCCGTGTTGAGTCAAATGTTAAAGGGTTTAAAGTGTACTCATTCCAATTACGGGGCCTCGAAAGAGTCCCGTATTGTTATTTTTCGTCACTACCTCCCCGTGCCGGGAGTGGGTAAGTTGCGCGCCTGCTGCCTTCCTTGGATGTGGTAGCCGTTTCTCATGCTCCCTCTCCGGAATCGAACCCTGATTCCCCGTTACCCGTTTCAAACATGGTAGGCATGTCACGTACCATCGACATTTGATAGGGCAGACATTTGAAAGATGCGTCGCCGGCACATGAGGCCATGCGATCAGCACAAAGTTATCCAGAGTCACCAGTGGGGACGCCGCAACCCCGCGAGGGGAAACGACGATTGGTTTTGAACTAATAAAAGCGCTCTTTCCGCGAGGGTCGGAGCTTGGTAAGCATGTATTAGCTCTAGAATTGCCACAGTTATCCAAGTAGGATCGTGTCATCTAAGGAACCTCGACTGATTTAATGAGCCATTCGCGGTTTCACCGTGAGACAGTGTGAACTTAGACATGCATGGCTTAATCTTTGAGACAAGCATATGACTACTGGCAGGATCAACCAGATATCTGTCGGAGACGTAGGTACTGCGCACACCGGTCGGCGGAGGAAGGGTGTGTAAAAAGCCTCGCTGGGACGACGGCCGCAGGGACCGACTGACGGGACGGACGGACGGTTGTTCCACCCGTCCCTCACTCCGTCGACCTAGGACCGCCTGACAGGGGCCTCCCACACGCACCAGACGACCGACCGACCGGGCTCGCTCGAGGAGGGATGGCAGCGCTCTGTGCACAACGGATCCCAACGACCTCGGCGACGAATTTCACTGGGACTAGAGACACAATTTGGCCTGCCCTTCTTCTCCGTAGGGAGAGAACGCAGGGCCTCGAGGCAACGATTCCTGCTTTCCATTTGCCGGTCACAAGCTCTTTGCGAGAGTCGGACCACCAGCGAGACGTACTGTCGAGCTCTGCTATAAGCCTTAGATAAATCACCAGGGACGGACCACGTTTCCTGATACGGACCAGACTAGCGCACCTCGGTGGAGGAGCCACTACCACAAACCGCACCCAATTCGCACTACGGGGAAAGGCAGGCGAGCGTTTTCCGCAAGCCCGCGCTATCGCTCCGCCTGGCGGGACTGAGATCGCTTTACGAACACTGGATGAAATTGAGTCGCTGCGGCGAGACAACTACCCCAGATCGTCGCGCTTTCAACCTGGACGACCCGGCGAGCTATGCGTAGCTCAAACCGTCACCGTGGGTCGTATCGAGGACTTGTGTGGTGTTTAGGTACCCCGAAACATGCGTAGCGGACAATCAGGCAGGGGCGACGCTTCATGCGCTCCCCCGAGCCCGACATAGGCTTCTCGTTTGCGTACAATAATCAATCAGCTTTTTTTTTATCCTCCCCGTCTAAATCCGTCCTCCTTGCAGAGTTGGGAAAAAGGCTAGGCGAAACAAAAAAGAGAGACCGATAATGATCCTTCCGCAGGTTCACCTACGGAAACCTTGTTACGACTTTTACTTTCTCCAAGCGATCGAGTTCGAGCTTCTTCTCGGCCAACGGTGCCGGCACTTGCGCACCAGACCGAGACCAATCCGAGGCCCTCACTGAACCGCTCAATCGATAGTAGCGACGAAACTGGCTTCTTACAATGAACCCTGCACCAAAGCACATTGCATGCTCAAGCAGAATTGGTTTCCTTATCAATTTGTTTTGCACAATGAGGTTGTTAGTCCTATACATAACTCTTTTCAGTTGTCTTTTTTGCATAGACGTGCAGTCACTACATTCGTTTGTTCCTAGTAAGGCGATCATTCTGATGTTATACGTGATTAATTCTGGCCATTTTATTATTACAATGTATTTGTAACTGTTAAAACAAGAACTAAGTTTAAATATCTCCAAAATATTAATAATTTATTTAAGAAATTATAAAATAAAAACATGATTAAACATGAGATTTTCTCTCTAGAGGGACGGGCATTAAAACAAACAACAGCATTCAGTTGCCAGCATAACAGATACTAGCAAATAATATAATAATCTGCTAAGCCAACCAATAGTCGTCGTGTCGATCATCTGTGATCACGATTGATGGCCGAGGTCCATTAAGTGTTTAGTTCTAATGAGGTGATTGTGATCTGTCACAGCCAGGTGTTGAACAAGGTCATTTCCCACCTTTGATTTCGATAGCCAGGTGCAGGATCTGGTGGGCTGAGATATCCCAGGACACATTACTGAAGACAGAGAGCAGATTATGGTCTATCATAGAAGAAATACTCTGAAGATTTTTTTGTTAGATAACTTGAGCGTTTGTAATCAGGTCATACTTGTGGATTCCATGAATGCGTCTCTGATGGCGCTCATGGAAGACTTCAAGACTCTTTACAAGACCATCCAAATTTTGAAGCAAAACAGAAGTATTGGAATGCTGAAAGTGCAGCATAGCACTAGCTAGAACAGGCTTCCAGACAAGAAAACATAATAATGGTTATAACTCTCTTCTCTCACTGAAAAAGACTAGGTTTATCCCTGGTTTTGACAAGCTCCATTTTAAACTAGCTGTAAATGAGTACTCGACTTAAGAAACATGAGACGATGAAGATGGTCACCTCCACCTCAGCAAAAGATTATAAGTTATCCCAGAGAGAAGTCTTTAATAGTATTCACTTGACTAATTCACTCGCCTTGTACCATAAGCTATAGAGCTATTTTTTTCTTTCTATCATGAGGGTGCTAATATGAAGGTGCTTCAAAAGAAAACCTTTATTTACCTTCATCTTCAAAATTTATTAAGGAAAAGTGGCATGCAACAGTATCATTTTTCAGGTAGTCTCCTTTACATTCAGTACAAGTCCCCCTCACATTCCCTTTATGGTCCGAACTTCCAAAACGACTTTTCATGTCTTTCTGTCTTTGGCAACCTTTCATGTAGTTGTCCATGTCAGAGATGATTAGCACAGCTCTTCCTCCATTGTGCGTCTCCAAGTAGTTCTTTTGGTCCACCTTTCTTTCTTTTACCCTTCGTGTCTGCACAAGTGCTGTTTTTGCGGGCATAACTTAACTTAACGTCTTTATACTGGTTTAAAAGACCCTGCAGTCTGTATACAACCAGTTACATTTACATCACCTTGCTCTAAAAGCTATGCGCATCCAGTTTGTTCTTAAATGCATTAACTGGCTCTGCCTCCACTACCTCCCCTGGCAATGCATTCCAAGCAGACACCACTCTCTGACTAAAAAAATATTTCCTAATATCTAATCTGGACCTCTTTTTAGTCAGCTTGTAGCTATGCCCTCGTGTTATTGTGGGTGGCTGTATTTTAAAAAACTTGTTATAGTCTAATTTATCCATTCCTCTGATAATCTTATAAACCACGAATTCTTCTCTCTTCGAGACACTGTAGGCCGGTTTTTCTGAGTCGTTTCTCATAACTGTAATTCTGGAATCCCACTATCATCTTTGTCGCTTTTTTTTGTATTCTTTCTAGCATGTTTATATCCCCTCTATGATAAGGACTCCACACCTGTACACAGAACTCCAATCTAGGTCTAACTAAAGCTTTATACAGTTTGACGATCACTTTCTTGCTCCTATGTTTAATATTTCTTTTTATCATACCTTACAGTGCATTTGCCTTTTTAACTGCTACCTTAACTTGCTCACTCACCTTTCCTGTATGATCTATTATAACCCATAGGTCCCTTTCCTTATCTATCTTTCTAATATTGTTTTCTCCTATTCTGTAATTATGTTCCATATTGGAACTACCTATGTGGATGACTTTACATTTATCTACATTAAACTCCATTTGCCAGCTAACAGACCATTCTCGAATTTTATCTAAATCCGACATCAATATATCCACTTCTGCTTTAGATGAGACACTACTGCATAGTTTTGTGTCACCAGCAAATTTTGCAATCATGGATCCCATATCAATGTCCAAATCATTTATATATATCAAGAACAAAATTGGTCCCAAAACCGAGCCCTGTGACACACCACTTTTCACTTCACACCACTCAGATTACTCCTTATTTATGCCCACCCTCTGCCTTCTTCCCGTTAACCAATTTTCAATCCATTTGGCAACTACCCCACCTATTCCATGTGATTTTAACTTTCGAAATAATCTTTCATGAGGTACTCTATCAAAGGCCTTTGCAAAGTCTAGATAAATAACGTCCACTGGCTCCCCTTTATCTACGATTTTAGTAACTTCCTCCATGAATTCTAATAGATTTGTTAAGCATGAACTCCCTCTAGTAAACCCATGCTGACTATTTCTAATTAGATTAAATTTGTCTAAATGCATTACAATGTTTTCTTTGATTATTGACTCTAACAATTTACAGACTATGCTCGTTAAACTCACTGGTCTATAATTTGCTGGATCTGATTTTTTGCCTTTTTTGAATAAGGGGATCACTCCTGCATCTTTCCAATCCCGTGGAACAATCCCTTTTGTAAGTGATTGAGAACATAATATAGCCAATGGTTTTGCTAGTTGGTCTCTAATTTCATACAGTAATTTTGGATGAATACCATCTTGACCTGGACATTTATTCACTTTCAACCCCTCCAATTTTTTAAAAACCATTTCCTCTGTAATACAGATTGATCTTAATCCCGCTGTATCCATGTCTCTTTGAAAAATATCTATAGGCTCTGGGATCTTGGAGCAGTCCTCTTTTGTGTAGACTGTGCCAAAGTACTGAATTTGAGCAGATTAGCTGCCTCCCTATTCTCACTTATTATTCTCCCTGTACTGTCTATGAGAGGGCCTACTTTGTCTTTCGTTCTTTGTTTATTTCTAACATAAGAGAAGAAGCTTTTACTGTCAGTCTTGATCCTCTGAGCAAGTTTTTTTTCAAAGTCTATTTTTGCTGTTTTATTCGCTTTCTGAGACACATCCTCATGACATGCCCCAGTACCTACAAAGTGCATGGATTCCTCTAGAAAATAACAATCAATATTTTGGTTGTGTGTGTAGTCACTCATGACCCAACTGCTACACCACTTCATCGGACTTTAACATAGTTTCTCCTATTACCTCTTTGGGAGGTAAAGAGACATGGTAATCACTTGTGGTGAGGTCTGGTGAGTGCCACAAATGTGGAAAACACTCAAGGTGTAAATCAGAAATCCCAATTGCATCGAATACGCAAAATTCGGGGAACTATGCAGTAGTGTCTTGGCTAAAGCAGAGGTGGATATATTGAGGTCGGATTTAAATAAAATTCTAGACTGGTCTATGAAATGGCAAATGAAGTTTAATATAGATAAATATGCAGTCATCTACATGGGTAGATCCAAAATGGAACATAATTACAGAATGGGCGAGAACAATATTAGAATGATAGATAAGGAAAAGGACCTATGGTTATAATAGAGGATACAGGAAAAATTATTGATCAAGTCCAGGTAGCAGTGAATAAGGCAAATGTAATGTTAGGTATGATAAAAAGAAATAATAAACATAGGCGTAAGGAGGTGATTGTCAAACTGTATAAAGCATTAGTTAGACCTAGATTGGAGTACTGTGTACAGGTGTGGAGTCCTTATTGTAGAGGGGATATAAACATGCTGGAAAGGATACAAAGAAGAACAACAAACGCTGATAGTGGGATTCCAGAATTACAGTTATGAGGAAAGACTCAGAAAAACTGGCCCACAGTGTCGAGAAAAGAGAAGAGTTTGAGGTGACTTAATACAGGTTTATAAGATAATCAAAGGAAAGGATAAATTAGACTATAAGTTTTTCAAAATACAACAACCTACAAGAACAAGTAAACTTACCTACAAATTAACTAAAGAAAGGTCCAGATTAGATATTAGGAAATTTATTTGATCAGAGAGTGTTGAATGTTTGGAATGCATTGCTACAGGAAGTAGTGCAGGCAAGGACAATTAATACATTTAAATATATATTGGATGTACATAGCTTTAAGAGCAAGGAAATGTAAATGAAACTGGTTGTATACAGACTCTGCAGAGTCTTCTAAACCAGTATAAAGACGTTAAGTTAAGGATGGAGATTGAGGAGGTAACAGTGGCTCTAACTTGGTTGATGACACAACCGATGATGCACGCAGTGGTACTGCCAGACTCGCAGGGCATGCTTCATAAGATAGAAAGGTGCATGTTAAGAAGACAGTGGACCTTTCTTCTGAGCAACTCTGGTGTACAAGGTGTCACATGGATCTCTGCTCGGGACATGCAGGCGTCTAGAGCAACGAAAGAGCTGATGCAGTGGCAGGACGAGCTGGGTGAACAACGCAGTGATGACAAGAGACTGAGTTGAGTTGATAAGGGCAGTCATGGACACTCTACAGAATGACGCACCATTTCTTGCTCGCTCTGTAGGGTCTTGGCTGGTTGTAGTTAACCCAGGTTTTATCTCCAGTAACAGGATCAAGACGCTGAGCAGCGCATGAGCTGCAGCGGTCAGGGACTTGTAGCTGACTTCGAGCGTCAGGTTATGTGAAACAGAGCTGCCAAGACCCCTCTCCATGCAGTGATCTTGGATAACAGGCTGCAATAGAGTAGACTGGCTAAGTAGAAGGGATCGAAGAGGAAAGGCTAACCTTGTACTCAAATATGCCTGCTGAAGTCGGATGTGTTGGACAGAAAGGTGCAAATATTGCAGTCAAGCTATAAACCATGACACAACGCATTCCATTCTCTGGACTACATCCTGCTACTTGCAAATCCCTTTTCATGGCTTGCTAGCGGGAGATTGGGAACGAACAAAGAAGAAGCTCTGCAGTAACAAATTCTCAAAAGGAAATCTCACCTTCTGTTTAAAAGCGCAGCAAAAATTCTTGACACACCTCAACTTACTGTTTCATTCTAAAGTCAGTTGTCCCCGTATCCACATTGCAGACATTTTGTGGATCTGGAGCACATCATTGTTTCATTCTAAAGTCAGCTGTCCTAGTATCCACCTTGTGGATGTGGAGCACATCATTGTTTCATTCTAAAGTCAGCTGTCCTAGTATCCACCTTGTGGATGTGGAGCACATCATTGTTTCATTCTAAAGTCAGCTGTCCTAGTATCCACCTTGTGGATGTGGAGCACATCATTGTTTCATTCTAAAGTCAGCTGTCCTAGTATCCATCTTGTGGATGTGGAGCACATCATTGTTTCATTCTAAAGTCAGCTGTCCTAGTATCCACCTTGTGGATGTGGAGCACATCATTGTTTCATTCTAAAGTCAGCTGTCCTAGTATCCACCTTGTGGATGTGGAGCACATCATTGTTTCATTCTAAAGTCAGCTGTCCTAGTATCCACCTTGTGGATCTGGAGCACATAATGGAGGATGTGGTGTCCTGAACCGGTCAGTCTGCAATTTTTCATCACGATGCGTTCAACTGCTGCAATTGACTCTGGTGTCACTACTGTGTGTGCCAGAGCCAGTAGAAAACACTCTGTCACAGAACTCTTGTCATTTCAGAACCATCTACTGCCCTAGAACGCTTGTTGAAGCAACAAGCATGCATCACCGCACTGAACCTTCACTCAAAGATGAATTTCGGTGTTTCACCTTTTCATTGGTGAAAAACTGGATATCAGAGCGCTGCTCCCCATTAGTGGATGTCAGTAGTGGGACGACCATCTTTAAAAGGCTAATATGACATCATTTCGATAAAATCACACATATTGTCTGCCCATCGCAAGTGATGATGGCGACATCATCAGATGGTTTTTGTATTGATGATGTAAATGCGCTGTATTTAAGTACCTCCTTTGAGACCAGGGGTTACTTTAAACTTGCGCGATTCGACCGCCCACCGTTTCCCTTCATCACTTTGAGACTACAGCGACCCATATCGGTAATGGCTCAGTGACCGCACCAGGATAAAAACAAAATGACACCCACATTACGGCTTCGACCTATTTATTTCTACACATATGCCTCATCTGCACTGTGATACCAATTTCAGAACACCCCTGAAATTCATAGCAACGATACTGCCAACTTAGAAAACAACGACACCGTTTTTCGAATTTAGATCACAATTTCAAGGTTTTCAATTTGAAGCTCCTTCATAGTTTCTACAGGAGGACAGCAAATATTAGCTGCCTGACAGGCTGTACTGTTTCTGTTCTTTGAACCTCTATTGGGCCTCAGTAACATAGTAGTAACTAGGACTACCATTACTAACAATGAAATCACTGACAATGACAGGCAGAGTCTAGTATCAAGAAAAAATACTACTATTTAGGGTGAAGTAGGCAAAGTCTAGTACCATGAGAAAAATACTACTATTTAGGGTGAAGTAGATACAATCTAGTACCAAGAGAAGATACTACTATTCCGCCTGAGTTATGAAAGTA
The DNA here is from genome assembly GCA_036924085.1 of Ariolimax columbianus. Classification (NCBI taxonomy): domain Eukaryota; kingdom Metazoa; phylum Mollusca; class Gastropoda; order Stylommatophora; family Arionidae; genus Ariolimax; species Ariolimax columbianus. The sequence continues at coordinate 63,688,480 of JAVGWX010000012.1, forward strand.
CCACCACACTGCACCAACTCTTCGCAACGGTGTGGAACACAGACCAAGTGCCCTTGGCATGGCACGACAGAATAATAATTTCTCTGCACAAGGAAAAGGGCTCCCGAAGCCTACTACCCTACTGTCCATCCCCGGCAGGGTCTTAGCACATGTGTTCCTCTCCAGACTGCAGCTCCTGCTAACAAGGCATCGTCACCCCAACAGTAAGGGTTCACCACCTCTCGCTCCACCATTGGTGCCATGTTGCCCTCCATCTCCTCACAGAACTGCGACGTGAGTTTAACCACTCTCTTCACATGGTCTATGTTGACCTATGGGCTGCCTTCAATTTTGTAGATAGACAAGTCCCGTGGAGGAGTCTACAATGTGTTGGTATCCCAGGCACCCTGCTGACCCTAATTGAGGAGTTCCACAGTCACATCAGCACCAAAATTCGGCTCGGGTGGGCTCTCTCTGTGAATCCCTGGTAACCGGTCTCATCTACACTGATTCTCAGACCCGCGTAGGCCCCCTAGAGGCACTGGGTTGATCGACTACCCATCTAGGCTTGCACATCTCCTGGACGAACACAAAAATGTAAGACCTCAGCAAAGGCCTCACTGCATTGAGCATGATTTCCAACAGTGAAGTAGTTTGACACACTCAATTTGTAGGCATTGCCTCAATGATTGATCGCCATTGCCTCTTCGGTCACGTTGTTCACCTTTCCCATGGAGTCCCAGCCCATAAGATGCTCCGACAGCTGTTGGGGATGAGGGACGGGAAGAGGCCATTCTCATCCTGGATGCTGAAGTTGGATGCACTGAATCGACAGGCACAAAATAAAAAAAATTCAGTGCAACGCACATCGTCTTAGGGATTAGAAAAATAAGGCGAACGAAAAAAAAATATTTCAAGTCGCTATGCCATTTCCTTCAAGAGCTATAGGCATATGATTATATGGTTGCACAAAGGACATTGTTTATTGTAAAATACCGACATGATAACCTTTTTGTTGCTTATATAATCGGTCCAGTAATCTGTACTAAGGAGATAGGTGGGAAGGAGGCAGACTGGGGGAAGAGATGAATGAGGGTAAGTTTAGGGGCAGAAAAGATGGACAAATGGATGCGTGGATTGATGGGGGAGATTTTGATGTGGACAAGTTTGAGAGTAAGAAAAGATGGGCGAGGGAATGCATTGGTTGACTCACATAAAAGACAACATCAGGTAATACAGCTAGTAAATTATAAATTGTAATCAATGTGTGTCATACCAACATGATCAGCTTGGGTGGTCCCTGATGACAATGGCCTCGCGATGGCAGACATGACAATCTGTTGATGCCCTGGTGTCAGTGTGGAATACTGTCGTCTGTTGCTGTGGTCACTGGCACTTGTCTGGGAGGCACTGACAGCCACTGTAGGCTTGAGGCTGCTCTTTGATGCAATCTCCCAGCCTATGTTGGCCATTGTTTCTGCAAATTCTCCAACAGTTTTACCAACGGAGGAGCTTCCTTGACCTGGAGGATGAATATTAGAAACTGTTGAGTAACTGACAACTGATTGAAAACTATAGAGTAGAAGTCTATACCTATGGTATTGCTCTCAATTCATAAGAGCTGTGAGGTAGCGAGGCCTAATGGTTTCACAATCCCAATGCACTGGATTTGAATCCAACCATGTCCAGTTTGGCAAACACCTAGTTTTTTTCCTCAGAGCAATTACTCATCTGCATACGGGAAGTAATGACAAACCTACCATTGTGCACACCTGTCAAGAAACTTATAACAGCCAAAAAGTTTTAGGGTGTGGTGACAACTCAGTGGTCTCGAGGTAAGGTGTACTCCTCGGGTTCCAGAGGCAGCAGGTTCAAATCACGGCAGAGACCAGGATTTTTTTTTACATGGATCTTCTGGTAAAATTTCCCTGATCTCTGGGTAATGAGATGGACTCCAGTGTTCAGTGTCGAGCACGTTAAACATTCCATGGCAGTTGGAAATAGAAAAGAGTAGGCTTAACGACCTTTGCCCGGACAAAATTGAAGTTAAAAATCTACCCAAGTTATTTTAACCTTTCACCGGGCAGTTTGTTAAGAGCAGCTATAGATGGCACCTAACTGGCTGCTGGTCTACTTAGTTTTAGCTGTCGAAGACGGATGTGTCAGATCGAAAGGTGCAAATATCGCTGCCAAGCTGTAAACTAGTGCCACAACACACCCGTTCTCCGGACAACATCCTGCTACTTGCAAGCCCTGTTCAGGGTTTGGTAGCGGAAGATTAAGACTGAACGCAGATGAAGAAGAAGAAGTATTTGAGTCTATTAAGATGGACTTGTACATCGGTTAAACCACGCTCTAGGAAACTGGTTGTATAAAGACTGTGGAGTCTTCTAAACCAGTATAAAGATGTTAAGTTAAGTTGGCTTTTAAAAGAATCGACGTTCTGCAAAGCACATGTTACTTACAATCACAAGAACTAAAATACTGTTGAGTGTGGAGTAGGCTTCTGGGTTTGAAAGAAAGCTATAAAAACAATACCCTATATGTATTACAGAGATGTTTGCTGTAAGGTGTAGAAAAATGGACAATGAACAAACAGTTGGAAGGAACAATTCAGGTCTTCTCAAATTATATCTCTGCACATATTTTGGAAAACAAGAAAATAAATAAAGAGGTCTTGGAGAAATTGAAGGTGTAAAAAGACATTAAAACTATATAAAACTTCATAGACTGTATTTATATTTTTATTGTTAACATTAGATATTAAATATAATGTGAGATCAAGTTTTTTAAAGAATCAATCAGAGTTTCTTGCTGCCCTTAAAGATTCATTCAAATGAGATGGATTTTCTTGCTGCTTTTAAAGATTCAACCAGATGAAGTTTCTTGCTGCCCTTAAAGATTCAATCAAATATAGTTTCTTGCTGCCCTTAAAGATTCAATCAGATATAGTTTCTTGCTGCCCTTAAAGATTCAATCAGATCTGATGGATACTTATAATTTTTTAAATCATTTACCACAGATTAAAGAAAAAGATCCACAAAAAGTACAAACCATTTCAAGTATGAACAATTTAAATGACAACATACATAGAGTTTCTGTACACAAACTGTACCTGAAATATTCCTCTTATAGACTCCTTGCAAAATGGCTGCTGTACGAAACAAAACAAATGACATATAGAAGTCCCAGTTGTCAATGGATGCAAGGTTACTGAGTCGACAATACTCAGCTATGATTTCCTCCACAGACGGAATTCCCAGATCCTTTATATTTTGTCCGACTAATCCTGAAAGAGAATATAACGAGATGATTTGAGAGTTGAAGATATTCTTTTTAGTAGCTCTGGTTACTATTTGAACACAGAGCTGCAATAGATGTGCTCTGCTAATTACTATATAAGCATATAATAATGCAAGGGAGCGAGGAAGGCCGCTGCTTGCCGCCCATCACAAAAACTGAGACATAGAGCATTTGAGTTTTGAACATTTCATCCCCAACAGCAGCATCTGCTATGGAACCACCTATCAATCAATACTTTTCAGCTCCCTGTGGAGCATAGGTCTTCAACAAATATATGCTATTTCCTCATGTCCTGGGCCATCTGTTCCAGCTCTGTCCACGTCTTACTGTTTCCTTTATGGATTTCTCAATTTTTTTTTACTCCAGTGTGTTTTGGTCTGCCTCTATTTCTCTTGCCCATGGGATCCCAGAACAGAGACTGGTAATGGTGTCAGCTAGTTTCCTTAATATGTACACTATCCAACTTCTTTCCCTCACATCATGTCCCACTGAGATCCGTCTGGTCCTTTCCAACAGCTCCACATTAGAGATCTTATCATACCATTTCAATCCCTCTAGTCTGCTCAGACACCCATTGTATAGCTTTCTTGTTGTTTTTGTTATTCTCCATGTTTCAGAGCCATATATGATAATCGACTTTACATTATAATTTTAAATTTGAGTTTCTGAGTTAAGTTTAGTTTTGATATCTTTATGAGCCTATACTTCATTGGTAGCTGAGTGGTCTGCCAGGGTGTTTGTGTATGAAAAAGACAAGAATAGCATCACTGCCCCACAGAGAGCATGTTGTAAGAAGCAACTAACTGTGTGACATGACATACCACTGGCCATGGTTAGGTGGTTTGTTGAAAGCAGCATACTAACTAACTAAGATGGCGCCTATCAGGCTGCAGATCTACTTTGCTCTAGTGTTTGAGTCTTTTAAGATGGACTCAGACCTAACACATCTGTTAACTCCCCCTCCAAGAAACTGGTTGTATACAGACTCTGCAGTCTTCTAAACCAGTATAAAGATGTTGTTACCTTAACTTAACGTCTTTATACTGGATTAGAATACTCTGCAGAGTCTCTATTCAACCAGTTTCATTTACATTTCTTTGCACTAAAAGCTATGGGCATTCAACCTATTCTTAAATGCATTAATTGTCCCTGCCTCCACTACTTCCTGTGGCAATGCATTCCAAGTCTTCACTATTCTCTGACTAAAATATTTCCTAATATCTAATCTGGACCTTTCTGTTGTTAATTTATAGCTATGCCCTCTTGTTCTTGTAGGTGTTTGTATTTAGAAAAACTTGTTATAGTCTAATTTATCCTAACTTAAGTTTCCTTTATCTTATATTAATACAATGTAATGAGCAAGGAAAATAGTCCCACAACCCCACAAAAGCTGAGATGTCCAACAATGAATCTATCAACTGTTTCACTATGCAACAACAGCAATATCTGCTTAAGAATTGCCTTTTAAATAAAAATTACATATAAGACCTGAAGTACCTGCATACAAGATCTGGTTCTATATATCCATAACAACATACAGGATCCTAGATACAAAAAACAGTGAACACTTTACACTCAACCAAGTCCTAAGAAGACACAATCACATTATAAAGTATCATACACAGTACAGCTGTGGTAAAAACAGGATTACAACTATTTCTCAGAAAATGGACCAAAGTTCAAGGATACAGTGTAAAGGTTAAGGTGATAAAGTGTAATATGTCAGGTTATCACAGGGTAAACATTAGGATCCCATTTAGTGTTTCAGAAGGTGGGGTGGGATGGGGTTGGTATGGGGGGGGGGATCTTTCATTTCAACTCTATTAAGTAATTCATCATCATCATCATCAATGCCCATCGTTCCTTTTGGGGCATAAGCCACTGACAATCCTCCTCCAGCAAGTGAAATCTTGAGCTGTTCTTTCTGCCTCTCTCTTGAGTTGAGGTCCAGGGACTGAAACCCATTTTCACAGTCTCTTCTTCTTCTCCTAGTGTTTCTTGGTCTACCTTTCTTCCTTTGGATTCCATGACTGGGCCTGTCTGGTCACATTTGATGGTGCTTTCCATTTTGTGTGTCCTATCCAACTCCATTTCCTATTGTTTGATCTGTTGCTGTTAAGTAATTAGTTATGAATCAGGTCAGGTCAGCCCCTAACCAGCGAGGTCATTGGGGCACCCATAAAGACACCACTTTTTGTCAGCGGCCCCTGCCTGTGCTTTCTCTGGTCGGAGATTGGTCTATTCTATTATGATGTCCTCCCACCTCTTTTTGGGATGACTTCTTTGTCGTCTACCTCGCACCCTGCAGTGTGGGATCGTATTTGCAAGACTTTTTGATCTCGATATGTGGCCATAACAAGTGAGTTTCCGTCTTTTTACCACTGTCAAGAAATCTTCAAAAGGCCCTATTGCTGTTGCACTTCTATCTCGTATCTCCTGATTTGTAACTCCCACTTTGTATGTGACATTTAGAAGTCTTCAGAAACATCTCATCTCCAAGGCCTGTAATTGTTATTCAAGTTTTAAAATCCATCAACAATTTACATATTTGCAAAACACTACAAAAAATAATCCAAGAAAATATATATGTACTAATATAGACAAAAACAATAGATTTCACTTATTAAATGTACATTATTTGGAATATACCTTGAGTTAGACAATCCTTCTGTATGGCTCAGAAACTTGGAAGATCTACTAAAGAGATCAGAAATGTTTTGAAGGCTTCCATACGAGCAGTCAGAGGCAAACCCTTGAAATCCAATAGTATGGCTAGACAATCGACAGGATTGGAGTTGGTCAACCTAAACGGAATATTATTATTGTCATGGACACCAGCATGACTGGGATAGTCCTTGAAGGTTTGCAGTCTCTATGGTTGAAATCAGCTCTTTCATTGTCAAGAACTCTGCCTTGAGACAATAACTCCACATTAGTCCTTGAACGTTTGCAGTTGCAATGGTTGAAATCAGCTCTTTCATTGTCAAGAACTCTGCCTTGAGACAATAACTCCACATTAGTCCTTGAAGGTTTGCAGTTGCTATGGTTGAAATCAGCTCTTTCATTGTCAAGAACTCTGCCTTGAGACAATAACTCCACATTAGTCCTTGAAGGTTTGCAGTTGCTATGGCTGAAATCAGCTCTTTCATTGTCAAGAACTCTGCCTTGAGACAATAACTCCACATTAGTCCTTGAAGGTTTGCAGTTGCTATGGCTGAAATCAGCTCTTTCATTGTCAAGAACTCTGCCTTGAGACAATAACTCCACATTAGTCCTTGAAGGTTTGCAGTTGCTATGGCTGAAATCAGCTCTTTCATTGTCATCAACCCCAGCATGACTAGGACAAGAGATCCACACTAGTTCTCGCAGGTTCGGAGTCTCTACGGCTGAAATCAGTTCTTTCATTGTCCTGGACCCCAGCATGAATAAGATAGTGGATTCCTACTAGTCTCTGAAGGTTTGTAGCGTCTATGGCTGAAATCAACTCTTTCATTGTCATGGGATAGTAGATCCACACCAGTCCATGAAGGTTAGCGACCTTCATGTCTGATATCCTTACCAAAATAACAACAGGACCAAGACAGTAGCTCTGCATATTTCCTGAATACATCTATAATCAGAAATTAATATAGTTTTTGTAATCTTGGAAAATAATTAAATGGCCGAAGACAAAAACTGTCACCTACCGACCATCAATGGACATGTAAATGGCATGTAATATGCCAACACACAAGTGGCCAAGTCAGTGAGAGGGTCTCCTATAGTGGACAGTTCCCAGTCAATGGCGGCTATTACTTCCAGTTGGTCTGAGTGGTACATCAAGTTGTCTAGCCTTTCGAAAGATAAAACATCAGAATGTGGTTTTACTATATAGTATGTGACGGTGAAAACTCATTGAGAATGTATGCTATCACCTCCAATCGCTGTGATTGGTACATCAATTTGTCTAGTCTTTCAAGATGAAATTCAAGAATGGTCTGAGAGTTGGCAGATGGAAGTTTAATGTTTATTTTAGTTTAGTTGAAGAATCAATGTCATTGCACATGCTTTAACCCATCAGTGGGGGAGGAAGACTAACGTCTGGTCAGGCAAAATATACCGATCAGACATGTTAGTCAGCATCACGCAAAACATACTGGCCAAGACCCTTACCTTGGCTTCCCTGTAGCCCTCCCTGGAAACATACTTTTTTCACGGCAGCCTGGCTAATGAGGTGAGGGATCAACGTGATCCCTGTAGTAGTTGGTGATACGCAGATGAAGCCAAGCATAGCAAAACTGCCAGGAGGACCCTGGTTCACCTTCATCAGCACGATCAGGATGTGAGCAAAGCTACTGCAACCTGCCACTTAACGTCCTTTTTAGGACGCATAAAAGAGTAACCTATGCAAACAACCCATAAGTGATCTGTTCTTCTCCCTATAATTGGAGAATCTCAGCATATATAAGGGAACAATTTCTCTGGAACAGGCTATTGAGTTTTGTACCATTGCATTAATTTTGCATGCCTATAGAAACTGCGAATGACCATTTCCCAAAATGCAACTGTGGCCTCTATTATAAATATAAATATTGGATAAGCACTGTTCTATAAGTAGAAATATAATGTGAACAATTTCTAAGAGATTTTTTTCGAACAACTTCTGAAAACACTGTTTACAATTTCTAAGAGATCCACTCTGAACGACTTCTGAAAATGCACATCGTTCATCTTTCTACTTTTACTGTAGCCCGTCTGAAGCTCACACACCTAAAGCTAAAATGTAAACATTCCACATACACATTTATGTAATAATTTATATATAACCTCTATTATTACTGTAGCCTCTCTGAAGTTGATTGTTCATATACCTGAAGTCACCATGAACGACCGTTACTCTCTCATTCTGCGGCATGTGTCTGGGAAGCCACTCCATCAGCTTGACCATTGATGGGATCTCGTGTGTTTTGCTGAACTCATACTGAGACGCCCAGCGCTTGAAGTTGCGCTCAACAAACTTTCCTGGAGACAACAAAATGTTAGCTTCAATTGTGAACAGAAAATGTGGTCTCTAGGGTTTTTTTTGGTGGTTTTTTTTGTTGGCCTTATTTCTCCATTTCCCAAGGAGGTGTGCGTTGCACTATGCTTTTATTTTGCGCGTGTTGGCCCCGTGCATCCGACTTTGGCATGCATTTTATGTAACGGTCTGATTTCTCCTGCATTTTCTAAGGGTTTGTTCCCCGGGGTAACAGCCAGTGCTGTGATGGGGAGCAAACCCAGCACCATCGTGCGGTGAGCTGTGTCACTTAATCACTAGTTCACGCCATCCCCTAGTCTTGTGTTAATTGTGTTGATCCGTCAAGTATCTTTGGAGATCCCCCCCCCCCCCCCCCCCCATGAAACAAAACTTAAACCTTTTTATGTAACCTTTAAGTGGTGTTTTCTGCAGTTCTGTGTTTTACATAACAAGGTTGTTAATACAATAACATTAATTGAGGCCAGCGTTGTTGTTGGCTTCCCTAAAGTAAGCTTGCATGGAAGAATTTTATGTGTTATTGCAAGATCAGTTCTGTAGCCCTTTTTGACACAGTGAGGTTGCCAGGCCTATGCCCAACCTTCTTTAGGTCATTAGGACACACTCATTAGGGAGCTAAAAGACACAACTGTAGGAAATATATGTTCTTATTAGTTCAGTACAAGTGCCATATCCGCAGCGAAGGTCGGCTGCAATGGATCTCCAGTGTACTCTATCTCTTGCCAAAATGGTGCAATCTGACAGGCTTTTCCCAGCCCATCTCCTGATGTTATCCACCTACTTAAACGTTGTCGTCCTCTTGAATGACTGCTTTCCCTACCCTCTATTTCAACATGGAGGTATGTCTTGTTATATGACCAAAATAACATAATTGCCTAACCCTGATTTTGGTCATTAATTCTCTTTTCACTCACAAGTTTTGCAATACCTTAATAGAGAGCAGAATAAGAAGCAGACTAGGACATCCCAATAGTAGATCATTTAGTAATATATTTTCAAAAGGAGATTATGTCCTATTTATTGCATGAACATTTGTTAGGTTGATTTGTATTTACTACTGAATTGTGTGTATTTAAAAATTATGTTATTTCTAGGGCAAATATTGGTACTTCTTCGTTCGATCTCCTAGTTTTAGTTTTTTAGTTAAGTTTAGTTGAAGAATCAACATCATTACACGTGGTTTAACCCATAAGTGCTCTGTACTTTTCCACATTTTTAGAGAATCTCAAATCTCAGCACAATGCACAAACTTTTCAGCATCAGGGAGGATCCCATAATAGATTGGATAGATTTTTAACATAATTTTGAATTTTGCCCGAGCAGTGGCCGTTTAGCCTACTCTTTTTGATTTCCAACCGCCGAGGGATTGTTAACATGCGCGGCACTGCACACGAGTGCCCGATCTCTACTACCCAGAGATCAGGGGAAATCCCAGAAAGTTCACATAAAAAAATCTGGTCTCCGTCATGATTAAAACCCGCGACCTGCAGCACCCTAGGCTGACGTCTTGCCTTGAGATCACTTAGTCCCCTCATTCTCAATCTCCTGCTACCAAGCCCTTAAAAAGGCTTTGCAAGTAGCAAGATGTAGTCCAGAGAACGGAATGTGTTGTGTCGTAGTTTACAGCGTGACTGCGATATTTGCATCTTTCGGCCTGACAGCTTGGCATTTTTGAGCACCGAGTTAGCCTTCCCTCTTCGACCCCTTCCCCTAAGCCAGTCTGCCCTATTGCAGCCTGTTATCCAAGATCACCACGTGGAGGCCGAGAAGGGTCGCTGACTGCTACAGTTCATGCCCTGCTCAGCATCTTGATCCCTGAATTACAACTGATTTTTCATGGCCTCCATTATCTTATGGTCGCCTTGGGACCCATCTGCTACACACTATAACCCAAGTCATCATGGACAGTTTTGTGCACAGTATCATGACTCCTGTTGAAATCTACGACTATTTCATCAACAGTGAATCGCCCATTGCCATGGACTAGCTGGTCAGTCTGCTGTTTCACTGTGTCAGTTGCCACGCTTGCTAGTCTCCCAGGTCGTGGTTCATCAATGATGTTTAGGCTTCCATTAAAAAATCTTTCTACCCATTCAAACACTCTCCTCTGACTTAAACAAATGTCTCCTTTGTGAGTTTCCCTTTCCCTGGGCAGCTACTGCTGTATCATCAGCATATATCTTCTTCTTCTTCTTCTTCACCGTACGCTGTCAAGCGTCAACCTGTATTTTTTTTTAAAAAGCAGCGGCCATCCTGAGACTGTCGACACTGTCATAGAGCTTGTCTAGTGTTGCCACTGGTCATGGCCACATGTGCTTTCTCTGGTCCTCGTATGTCAGGCAGCTTTGCAGCAGATGTTCAGCGGTCATTTTCCCTGTACCACAATTGCATTCGTCAGTGCCACCTATCTTCAGTTTATTGAATAGGTGGTACCTCAGTCTGTTGTGGCCTGTGCGGAATCTGAAGACCACGACCTGCTCTCTTCTGTTCAACTGGTAATAGGCATCCTTTTTTGTGTAGCCAGTATGTTCTGTTTCCCATTTGGCCATGTATCTGGCCCTAATAAGCCTTTTGGACTCTTCATAGGTCACACTAGAATCTGCTTCTGGTAGTCTTGCACCTTCTTTTGCCAGTCTGTCTGCCTCCTCGTTGCCTTGGATGTTACAGTGGGATGGAACCCACTGTACCACTACTCTTTTTGGTGCGAACTGCTGGTATAGTTGACAGAGTACTGCTCTTAAATCATTAAGTTCAGTATTTTCCTGGCTTTTTAGTGCAGTGACTACGGCCAGGGCATCTATAAACAGGACTATCTGGCTTTCATTGCTTTCGCCTGTCAGCATTGCTTCTACTGCAGCCTTCAGTGCCTCTGCCTCCACTCTGAAATTGCTTGAGAATTTTCCAGTTGCCACAGACAGTGTTATTTTTCTACCATTCGGTAGGCTCAGGAATACCCCTGCCCCTCCGTTCTGTGTTGTGTTTGTTACAGAACCGTCGATGTATGCATGGGTCAAGTCCATGCTTGGGTAGTTTTTCGTTATGTACCTCAGGGTTGTCTCTTCTTTCTTTTTCAGTATGGCTGTTCTTGTTTCCAATACCTGGTATATTTTCTACCACCTCCGGAATGATATGCTGCTTCCAGGTAGGTTTGCGTACAGTAGGGATGGGCTTTGGTGTTGTTATGGTGTTCATAGGGTCTTCGCTCATCTTTGCTTTGGCTATTTCTGCAAAGTTTCTCCGCTTTAGTTTCCCATTTCCAAATCTATTTAGTCTCTGATGCATTGGATGGTCTGTCAGTCTTCTGAGTTCCTCTGCTTGCTGCTGGGCTCTGCAGTCTCTTCTATCGGTCATGGATTGCAGATTTGTAATCTTTTCAAGTTCTACAATTGGCTTTGACTTCATGCCTCCTGTTATAACTCTCATGGCTTGGTTTTGGTGTTTGCTAATTTTATCGAAGTTCGCCTTTGCTGCTGTTGTCCATGCCGCAATGCCATACTCGAGAACTGGTCTCACTCTTCCAGTGTACAGTTTCTTTAGTATACTTTCGTCTGCTCCCCAGCTTGTGCCAGCAAGTTTCCTCATGATTGCCATTCTTTGTCTGGCTCTCATTCGGTTTCTCTCGATCTGACTTTTCCATGTCATGCGCCGATCAAATGTGACTCCCAGGTAGTTTGGGTTGTCGTTTGGCCGCAGATATTTCCCATCAGCATTTATTAATTTTGCTAATAAAAGAAAGAATGATCCTGAACCATATAGCCCTCATAGACAAGAAACTCATCAAGGAGCAAGCAGGCTTCAGGCCTGGAAGATCATGTTGACAGATTTTAGAAGATTTCAATAACCACTCATTGTTCTTCCATGGTGCAAGTCAACAGTGGGGTGGCCATGTTGTATGCTATATTCGACATGTGCGTATTGCTCAATCGCCACATCCCTATATGAAGTTTTGTCAATGAGCCATATTGAGTCCTGAGATAATATTTCCGATTATGCATACTCTTCTTTACACTTTATATTAAAATTGATGTTACTTAACCTTTACCATAATAGCGGTGTGAAATTACAGCCCGTTTGTTCCGTACCACTGTCAAAATTCTACACCAGCTTTAGGGTCATCGCCTACAGGGTTAATGCTATAGAAATGGCTGAACAGTATGTTCTTTTGATTGTAAAGAGTTCCAACCATGTACGGTTAAACGAAAACAATTGCGATTTTCTGAAAGGATTTCTGCTGTTTTTTGCTTGGATTTGAAGATCCATCCATTATTGTTTCTGCAACGGATTTTTGTGAGATAGATTTATTTAGGTTGTTTATGTAGATACAATAATTATGATTATAGTCTAAGTGACAGATATTGCCATCAATAGTAGTATTAGTATGTTATCGCAACATTTTTTTTTTCTAACCATGGGACGCACCTACCTGGTGAGTATATGTTTGTGATATTTTTTACCAGTATCACCTTCATCTTCTTGTATCTAAAAAATTAACATACACACAATAACAACAGTAGCACCAAGAAGTTCTTTATTAATATGTCTCTAGATACACACAAAGATACAAAAAATAAAAATAAGAAAGATTAGAGGTTCTCAAAATCAACAGCCATGTCGTGACATGACGTACTGAAAAATCAAGCAGCTGCAGGAAATAGACGTAATTTTTAAATCTTTCCCTCATATTTTTGCCATTAGAGGCACTGAGTTTTACTGGACCTGTTTTACAGGTACTCTAAGACCGTCTCCCACATTACCTAGGCGTACCTTTCTTTCCATAGTCTGAAAGTCCAACCTTATCAATATCAACTGCGTGAATATTTGCAAGGACTTTGATCATAGCCATAATAGCATCTCTCTTTGATGCCTTAGGAAGGTCCAGCAGACGTATGTCCTTGAATATACGGCCTTTCAGGAAGTCCATAAGGTAAAACTGAGTGCCCGTCACACTGGAATGTTTAAAAGAAAACATTCTATGTAGAAATTTTCTTAAAGAAAATAACTAAATCAAAATTATGGCAGTGCTGTAGTACAGAAGTCGATAAAGATTTAAACAAGTATGGCCCAGCTACCATACCGAGACAAAAACAAAACAAAACCAACATTACTTCTTCATTGTTCATTCTCAAACTCCCGCTACCAAGCTCTGAAAAGTACCAGGATACGATACAGTGCAGAAGGGCCAGAGCAGCTAATGTGTTTTCGAAGAGCCTGATAACTTCAGATCACAAAGCAACAAAATAATCATGGGAGACTTCAATTGTCACAGCACTGCATGGGGCTACAAGGAATCAGATGCTAATGGATAAGAGCTGGAGAACTGGGCAGAGCAGAATGGACTGCAGCTCTTGCCACCATCTTTTAATAGCTGCAGATGGGGAAAGGGTGTCAATCCTGACAACCTATTTGTTAGTGACAGGATAATACACTAAGTGGCAAAATCTGTAGAGGAGTCCATACCACGTACGCAACACAGGCCCATACACCGACACGGCAGTTGTCAAGCTGGAAAGCGTACCATTCAAAAGACGTTTCAACTTCCAACGAGCCAAATGGGGTCCACTCACCTATGACGTAGACAAAGAGGTGCATAAATTAGAACCAACCCCCACAAAATATGAGGCCTTTGTCAAACTCGTAAAAAGAATTTCTAGACACCACATATGTTGCAGAACTCAGTATATTCCAAGCCTTAACGATAAATTAAAGGCGCTATATGAGCACTACCAAGCACTATTTGAAAGTAATTCTCTCTCTGATGAAACCATCCAGGCTGGGGAAGACCTACTACATGCCATATCAGAGTCAAAAACATAAAAATTACGCCCCTCGATGGAAGACCTTAACATGAAACAAAACAGTAGACGTTCCTGGAAACTTATTAAAAACTTAAGTAATGATCCAGCGAGCGCTCCAGCAGGCCTAACACAGGTCACCCCCAATCAAATAGCCCACCAATTACTACTGAACGGGAAAAACACTCAAAAAGCAGAGCAAACCAACATCCAGCGAGATTGTAAACAGGAGAATGATATATTGGCGATACCTTTCTCCCTGCAAGAACTAAATGATGCAATACATCAAATGAAAACAATAAAGTAACTGGCCCAGATGACTTGAGGACAGAGCAAATTAAATAATTTGGACCAGAAACCATCACATAGCTGCTGAAGCTTTTCAACACATGCATCGGTTCTATGCAAATTTCTAAAATCTGGAGAAAATCCCATGTGGTTGCTCTGCTAAAACCAGGAAAAACCCCATCAGATCCTAAGAACTTCTGACCGGTTTCACTACTGTGCCATCTGTATAAAGTCTTTAAAAGAATAATTCTGAACCACACATCCCCCCCTCCCCCCAAGAAAAGATACTCATCAATGAGCAAGAGGCTTCAGGTCTGGAAGATAATGTTGCGACCAGATTCTTAACCTGGCAAAGCTGATCGAGGACGGAACGAACGTAAACAGATCACAGCAGTAACTTTTATTGACTTAAGCTAAGCGCAGCATATGACACCATAAGCCACCAGATGCTGTTTGCTAAGCCATACTCTATGACAAAGGAGTGGTGTCTCACAAACCTCATGAAATGTATCTTGCAGAATAGGCAATTCTACGCAACTTGGGGTGGGCGGGGTATTGTGTGTTTAAAAAAATAAAAAAAAGTCGATGCAAAACCAAAAAAGTTGGCTGGCACAAGGAAGTGTCCCGGCATCTATGCTGTATAATATATACAATAAATATCAACTTATAGATACAAAATTCATATATGCCGATGATACAGCAGTAGCTGCCCAGGGAAAGGGAAAACTGACAAATGCCTCTGTTCTATATTACCAAAAAAAAATCAGCTTAAACCAAACCCCAGCAAAACTCAAGTATGTACCTTCCATCTCAGAAATAGAGAGGCGGACAGAAAGTTGCAGATCAAATGGCAAGGACAGGATCTAGAACACAGAACAGCCTCCAAATACTTTGAAGTAAAGTTGGACCACACACTGTCCTATGTCACACATTGTCAGGAGACAAAACAGAAAATACATGCGAGGAATAGTATCATACGAATACTGACTGGCACAACATGCGGAGCAAAGCCAGATGTCCTCAAAACATCCGAACTCGCTCTGTGTTTCTCTGTAGCTTAGTATGCCGCACCAGTCTGGAAGAACTCTGCACATGTCAAACATATAGATACAGCAATAAATGAGACAGGTCACATAGTAACTGGATGCCTAAAACCTACACCAACTGAAAATATATATCCTATAATCGGCATAGTGCCACCAGAGATATGAAGAACTGTCGCATCAGAGATAGAAAGAGAGAAACAGGTAAATGACCCAAGACACTATGTTCGAACATCAGATGCAGTGCCCAAGACTAAAATCAAGACAAAGTTTCTTACAGTCAACCCAGCCCCTACAAACTAGTCCAGGAAATCGATGCATCGAAAGTTGGAAACAGCTGACACAGGTCCCCTTGATCGAGTTACGGGAGGAACCTGTGCCTGGACATCTCCTGCCCTACGCAACATGGAAGTCACTAAAGAGTCTTCGAACTAGTGTATCACCATGTAGGAAAAACCTGAAAAGATGGGAATACAGGGATGATGAAACATGCAAATATGGAGTAACACAAGATCAGGATCATCTGATGATCTGCCCAAACCTCCTGGAGACTTGTAGCACGGATGACCTGCTGAGTGCCAGTGACAGGGTAATCTGCGTTGCTGAATACTGGAAAAATGAAGTGTAACGTATTTCCTAGGACACGGAAAGTGAGTAAGCTACTTTCAGCTGTAAACGGACACAGTAGCAATCAAAGCCTATTTATAAACAGAAAAAATATAATGATCCGTGACAAAACACCATGTCAATATAAATTTACAGTAGGTGGTGAGGAAATAGATCAGATCATGTATTCTGAGCTTCAGAATTGACAAAAATGGTGACTGCTCAAAGGAAATTAGAAGAACAATAGCCATGGCAATGCAGAAACTGAACAGCCTGAAGAAATTATGGCAGAGCACCTACAAAACAACAAAAGTGAAAGTCTTGAGAGCCTGTGTTTTTTTCCTGTGGCAGCATATAGCTTCGAATCATGGACGATTACCAAAACTTCTAGACAAAGAATCAAATCCTTTGAGTCCAAATGTTACAGAAAGATCCTCAGAATACCCTGGATGGAGAAAATGACAAAAATAGATATTTGGCAAGAGTTGAACAAAGAGAAGAGCTGGTTTATGAATTCCATTTTGGCCAGAAAATGTAAATACATCAAGAGACACAATGGTCTTGAAAAAACAGTGATGGAAGGTTTTGGTGCCAGGCAAAAGAGGAAGGGGTAGATCAAGAAGATGATAGCACCAAGATATCACGGAATGTTTGGGTATGACTGGCGGAGGCTGGAATTTTGGCAAGGGAGAGAGTTTGTTTTGGACAGGCTGTGGTGGGAGCGACGTTCTATAAAGGATATGCTTGCTACATGATGATGATAATGAGGGACAGATGACATAGTGACAAATAGCCATGGCAGTCAATAAGATTCCAAGGGGGAGTAGATGAGTAAGATTGACTGTTGACCAGTCATCGGGGAAGGAGCAGAATGCATTGTGACCACCGCCATCTTTGTTCAGGCGGAGCTAAAGTAGCTATAAAAGTAGAAGATGAAGGCCAGAGCTTGACAGGGAGGTTATCTCACTATATATCAGGGGCAATCGTATCACTGCCCATTGGTACGAATGGTGGACTTCCTGTTAAGCGATACACGATGAAAATCTGTTCACTTTAAGTGACAGAGTCGAGATCATGACAAACATATCCTAGTCTTCATAGACATCAGCTCTACATGATCTGCTGGGAGGCTGGCATGCCGGAGTGATTCTCGTTCTCGTCAGTCCTTCTCTTTTCTTTGCAGCCAGAAGTCCTCTATGAGCATCAGCAGCCACTATGCCTCCTCCAACTGACTGTCTCCAAACAGCTCAATCCTGAGCAACTGTTTCCCAACCCTCGGATGGGATGTCGCAGGACTTCATATCCCTCTTGCATTCATACTTGAATCGCAGTGTAGGACAGTCGATTCTTCTAGCTCCAATGGCCAGTTGCCAAAAGAGTCTCTCATCTTCCATGTGGTAAACATGCCCTAACCATCGAAGACGTAGTTGGTTCAATAGTGAGTGCGTGCTGTGAGTGTTTGCTTGCTGTAAGACAACATTATGTGGCATTCTCTCTTGCTACCTAATCCCCAATATATGCAGTAGACACCTCATGTGAAAGGTGTTGAATCGCCGTTGCTGCTTACTGTAAGTCCAAGTCTCACTTCTAAATATGAGAGTGCTAAGAACGCAGGTCTGATAAACCCGAACCTTGGTGTAGTGAGACTGGGAGACAGATTTTTCGAGGGGTGCAAGCAGTTTGTGCTCACCATAAGTCTGGAAAAGATGAAGGTCTGCACACAATGTTTTACAATTCTCCCCCTCCATAAAGATTGCTGGTGTCACTCTGGAGGTCATCAACAGCTTCACTTATCTGGGTTCTGCCATCAGCAACACTCTCTCGCTCGAGATGGAGATAGACAGGAGCCTTGGCAGGATGAGTACCGTCATGGTCCGCCCCCGACGAACAGAGTCTGGGAGAACAATGCGCTGTGTTGGACCTATGCTTCAACAAATGATTGGATTCAGGCTTTCCTAAAAGCTGGTTAAGTTATGCCAATGGGAAAGTTAAAGTCTGTACACCTCAGCTACTGCTTGGGTGAATGGCTGCTTACCTTTCGTCTTCGCAGAAGGCAATCATGTTAGGGACAGGCACACCTCCTTTTTGCATTGCAGACATTACGCGGAACTCTCTGTCCACAGCATGGGCTGAAGGAAGCAGTTTTCCTGGCTGAGGAGAAAGGGTCATTAAGTAACAGCCATTTTATTAATCAATAACATTTTAACGAGATTGCAAACCATACATTTTTTGTGTCTTATTTTTCGACATCATACCTGTGCCTGGCAACTCATTTTGTCCACCTGTATGCTAGTTTCCTCTAGAAAAGAAGTCTTTTGGTGAGACCTTTAACCAATTCTGTACCACCTCCATTACCTTGTTGTCATATGTCTTGGGACCTTTTTGATACACACTTTCCATTAATCAACATCATCGTGAACAATTTTGTGCACAGTGCTGTGAAGTGTTGAAATCTACAGCTATTTCATCATAAGTGATTGCCTATTGCTGGTCAATCTGCTGTTTCACTTTGTCAGTTGCCACGCTGGCTGATCTCCCAAGCCGTGGTTCATCAATATAATGAGTTATCTTCCGTTTTGAAATCTTTCTGTCCATTCATACACTCTCCTTTGACTTAAACAATTGTTTCCATACTGAACCTTCATTCTTCTGTAGATATCAGAATGTATCACAACCTCTTACCACAAAAAATGAATAATGCCTCGTTCTTTCACAGTGCAAGTTAACAGTTTTGTGGTCATGTCGTGAGCTATATTGCACATGTTCATACTGCTCAATAGCCACAATCCTTACATGGAGTATTGCTAAACAGCTATTTTGTGTTCTGAAATAAGATTTTCTGTTGTACATACTTTTCCATGAACTTTATAATAATATTGCTGTCCATCAGTGACATTATTATTGAAAGGTTTGTAATAGTCGGTCTTAAGACTACTTTGATATTTACATACTAAATAGTCTCTAATAAGTGTACAGAAGACATATACATCAAACCTTGGGATTGAGTTTAGTCATATCTCTTCTACCATGGGATGTGGAGGTCTTCTACAACAGGGTATGCAGTCTTCTACCCTGGGGTGTGAAGGTCTTCTATAATAGGATGTGGAGGCCTTCTACTCTGAGGTGTGGAGGTATTCTACCATGGGGTGTAGAGGTCTTCTACCCTGAGGCGTGGGGAAGGAAGACTAACGTCTGGTCAGGCAAAATATACTTATCAGACATACTTGTCAAGCAAGGTCAGGCAAAATATACTGGCCAAGACCCTCACCTTGGCTCCTCACAGCCCTTCCTGGAAATGGGCTGTTTTCATGGCAGCCTGGCTAACAAGGTGAGGGATCGACGTAATCCCTGTAGCAATAACCTCAACCACAATGCAAACTTTGAGTGTGTTCAAAACATTGTGTGAGCTGACAGAAGACTTAGTGTCGAAAAAATAGCCTCAGAAGTTGGAATATCAGTTGGAAGTTACCACAGTATTCTCCACAATGAACTGCACATGCACCGTGTTTGTCAACACATGGTTCCCACAATGTTATCTCCGTAACAGAAAGAAACAAGATTGACCTTGGCAGGAGACCTAATCACAATGGTTGATCAAGATAGCATATTTCTCAACAACATAATCACAGAAGATGAGACCTGGTGTTTATTGTACGATCCTGAGTCAGTCCTCTGAATGGAAGTCTCCCACATCTTCCGGGACACAGAAATGTCGTTTGGACAAGAGCAAAGGAAAAGTTATGTTGGAAGTTTTTTTTATTCCCAGGGTATTGTCTACCATGATTTCCTTTCTGAAGACCGAAAGGTTAACAAGGAAATGTACGTTGATATCCCTCGTCATCTAAGAGATGCAATCAGATGAAAATGACCAGAGAAATGGAGAACAGTTGTATTTTGCTGCATGACAATGCGCCAGCACATTGATCCCTACTGGTACAGCAGTACCTCGCAAAGCACAATGTGATTACCTTGGAACATCCTCCATATTGTCCCAAACTGGCACCAGCAGATTTTTTCTTGTTCCCTCGACTAAAATCTGCACTGAAATGACAGCGATTAAAAAATGCTGAGGAAGTTATCAGCAATGTGAGAGACAGCTGAGAGAGGTGTTAAAGAATGGGTTCCACGAATGTTTCCAGCAGCTGTATGCACGTTGGCAAAAGTGTGTAGTTGCAGAAAGGAACTACTTTGAAGGAAATGTGGTGTAGATAATTCTATAAGAACTTATTTCTATACAATCCACTAATTCCGGGAACTTTTTGAAGCTACCTCGAATATCATGACCCAGATATCAGGCATTAATGAGTGCCTTCAATTGGTAGACGTCATGTACTTGGTAGTACGCTCTCCAGGAAAACTACCATTGACTCTGAGGTCAGCAACAAAATCTTCAAGGCAGCAATGTGCGACAGCGAGTGGAATCCGAGAGGTCTTAGCCTTGATATGAAACTTAAAGTTTACCACACCGAAGTGATCACCACCCTTCTATATGCCAGTGATACGTGGATTGTGTACAGCAGGTGTGCTGAAAAAACAACCACTTCTATACAAGCTGCATCTGTAGATTGTTGAGAATACAATGGTAGAATAGTGTACCAGACACTGAGATCCTCAAAGATCAGAATGTTGAGCATCCAAACAATGTTGATCCAGATCAGCTGGGCGGACCACGTTATAGTTCTTAGTCGACCTGTACTGAGATGGATATAGCAGGGAGAAGGATTTCCTGCTTAGTAGGCTAGTCTTGAGCAGCTTAATACTCCGCTGCGTTAGGTGGTTAACCGATGTGCGAGTTCATCTTAATAAACTCAAACACTTGAACAAAGTAGACCCACAGCCTGTTAGGTGCCATTTATGCTGCTCTTAACAAACCTCCTAACCTTGGCCGGTGTTATGCCATGTCACACAGTTAGTCGCCTCTTACGACATGATCTTTGTGAGACAGTGATGCTATTCTTGTCCTTGTCATACACAAAGACCCCGGCAGACCACTCGGGGTGTGCATGCCAGAAAATTACATCACCAAACAACTAATGTGTGGCGAGCTAAAGAGGGCCTGCATCTGCTTGATGGGGAAAGAAGAGCTTCAAAGACTCCATGAAAATATTTAGGACACTCTTCAAAATCGGTAAATTTATAGGAGTGCCTGGCACAGGACCATCAAGCATGGGGTAGAATCACCATCAGATGCGCCTCCGTTGTTGAGGAATGCTGGATATCTGAGACTCAGAGAAAATGCGCTGTACGAACAGACATAACTGACACCCACATGTCCAACCATGACCGTAGATGCTGCATATGTGGAAAGGGATTCTGTGCTAGAATTTAACTATACAGTCACATCCAAATTCACCAGTGAGGTGCAACACAACATGTCTGACAACTGCTGTCATTATTGCTTGTGATGGACAGCTTTTATTATTTCTCAGGCTTAAAATAGGAAGTCCCATAATGCTTCTAAGAAACGTTGATCCACTAAAATTGTGCAATGGAACAAGATTAGTTATTTAGGCAATGTTTGCGTAATTTAGTACAGAATCTTGAAAGGAGAAAATGTTTTCATTCCAAAAATCCCACTAATTTCATTCGATCTGGAAATTTTGTTATTTTCCGTGTGAAGCCAGATACTACAGCTAGTATAGAGATAAAAGCTCACATAAGATAACATTCCTCACGCTCCAATTCAAAGTTTCAAATTGATTGCCATATACTCACTGGTTTCTTCCTCAGGACCATATTTCTTCCTCCGTAGGAGACAAAGTATGTCGGGTTGGACTGTCCATGCTCAAACACTCTGATGTTGGGCTGGGCTGTTGAAAGAGAGAGAAATCAGAAAATAATTAGTATAATCTTGCTCGTTATCACTTTCAGTCAACCAATCAATTAATTTAATCTTTTTCATATAACTGGGCTGAATAGATGGGCCATAGGAAACACGGGGTTGGAGGTGTACAGACATATGACATGCCCCAATGACAGTATGCATCAACTCACAAGGAAGGATCAGAGCACCATTTTCCAGCTGAGAACTCAACACATGCCACTTAACAAAGATCTGAACAGAATTCAACCACAACACACTCCTGGGTGCCAACTGTGTACACACCTGTATGAACCATTGATCATCTCACGCTCAACAATGTTAGGAAAATGCTTCTTCCTCTGAATCCAGAGAAATGGAACACTTTTGTATGGCACTAGACTACAACTGACAAACATGTACAGATACCATTACATGGCATTGGGCTAATGGGCGAGAGCCTGGATGCTGCTGAATCCATTACAACAACACACCTTTTTCTTGTTCACTTTCTGATTGGTTCTTCTTCTGAGTCCATCCTTTAAAGGACATTTTATTATGATGCATAGGAGTTTACAATGAGACCATGGGGAGGAAGACCAACGTCTGGTCATGCAAAATATACTGATCAGAAATGTTAGGGTCAGGCAAAACATACTGGCCAAGACCCTCACTTCGGCTTCTTAGTAGCCCTCCCTGAAAATGGGTTGTTTTCATGGCAGCCTGGCTAACGAGGTGAGGGATCAACATGATCCCTGTAGTAGTGAGCAGCATGCAGATGAAGCCAAACATAGCACAACCGCCTGAAGGACACCGGTCCACCTTCATCAGCACACTCGGGATGTGAGGAAAGCTACTACAACCCATCACTTAACGTCCTTTTCACGGCTCACAAAAGAGTAACCTACTCATTGTGGGCATTAGCAAACAACAACAACAGTGAGACCACTACATCAGTACTACTATATGTTTCAGCGTATGGTGACAAAAGACTGCCTGCATTCTGCGATGAATGTCAACTGGTCGACATCCTTCAGCTGTTAGAAACCGAATCACTGCTCGCTGATCAACTCTGGGTGGATTCCGTATCACACCCGCCATGTTTTCAATGGTCTGCTGAGAAACTTTTAATCGGAAGATTGGTGCAGTTAGGTCCGGTTTAATTTGAACATGCCTCGTATTTACGATTATGTTTATAGTGTTTACTAATTTAATCAATCATTCAATCAATGTTCATCTCTCCTTTTGAGGCATAAGTCATTGACAATCCTCCTCCAGCAAGTTTGATCTTGAACTGCCCTTTCTGTCTTTCTCCAGGTGTTTCTTGGCCTACATGTCGTCCTATTCTCCAGTGGATTCCATGTCAGTGTCTGCCTGGCCACATTTGATGAGGCTTTCCATAGAGTGTGTCCTATGCATCCGCATTTCCTACATTTGATCTGTTGCTCCACTGATTATAGTTGGCTCCTTTCCCATAGGTCTTCATTTCTCACTACATCTTGCCATACACCCATTATCCTTCATATACATTTAACAAGCCACCAGAGTTTTCTCGGTATTGTCTTTGTCGTTCTCAAAGTTTCTGTTCCATACAGGAGTAATGACTGACATTGGAATTCATCATGTAGCAGGTCTCTCGCAGAACGTCGTTCTCATGGCATCCCATCTGAAACAAATTTGATCTTTTTTATCTCCAGCTTGCTCCAGAGTCATGCCCAAGCATTCCATGACAGCTTGCTGTCATCGTCATCTTTGCCTGCCTCGCTCTCTCTTGCACGGCACCATACCCTTCATTACCGTTTTCTCAAGACCATTGTGCCGTTTGATGTGGCCAAAGTATTTCAATTTTCTGGTCATTATAGAATTTATAAACCTGCTCTCCTCTATGCCCAACTCTTGTCGAATGCCTGCATCTTTTTTAAAAAATGTTTGTTGGTACATGGTATTCCGAGCACCATTTTATGACATTTTGACTCAAAGGAATTGGAATTGAACAATCTTAATTATCAATAGAAACACGAATCATTGCAGCCATATGTCCATATAAAATCTGAGAGGAAAAGGAAGCAAGTACATACAGCTTTGAACAAATGTGTGAAATTATTAACTTAACATCTTTATACTGGTTTAGAAGACTCTACAGAGTCTGTATACAGCTAGTTTCATTTACATTTCCTTGCTCTAAAAGCTATGTGCATCTAATCTATTCTTAAATGCATTAATTGACCCTCCCTCCACTACTTCCTGTCGCAATGCATTATAAGCATTCATCACTCATATTTCCTTATGTCTAAACTGGACCTTTCTTCAGTTAATTTGTAGCTTTGGCCTCTTATTCTTGTAGGTGGTTGTATTTTGAAAAGCTTGTTATAGTCTAATTTATCCGTTCCTTTGATTATTTTATAAACCTGTATTACGTCACCTCAAATTCTTCTCTTTTCTAGACACTGTAGGCCTGTTTTTCTGAGTCTTTCCTCATAACTGTAATCCCACTATCAGCTTTGTCGCTCTTTTTTGTATCCTTTCCAGCATGTTTATATCTCCTCCACGATAAGGACTCCACACGTGCACACAGTACTCTAATATAGGTCTAACTAATGCTTTATACAGTTTGACTATCATTTCCTTGCTCCTGTTTTAAATATTTCTTTTCATCATACCTAATAATAATATCTTCAATACCGTGGCTCTACATTATCCAACGGCGGAGACTGCTTAAAAGATATTAGAAGATGTTTGGCAATGGCGATGCAGAAGCTAAACAACATGCGCAATTTATGGCATAATACTAATAGGCTACTAAAACTGAAGATCCTGAAAACGTGCATATTCATTGTGGCAATGTACGGGTGCGAGACATGGCCTTTGACACAATCAGCAAGAAAACAAATTGGAGCGTTGGAAACAAACTGTTACAGAAGAATTTAAAAAATTCCTTGGATAAAGAAAGTGAGAAATAAAACCATCCAAGAAGACATGAATGTTGAAGAAAACTGGCTCATAAACAATATTCATCATCATCATGTAGCATGTCCTTTATAGTACGTGGCTACCATCAGTCTGTCTAAAAGAAACTTGTTGCCTTGCCAAAAATCCAGCCTTTTCTTCAGTCATACTCAGACATTCCTAGATATCTTGGTGCGATCGTTTTCTTGGTCTACCCTTTCCTCTTTTGCCTGGCACCATACCTTCCATCAATGTTCTCTCGAGACCGTTGTGTCTCTTGATGTGACCAAAGTATTTGCATTTTCTAGCCAAAATAAAATTGATAAACCAGTTTTCCTCAATTCTCAACTCTTGCAGAATGTCTACATTTGTCTTTTTCTCTGTCCAGCGTATTCTGAGGATCTTTCTCTAACATTTTGTCTCGAAGGATTTGATTCTTTGTCTGGAAGTTTTGCTAATCGTCCATGACCCGCAGCCATAAACTGCCACAGGAAAAACACAGGCTCTCAAGACTTACTTTTATCATTTTGTTGGTGCTCTGCCATAATTTCTTCAGGCTGTTCAGTCTCTGCATTGCCATGGCTAGTCTTCTTCTGATTTCTTTTGAGCAGTCGCCATTTTTGTCAATTCTGGAACCCAGATTTTCAAAATGTGTGACCTGATCTATTTCCTCACCATCCGCTGTAAATTTATGCTGACATTGTGTTT
Source organism: Ariolimax columbianus (assembly GCA_036924085.1). Classification (NCBI taxonomy): domain Eukaryota; kingdom Metazoa; phylum Mollusca; class Gastropoda; order Stylommatophora; family Arionidae; genus Ariolimax; species Ariolimax columbianus. The sequence goes on from JAVGWX010000012.1 coordinate 63,713,959, forward strand.
TGTCGGTGGTCATTATCTTTGTTTTATTTATGTTTATAAACAGATTTTGATCTTTACTGTGTCCATTTACGACTGAAATTAGCTGCTCTAGCCCTTCTGCACTTCTTGATAGTATCACTGTGTCATCTGCGTATCGAAACTCTGGAATCTTGTACCCGCCAATCGTAAATGGGTTGAAACTGTCAATGTTCTTATTTCTCATTATACATTCCGCATATATGTTGTATAAATAAGGTGAGAGGATACATCCCTGTCTTACTTCCTTTTGTACTGCAAACCAATCTGATGTTTGCCCAGATACTCGGACAGCGGCTTGTTGATCTTGGTATAATGTTTCAATGAGATGAATAATATGATTTTCCACAGATTTTGATGTTTTACCATATCTAAGGCCTTGGTGTAATCAATGAAACATGTGTACAGGTCTACATTAAACTCTCTACATTTACCGTAGATATTCCTCATATTGAATATGTGGTCCCTGTGTAGCAGAGAGGACAGGGTCTTGCTCTATAAGACAGCACTTTGTCTACACACCTTAATCTAAAATGATCTAACACAATAAACTTAGATAAACAAATTCTTTATTCCTTACTAAACTGGCACTCTTCTATTCACAACTCACTCACTCCTATCCAGGGATTACCTAACCTAACAATCTCTACCACTACACCTAAACTATTGTCAACAGTCTCCTTTCCCGTGCTTGGCCTGCCGTGACGTACCGCGAGTCCGAATTATGGCCGGAACAGCGCCGGTTAGTACCTCGTGTTGCGACCTCAACCCAGGTAGATCGCACTTGGTCTTGTTGTTTCGTCCTTTCGCTTGACGAATTGCGTTATGGATGTCAGGAAAAACCGAATCAGCAGCCGCAGGTATGAATTGACGTGTGTTGAACAGGAGCAGATTGACCACGTAATAGCGTGTCGCGGGGTCAGCACACGTTCCAGATGACAACGTTCACTCACACAGCGGGCGATTATGGCCAACTGCTCTGAGGATCGTCCACGTAGCTGGCGCTGGTCACACCCCAGCCTAAACGAAATGGTACTCACAGGTGTAGACTTGGAATACCTTGAACTGGAGCTCAGACGAGGTGACGTCCAGTTCAAAGTAAGGTGGTCAACTTGTTCAAGGTGTCGGCCACTTGGAAACCTCGTGTAAATGCGTCAGACCTGGAAAACCGTGTAACTCGTGCTGATTGCCTCTTAGTGTGTGGCGCTCAACTATCTCTCTTCAATGATTCACTCTTCAAAAATTGTGTAATATTTCTGCAGATGTATCATAGCATATCTGCTGCAAATGGGGTAACGTCTTTTCATGTATCGTAGCGCATCTGCTGCAGATGGTGTAACGTTCGTCTTCACTGCAAAAACTGTGTAACGTTCGTCTTCACTGTGAATTCGTGTAAGGTGAGGATCCTCTTCTAAATTGTGTAAAGTTCCTCCCTCCTTCAAATCGTGTTAAGGTTCGTCTTTCCTTCAAATCATTCTCTAAATCGTGTGAAGTCTTCTCTGCAAATGTCTCCTAGTCTTCTCAAATCGTGAAGTCGAATGCTTTGTGTTCCCCAATCGCGAATTGTAAGAAAAAGCTCCTGCTCCTGGCCCGCAAGGCTTTTTTATAACCCAAGACTATTTTCTTAGTCTGCGCTACTTTCAAGATGGTGTCGCTATTACTCCACCATCCGTCGCGGTACTCGCCGACTGAGTGGTCAGGTCCGGTGGGAAGTCCGTGGGGAGACAAGATTTGTCTGCCCAGACTAAATCTGTCCCACCTGGTCCCTCTGTCTTTCCTAAAACTTGTCTGGACTACGTGAATTTCAGATTCAAACCTTTTCTCTATCCTTCTTAATAGGATTAGCAAGAGTATCTTGCTAGCGTGGCTGATCAGCGATGTAGTTCGGTAGTTCATGCACAGCTTCAGGTTGCCTTTTTGGATAGGGGAATATAAATTTATTTTTTCCATGCTTCTGGCCACTCTACCATATCTGTTTACACAGCTTGTGATAGACTCAAGTACTTGCCTCCCCTCCCGCTTTAAACAATGTTGTGTTTCAAAAAATGAATTTTTTTCGGCCATGTCAAACGTCATTACGGACTGGAAAGAATGGTCATGGACTTTATGGTGCCTGGAACGCAACGTAGGGATTGACCAAGGCAAAGGTGGATACAACATATCAAGGAAACTCTAAACATGAAAATGGAGCAGGTGGGAAGATTGACTGCGGGAATAGATTCCTATTGGCTGGCTGTGATGAGAGCGGCGTTCTACAAAGGACACGCTACATGATGATCATACTTAATATTGCATTTGCTTTTTTCTTTTTCAATGCTGCCTCTATTTTTCACTATTACTTACAGGTGTCGTTCATCCCAAGGTGTTTCAAGTACTTCTCTAAGATGCTAGGATCTAGTTGTAGGTGCCTCGGTACACTTGTAGTACCAGGCATAAAGCCTTTCAGCGGAACACCTAGAAATTTCTCCAGATCAGCAACACCTTGTTCTGGGCTATTTACCTGGAAGATTTAAGGCACATGTATATTCATCGAGAATATCATTAGTGGTAGAGTACTTGCTTTTCATGGAAAGGTACCGGTTTGAACTCCTGTTACTTGTAGGCTCCAAACAACACAACTGTAAATGTGCACCTGGCATTTTTTTTCGGTAAAGATTAGCAGCGAGAATGGAAACTGGCCACCTCATCTCATCATAAACAAACTGTGACCTCATACAATGAATTTTCTTAACACTTCATCCCCAACAGCAGTGTCTCCTATAGGAATACCCTCACCTTTAATTTATATTCATTACCTGGCAGTGTCAGTAAAAGTGTTTGATTAGCGTAGTGATAGAGTACGTACTTTTCATTGCATAGGTACAGGGTTCAACTCACTTTACCGGCATGCTCCTGTCAACCCCTCTGTAAATGGGTACCTGGCTTGTGGTAATGGAAAGAAAAGCAGAAAGGAAGGAACAAGATGTGTACTTAGTACAATTATTTCTCTCTAGCACGTCATTGCAAAATGTGTTCTGCCACAGGTGCAAAGGTCCATAATGCCAATCTTGAACTTGTTGTATAGATGACATCGCAGTCTGTTGTGTCCTGTGCGTAGCCGGAGAATGATTATCTGATCTTGCCTGCAGAGTTGGCGGTAGGCATTGTTTTCTATGTGGTCAAAGTGGACTTTTTTCCATTTTGCTCTGTTATTGCTGTAAGACTACATTAGTATACATTGGTAGCACACATTCCAGAGCAGTCCGTATTGATGATGAAGTAATCTTAAGAATTGTAAAAGCATGTGTAGCATTTTTCAAACTAAGATCCTCAGTTTGGAACCGGCAAAGAATTAAGCTTATAACCAAATTGAAGGTTTATACGGCAGTCGTCCTACCAACTCTTCTGTATGTCTGTGAATCATGGACTGTGTACAATCGACATGCAAAGAAGCTTGACCACTTTCATCTGGGCTGCTTAAGGAAACTGCTGAACATAAAATGGCGAGATAGGTCCATTGATATAGAAGTTCTTTCGTGGGCTGACATGACAAGCATCCACACATCTCTGTGCAAATCGCAGCTTAGATAGACTGGCCATGTTGTTCGCATGTCAGATGAGGAGCTTCCAAAGAAAATATTCTATGGCGAGTTTGAGTCGGGCAAGCGAAGTCGCGGTGGCCAAATAAAATGTTATAAAAAGACATTCTAAAAGCCTCACTGAAAAACTGCGACATTGACCCCAATAATTGGGAGAACGTTGCTGCTGATCGCTCTGCCTGGCATAGTAAAATCTCTTCTGGCACAGCACATATAGAGTAGACAAGAATCAAGTGAGCTGCACGAAGACGAGTTGCCTCCGTCTGATGGTATTCCTCTGCCCTCAGTGTGACAGGTGCTTTCGAGCTCAGATTGGTTTGATCAGCCACCAAAGAACCCACTCAAGGATTGACAGATGACAATGCGATACTCTTCAGAAATGATGGACAGACAACAACAATAGTACAATGATTTCCCTCTAACATGCCATTTCCCAACCAGCAGTTATTGCCTCGGGTCTATCTTTCCCTAATATCAGTAGATGTGGATGTTAACCATCATTATCTTTCTTAACTCAACTTAATGTCCTTATACTGGTTTAGAAGACCCCACAGAGTCTGTATACTTCTTTTTCTTCTTCGTACGCTGTCAAACGTCAACCTGTATTTTTTCGAAAAAAGCAGCGGTCATCCTGAGGCTGTCGGCACTGCCATAGTGTTGCCACTGGTGATGGCCACATGTGCTTTCTCTGGTCCTCGTATATCGGGCACTATTGCAGCAGATGTTCAGCGGTCATTTTCCCTGTACCACAAGTACATTCGTCAGTGCCACCTATCTTCAGTTTATTGAATAGGTGGTACCTTAGTCTGTTGTGGCCTGTGCAGAGTCTGAAGACCACGACCTGCTCTCTTCTGTTCAACTGGTAATAGGCATCATTTTTTGTGTAGCCAGTATGTTCTGTTTCCAATTTGGCCATGTATCTGGCCCTAATAAGCCTTTTGGACTCTTCATAGGTCACACTAGAATCTGCTTGTGGTAGTCTTGCACCTTCTTTTGCCAGTCTGTCTGCCTCCTCGTTCCCTTGGATGTTACAGTGGGATGGAACCCACTGTACCACTACTCTTTTTGGTGCGGACTGCTGGTATAGTTGACAGAGTACTGCTCTTAAATCGTTGTTCAGTATTTTTCTGGCTTTTTAGTGCTGTGACTACGGCCAGGGCATCTGTAAACAGGACTATCTGGCTTTCAGTGCTTTCGCCTGTCAGCATTGCTTCTACCGCAGCCCTCAGTGCCTCTGCCTCCGCTCTGAAATTGCTTGAGAATTTTCCAATTGCCACTGACAGTGTTATTTTTCTACCATTCAGTAGGCTCAGGAATATCCCTGCCCCTTCGTTCTGTGTTGTTTTTGTTACAGAACCGTCGGTGTATGCATGGGCCCATTCCATGCTTGGGTAGTTTTCCGTTATGTACCTCAGGGTTATGTCTCTTCTTTCTTTTTCAGTCTGGCTGTTCTTGATTACAATACCTGGTATATTTTCTACCACCTCCGGAGTGATATGATGCTTCCAGGTAGGTTTGCGTACAGTAGGGATGGGCTTTGGTATTGTTACGGTGTTTAAAGGGTCTTCGCTCATCTTTGCTTTGGCTATTTCTGCAAAGTTTCTCCGCTTTAGTTTCCCATTTCCAAATCTATTTAGTCTCTGATGCATTGGATGATATGTCAGCCTTCTGAGTTTCTCTGTTGCTGTTGGGCTCTGCAGTCTCTTCTGTCGGTCATGGATTGCAGATTTGTAATCTTTTCAAGTTCTACAATTGGCGTTGACTTCATGCCTCCTGTTATAACTCTCATGGCTTGGTTTTGAAGTTTGCTAATTTTATCGAAGTTCGCCTTTGCTGCTGTTGTCCATGCCGCAATGCCATACTCGAGAACTGGTCTCACTCTTCCAGTGTACAGTTTCTTTAGTATTCTTTCGTCTGCTCACCAGCTTGTGCCAGCAAGTTTCCTTATGATTGCCATTCTTTGTCTGGCTCTCATTCGGTTTCTCTCGATCTGACTTTTCCATGTCATGCGCCGATCAAATGTGACTCCCAGGTAGTTTGGGTTGTCATTTGGCCGCAAGTATTTGCCGTTAAGACTTATTTTGGTGTTCTGGGGTTTATTTGAAAGCGAGAATATCATACATGTTGTTTTTTCCTCATTTATTTTGACCAGCCATGAGTTCGCCCACTCCTCCAATGTTGTTAGGGCCTGCTGCATCCGATTGCTTGCTACTGTAAGATTATTTTCAGAGGTCCACATAGCCAGATCGTCTGCAAACATGGAGCTCTGGACTCTTCTTGGTATATTCTCTGTGATGTTGTTTATATACACCAGGAAAAGTATGGGTGACAGTACCCCCCCCCCCCCCCCCCCTTAGGGTACTCCTTGCTCCAGTGTCACCTTTTTGTTCAACTGCCCTTGTACTTGAACTCTGGCTGTTCTGTTTTCGTAGTGGGTGATCCATCTGTACATTTTCCCACATACTTCACTTCTTCCACACCTTGTCAAATGCCTTCTCTAGATCCACCCAAACCGCTACTGTTTGCTTTTTCTCTTGGTAAGCATCCTCTATTTCCTGTGAGTCTGTTTACAACCAGTTTAATTTACATCACCTTGCTCTAAAAGCTTTTTGCATCCAATTTATTCTTAAATGCATTAACTGTCCCTGCCTCTACTTCCTCCCCTGGCAATGCATTCCAAGCATTCACCACTCTCTGACTAAAAAAATATTTCCTTATATCTAATCTGGACCTCTCTTTAGTCAACTTGTAGCTATGCCCTGATGTTATTGTGGGTGGCTGTATTTTAAAAAAACTTGTTATAGTCTAATTTATCCATTCCTTTGATCATCTTATAAACCTGTATTAAGTCACCATGAATTCTTCTCTCTTCTAGACACTGTAGGACGGTTTTTCTGAGTCTTTCCTCATAACTGTAATTCTGGAATCCCACTATCAGCTTTGTCGCTCTTTTTTGTATTCTTTTCAGCATGTTTATATCCCCTCTATGATAAGGACTCCACACCTGTACACAGAACTCCAATCTAGGTCTAACTAAAGCTTTATACAGTTTGACGATCACTTTCTTGCTCCTATGTTTAATATTTCTTTTTATCATACCTAACATTGCATTTGCCTTTTTCACTGCTACCTTAACTTGCTCACTCACCTTACTTGTATGATCTATTATAACCCCTAGGTCCCTTTCTTTATCTATTTTTCTAATATTGTTCTCTCCCATTCTTTAATTATGTTCCATATTGGATCTACCCATGTGGATGACTGTACATTTATCTACATTAAACTCCATTTGCCAGCTTACAGACCATTCTCGAATTTTATCTAAATCCGACCTCAATATATCCACTTTTGCTTTAGATGAGACACTACTGCATAGTTTTGTGTCATCAGCAAATTTTGCAATCATGCATCCCATATCAATGTCCAAATCATTTATATATATCAAGAACAAAATTGATCCCAAAACTGAGCCCTGTGGCACTCCACTTTTCACTTCACACCACTCAGAGTACTCCTTATTTATTCCAACCCTCTGCCTTCTTCCTGTTAACCAATTTTCAATCCATTTGGCCACTTCCCCACCTATTCCATGTGATTTTAACCTTCGAAATAATCTTTTATGAGATACTCTATCAAAGGCCTTTGCAAAATCTAGATAAATAACATCCACTGGCTCCCCTTTATCTATGATTTTAGTAACCTCCTCCATGAATTCTAATAGATTTGTTAAGCATGATCTCCCTCTAGTAAACCCATGCTGACTATTTCTAATTAGATTAAATTTGTCTAAATGCATTACAATGTTTTCTCTGATTATTGACTCTAACAATTTACAGACTATGCTCGTTAAACTCACTGGTCTATAATTTGCTGGATTTGATTTTTTGCCCTTTTTGAATAAGGGTATCACTCCTGCATCTTTCCAATCCTGTGGAACAATCCCTTTTGCAAGTGATTGAGAACATAATATAGCCAATGGTTTTGCTAGGTAGTCTCTAATTTTAAACAGCAATTTTGGATGAATACCATCTTGACCTGGACATTTATCCACTTTCAACCCATCCAATTTTTTAACAACAATTTCCTCTGTAAAACAGATTGATCTTTATCCTGACGTATCCCTGTCTCTTTGAAAAATATCTATAGGCTCTGGGATATTGGTGCAGTCCTCTTTTGTGTAGAATGTGCCAAAGTACTGATTGAGTAGATTAGCTGCCTCCCTATTTTCACTTATTATTTTCTCTGTACTGTCTATGACAGCCTACTTTGTCTTTCGTTCTTTGTTTATTTCTAACATAAGAGAAGAAGCTTTTACTATCAGTCTTGATCCTCTGAGCAAGTTTTTTTTCGAAGTCTATTTTTGCTGTTTTATTCGCTTTCTGAGATATGTTCTGCTTGTCCAAATATTTTAAATATGTTTCTTTTGATTTACCTGCCTCTTTATATTTTTTCCATCCTTTATTTTTATCTCTTCTACATTTCACTACAAATCTAGTTATCCACTTTTTACGCTTGGGGTTTACCTCCCTACATGGAACACATTTCTCTTTTAGCGTTTCTAAAACTGTTTTAAAACTCTCCCACTCCTGTTCAACATCTGTTCCTCCGACAATATCTTTCCAGATTATGTGGTTCGCTTCCTCTTTCATCCTCTTAACATCTGCCTTAGAGTAGTCGTATGTTCACATGTTTATGTTTACTTCTTTCCCTGCAATAAGATACCAACGGATGATTTGATTGTCACTTGAGCCAAAGAGTTCCCCAATGGTAACATTTTCAATCATATTTTCCTCTGTAGTAAAAACTAGGTCGAATGTGTTTTTCCTCACTAAAATCTCCTTTACTTCCTTGACTGCAGCTTCTTTAAAATTTCCTAAATTTTCACTTGTTTTCCTTTTATTTTCATCTGCCTCTTTTCTATCTCCTCCAATCTCTTCTCATTTTTCCCTTATATCCCACTCCATTTGAGCCTGCCTCTCTTCGACTCTACATATCCTACATATAACTTTTCCTTCATCTTCCAATGTTGTATCTATCCCTACACTAGTAATACTTACATTTCCGTCACACAAATCACAGTCAGAGCATGATAGCTGACCATACTGATGGTCACTGTAGCTGATCACCTTGCAAGAAGCTTGTGCCAAGGCAATTACTGTAAAATTGTACGTATAATCCACACAATTTTTAAACTCATTTTCGCCCGATCAAACTAAGGTGTGCATTATATGCAAGCACTTAAAATACTAAAACGTGAGCAAGAATTACAGGAGCTTGTGACAACAATGTACAAAATAAGCCAAAAGTTTGGATTAGATATAAACAAAAAGAAAACATATTCTATGATAATTGGGAGAAGTGACAAGAAACCATGTATGCAGATAAAAATAAAATATCAACTTCTTGATCAGGTACAGAGTTTCTACTATTAGGTCATACAACAACGAAAGAAGGCAGCTGTGGAATAGAAATCAGAAAGAGAACAGGTATGGCCAAGATGGTATTGGCAATATGTGAAACATACTGAAATCCAAACAGATAAATCAGAATTTTAAAATGAGAATTGTCAGTTGTTATGTATACTCGTCACTACTTTATGGTGCAGAAACATGGATAATGAATAACAGGTTGGAAAAGAGTAATGAAGCCTTTGAAATGTGGGTATACAGAAGATAGGGTCGCAATTCTTGGAAAAAAAAGAAAACAAATTTAGAGATATTGAAAAAGTTGGGGGTGAAAAGAGAATTAATGACCAAAATCAGGGTTAGACAGTTACGTTATTTTGGTCTTATAACAAGACATACCTAATTGTTGAAGACAATACTGGAGGGTAAGGTGGAAGGCTGTCATTCAAGGGGCAGACAACATTTTAAGTGAGTGAATAACATCAGGAGATGAGCTGGAAAAGACCTCTCAGATTGCACCTTTATGTCAAGAGAGTACACTGGAGATCCATTGCAGCCAACCTTCGGAGATGGCACTTGAACTGAACTAAAAATAAGCCATTTTCAATACTAAAAGTAACCTGCATTGAAAAGTTGGATAAAGAACATAATATACATGGATGTTGCATTTCACCTGAACATTTTCGACTAAATCGAGCATGCATATAAATGAGCGAGTATTATACGTGAGATTTTACGTTATGTGGTACAGAAATATGACAGATGACCACACTGAATGTTACAGGACTTTATCAACACAGCCTAGAGAAAGACTGTGGGTCCGCAGTGGTTCAACAGGGTTACAAACAAAATCTTATGGGAGAAAACAGGACAAAGACAGGTGGCACTGAACAGGCCACACACTGTGAAAGCTTCACTTTGGTGCAGGACAGGAGGACATGGCATTCAATTATTAAAAACTTGTGGATCATTTGGAAAGAAACAGTTTGAATTTATTGGAATTATTTTAAATAATCTGTCAAATTCATCTGAAAACTATTACTTCATGCTTCTTTGTTCCTTGGTCAGTGGCTGACTATGATGTCAGTGACCACCAAGCCTGATAACATCTTTAAGGGCAGCAACAAACTCCCTCCACTTTACCTGGTCTACAGCCATCCTTTGTACAGTGCCCCAACTCTTGATTCATGATTTACATTTTAGCCCCTACAATTCTTCATCGAGATTTCTTTGGTTGGCCTCACTTTTGCCTTCTCTCTGGGATCCATACCAAATCAGTCGTGGAGATCGTGTCTGATCCTTTTCTTAGGACATGGCCTATCCAATTCGAGTGTAGGCCGACTATGTTTGTGTTCATGTTTTCTTGATTGCTCCAGGCAAACAGGTCTTGGTTGTGATGGTGTTTGGCTAGAAAATTATTTGAATTGTTAACTCATCCTGCATGTTATCAATTCTTTTTTCTTCTTCTTCGATATCTGATGCTTTGCTTCTAGCTTAGTGAGGTTCAAGAAGGAAACTGCGATTCAGGTCTTCGCTGGACCCCCATGGCTTTAAGATAATGGTCACTCCCCAGGGCCAGACTGCCTCTCTTTGGTCTGCCTAAGTAGGACAGTCCAGCAGGATATGTTCTGGTATTTGCTTGGATGCTCCGCAATCACATATGATGGTGACTCTGAGACCCATTCTGTAGAGGTTGGCCTTGAGTCTGCAATGTCCAGTTCTGAGTCTGAAGATCTTTGTCTGCTCATCTCTGCAAAGTTTGTCTGTGCTGTCATTTTCTGGCTTGTATTCTTTGTGCTGGTCTCTCCAGTCTGTTCTCATGAATCATTTGATGAGGGTCTTTGCTTCTTTATAGCTCTGTGAATGGCAAGTCTGTTTGCCACCACTTCCAGCGTTTGCGATCTCATCTGCCTTATTTGTGTCCAAGGAACCCACATTGGGCAGGAATCCACTGTAGGATTAATTGTTCATATTTTTAGAGACAGCAACCCAATGTTGTTTAGTATTTTGTATGAGAACCTATCTTGTTTGAGGCGTGAGATGGCTTGGAGTACGATCATGAACATAATGAGGTTGCCAGGCCCAAGCATAACCCTCTTTAGTTACGTTTTATGACGTGACGGTGGCCCTATTATGTTCATCTTGTGCACTACTCGAATACATGCCCCATGCTCAACCTGCCTAGACCACCTCTTTCAGGAAGCTGACGGGTTACAGTGTTACTATTCTCTGCTTCCATTTCAGGCCCTGGCAACAAACAGCCAATTTCAGAAGTCACATACCTTAATTGTTCTGATTCCAAGTTCTTGCGCTGCCTTTAAATTAGCTCCAATGTCATCCAAAAAGACTGTTTCATCTGCATTAACCATAAGTTCCGATAGACAATGAGTGTATATGTTCCTGTGAGGCTTCCGATAACCCAAGACACATGACTCCACAACCTGAAACAGAGACAGTCCCGAGTCTATTAATAATGTCAGTTCAAAATACTGCTAACATAACTTAACGCCTTTATCCTTTAGCGCTACTGGGGCATATCACGTACGCAGCCTTCACTTTTTATTCATGAATGACCAAGCATGGAGACCATAGAGATAGACAATTTTTTTAATGCTGATTATGTTACGTGCATCTACACAGGTTTTTTACTGGTCGGTTAAGGTGTTGTATGTTAGATAACAAATGAATTTTGAATGATTTTTCTTCTTATTCCCCAGATTGGAGCCAGCTATTTTTTTTTAGAAAGGTGAAGTATGTTTTTGTAAAAGATCTTTATGGGGTAGATCTGTCTATTTTGATTGCTTAGATGTAATAAATACGTTTGAAACTAACTAACAGTTGTGCTGAAACAGTATCGATACTTTGTTGTGGTTTCCATGGATGTATAGAGGAGCAACTAGGCCTAGCAGGCAAGTTCAAATTTTTGTACTTGTTAGCCTTTACCACACCCCAACCATTTTTCATAATTTCCGATGGTTGTTCATTTTGAGAACCTGTAACCTTTCTCTTTGTTTGTCAATAAATATGATTTTGCTGTGTGTAGAGACATAAATAAATAAAGAACTTGTTGGTGTTACTGTTTTTGTTTTGTGTTTTTTAGTTTCTGAGATTCAAGAAGATGACAATGAAAATTTATAAAACAAAGCAAAACAATTTGAACTTGCCCTTTAGGCCTAGTCGCTCCTCTATAAATCCATGGAAACCACAACAAAGTATTGATACTGCGTTTATAGTATCAACACAACTGTTAGTTTCCAATTCAAATGTAGTTATTACATCTAAACAAAAAAAACAAAAACAGATCTACCCCATAAAGATCTTTTACAACAACTTACTTCACCTTTCTGAAAAAAAAAAAAAAAATCGGCTGGCCACAATCCGCGTAATAAGAAGATAAATCGTTCAAAATCCATTTGTAATCTAACATACACTACTTTAACCGGGATAAAACCTGTGTAGATGGACATGAAAAATTGTCTATCTCTACGGTCTCCGTGCTTGGTGATTGTTGAAGGCCGAGTACTGCGTACGTCCAAAGCGCGGTAAAGGTTATGAAAAAACAGTGGACAGACATTGGGCATTTGTTTAAAATTGACAGCAGTAGACCCCCATTACAACGAGTTATGTGGGCTCCAGATGGCAGAGAAACACCAAAAGAGACTCCTTCACAGAATGACCACCAAAGAGGGCTCAACTATGAGGCTTCCTATAGACAGGGGAGGAAGACTAATGTCTGGTCAGGCAAAATATACTGATCAGACATGCAAGTCAGGCAAAACATCCTGGCCACGACCCTCACCTCAGCTTCCTAGTAGCCCTTCCTGGAAGCAGGCTATTTTCATGGCAGCCTGGCTAACGAGGTGAGGGGGTTGACGTGATCCCCATAGTAGTGAGTGACATGCAGATGAAGCCAAGCATAGCACAACCGCATAGAGGACACCGGTCCACCTTCATCAGCACGCTCAGGATGTGAGGAAAGCTACTGCAACCCACCACTTAATATCCTTTTCACGGGGCACAGAAGAATAACCTACTCATTGTGGGCTTTCACATACAACCACCATATAGACAGGTCAATGTTTGATGATTTAACATGTTTTTGTTAAAGATATATGCTCCACAGGTAGGTTTTGGTTGACTGATATTGATTATAGCCACGTATTGGGGCAAAAATATCTAGGAGTAAATGTAACATGACTTACCACATCAAACAACATCCTGTCGACAGGTACAAAAGTCTTAGTCAGCAACTCATCTGTAAACCAGTTGTTCGTAAGGAGAGCAGTTTTAAAGCCCTCAGCTCTCACGCACTTGATGGCATCAATCATCACGGGTGAGGGAGTGCTCACTCCACTAGTCAGCTTAGCAACCAGAGGAGCCACATCAATTTCCCTGCCAATCTTGAAGAGGGAAAAATACTCAAGTTGGTCAATGCATTTTATACTGATGCATAGAGATTACTTAATGTTTTGTTGTTATGGATCTGGCAGTGCTATGGCTCTTAACTTAACTTAATCTCTTTATACTGGTTTAGAAGACTCTACAGAGTTTGTATACAACCAGTTTCTTGGAAGGTAGTTTAACTGATGTGCGAGTCAATCTTAACAGACTCAAACACTAGAGCTAAGTAGACCCAGCTAAGTAGACCCGCAGTCGGTTAGGCGCCATCTATGCTGTTCTTTGGAAATCACTGTGGTCAAGAGGTTAAGGCACTGGCCTCTCACAGTGATGAACGGAAATGGTGGGTGATCGGATCCCGCAAGTTTCAAGCGACCCCTGGTCTCACAGGAGGTAAGACCTGAGTGCCTGAATCTTGAGTTACCTCCAGTAATCTCAACCAATAGTCTTGCCACTGATCTAAGGTAACTCGAGATTGATGAACAGCTCAGCTTCTTCCTCCCTTTTATTCCAAATACAGCTCAACATTACATTATAAAGACAAATTTGTTTGATGTTGTGGCCATCAACGCTTAGCAATGAGCACTAACTTAATTTTTAAAAATTTTGTTATGCTGCTCTTAACCTGGGGAAAGGTACAAATAATTTAGGTAGATTTTTAACTTGAATATTTTGCGGCCGTTAAGCCTACTCTTTTCGAATTCCAACTGTCAAGGAATTTTTAACATTCTTGACACTGAACACGAGAGTCCGATCTCACTATCCAGAGATCAGGGGAATTTTTACCAGAGGATCCACGTGGATAAAATCCTGGTCTCTACCGCGTTTCGAACCCGCGACCTATGCACCCGAGGTGGACACCTTACCTCAAGTCCCCCTCTTGCCCTACAGCCCAATACCATGTAGTGCAGGGGAATCAAGCGAGTGGCCCACTGGTCACAAGTGTAGACCAGGCAGTATTTGCCGTGTTTACTAAAAGACAAAGGGCACATCAACAGGGTTCCTGTAGCTTGCTAGTTATACATACTCCTGCTCCAACCTCTCAGGAAGCCCTGCCTGCTTGACCCCCATATGATTTCAAATATCAGCAATTCTTGGGATTGCGGGGATACTGATTGCAGTGTTATCTAACAGTTGATCATTTATTGATTTCAATATGTATTTTGTGGGGTGAAATAACAACACAGCTTGCACATTATGCAGCAACTGCCAGGGCAAGCAACCTTGATGTCACAATCTTATAAATGAATCTCTCCAGTGGGCCAAAGGTATGTGAACAAGCTCTGTAATGAGTTAATCATCATCAGGTGCCCTGCTGGTTGGCGATCATGGACGTCCATCCATTTCTATCATATGTGTCATTTACCAACTCTGTTGTTGTTGTTGATGCCATTCTCTCAGGTTGTCCAACATCTTCTCTCTCGGCCATCCTCTCTTTCTCTTTCCCATTGTCACAACGTGCTCTAAGCTGCCTCTTCTCATAACATGTCTGAAAAAGGATGACTGCCTTGTTCTGATCCATGCAATAAGTTGTCTTTGTGTTTGCACCTCTTCGAGAACTGTATCATTAGTCTTCTTTGCAGTCCCAGGGATCTGCACCATTCTTCTGCAAAACCACATCTCCATTGTTTCCAAAGATCTATGTGCTTGCTTGCTGATTGTTCATGATTCACTGCCATATGCCAGTACTGGTTCTGTGTACATCCAAGGACTTTCTTTCTCAGTTCCAACAACAAGATTTTGTTGCACAAAATTCCCTTCATGGTCTGGAAGACTGATTTTTCTTGGGTGTTTCTGCATTTTATTTCATAATCTTCAGAGGAGTATAATAAGCTATTAATTAAAATTTTGACTGAGCAGCTAAGTGCATTGATACAGACTTTCTCTAAGGAGGCTGGCTGACCTGGCCCTATAATTTGATAAAAAGAAAACGAGAGAAAGAGAGAGTGACTTGCCTGCTTTGAGAGTTCCTCATTGAATAAATAAGTAAACTGTTTGAGTGTGAGCTTGCCAGACTCAAGTTGATACCAGGGACCATCAGTTCCATGTCTGACAATCAGATTGTTGACAGTCCCCTTAGACAGTCCTGTGCGACTCTCAAATTCTGAAATAACATTATTTCAAATTATTTTTCTTAGACGACGAAGAATGTTACATTGTTTAAGCCTACAGGTAGTCCCATAGCAGGAGCTGCAGTCAGGGATGAAGTGTTAAGAGTTTTTATTGTACTAAGCCAGAGCTTAGTCAGTCCTCCACCATGTCAGTGAGATTAAAGACAGATATCACATCCCATACAAAAAAAAAAAAAGAAACATTGAGAACAACAATAAATTTACCACAACATATATGTCTAAAAAAAAGCCAGAAATTTAAACAAAAACTAACAGATAATACAAGATGAATTTCTGATCCAGTTAGTCTTATGAGAGCATCACAGAGAACGATTGACACCTACCCAGAAAAATGGATATTTGTCTATACTAATGGGTCTGCTTTTAAGGCCAACATTAAATCGGGATTTGGAGTCTACATGGAGTATGCATACAGAACACCTGATGAGCTGTTTGATGCCTGTGAGGAGATAATGTTTAAACTGTGAAGCAGAAATAACAGGCTTGGAAGTAGTTCAGTATCACTTGAGGACTGTATTTGAGGCTTCCCATTATTTTAACATTAAGTTAAAAGCCTAAAGCGTTGTAATCATTACAGACTCATTATCTGCCCTTCAAGCTATGGAAGATGGTGATCATTATAAGTCTTCTTCTTCTTCTTCTTCTTCGTACGCAGTCAGACAGTAACCAGCATTATAAGTCTGAACTTACTAATATATCCCTAGATGCCAACCAATTTATCACATTAAGTCAGAATAGTAATGCAATGGTTCCCTGGTCACTCAAATACACCTGGCAAGAAAAAAATCAAAGCACTATTTTCTGACTTCCTTCTCAGTACATACAACTTAACAGTCCCTTGAACAGAATGCAACCAGAACATACCTCAGAGCACAGACTGTGCACACATCCCTATGAAATTGTTGAGCATCATTTTTTTAAAATGTCCGTCGCTTGCCAGTGTTAGGAAAGAGTCTCTTCCTGCAAGGTCAGACACGTAAACACTTTGTACGGAACTGAAGAACAGCTAACAAACACTTGCAAATACCACTCTATGGTATTGAGTCAAAAGGTAGGAGCCCTCAGGTTGCTGGATCAATAATCAAACCAACCAACCAGAAAGCACCATTAAACGCGGTTAGACAGACCATGACATGGAATCCACAGGAGAAGAGAAAGAGAGGTACACCAAGAAACACCTGAAGAAGAAACTGTGAAAATGAGCTTCAGTCCCTGGACCTCAACTGGAGAGAGGCAGAAAGGGCAGCTTAAGATTGAACTAGATGGAGGAGGGCTGTCGATGACCTATGCCATGAAAAGAATGACTGGCATTGACTGATGGATTGATAAGTTGAATGCAGAACTGTCAACTATGCCAGCATTCCACACCCAGAAGAGTTGTAGTACAGTGGGTCCCATCCCGCTGTACATTCAAGGCAATGAGGAGGCCGATAGACTGGTGAAAGAAGGTGGAAGATTACCACAACCAGATTCAAGTGTGACCTACGACGAGTTCAAAAGGTTTATTAGGGCCAGATACATGGCCAAATGGGAAACAGAGCATACTGGCTACACTAAAAATGATG
The DNA here is from genome assembly GCA_036924085.1 of Ariolimax columbianus. Classification (NCBI taxonomy): domain Eukaryota; kingdom Metazoa; phylum Mollusca; class Gastropoda; order Stylommatophora; family Arionidae; genus Ariolimax; species Ariolimax columbianus. The sequence goes on from JAVGWX010000012.1 coordinate 63,731,052, forward strand.
CTTATTACCAGTTGAACAGAAGAGAGTAAGTGGTGGCCTTCAGACTCCCCACGGGCCACAACAGACTGAGGTACCATCTATTCAATAAACTGAAGATAGGTGCTACTGACAAATGCGTTTGCGGGTACTGGGACCAGAGAAAACATATGTGGCCATAACCAGTGCCATCATAGACAAAACTCTATGGCAGTATTGACAATCTCAGAATGACTGCTGCTTTCTTTGAACAATTCAAGTCGACGTCTGACATCGTATAGACCGGTAAGTTTAACGAGCATAGTCTGTAAAATGTTGGAATCAATAATCAAAGAAAACATTGTAATGCATCTAGACAGGTTTGATCTAATCAGAAATATTCAGCATGGGACATTGTGCTTAACAAATCTATTGGAATTCATGGAGTAGGTTATTAAAATGATAGATAAGGGGGAAACAGTGGATCTTATTTATCTAGATTTTGCAAAGGCTTTTGATAGAAGACATCGAAGATTTAAAAAAAAAAAATTAAAATCACATGGAATAGGTGGGGTGGTTGCCGAATTGATTGAAACTTAAAACGGGAAGAAGGCAGAGAGTGGGCATAAATAAGGAGTACTCTGAGTGGTGTGAAGTGAAGAGTGGAGTGCCACAGGGCTCGGTTTTGGGACCAATATTATTCTTGATATATTAAATGATTTGGACACTGATATAGTATCCATGATTGAAAAAATTGCGGACGACACAAAACTATGTAGGAGTGTCTCATCTATAGCAGAGGTAGATATATTGAGGTCAGATTTAGATAAAATTCGAGAATGGTCTGTGAGATGACAAACGGAGTTTAATATAGATAAATGTACAGTCATCCACATGGGTAGATCCAATATGGAACATAGTTACAGAATGGGCGAGAACAATATTAGAATGATAGATAAGGAAAGGGACCTAGGTGTTATAATAGAGCATACAGGTAAAGTGAGTGAGCAAGTCCAGGTAGCAGTGAATAAGGCAAATGCAATGTTAGGTATGATAAAAAGAAATATTAAACATAGGAGTAAGGAGGAGATAGTCAAACTGTATAAAGCATTAGTTAGACCTAGATTAGAGTTCTGTGTACAGGTGTGGAGTCCTTATCGTTGAGGTGATATAAACATGCTGGAAAGGATACAAAAAAGAGCGACAAATCTGATAGTGGGATTCCAGAATTACAGTTATGAGGAAAGACAGAAAAACCAGCCTACAGTGTCTAGAATAAAGAAGAATTTGAGGTGACTTAATACAGGTTCATAAGATAATCACAGGAAAGGTTAAATTAGACTATAACAAGTGTTTAAAAATACAACCGCAAACGAGGACACAGATACAAATTAACTAAAGAAAAGTCCGGATTGGATGTTAGGAAATATTTTTTTAGTCAGAGAGTGGTGAATGCTTTGAATGCATTGACCCTGTAGGTAGTGGAGGATAAACAGTTAATGCATTTAAGAATAGATTGGATGTGCATAACTTTTAGAGCAGGATAATGCAGATGTAACTGGTTGTCTACAGACTCTGATGAGTCTTCTAAACCAGTATAAACATGTTAAGTTAAATTATATTTGAAGAAGAATACAGAAAACTGGCTAGAATTGTCTGACTCTGCCCACATACATTGCAATGGTCTGACTCTGCCCACATACATGGCAATGGTCTGACTCTGCCCACATACATGGCAATGGTCTGACTCTGCCCACATACATGGCAATGGTCTGACTCTGCCCACATACATTGCAATGGTCTGACTCTGCCCACATACATTGCAATGGTCTGACTCTGCCCACATACATGACAATGGTCTGACTCTGCCCACATACATGACAATGGTCTGACTCTGCCCACATACATGGCAATGGTCTGACTCTGCCCACATACATGGCAATGGTCTGACTCTGCCCACATACATGGCAATGGTCTGACTCTGCCCACATACATGGCAATGGTCTAACTCTGCCCACATACATTGCAATGTTATTCTTTGTACCCTGATCAATACCTTACAACTGTAACGACCTGAGCATTAATTGCCCAAGCAGTCCCCATTTCTACTGAATATTTGGATGCATGAATTGAGAATGTCACAAGATCTTTACCGTGACGAGGTACGATATATTCATATAATTTAGACAGCTATAGAAACAAGACACTAAAATGGAAACTTAAAATCAATAAAATTGAGCAATATGCCAACATTGGGATGATTATCTCAAGTAAATGTTATTGATTGGAGTCTGTTAACAATAGATGTTGTACCATTAACAATAGGTGTGCATGTGGTGCCATCTGTTGGTAATGTCAAAAGTACTTCATGAAAAATAAGAACAGATGTGACATGACCTAACTTGTGAAAGAGAAAGAAGCTCATTTATTTACCTTAGTATGAATGCTCCTTTTCTACCAATGTGTGTAGAGGTTAGCCAGAGATAATGTTATGTTATCTGGTCAGATGTCTTGTAGTTGGTGTTTAGAGAGAATGTTATGTTATCTGGTCAGATGTCATGAAGTGGATTAGACAAAGACAATGTTATCTGGTCAGATGTCTTGTAGTTGGTGTTTAGAGGTTAGAGAGAATGTTATGTTATCTGGTCAGATGTCTTCTATGTTGGTGTGTAGAAGTTAGACAGAGAGAATGTCATGCCATTGCTCAAATTCGCGGACACTATGACTACGTCATCCACAAACCTTAGGTGGGTGGACATTTCTCTGTCTCCTGTTTATGTATTTATTAAAGATTTCCTCAGGTCTGCGTGAAAAGTTTTGGGGAGATTGTAGTGTCCCGTCGAACACTACACTGTATTGACATGCTGATTGGTCAGTCATATATGGTAACATCAGTTTAGTAGCCCTCTTTTATCTCTTCTATCAGGCGAACATTCTTTTCTTCAATATTTTGATTTCTCAGGGCGTTCACCACTGCATTTATTTCAATACTGTCAGATATTTTCATGGCTCACAAGGCACAGATGCATATGTACCTTCGGTACCCTCTCCATTAACTAGTTGATTGTGTGGAGGTGGTTGGTGGTTGAGTAACCCCTCCTCAGGCCAGCTTGCTCCGATGGTTGTTTCTCATCCAGTTGCTTCTCTAGTCTGACCACAATCACTCTTGTGAAAAACTCGTACACGGATAAGGCAAACAAATTGAATAGTAGTTTGTCCATTTTTCTGCGTCTAATTTTTTGTGTGAATCAAAATTGGTTTTGATGTTTTCCATTAGTCGTAGATTCCACTTTCCTAAGGCAATTGATGAATAATTTATCTAACTGTTGTGCTAGTGTTTTCCCTGCTACCTGTCTGACATTTGTAGTGATTCCATCAAGTCCTGAAGCTTTCCGTGATTTTAAATGTTTGATCGCATGCAACATCTCGTACATTTTAATCTTCGGCATCAGCACATATCCCGCACTGGGAGGCATTTTTGTTTAATACAGACATTTGAAGCGAAGAGGTTGGTTGATTATCGATCCAGCAGTCTGTTGGCCCTTGCCATATAGTGGTATCTGCAAGTATTTGTGAGTTGTTGTTTAGTTCCCCAAAAAATGTTTTCTATTTGTCTGACTTCATATGAAGATCTTTCCTAACATCATCAAGAGCCGGACACTCAAAAAGATGGCTATCAACAGTTTTGTAGGGATGTGTGCACAGTCGACGCTGAGGAGTTTGTTGTGGCTAGATTGTGTTCAGGTGACTGTTCGGTTGTATATGCTGATTGGGAAGTCAGGAAATGGTTTTTTGATATCTTCTTTTCAGGAGATTGACTTTCTGCCAAAGACTGATGTGTCAAACTGAAAGGTGCAAATATCGCAGCCAATCTGTAAACTAGCAATACAACCCATTGCGTTCTCCGGACTTCATCCTGCTACTTGTAAAGCCCTGTTCAGGGCTTGGTAGTGAGAGATTAATAACGGACGTAGGCGAAGAAGAGGAGATTGATATTGCCTTTGGGATGGCCATATGTGTGTAGATATCTCTCCCAATGCCCATCTGTTCAGCCAAGCCTCTTTGTTCACAGTCTTCAGTAGTTGTTTGGCTGTTTGCAGGGTTGTTTGTGCGTATTGTTGTTCTTGACTTGATCCTTTCTTTGCCAATCTGTCTGCCTTGTCAATGCCAGGTGTATTTGAGTGGCCAGGGATCCCTTGGAGAACTATTTTGACTTCATGGGATGTGAGAAGTTGGTTGACATCTAGGGATATTTGGACAAGTTCAAGCTTACAATGACTACCGTCTTCTAGAGCTTGAAGGGAGGACATTGAGTCTGCAAAGAATGCGACGAGAACAATTTAATACTTCTTAAACTTAATCTATTTCCACTCTATCCATCACTGTGGTATCATCTTCATTATTAGAGCTTTAATAAGAACTTTGACTAATGAAGATCATTTCTATATCTGATCCCACTTCATCTTGTCTCTGCTGCTTTGATCAGTTTCTGCAAATTATACTGCCCATAGTCTACTCTAAGTTTGCATCTGATCTGTTTGTTCAGCTTGCGTAACTCAATCTTATTGAGTAGACCACATTTGGTAAAAGTTTTGAGGTGTCATCACCGATCCAACTACATTTTGTTGTGTTGGGAATTTTTGTGACAGTGCCACAATTATTAAGCTTTTCCATTTATTGTCCCAGGTAACACAGGCAAATCACCGATCCAACTACATTTGGTTGTGTTGGGCATTTTTGTGACAGTGCCATAATTATTAAGCTTTTCCATCAATTATCCCAGGTAACACAGGCAGGAGATCCTGCACACTGCCAATCTTGTTGCAAAACTCGCTTGTAAGTCTAGCATTACGTTGCATTGCTGTCAGAGCCAGGTAAGATATTCAACAGAATTGGACTAGACAGATTTCAAGCGGAAGTAGATAAAAAGCTCAGAGAGGAAAAGGCAGGATTTCGACAAGGGAAGATCATGCACAGATCATAAAGTGACTCTAAACATAACATTTGAACAAATTATTGAATAGAAAACATTGCTATACGCACATTTAATAATGCAAAGACACCTGACAGTGTATGGTAACTGCTGAAACACTAATGGGTACTAGAGAAGTACATAACCATAATACATAATATGTATGAAAATATAATTGAGTTGTTCATGAAGGAGCACTGACTGACAGCTTCAGGGTACAGACAGGAGTCACACAAGGATGCATGCTCTCACCCTTCCTGTTCTTGTTTGCCATAGTGGATTTTTCATTGTCTGACCCCTTTTTACAGTTGACCCAGCTGCAAATGGGTAATTGGCAAAATAAGGGGACAATTTTGGAGCTGCTGCAGAAGTTACAGAGTTCATGCTCTATTGTCATTAATTTAAACACGTACGGGGACACTCAGGCACAATAAACCAGTTTTATGGGGATCAAGATGCTAAGCAGTGCATGAGCTGCAGCGGTCAGCAACCAAAAGCTGACTGTTGGCATCAGGGCCAGCGAACCAGAGCTGCCAAGACTCTTCTACACCTCCATGCTGTGATCCTTGATAATAGTCATCAACCGAGCAGACTGGCTAAGGAGAAGGAATTGAAGAGGTAAGGCTAACGCGATACCCAAAAATGCCTGCTGAAGTCGGATATGTCAGACCGAAAGGTGCAAATATCGCAGCCAAGCTGTAAACTATGAGACAGCTCAATCAATTCTCAGGACAACATCCTGCTACTTGCAAAGCCCTTTTCAGGAATTGGTAGCGGTAGTTTGAGAATAAATGACAAAGAAAAAGAAGTCAGTCCTATTAACCACATTCCATTAAGGTTTATACAACATACCTGAAAATAGTTTGAAGGGAGATGGCAGAATCACTCCTCCCATATCAAAGATGACAGCTTTTGTCTGATATGGTCTGGCATCCGTAGATGAGCATCTAGATACTATTATAGCAGACAAAGGTCTAGGCTGATGCTGAAACTTCCCCATGGCATCAAAGGCCTTTAATAGGCTACTTGAATTTCCTTTATGAATGTCAGAATAAATGTGAAGATAATACTTTTAATAAACTCCTAACAAATTAAAGACAATACAAGACAACAGTTAATAGAAACTGCTAGTAATGGGGACAAACAAATTATCTAATTTTGTGGAGTGAATGACAGAGAAAGGATAATTAGCACATACTATATTATTGATGTCAATATATTATTGATGTCAACATCGTATAAACAGTCATTTGTTCTGCTTTCGCCTTTCAAGAAGGTTCGCACCATGTTTTTATGCCATTCCATGACACAGGATCAAATTGTTGAGCAGTGCATGAGCTGCAGCGGTCAGCGACCCAAAGTTGCCAAGGCCCTTCTCCCCCTCCACACGGTGATCCTGGATAACAGGCTGTAACAGAGCAGACCGGCTAAGGAGTAGGGATTGAAGAGGCAAGGATAGCCCGGTATCCAAAAATGCCATGACAAGAATATAGTCGGATGTGTCGCACCGAAAGATGCAAATACCATACTCAAGCTGTAAACTACAACACAGCACATTCTGTTCTCGTAACTACATCCTGCTATTTGCGAAGCCCTTTTCAGGGCTTGGTAGGGGGAGTTTGAGAACGACCGAAGAAAAAGATATCATCACTCAGTGACCATATTATGTTGAACTAGAAATGTGTATACTGTTTTCATGGAGATCCTAAATAGCTGGTTAGAGTTAGCCAGAAGAAATGTTGAATCTATGCTCCAACAAATGACTGCATAAAGATTTTCCTACATGCTAAAGTAAGCCAGACACAGTGTTGACCTATGCTCCAACAAATGACTCGAAGCAGGTTTTCCTAAAAAGCTGGGTAGAGTAAGCCAGGTGCAGTGTTTGAACTATGCTAAAACAAATTGACTCGAGGCAGGTTTTCCTAAAAAGCTGGGTAGAGTAAGCCAGGTGCAGTGTTTGAACTATGCTAAAACAAATTGACTCGAGGCAGGTTTTCCTAAAAGGCTGGGTAGAATAAGCCAGGTGCAGTGTTTAAACTATGCTAAAACAAATGACTAAGAAGCAGGTTTTCCTAGAAGCTGGGTAGAGTAAGCCAGGTGCAGTGTTTAAACTATGCTAAAACAAATAACTAAGAAGCAGGTTTTCCTAGAAGCTGGGTAGAGTAAGCCAGGTGCAGTGTTTGAACTATGCTAAAACAAATTGACTCGAGGCAGGTTTTCCTAAAAAGCTGGGTAGAGTAAGCCAGGTGCAGTGTTTGAACTATGCTAAAACAAATTGACTCGAGGCAGGTTTTCCTAAAAGGCTGGGTAGAGTAAGCCAGGTGCAGTGTTTAAACTATGCTAAAACAAATGACTAAGAAGCAGGTTTTCCTAGAAGCTGGGTAGAGTAAGCCAGGTGCAGTGTTTAAACTATGCTAAAACAAATAACTAAGAAGCAGGTTTTCCTAGAAGCTGGGTAGAGTAAGCCAGGTGCAGTGTTTAAACTATGCTTAAACAAATTGACTCGAGGCAGGTTTTCCTAAAAGGCTGGGTAGAGTAAGCCAGGTGCAGTGTTTTCTTCTTCTTCTTCTGCGTACACAGTCAGACAGTAACCATTATTTTTTCGAAAAAAGCGGCGGTCATCCTGAGGCTCTCGCCACTGCCATAGAGCTTGTCTTGCAGTTCCACTGGTGATGGCCACATCTGCTCTCTCTGATCCTCGTATGTCGGGCAGTTCTGCAGCAGATGTTCAGTGGTCATTTTACCAGTACCGCACGGGCATTCGTCGGTACACCCTATCTTCAATTTGTTGAATAGGTGGTACCTCAGTCTGTTGTGGCCAGTGCGAAGTCTGAAGACAACGACCTGCTCTCTTCAGTTCAACTGGTAATAGGCATCGTTTTTGGTGTAACCAGTATGTTCGGTTTCCCATTTGGTCATGTATCTGGCTTTGATAAGCCGTTTTGACTCTTCGTACGTCATACTGGTATCTGTTTGTGGTAGTCTTGCACCTTCTTTTGCCAGTCTGTCTGCCTCCTCGTTGCCTTGGATGTTGCAGTGTGATGGGACCCACTGTACCACTACCCTTTTTGGTGCGGACTGCTGGCACAGTTTGCAGAGTGCTGCTCTTAAGTCATTAAGCTCAGTGTTTTTCTGGCTTTTTAGCGCTGTGACTACGGCGAGAGCATCTGTCAGCAGGACTATATGGCTCTCATTTTCACTGTGTGTCACCATTTCTTCCACTGCCGCCCTCAGTGCCTCTGCCTCCGCTCTGAAATTGCTTGTGTTCTTACCAGTAGCGAATGACAGTGTTATTTTTCTGCCATTTGGTAGGTTCAGGAATGCTCCTGCCCCTCCGTTCTGTGTAGTGTTTGTTACAGAACCGTCGGTGTATGCATGGGTCCAGTCCATGCTTGGGTAGCTTTTCGTTATGAAGCTTAGGGTAGTGTCTCTCCTTTCTTTTTCAGTCTGGCAGTTTTTGTTTGCAATACCTGGTATATTTTCTACCACCTCTGGAAATATATCCTGCCTCCAGGTAGGTTTTTGTACAGTAGTGATGGGTTTTGGTGTTGTTAGTGCGTTTATGGGATCTTCGTGCATCTTTGCTTTCGCTATTTCTGCAAAGTTTCTCCGCTTTAATTTCCCATTTCCCAAATTGTTTAGTCTCTGGTGCATTGGATGGTCGGTCAGTCTTCGGAGTTTCTCTGACTGCAGCTGGGCTCTGCAGTCTCTTCTATCGGTCATGGATTGCAGTTTTGTAATCTTTTCAAGTTCTACAATTGGCGTTGACTTCATGCCACCTGTTATAATTCTCATGGCTTGGTTTTTAAGTTTGTTAACTTTATCGAAGTTCGCCTTCGCTGCTGTTGTCCATGCCGCAATGCCATACTCGAGAACTGGTCTCACTCTTCCAGTGTACAGTTTCTTTAGTATGCCTTCGTCTGCTCCCCAGCTTGTGCCAGCAAGTTTCCTCATGATTGCCATTCTTTCTCTGGCTTTCATTCGGTTTCTCTCAATCTGACTTTTCCATGTCATGCGCCGATCAAATGTGACTCCCAGATAGGTTGGGTTGTCGTTTGGCTGCAGGATTTTGCCATTTAGACTTAATTTGGTACTTTGGGGTTTTAATGAAAGCGAGAATATTGTGCACGTGGTTTTCTCCTCGTTTATTTTGACCAGCCATGAGTTCGCCCACTCTTCCAGCGATGTTAGGGCCGCCTGCATCCGATTTCTTGCTATGGTGAGATTCTTTTCAGAGGTCCACATAGCCAGATCGTCTGCAAACATTGAGCTATGGACTCTTCTTGGTATATTCTCTGTAATATCCTTTATATATACCAGGAAGAGTGTGGGTGACAATACTCCCCCTTGGGGTACTCCCTGCTCGAGTGTCACCTTTTTGCTCATCTGCCCTTGTACTTGGACTCTGGCCGTTCTTTGTTTGAGGTAGTGGTTGATCCACTTGTACATCTTCCCACAGACATCACTTCTTCTTAGCTTGACTCTAAGTCCGTCCTTCCAGACTTTGTCAAATGCCTTTTCCAGATCCACCCAAACAGCTACTGTGTGTTTCTGTGCCTGGTAGGCATCTTCTATCTCCTGGGCTATGAGGATGACCTGGTCCTCAGTGGATCTGTGCTGTCTAAAGCCGGCTTGCTGTGGAATTAGTATTCGTTTTTCTTCCAGATGCCACATCAGTCTGGTGTTTATCATCCGTTCCATCAGCTTGCCGACACAGCTCAGTAGGCTGATGGGCCTGTATCCATTTGGATCTGTTTTATCCTTTCCTGTTTTTGGTACCGGTACCAGTATTGCGTCTTTCCATGCCTGGCGTACAATACCCCTTTTCCAGCATTGGTTCAGGACTGATAGTAGTTTCCTCTTCGTTGTTTGGCCCAGCCCCATCAGCATTTCGTTTGTTATCCCGTCTTTTCTGGGAGATTTCCTTTTCTTTAGTGTTCTCATAGCCTCTTCCATTTCGCGCATTGTTAGTTTGGCCATCATGTGCTCTTCGGGAGCCGTATTTATGTTTTCGTGTCCCTTTAGCTCTTCGCTAATGTCTGTATGCTTATCTGCAGGGACCTCGATGTGGTTTGCTCTGGCATAGTGATCGACAAAGGCGTTTGCGGCTTTCTTACCTGTGATCAAGTTCTCGCCCTGCTTGATAGTAATTTGTTTATTTGACGGGGTTTCGTCGTTCATGGCTCTGACTAGCTTCCATAGCTTGTTCCCGTCTTTGTCCAGGTTTAGACTTTCCGTTTTATTTTTCCAGCTTTCTCTTGCTGTTTGCTTGAGAGTGTGTTTGTACTTCGCCGCGGCGGCTTTGAGGGCGATGTTTGCCTCCATGGATTTTTCTCGCTCTGCCATGTTCCTAGCATTTGTTACTGCATCTTCCACTTTCTGCAACTCATCATTCCAGTAGGGCTTATAGTTTTTCCTAGCTCCTCTTAGGATGGTTTCAGTGGCGGCTTGCATTATTGCCTTGCTTAGGCTCTCTACCATGGGCTTCATTTTGGTGTTTCGTGTGTTGATGGTTTCACACAGCCCATCTGTCAGGATTGCAAATCTGTCCCAGTCGGCTCGTTTGTAATTCCAACGTGGGAGCGGTTTTGTTTCCTGTGGGCCTACTTCCATGTCAATGGTTAGCCTGATCGGCCTGTGGTCGCTACCTGCCAGTTGGTTTAGCACCTGGCGGTCTATTTTATGGGGTGCAAGGTTTAAACTATGCTAAAACAAATTGACTCGAGGCAGGTTTTCCTAAAAGGCTGGGTAGAGTAAGCCAGGTGCAGTGTTTAAACTATGCTAAAACAAATGACTAAGAAGCAGGTTTTCCTAGAAGCTAAAGTAAGCCAGATACAGTACTGAAATATGCTCCAACAAATGGAAAACTATATCATGTTGAAGGAGCATCTGGCTGAGCAGTTTGTATGTCAGCCTTCTGACCAAGGGCAAATATGAGTACTGAAAATGTGATTGGAGGTTCAATAAAAAATATATCCACCCCGCACACTGAGTGGGGAGTGCAGGAACAAACTACTTTATTCCTCATTGCTATAATTATCACTGTGGACCTCAGGAACAGGAATAAATTATGTTGTTTATATCATGTAGTTTATAATATGTTGATGGTCAGAGTGGCAAAAAAAGACAAAATAAATAGGTATGGTCTGATAAACACTAGAGAAAAGTAGACCTGCAGCCTGTTAGGTGCCATCTATGCTGCTCATAACAAACCACCTTGCCATGGCCAGTGCTATGTCATGTCACACAGTTAGATGGCTGTTACGAAGGCGATGGTCTGGCTTGAAACAATGAGTGGCACACATGTGTTCATCCTCAGTGATTCAATGAGGATGCTCATGAAGGTGGAATCAGGTTGCACGCAGTGCCAGTGATTGGAGTCGGTAGGGCGGTCAAGGTTGCAGAGTCATCTTCATAATCGTTCAGGGACATGAAGGTGTTGAAGTGAACGAGAGAGCTGATAGGTTGGCGAGTACAGTGGAGGGTGGGAGATCAATGGACCGAGCCGATATCCTAAATGCCGTTAGGGAAATTGACTGGAAGGAGGATTTGGAACTTGATCCAGAATCTACATCCTTGACGTGACTGGTTGAATTTGGTGTGAAACAAGGGTGGCGAGGAATGAACACCACACAGGGATCCAAAGACGTCTGGTTAACCAGCACAGGATCGGAACGGTCAGTCATCACGTGCTGGCAGAGATACTGATGATGAGATCCGAGCGCGCATGGACTTGTCCCGAGTGCGATGAAGATGATCTGATGACTAACTAACTAACTAACTAACACGGTTAGTCACCTCTTATGACATGCTCTTCATGGGGCAGTGATGCTATTCTTGTCCTTGTCATTCACAAAGACCCGGTCACTTTCAGTAAATGGGAAAGGGGATTGATACCGATGGCCCTTTTAGCTCGCCGGTTTTACACACTTCTGTTCATATATTCTTAGAAGTAGAGAGAGAGAGTCTGACATGATGACCAACTTGATCAATGAGGTTTATGCCATAACAAGTTTGAAACAGATATCTGTCCCCAAAAACCCCCTAGCCTACAGTTATGAGTATCTTGCAAGACATTGAAAACTGTGCATAAGGATTTGCTATTTTTACAGATTCTAATGATTCTGGAGACGAATCTGTCAGGGTTGTTTGATGGATAAGAATCAGTAAGGTGTTCGAATCTCGCATGTTTCAAGCGCCCCATGGTCCCATAAGACAATCTTGTTTTGGACCAACAAAGAGACTCCAGCAATGCTTGGCTTGCTATATTGCTCTACCACTGTTTTTGAACTGCTTAATGTTCTTTTTCCTTGTGTGCTCCAATCCAGGAAATCTAAAAGGCATAATCACAAGAGGAAAAAGACAAGAAAAATGAAGTACAGGCAAAACAGAAAAAGAAGAAAAGAGAAAACCCAGAAATAGAAGTATGGAGAAAGCCCAGAAAATGATATAAAGAGAAAGCCCATAAATAGAAGCATAGAGAAAACACAGAAACAGAAATAACACAGATCCAGAAATAAAGAGAAAACACTGAAGCAGAAATAAAGAGAAAACACAGAAAAAGAAATTAAGAGAAAATACTAAAACAGAAAACCCCTATTAGAAAGGGAAAAGAAAATGAGACAGTATGAAATATAAATAAGATAGAATGAACAGTCAACAAAAACAATGACCTTGATAAAAAACATGTAAACTCACTAAATGAAGTGTGTGAGTGAGTCCAAAGTGAATATCGCATTGCCAGTGTTGTGTCCAGGCACTGAACTTCAGCCAGGGAGGAATGTTTAGAGGCACTCTCTATCACCTCAGCATGTTTGTAAGAGGCAACTAAGGAAGGCTGAAAGCAGGCGGACGAGCCACCTCAAAAAGAAAATGTAATAATAATAATCATTTGAAATGTTTATTGCTATGCTATGTGGAACAGATATCACTGCATGCTTAGACACTCATAGGTACTCAGGAAATAGTGTAGGGTATGTCTGCTGCTCAGCCTGGAGGACAGGGGCAACTGACCCCAGCCACGCAGATCCACAAGCGGCGGATGGTGGATTGACCCCCAGATATGGTGTGTTAGCTGTGATCTAAGCCAGTTATAACTGGTCGAATAAGCGGTCGCAGACCAAGAAACAAATTTATCCCAGCAGGATGGGGTGGGACAACATATGTATGTCCAATGATGGGTACATTCTAGCGAGCAAGAGTCGCTATAAGCTCTAGCCAGGAAGAAGGTAACCTTGGTAAACAAACCAACCTGCTGCCTCACAGTCACCACCGGGAGATGGAAAGACTATGAGAGACAGCCAATAATACATTACACAACGCTGTCTTTTGATAGCTGTGAACAGAAAGATGAAAGATGGCTTGGTATGGGCATGTCACAAGATCCAGCGGAATTACAAATTTGATACTTTTGTGGTTCCGTACCAGAAAAAAGAGGGCGGGGTCGTCCAAGGAAAAGATGGGCAGATAACATCACTGAGTGGTCAAACCTTTGTCTCAGTGAGGCACGACTGGCGGCAGTGGACAGAGAGAGATGGCATGAGATTTTGGGAGTGTCTTCAAGTGTGCCCAAATGACCTGATGGGTTACGGGATGAACTGAACTGAACCCGGTCTGCCAAAAATGGACTGTGTTAGCTACAGCGCAGACACCGGGAAAAATCAGGACACACACGCAGGTCAAGTGACAATCTAACCCAACGTTATGGCAACATCTCTATCAGCCACAACCGGGTCCTTAGCCTCAAAAAGACTCGTCAAAGCAATCGGTGCCTCTGCCAACCTAAAAGCCAGGGGAAGACAGAGTAGTGCAGCTGGTCTAGCAACCCACTATATATAGAGATCTACGATGCCAAACTCTTGGCCAAGTGAGCCAAGGTGACGCAAAAGCTCTAGGGTTGCCACCTACATCTAGAGAGGTCTGTGTCCTAGCAACACAACTTCAGATCTAACATGAACAAAAAGCTTGAACGCAGAAGTAGAAGAATATTTTCTCATGTTTTCTGCAGCTCATATGCTATGCAAACTCCTGATCCATATTAAAACTATCATTATGTCATTTATTTCCATTGCTGGGGTTCACAGAGAGGCTCTTTGACTGGAGGAATAAAGGCCAGCTGCCATTTAATGTGCAAGATAGGTTGTTATTCCACATTGCAATGGATCCCTAGACAAAGTGTATAACCAAGAAATGAGATGACTGACAGATTAGCAAAAACAGGAGCCTTCAAACAACAATTGGAAAGACCCTGCAGCAACCACACAGTAAAACAAATTATTAAGAATAATACCAGGGAAATTTGGATGAACAGGTGGGTGACGGGAACAACGGGTCACATTGCATTTAGTGAAATGTCACAGCCAAAAAGTAATTATGACATAAATAAACTACATAGAAGAGATCAAAGTTTTATCTTTCAGTTCCGAACAGAACATACCAGAGTCAATAGCCACTTGAACCGCATTAATCCCCAGCGCCTGCCCTTGAGTAGACATTGCTCTCAGCCGGATGAAACAGACATCTGCTCATTGATTGCAAGACGCTTGCGGACATAAGGACAAGACTATTACAAGCACGGCTGACAATTGCAAACACACTACGGAGCAGTGAAACAACTGAAGAAGACCTGTATCTATATATCTATATAAGAATGACATTGGCCTACCAAGAGCAGGTTTGCTCAGCAGCTATGGGAAAATAAAAACAGCAACAACATTCCACACCTGATATATGAAAAACACACGAGGTTACTGAGGATTTAAACCCATGTCCTCTTGGTCAAGAGAGATAATTTCAAACCTCTCAGAAACTAGCTCTCACTGACTCACTAATCAATCAAAATTTCATTATAAACACCTGCAGTCGCAGGAGTATTGATTCATTGAACATAGTGACATCATCTCACAGGTGCTTTCTGAATGCTTTCAGTATGCTACCTGATCAATATCTAATGTCTTCACCATGACTGATTTGGAAGCTAGCATAATGGCTTTCACATTTACACAATTCACAGCATGACCAATTAAGAACATCAACACAAGTCCCTTCAGGTTTCAGACCTCTATGTCTAATTTCTACCAATTCTGTAGATATCCATTTCGGTTAATGTGACAGTAAACATATATGCGATGAAAATAAGTTTTTGATTCCTAATCGGTCCCTAACCGGTGGAAAAAATAAATAGAAATAGTGCCGGTAAAGATAATTTCTTCTTCTCAAGCGTTCATCCCGAAAAAGTGTTGTGTCATAGTTTACAGCTATGCTTTAGAACACCCAATGTTCGTTGTTCTATAGACGACCCATCCCACTGAAATATTAAAGGCAATGAAGCTGCAGACATACTAGCAAAGCGTGGAGGAGCATTCCCACAAACAGATTTAATAGTTGTCCATCACAAGTGATGAAGACCACTCTCTTTGTTCAGCCGTGCGGACAGTCGTATCTCTTGCTGTGTCCGATGAAATTGGTGACTTGCGCAGTGATTTGGATTGAAGTGAGGAAGAAACTGCGCCTGTTGTCAACCTCACTCAGAGCCTAAGCTACCTTTTGCCAGTGGCAAGACATTCATCGAGACGACTGGAGATAGCATAGGATGCAGATTTTGCCTCAGGGTTACCACCGAAGCCTTTCCGTAAACATGTAATCCGCAGGGTAGAAAGGTGGGATGGCATCTAACGCAGTTTGTCGTGCCTTTTTGATAACCACAAGAGGTCGTATGGACAACACTCAGCGTGTGAGTGGGTCTGGCATCTCTCCCCAGCTGTATTCAGTTCATCATAGATGGAAGAAATCACAAAAAAAGAACGAAATAACAAGTCCAGACGGAAAACAACACCACGTTTCCGTGAACACAAGTGTAAGTCGTCGACTAGTGGGAATTCCAGGCAAATCCGGGTTCTGGTGGCATCCATAATGATCAAAAACAGTAGAGAAATGTAGACTTGCAGCCAGTTATATAATGAGGCCAAGACCATAATTAAAGCTAACTTTAGGGGGAAAATGGGCTGATCAACAACCAAATTTATGAAAAAAACAACACCTAGTTTATTTTAACTAGAGAATAGCAAATCATTATCTTAAGAATGAGAACTCGGCATAACAGACTCAAGGGTTATTTTTACAACAAAATGAAATGGGGCAGATGACAGGTATCCATGTTGGGAGCATACCATGACTGTGGAACACATCCTACAAAGCTGCATGCTCATGCAGGAAGAGAGAGAACAATACTGGCCCCGCGAGACAGATATGAGACAAAAGTTGTATGAAGATAAAACAGCCGTACAAACAAGTGTTCTTTGTAAGAGAGACCAAGACCTTGATCTGACGATGAACGAAGAAGAAGATAGCTATGCCTTTCAGTCTGACACTTCCGATTTCAGCACAGCATTTTTGGAACCACGATTGCCTTCCCTCTTCTTCTTAGTTCTTAATCGACCCGTGCCCCCTATGCGTGTCCCAGCTCTGGTACGAGATGGATGTAGCTGTGAGGAGGATTTCCTACTTAGCGAGGTTGGGCTAGGCTTAAGCAGCTTATTCCTCCGCTGTATTGGGACAAGTGCTGCATAAGGTGGCTAACCGATGTGCATCTTAATAGATTCAAACACTAGAGCAATGTAGTCCAGCAGCCACTTATGCTGCTCTAAACAAACTACTTAACCTAACCTGGTGTTATGCCATGTCACACAGTTGGTCGCCTCTTACGACATGCTCTCTGTGGGGCAGTGGTGCTATTCTTGTCCTTGTCATACACAAAGACCCCGGTGGACCTCTCTTCGATCGCTAATCTCTTAGTCAAGCTGCAGCCTGTTTCATGGGCCACCACTTGGAGGATGGAACAGGGTCTTGGTTTGACGCAAGCAGTAAGCTATGAGCAGCCGTTGCATCTTCAGCCCCGTAAAGATATAACTAACTTTTCTCTTTTATTAGGAGCATATGGCTGCTCCACCAAAAATTCATATTTTGTGACATCTTGAGTTCCACCCAGACAAGGGTGTACCATTAGCTTAGTGGTAAAGCACTCGCTTTTCGTGGCAAAGATGCGGAGTACGAATCCCACTATCAGTATGCTACAGTTTATCCAGCTGCACATGGGCAAATGGTATACGACTAGGAAAGAAAAATATAGCATATATACCTCCCACAAGATGTGCCTAAGTAAATTGAAGTCTCTAACAACTTCATTCCTCAACAGTAGCGCAACTACTAGGGTACAAACCATTACATTTTTATCATAAGACTCCAGATGCAATGGCGTCCTCCCTCACCACTTTCTCTAAGGTTACCAAACCAGTTCATGTCTGGTTATATTGTTGCGGTTCTTTATTCTTGGTCTTCTAGTCTGGGCACATGGGGTCAAACCCTAGTAAGGCTAGACTTTTTCATTATCTCTTCTCTTCTTCTCATAGTCATTCTTCTTCTATCCTTGTGGGATGTAGTCTTCTTCTATCCTTGTGGGATGTAGAAGTCCTTATTTTATATATAATTGCAACTTCAATGCGCAGACAATTAGAGGATTGGCCTATTGTGCCTTTGCATGATGGAGCCCATCTTCTTTTGGCCTTAATGAAGACTAATATTTGGCAGAAGTGTTGCTACCTTTAGAATTGTTGCCCAGACAGTGGCTAACAGTCTGATCACTTCGGTTTTACAACTGCCAAGGTTTCTTTTACATGTACAGTATGAACAAAGAACCTCTGAGTTATCATTCCATCTCTGATAAGACTAGTCACCGATCTCACTTAATTTGAGATCAGGGAATGCTTGAAATTATTGGGATTTAAACACCAAAGATTACAAAACTGCAACCCATGACCGACAGAAGAAGAGACTGCAGAGCCCAGCAGCAAGCAGAGAAACTCACAAGACTGACTGACCATCCAATCCACCAGAGACTAAACAATTTTGGAAATGGGAAACTAAAGCGGAGAAACTTTGCAGAAATAGCCAAAGCAAAGATGCACGAAGACCCTATGAACGCACTAACAACACCAAAGCCCATCCCACTGTACGAAAACCTACCTGGAGGCAGCATATATTTCCAGAGCTGGTAGAAAATATACCAGGAATTGGAAACAAAAACTGCCAGACTGAAAAAGAAAGAAGAGATACAACCCTGAGGTACATAACAAAAAACTACCCAAGCATGGACTGGACCCATGCATACACCGACGGTTCTGTAACAAACACAACACAGAACGGAGGGGCAGGGGCATTCCTGAGCCTACCAAATGGCAGAAAAATAACACTGTCATTGGCAACTGGAAAATACACAAGCAATTTCAGAGCGGAGGCAGAGGCACTGAGGGCGGCACTGGAAGAAATGGTGACAGGTAAAAGGAATGAAAGCCATTTAGTCCTGCTTACAGATGCCCTGGCCGTAGTCACAGCACCAAAAACCCAGAAAAATACTGAACTTAATGATTTAAGAGCAGTACTCTGTCAACTATGCCAGCAGTCCGCACCAAAAAGAGTAGTGGTACAGTGGGTTCCATCCCACTGCAACATCCAAGGCAGACAGACTGGCAAAAGAAGGTGCAAGACTACCACAACCAGATACTAATGTCACATACGAAGAGTCAAAACGGCTTATTAGAGCTAGATACATGACCAAATGGGAAACAGAACATACTGGCTACACAAAAAACGATGCCTAATACCAGTTGAACAGAAGAGAGTAGGTCGTGGTCTTCAGACTTCACACTGGCCACAATAGACTGAGGTACCACCTATTGAACAAATTGAAGATAGGTGGCACTGACGAATGCTCGTGTGGTACCGGGAAAATGACCGTTAAGTATTTGCTGCAAAACTGCCCGACATACGAGGATCAGAGAGAGCAGATGTGGCCATCACCAGTGGCAACACTAGACAAGCTCTATGGCAGTGCCGATAGCCTCAGGATGACCGCTGCTTTTTTCGAAAAAATAAAGGTCGTCGTCTGACAGCGTAAGAAGAACACCTACCATTTCGCACTTACATTTGTTCATTTATTTAGATGAAAGTGCCCTATCTCTCAGCTATAGTGACTCTTGTTTTGTTTTTATTATCAGGGTTATAATAAAAACAATTTACCTACACACTGTGAAGAGACTGAACAGGCAGGTGTTGTTTATCCCTCATCTTTATAAATAAAGCCATCATGTCCCAGAAATGGACCAAATGCATCAATGGTGGTGGTGATGTTGTCCTACAGCTGCTGAGCAACTCTACTCTTGGAAGCCCAATGCCATTCTTATGTAGAAACAGGTCTTCTTCAGTTGTTTCACTGCTCCGTACAGTGTGTTGACAATTGTCAGCAGTACTTGTAAGAATCTTTTCTTTATGTCCGCTAGGGCCTAGTTCACTAAGTACACAGCGGTTCTACAAGATCAAAGTCCGTACTTGGTCAATGAATCTCCATTGATGTGCTACCATCTTGGAAGCAAATGGCATAAAGAAAGTGTTTTTTCCCTATTAGCTCCACTGAGAAATCCATGAAGAGTTCTGAGTGTTACACAGAGCTGATCTTTCTATATGGAGTGAGCCATGGACAAGCAGTAACAAAATATAGAAGATCTAAAATAGAAAAAAAATCTGTCACTGTTGTATTTACTCCCATTACCCCAACCCGGCGCGTCCACATGTAGCAGATGGTGGAACAACCCCAGATATGGTCTATGCACTGGACGGATGAGCAGCTGCGGAGTAAACGGCAATGTATCCCAGCAGGACGGGGCATGACAACAGTGGAACTGTTCCCCCCCACTGAAATACTCCATATGTCCTATGACGGGTTTATTCTAGCGAGCAAGAGCCGCTGTCAGCTCTAGCCGTGGGGAAGAAAACTTTCATAAACAAACCAACCTGATGCTTTGCAGTCACCACCGGGAGATGGAAAGGCTATGGGAGACAACCCAGAATACATAACACAACCCGGTCTGCAGAAGATAGAGTGTGTTAGCTTCGGTGCAGACCCTGTGAAAAATTAGGATACACACACATCTATAGGCATAAATAAGCCTAAATGAAGAAGAAGAACGCTCACAAAAACACTAATGACCAAGTGCTAAGACGTCTCAATCAATCAATCAAGGCTGTTTTAGTTCCTTGTGGAGTACAAGTCTCCGAAACATACATGCCAAGTCATCAAAAACTAACGTGCATATATCCGTTGTAGTTTTTGTAATCAATAGTACGCTTAGGTGACCAGGGCCCATCGTGTCGAATGACCATGTCTATGACCAAGTCTGATGGCCGCGTCCCAGGCGGCCTGATGTTCTGTTGGGGAGGTGGCAATCTGTTTTAGCCATGTGTTGCGAGGGCGTCCCCCCCACCCCCTGATTTCTCCAGGATGGGCACGGGTTCTTCCCATAACTTGCCCCCACAGCCTGTCGAAGCATCTTGTGGGCTGGGACTTACCGGGAAAGGCAAGCAACGTGACCAAAGGGGGAGAGACGATGGCGATCAATCATTGAGACAATTTCTGCAAGCTGAGTACATCTAACTACTTCACTGTTGGAAACCATGTCATGCCAGACGATGCTGAGGATGCGCCTCTGATTGCGCAGGTGGAAGGCCAGTACTGCTATAGTAGTGTCCAGAACTTGGATGAGTAAATACGAAGCCTGGTTCTCCAGGGAGAGCTTACGCTGGGACCAGACTCTAAGCCACTAAGCCCATCCTGCGGGTGATGTCATGACTGCTATGTGCATAAGAGGACTGTCTGCTGCCGAGATAGATAAAGTCCTTGTTGACTGTAACAGGGTCCACGGTGATGCTTGGTGTAGGGAGCACCTGCTGAGGTTTTGGATTTTCATTTTCGTCCAGGAAATGTGCAAGTTTAAAGCTTATATTGGATGGGGTAACTAGCCACATGCCCAACCTTCCTTAGTTGCCTCATATGACTTGAATACCCCTCGTATATACTAGCAGACAACGCAGGCATAACATCTGCCCATCTGTTTTACTGTAATATTGGCCCCTGTTCCTTGTCTTCAAATTGAGGGGCCATTACCACAAACCGGCCAAGTTCAGGTGGTTCTCTGGTGCCCTTAAATACAGAATCCTTCCTCTTCTTCTTTTGTCATCTCACTTTCTACCGGGTTGTAGCCCAGTGTCGTGGCATGTATTTGTCTTTCATCTTTCTCTGTGGCCCGAGTGACGTTTTTCTTTGCCATTTTACGCCAAGTCTCGTTTACACTGTCAATACAGCTTTTCTTCGATCTACTTCTAGGTCTTTTTCCAGATGTTCTCATGAAGAAGGTTTCTTGAACAATGTAGTCTGGTTTAATTCTCACAATGTGGCCAAGCCAATTCATTCTCTGTTGCTCAATGTAGTCTAAGTTGAGACCTAGCACCTCAAACCCCCACATAAGTTGAGACCTAGTACCTCAAACCCTCACATAAGTTGAGACCTAGCACCTCAAAGCCCCACATAAGTTGAGACCTAGTACATCAAAGCCCCACATAAGTTGAGACCTAGCACCTCAAACCCCTACATAAGTTGAGACCTAGCACCTCAAAGCCCCACATAAGTTGAGAGCTAGTACATCAAAGCCCCACATAAGTTGAGACCTAGCACCTCAAACCCCTACATAAGTTGAGACCTAGCACCTCAAACCCCTACATAAGTTGAGACCTAGCACCTCAAACCCCTACATAAGTTGAGACCTAGCACCCCACATAAGTTGAGACTTAGCACCCCACATAAGTTGAGACCTAGCACCCCACATAAGTTGAGACCTAGCACCCCACATAAGTTGAGACCTAGCACCCCACATAAGTTGAGACCTAGCACCCCACATAAGTTGAGACCTAGCACCCAACATAAGTTGAGACCTAAGTACAATGATAGGGTACTAGAGAGTCATCATAACCTTAGACAAGGAATGGAGCAACGGGAGGGCAGAGCATATGGTGAATCAGCTGATAACTGAGAACACGCAGGAGAATGATGCTATCACACACACCGACGCAACAGTACTGTGCAGTGGGACATCAGGCTGGGGCTTCTCGGCTAGAGTGAGAGGACAGGTCGTTGCTAAGCGCAGTAGGGCATACATGTCAATAACCTCCAGTTTGAGAATGGAGACGGAAGCAGTGACCTCAGCACTGAAATGGAAATCTGAGACTTCTATAACAGACCAGGAAATGTGCCGTACTTCAGAAAGTACAGAAGGGATAGCTTAGGTACGAGTGGATAGACACTGTTGAGGCCTCAAACCTCCAGGAGTTGTCATGGATCTACTATCCTGCTCATGCTGGAGTTCAGGGCAATGAAAGAGCTGACATCATGGTTTCACAAGCTTCCATCATGAGCACATTAGTAACGGAAAGAAGTGACATTTTGAAATTAATTTATGACCGCCTGTTAGATGAGGACACCGCAATAGATGAAACAGCAATCCACAGGTTGCAAAGTTTCGACATTAAATGAGGTTCGAGCGGAGTATGGAGCATGAGAGGACGGAGCAGGAGAGTGTAAAACCAGCGAGCTACAGGGACCATCAGCATCCATACCCTGCGCCATTTGCCGAGCAATACATTTGCAATACAGCAAATAGTAATTACAGTTTTACAGTACTACAAATTCATTTCAGTCAAGCCCACCACCATTATGGGATGTGTAGCAACGTAGCAAAAATAATAATTAAATAATGCATACTATGATATTTATTTTATACTATTTTGCAAAAATAAATCATATTACTTAACTAAATTATTACGGTAACCTAACGCTACTGCCGCTACAAAACAAAATAACGTTACAGTGGCGTGTTATAAATAATATATGGCAGTATTTTTTATATAATATAAGTAATAAGTATTTAACTTTTTAAGTAATATAATATATTATATATACTAATAGTATAGTAATTAGTAATAGTATGTATTAGTTTTATTAGTTAGTTTATAGTAATAAAATAATACTAATACTCAATAGTAATACTACTAATAAATAGTAATAATACTAATAGTTTTTAATAATAATGCAGACTGTCGAGTCAATGTGGAATCGTTACTTTTAGATTGCACTGACAGTGACAGTCTCACTGTCAAATGACAATCGTCACAAAAGTGTTAATCACAATTGACAATCAATTCAAATTCAATGATTATCATAATTATGATCACAATGATTATTTTATTTTTACGAGATGAGTGCACTGTGCTGCCCTGGCTTCTCTGGATCCTCAGTCACACTCACAGTTGATCGTATTTCCAAAACTAAGATAATAATTACTCACAATACCAATCAACACAATATACACATGATCTATTTCTGTTACTACCAGGGAAGTACTCACAGAATTTTCAGCTCGGCTTTCTAATACTGTTAGTGACTTAGTGTTATGAACTTTGGATTTCGTGAGCGCAAACAAAACAAATCAACCATTAGAGAGGTCAAAGGTGAACGCTAGACGGAGGTTGCGATAGGCTGCTTCGTGATAAAATGGTTTCGGCTATTTAGCAAAATATTGGGTTTCTCTTCTGGTAGTGAAACCGGTGTCAAATTTTGTCCTTACTAGCAACATATAAGAGTAAGATCCAGAGCTATGAGATGTGTGAGAAGTGCAGCCGGAAAGACAGCTCGTGACCGAACCCGCATCACCACGCCAAGGCAGACAGTGGGGACAAACCCAGTTAGTGCCTACATTGACTCTCAACAAATCAAGTGGTTTGGTCATTTAGTGAGAATGCGTTATGACCAGCCTGCATCAAGAGCTTATCATATGCAGGTCTCCGGTTCACGAGCAAGAGGCAGACCACGACGTTCGTTGATCGAAGGTGTCTGTAACCGCTACTTAGCGTCCTTTTCAGGACGCACACAAGAGTGAGCCTACTCGTTGTGGGCATTCGAAACAAGAACAACTACTACTACTTGGGAAGCAGAGACTAATGTCTGGTCAGGTAAAATATACTGGCCAAGGCCCCCACCTCAAATTTCTCGCTGTGCTCCATGAAAGCGTGCTGTTCTTCTTGGCAGCCTGGCTAAGGAGGTAGGGATACACGCGACCCCTGCAGTAGTGAGCGACACGGAAATGAAGCCAAGCACAGCACAACCACCTAGGGGATCCCGGTCCACCTTCAACATCACGCTCAGGATGTGAGAAAAGAAATTACATTCTGCAACTAAACGATCTTTTTCTGACACACAAAAAAGTAAATTTACTCAATGTGGACATTCAACAACAACATTACTTGTGCTACTACTATTACTAGTAACTACTATTATTACAACTACTACTACTTCTACTACTATTGTTGTTACCTGATATTACTTCTGATGCTCCACCTCCAACAACACAAACCAACACCATCATCATCTTCAACAACAAAAACTGCCGCCGCCACCACCACCACCCACCACCACCACCCACCACCACCACCACCACGACCAGACTGTGTTACCAGACTCTGTAAAGTCTTCTAAACCAGTATAAATACGTTAAGTTAAGATTAGCCAAGTTAGTTAAATTATCCACATTTCAAAGGTCTCCACTTTATTCACAAGCTCTAACAATGCGTAAATGCACACACACACACGCACATTCATCCATTGATGAAAGAAGCAATGAGAAAAGATGTAGAAACTCTATGCATAAAACACTCTATAATAATAATGTTCGCATAGGCGTCAAAGGCCCTTTGTGTGATCGACCACTGCCATGTCCAACTGCTGAGGCTGTTCGTACGTAGCGTGTCTACCGAAATCCCTACAGACTCCTCAGGTGGAGCCGAGTACTCCGCTGCTTTGGGATGAGAGCTGCGAGGAGTGTGTTAGACCAATGTTTGTGTCAGGCTTTCCGTGTCAAACTCCATGTTTTTCCGTGTTCCGAGGCATCTTATTGTGTCCACCTTTTGGTCAGCGTGATCCTTGCTGTGCTGAGAATACAAGGTTGGGCGAGATATCGTATAACCTCCGGTGGAGGGAGGAGGAAGGGGCGGGCAGGGGTATTGTGGCTTCAGTCCGAGCAGAAAAGTCCTTGAGTAGTGATAACCTGGAATGAATTCTGATGTGCAGTTAAGCGGACCGTTGAACTCCGTCATGGACTGGTCTCCTACGGCTTAAGCCAGGTATGAAATGCAACGAAATGCAGCATAACAAACAGGATAACCGATTGAAAGCACATAAATTCAACAGAAGTCTTTGATACCACCTGATGAAGGAGTTGAGAAATATAATCCGAACAGCGCCACCAAACATCAGAAAACGACACAAACACAGGAGCGAGTCTAGAGCGCAGCCATTAAGGCGCGGCCATCTTACGTTTTTCCTTCAATTACTTGAGAATTACTCTATAGACCAACACAAAATACACAAAATACACATATCCAGACACCTTTATTGCCATGATAAAAATCTGGCCATGTGTTTACACAACCGGGTTCGCAGCTGTTTCGGTAAAGTACGAAATAAGAGATATCATAAAGAGATGCAGCACTGGTGTGTGTGTGTATGTTGGGGGGGGGGGGGGGGGGGAAGCCCACAAAGCTTTCCCAACAGCAAAAATTTTCACAAAAATCAGAGAAAATTAGGACGCATCGCCAGGTACTGACAATTCTCAACAAAACTGTCCAACAGCCACAAGAAACAATAGTGATCTTTACTGCTACCAGATCATTACTCCGATCATTTCAGAACAACAGAAACGTGCACACGCTGCATGAAGTCGGGCTAGAGCTAACTATCCAAGGATATCTGCTGTTTCGCTAAATGGCTAACGTCCCACTAAAACCAGAGGGGATCAGATAACTGATCGTGTATATCAGTGTGAAGGAGAAATGGAGCTGACAAGCTACACATTGACATACCGATAGAAAACAACCAGAGACATCGAAGAATACAAAGAATAATGATAACAATAATAATAATTAGAAGAATGAGAAAAAGAAGAAGATAAAGAAGAAAAAATACATTTAGATGTCTAATTATGTCCATTCTTGCTTGACCAAGTTTAATTCGAAACTCTTGAAGTATTTGTATTTCTAATCCATTGAATAAAGTGGCTAAATACTTATAGGCCCATTGGATATGTATACGGGCCGACATTTTTAAGTATTTCAATGACCGCCTTTTGGATGATTACACTGCAATAGATGAATCAGAAAACACACACTACAATAGATGAATGAGAAAACACAGACTACAATAGATGAATCAGAAAACACAGACTACAATAGATGAATCAGAAAACACAGACTACAATAGATGAATCAGAAAACACAGACTACAATAGATGAATCAGAAAACACAGACTACAATAGATGAATCAGAAAACACAGACTACAATAGATGAATCAGAAAACACAGACTACAATAGATGAATCAGAAAACACAGACTACAATAGATGAATCAGAAAACACAGACTACAATAGATGAATCAGAAAACACAGACTACAATAGATGAATCAGAAAACACAGACTACAATAGATGAATCAGAAAACACAGACTACAATAGATGATTCAGAAAACACAGACTACAATAGATGAATCAGAAAACACAGACTACAATAGATGAATCAGAAAACACAGACTACAATAGATGAATCAGAAAACACAGACTGCAGAACTTTGAAATCAAACGAGGAGCGAGCAGAAAACGATGCCGTGGAGGACGTAGCAAGAAATTGATTCAATCAATTAGCTGCAGAAACAATCAGTATCCAACACCGTTCGTCATTTGCTGAATGAAACTGAGCGCCTATAGGTGTTTCAGGAATGCAGTAAAGTAGATTCCTAAAAACATAATAGAACATATTAAAAGTGTCGCCATCTAACGTGCTGCCATTCGTTGATGTCTGTAATGGTATTTTGTATGGTCCATTAATAATATACTTGTACTAGCTAACCCAGACAGAACATCTGCCCGCTGGCAAAACTCTAGCATATGAAAGTTGAAGAGCTTTTGTTATAATTAAAGAAGCTTTATTATTATTAACATTGATTATTCTCGAGTAGAAAATAGTATATTCTAAAACTTGGAAAAACTGGGTAGTCGTTAGAGAGGCAGATAACGTTATAAGTGGGTGGATAATTCAGGAGATGGACTGGAAAAATCATGTCATATTGCACCTTTACGGCAAGAGATAGAGTACACATCCATTGCTGATCCATTGCAACCTACCTTTGATGCGGAGATGGCACTGGAACTGAACTGAGAACTTTGTAAACTTTGATAGCAAATTAAAATACACGATTGGTCTTTTGTGTATGACAAGAACAAGAATAAGACAATTGTCCCACAAAGTGCATGTCGTAAGAGGCGGCTGGCTGTGTGACATGGCATAACCCCGGCCACGGTTAGGTGGTTAGCTAAAAGCAGCATAGATGGCGCTCAACACG
The DNA here is from genome assembly GCA_036924085.1 of Ariolimax columbianus. NCBI lineage: Eukaryota > Metazoa > Mollusca > Gastropoda > Stylommatophora > Arionidae > Ariolimax > Ariolimax columbianus. The sequence continues at coordinate 63,758,308 of JAVGWX010000012.1, forward strand.
CTGAGGGTCTACTTTACTCTAGTGTTTGAGTCCATTAAGATGGACTCGCACATCGATAAATCATCCTCCGCGGCACTTGTTCCAACGCAGCTGAGTAATATGCTGCTTGAGCCTAGCCTAAGCAGGAAATCCTCCTCATCCAGTTTATACCAACGATAGGACCTGCACAAGAGCATGTAAAAGTACAGGTCGAACAAGAACCAAGAATTAAAATACAAACAAAGCTTACACTACTTACCAATTGTGAACGATCGTGGATTGATATTTTGACAATGCTGTTGCAGACGGTAGTAAGGATTGAAATTACCGAAAATTGTTAACTTGAAACAATTACGGGCGAAAATATTTGGATCAGTTTCACTAAAACGAAATGAGAAAAAAAATCTGCATAAAGATGACATTAACATTTTACATAATATTGACAAACAGTAGTTAAGTGGTCTCAAGGTAATGTGACCGTCTCAGGTCTTGGAAGTCGCCTGTTCGAATCACGGTTACGTTTGTCGTGGATCTTCTGGTAAATATGCCCTGCTACCTGAACCTGCTCACTTACTTTACCTGTATGATCAATTATAACCCCTAGGTCCCTTTCTTTTTCTATCATTCTCAAGTGAAAGTCTTGAGAGCCTGTGTTTTTCCTGTGGCAGCTTATGGCTGGGAGTCATGGACGATTTCCAAAACTTCTGGACAAAGAATCGAATCCTTCGAGTCAAAATGTTACAGAAAGATCCTCAGAATACCCTGGACAGAGAAAAAAAACAAATGTAGACATTCGGCAAGAGTTGAGCATAGAGGAGAACTGGTTTATCATTTCCATTTTGGCTAGAAAATGCAAATACTTTCATCACATCAAGAGACACAACGGTCTTGAGAGAACGGTGATGGAAGGTATGGCAAAAGAGGAAGGTGTAGACTAAGAAGGAGTTGCTGATTATGACTGTGGAGGAGGCTGGTGTTTTGGCAAGGGAACGAGTTTCTTTCAGACAGCCTGTGATAAGAGCGACGTTCTACAAAGGACATGCTACATGATGATATATATATATATATATATATATATATATATATATATATATATATATATATATATATATATATATATATACACACACGAAAAATAGCAAGGTTGATAGAAAAGGGAGCCTGACGAACCAGAGGAATGTTGTGTTTGGGCAAGAGAGTCCGAATCTGATACGAAGAGAGAGCGATGTCATGGTGGAGCCACCAAGTTCCCGTTGTCCACCGATGGACCGGTCGTTTACGTCGAACAGCATCACGAAAGCGATGGAATGGATGAGCTCTAGGTAGTACTCTTTGGTAATGTTTTTGGTATTGTTTTTGTATTGTGGTACATACTCCTGATGCACAACCCACGGAGGTGCAAGAAAACGGTCAACAAGATTTTGGCATTGCGTCATTTCGTAGTGAATGAAAACCCGACATGTACTCACTACACTCAACAATGAAAAACTCACTGCCAGCGACTGACGCAACCTGCAGCTGGGAAAAAATACACGCATGTGCATGGGGGCGGCCCTTTATATCTTTCTTCCTTATAGACAACACCATGCTTCAATTGTTTCTGGGGGAAAAAAATGTATGTCGGATAGTTTTTGAACACACCTCGCGTATATATATATCGTCCATAAATGAAGAGGCCATCCGGCGAATGCCGCAGGGGGAACTGAACCTGGCGTTGGATGAAGTCATTACTGAGGAGGAAGTCGCCGAAGCAATCAGTTCACTACCTATAGGAAAAGCTCCAGGAGCTGATGCAATACCAGCAGAGGTATATAAGACAGCTGGCCCATCCCTCACCAGAAGGATCACTGAACTCTTCTGTCACATGTGGGCTGAAGGAAAAATTCCGCAGGAGCTAAAGGACGCCTCAATCGTTCACCTGTAAAAAAGAAAAGGCAACCGTCAGGAATGCGACAATCATCGTGGAATATAGCAGGCAAGATCCTAGCTCGCTTACTGCTAAACAGGCTCAACAAACAACTTGAACAAAGCCACCACCTCCCAGAAAGCCAATGTGGATTCAGAGCCGGAAGAGGAACAGTGGACATGATTTTTGCCGCTCGCCAATGAAAAGAGAAGTGTCGAGAACAAAATCAGGCCTTGTATACCACATTTATTGATTTGACAAAGGCATTTGATACAGTTAACAGAGGAGGGCTGTGGATGATAATGTCTAAGTTTGGCTGCCCCAACAAGTTCATAACAATGGTTACACGAAGGCATGTGTGCTCGTGTACTGGACAGCGGTGCAATCTCTAAAACGTTTCTAGTTTCAAACGGAGTAAAACAAGGATGTGTACTAGCCCCGACTTTGTTCAGCATGATGTTCGCGGCCACGATGACAGACGCCTTCAAATCATTGGAGCTTGGAATATCCATAAAGTACCGCACAAATGGCAAACTACTCAATTCCAGAAGAATGAAGGCCAAAACCAAAGTGGCTGGTGACATAATCAGAGAACTTGTATTTGCTGACGACTGCGCTCTAATGAGCAACTCAGAACTGAACATGCAGGATGGAATGGACCAGTTCTCTGCCGCATGCAACAATTTTGGCCTGACCATAAATGCCAAAAAAAACAGAGGTCATGTACCAACCAGCACCAGGCATGCAGTATACAAAACCAGAGACTACAGTCAGCGGGCAGACGTTGAATGTCGTAGACAAATTCACATATCTGGGCAGCACGCTGTCGAGATCTGTCAGCCTAGACGATGAGGTGGCAAGCAGAATAGCAAAGGCCAGCACAGCCTTTGGTAGAATGCGCTCGATGGTCTGGGCACGTCGTGGCATCAGCGTCAAGACCAAACTCAAAGTCTACCGTGCAACCATCATTCCAACCCTACTATACGCTTGCGAAAGCTGGACTGTATACTCTGGACATGCAAGGAGGTAAACCACTTCCACACAGGTTGCCTGAGGCGAATATTCCACATCTGATGGCAAGATCGTGTCACTGACAACGAAGTTCTCTAAAGGGCAAACATGCCCAGCATCCATGCACTGCTAGAAAAAGCACGACTAGGATGGGCCGGATACCTCGTCCGTATGTCAGACGAGCGGCTCCCAAAGAAGCTTCTCTACGGCGAGCTGAGAGAGGGATGGCGCGAGAGAGGGCGCCCAAAGAAACTTTTTAAAATACGGTCTGAAGGACTCACTAAAAAGTTGCCAGATAAACATCGACACCTGGGAATGTCTTGCGCAAAACAGATCTGACTGGAGAAGCGCAGTCAAATCGGGTGTAGCTGCCGGCGAAGATGACTGTGTTGTGAAAGCCCAAAACAGACGCGAGACGCGGAAATCCCGAGCAGCGGGAACACCATCACCTTCTACAAACCCCGTGTGCCCGATATGTAGCAGATGTTTTCGTGCTCGCAATGGCCTGTTCAGCCACATGCGCACCCACACCCAACAGGGAAATTTGTGACAATTATGATGTCGGCGGTCCTCATCGACAACGATGGACAGCTATTATTATTATTATTATTATTATATATATATATAACTCAGTTTTCATGATTAAGATGAGATATTATCTGGGAAAAGCTATTAGAGCCCAGTCAAAATTCAATTGACAGATTGATACAGTTTTAATAGGGTGTGGTCCAATATATATTCTGTAATAGCCGGGAGTGGAATTACAGATGAGCTTTGAATTCTGACTAAATGATCAAACGTCATTTACAACACATCAAATAACACCACCATTTCAGCTCCTGGCCTTTTGGTGTTTCAACTGACTTCATCAACATGATGAGTACGAGATGCCAGCCGATGATTCACTGACACAAGAATTCTGTTGTAAGATGGAATCACATAAGAAAGAAAGAAGTAACTTCATATAACACTCCTTCCTTGAAGCAAAGTAAGTAGTCCTTTTTCAGTCATTTCTGACTTGGAGTAAAACTCTTTAGTAAGTTTTTCTGTTGTCCTATTCATTGTGGCGTTGCATGAGCATATTTTCGCACAGGCTGACGTGGCTGGGGCGACGGGCGTGTGTCATTCAATGTTTTTGTATAAAATTGTGCTTATATAATTAAAGTATATAATTATAGTACAAAGCAAGCGCTAATCAATTATAAACGTTACTAAGCAACATACCATATACAATATACACCGGGTCTGGCTCATCATTAGACAAATTAAGGTGTATATGTCGAAAATGGACTGTATTCTGTTTAGGAGCGCAGTTTTAGATAGATAATTATTTACAATAATTTAATATTCCAAGTTGCCCAACGAGCAGTGGCACAAAGAAAATTGAAGATCTCCATTGGAGACTAAATCTGCAACATAGAGATCAGACGTCACTTACATCATAGATGTCGTGCTGATATGAAATTACAGATGGGCTGGCCATGTGGTGCACATATTGGATAACAGATGGGCCGGCCATGTTGATGCGCATGTCGGATAACAGATGGACACGTAGGGTGATGTGGTAGTGGCCATATAACCTCAAACACCGGCGACCGAAGCTGAGGTGGAGAGATAGCCCGAAGGATGCACTAGGCCCAACCTGGTACACCAAGATAAAAGAGCGAAATAAGTTTACTTAACATTTGACTAGCTGGCATCAGTCACACGTGCTTGATTAAATAACATGATTGAGAGATTTAGAGATCCTGGCTCTTTAGGAGCACAGTTTTAAATATATAATTATTTTAAAACATGTTAAAAACGACAAACAATTTATATTTGCTTTTTGAGATAATAGTGGATTGTCTGTGTTATAACTATTTATAGTTTAATTTTAAAATGTACTATTAGTTATTATTTTCATATTAGAAAATTATATACATGGAAGAGCCCAAGTGATAGGACAAGAAATCAAATTGATTTTATTTTGATAACGCCATAACTGCTGCGGGTCTACATTGCTCTTCTGTTTTAATTCATTATAGATGCCACCAGACCATGGATTTGCCGGGAATTCACATTGGTCGACGACTTACACTTGTGTTCGCCGAAATGTGTTGTTTTCCATCTGGACTGGTTAATTCATTCGTTTTGTGTGTGTGTTTTTTGGTGAGATCCATTGCAGCAGAGAAGCCGGCCTTCGATGCAGAGATGGCACCTGAACCGAACTGAATTAGTGGTTAAAAAGAGCAAACTCAGTGAACTGTGAGGTCGTACATGGCCATCTGGAGTCTAAAATACAGATGACCATGGGTCATACCTACACATCGTGATGATGGGAGATGCCCAGTAAGAAGGCTATGAGCAACATAACCCTTACATCTTCTAGTACATATAAAAACGTGATATAGACTCTTCGCTGCAAATGTTGACTGTATGTGAACAATCAAAAGTCTTCTGGCTTGGTGAGCAGTAAGAATGAATCCCCATCAACTTTTATTAGCCAAGCTAGCAGTAAGAAGGGATCCCCATCAACTTTGATTAGCCAAGTGAACAGAAAGAAGGAATCCCCATCTACTTTGACCAGCTTAGTGAGCAGTAAGAAGAAAATCCCATTTACTTAAAATAGCTTAGTGAGCAGTAAGAAGGAAATCCCATCTACTTTGAATAGCCAAATGATAAGCATGAAGGAAATCACATCTATTTTGAACAGCCTAGTTGGCAGTAAGAATAAAACACACGAGGCACTGTAAGAAGCTAAAATGATAGTTAATAGTTAAAGACGGACCAAAGAAGTCATTTGGTGGCGTCTTCTAAGCGTAGACCAGATTATTTGCCTACAAGTTGATTTGATCTGATTTAATATATTTGAATTCCTGTATAATTTTTATTTTTTAAAATGTTATTTTAATTTTCTTTTCTTTTAGTACGTAATAGGATATTTTTGTTTAAAACAAACAATCTTATTCCTATCAGCTCGTAACAAGTGATATTTACGGTCTAATGAACCTTGAATCACTAGCTTCGAGTTAGTCATTATCCCTAACATCACTGTCTGCCATGGAATCCCCATTTCACTTTCCTCTTTACAAATATCTCAATAGAACATGGTGATTACACGCTATCGGTTAAGAGTCGCGAAAGCACTCAGTTGTATCTTGTCTCTCAATCCTCAACCCGTAACGGTTAATGATTGCGGAACAGCGTAAAATGTATTGTTCTCTAGTTCATCGCAACTGTTATCAAACACACTTGATATAGTGTGACAAAGTATTGGTAATGGACGAACTAATTACAGTTGGTCGGAATTCCAAAGCTGATAAATATTGAACTAAATATTTAATTACAAGTCATCAACTATTTCACGTTGTCAGCAGCATGTACTATTACATTATCTGGCGTGGTATTGCGGTAAACATTGGCGTCACATTCCATTAGTGGAATGAGTGGGGAACGCACATTGTTATTATAAAAGCCAGACCATTAATTCTGTGTTGCATAGATAGCGACAGTCTGGTCTGAAGCCGTGTTTGGTCTGAAGCCGTGGCTGGTCTCAAGCTGTGTGACAGAGGTTTAAGGACACACACCTAGAACTTGTACATCTGCTCTATTACCAAAATATGGCTCTTTCCATGTTGTCTTTCTGGGGGTTTGTCGCAATTTTATTAATTGAAGGTGAGTAACATCTTGTTTACTACATCTGTATTTGTTATTTCAGAGGGGGACTCAGTGGTCTTGAGGTGAAGTGTAACGTTTTTTGTTTTTCACGTGGAACTTCTGGGAAAATTCCCCTGATTTCTGGTTAGTGAGATCGGACTCCCGTGACAGTGTCGAGCACGTTAAAAATTCCTTAGCAGTTGGAAATCGAAAAGAGTAGGCTTAACGGCAGCTGCCTGGACAAAATTTAAATGAAAAATCTACCCAAGTTATTTCTACCTTTCCCCATGTGGTTTGTTAAGGGCTGCAATAGATGGCGACTAACTGACGGCTGGTCTACTTAGCTCTAGTGTTTAAGTCTATTAAGATGGACTCGCACAACGATAAAACCTACTCCAGAATATTGGTTGTATACAGAATCTGTAAAGTCTTCTAAACCAGTATAAAGACGTTATGTTAAGTTATGTTAAGTTTTGAGCTATTTAATGTCAAGATGTTAGTCGTTTCTGAATATCTGTTGCAAATCTGTCCTTTCTATACATTTTTTATGTCTAATTTTTGTTTGTGCTTAGTTCAGTGGTCTCTGCCTCTACGAATATCATGAAGACACACTTGATGGTCACAGACGTGCATAAGGACAAGCTTGGTTGTTCTAGAAACGCAGACGGACACGCTTGGTTGTTCTAGAAACGCAGACGGACACGCTTGGTTGTTCTAGAAACGCAGACGGACACGCTTGGTTGTTCTAGAAACGCAGACGGACACGCTTGGTTGTTCTAGAAACGCAGACGGACACGCTTGGTTGTTCTAGAAACGCAGACGGACACGCTTGGTTGTTCTAGAAACGCAGACGGACACGCTTGGTTGTTCTAGAAACGCAGACGGACACGCTTGGTTGTTCTAGAAACGCAGACGGACACGCTTGGTTGTTCTAGAAACGCAGACGGACACGCTTGGTTGTTCTAGAAACGCAGACGGACACGCTTGGTTGTTCTAGAAACGCAGACGGACACGCTTGGTTGTTCTAGAAACGCAGACGGACACGCTTGGTTGTTCTAGAAACGCAGACGGACACGCTTGGTTGTTCTAGAAACGCAGACGGACACGCTTGGTTGTTCTAGAAACGCAGACGGACACGCTTGGTTGTTCTAGAAACGCAGACGGACACGCTTGGTTGTTCTAGAAACGCAGACGGACACGCTTGGTTGTTCTAGAAACGCAGACGGACACGCTTGGTTGTTCTAGAAACGCAGACGGACACGCTTGGTTGTTCTAGAAACGCAGACGGACACGCTTGGTTGTTCTAGAAACGCAGACGGACACGCTTGGTTCTCCTAGAGACGCAGAAGAACAAGCGTGAGTGTCCTAAAGACGCAAAAAGACAGCTTGATTGTCCTAGACACGCAGACGGACACGCTTGGTTGTTCTAGAAACGCAGACGGACACGCTTGGTTGTTCTAGAAACGCAGACGGACACGCTTGGTTGTTCTAGAAACGCAGACGGACACGCTTGGTTGTTCTAGAAACGCAGACGGACACGCTTGGTTGTTCTAGAAACGCAGACGGACACGCTTGGTTGTTCTAGAAACGCAGACGGACACGCTTGGTTGTTCTAGAAACGCAGACGGACACGCTTGGTTCTCCTAGAGACGCAGAAGAACAAGCGTGAGTGTCCTAAAGACGCAAAAAGACAGCTTGATTGTCCTAGACACGCAGATGGACACGCTTGATTGTCATAGACACGCAGAAGGACAAGCTTGATTGTTCTAGAACACAAAAGGACAAACTTGAATGTTCTAGAGACATAGAACGACAATCTTGATTGTCTAAGAGATTCAGAAGGACAAGCGTAATTGTTCTAGAGACGCAGAAGGACAAGCTTGATTGTCCTTGCGACTAAGAAGGATAAGCTTGATTGTCCTAGAACTACATAAGTACAATCCTGATTGTCTTAGAGACACAGCATGACAAGTTCAATGTTCAGCGAGTCACATCAAGGTACACTGGATAGTCGAAGGACTGCGTACGGGCAGGCAAGGCGGTCCAAGTGTGACAACTGGACAATCTCCATAGTCAAAGAACTGTATAGAAGTAACGGAGTAAAACTGTATAAAGCATTAGTTAGACCTAGATTTGAGTAATGTGTTCAGGTGTGAAGACTTATTGTAGAGAAGATATAAACATGCTGGAAAGGATACAAAGAAGAGTGACAAAACTGAAAGTGGGATTCAAGAATTAAAGTTGTGAAGAAAGACTCAGGAAAGAGGAAAGACTGAAAAACCGGCCTACATTGTCTAGTGACGAGAAGAATTCCAGGCGACTTAATACAGGTTTATAATATAATCAAAGGAAAGAATACATTAAACTATAAGAAGTTTTAAAAAAAACAACCACCTACAAGAACAAGAGGGAATAGCTACAAATTAACTAAAGAAAGGTCCAGATTAAATATTAGAAAATATTTGCTTAGTCAGAGAGTGGTGAATGCTTGGAATGCATTGCTACATGAAGTAGTGGAGGCAAGGACAATTAATGCATTTAAGAATAGATTGTAAACGCATATCTTTTAGAGCAAGGAAATGTAAATGAAATTGGTTTGTAAACAGATTCTGCAGAGTCCAGTATAAAGACGTTAACTTTAGTTAAGTATGAAGAGAAATTATTTTAGTTAAGTATGAAGAGAAATTATTTTAGTTAAGTATGAAGAGAAATTATTTTAGTTAAGTATGAAGAGAAATTATTTTAGTTAAGTATGAAGAGAAATTATTTGGTCCTATAAACTTAGCAGGATAACCTCAATGGACCCTAGCCTTAGTGGCGGATGCCACTGTGCAGGTACCAGTTTTTACGGGAGCTGGATGTAGCGTGGATGGTGGATTTCCTGCTTAGCGGGATAGACTCGAGCAGCGTATTACTGCACTGCGTTGGAACATGTGCTGCGGAGGGTTTTTAACCGATTTGCGAGTCCATCTTAATAGATTCACACTACAAAAAAGTAGACTCGCAACCTGTTTGACGATCTCTATGCTGGTCTTAACAAACCACCTAACCATGGGTGGTTATTCTACTTCTGCATTCAGGCCTTTTGGTCATGCTCGATCTGTAGTCCCGTCGCTAGGACGAAGTTCACAATCCTACCCAGATCCAGGTGACTGCCCCATAACTTCTGCGTCCCCTCGGCTCCCTCTGGCTAGGTTTAACATCGTAGGTTTCCGTATATTGGGCAGTCCTATCGGATTTGTTCAGGGATCTGGGCTCTTCTAAATGGCAGTCATTTGTGTGTGTGATATCTTAAGCCGATGTAGGTAACGCAATAGTATGCACTAGCCTGTTCTCAGGCGAAAGGTGGTGGTTTGTTGGTGTCTATAGAGCTGGTGGATTGGGTCAGTTCTTTTGCTCCTTCAACGTCTTTCTTCCATTTTGAGATGTACTGATTATATGTAGATGCTAGTTTTTGCCTCTCGGTAAGACACTTTGGGGAATAGTTTGCTCCATCTTGCCACGTGCTTTGGACAGGGCATTAGCTATCTCATTCCCTGTGATTTCACAATGGATAGGTAGCCATTGAAAAGCAAGTGTTTAGGTTCTTTGGATCTTGTTGAGACCTGATCTGATTTCCCGCAGCATTTATACCTCTCTTGTGTTTTGTATTGCTTCTAGTAGTCATCTGCAATCTATAAAGCACCTTGGCCGGTGTTATGTCATGTCACATAGTTAGTCGCCTCTTACGACATGCTCTCTGTGGGGCAGTAGTGCTATTTTCGATGGTCTCAAAGACGTGAAATGACAAAATCGATGAGATGAGGACACGTGTCATGGTCCTAGATACTAACCAAATATGCTAAATGGCCTTAGAGGCGCAAGAGGCCACACTGGCTGGTCATATAGACGCAAAAGGATACGCTCAATGTTCATAGTAACGAAAAAGAACACACTGGCTGTTCATAGAGACGCAAAAGGACTCGCTCGCAAGTCATAAACACAAAAAGACACACTCGATGGTCATAGAGACGCAAAAGGACACGCTCGCAAGTCATAAACACAAAAAGACATACTCGATTGTCATAGAGACGCAAAAGGACACGCTCGCAAGTCATAAACACAAAAGACACACTCGATGGTCATAGAGACGCAAAACGACACGCTCGCAAGTCATAAACACAAAAATACACACTCGATGGTCTTAGAGTCGCAAAAGGACACGCTCGCAAGTCATAAACACAAAAAGACACACTCGATGGTCATAGAGTCGCAAAAGGACACGCTCGGTGGTCATAAACACAAAAAGACACACTCGCAAATCATAAACACAAAAAGACACTCGATGGTCATAGAGACACAAAAAGGACACGCTCGGTGGTCAAACAACTGCATGAAGACAAGTCCAATGACTAGATGCGCAGCTGGACAATCTCTACGGTCCTATAGACCTAAACAGATCATCAGCTGACTGACCTTGCGAGCTGTATTTTAACCAGAAAGCCCAACAGCTCAGGCATAACATGTTTGATGGCAAAAGACCCTAACCACCGCAAAACGTCCAATCGTGATAGGGTAACACAAGCAAAGGCCACCGACCGAGCGAAAATGTTGGAGTATGTTGCTGCCCTGATTTAAAGGCACGTTATTTTGGTCATATAACAAGACATACCTCCTTGTTGAAGACCATACTGGTGGGTGGGGTAGAAGGCGGTCGTTTAAGAGACAGACAACGTTTTAAGTGGGCAGTTAACATCAGGAGATGGACAGAAAAAAGCCTATCAGATTGCACCATTACGGCAAGAGATAGAGTACACTGGAGATCAATTGCAGACGACATTCGATGTGAAGATGGCACGTGAACTGAACTAATGTATGTAAGTAGTTCGCAGAATGTTGCTTCAACAACCGTGAACTTATTTCGTTGTTATAAGTTTCTTGGCAAAGTGTGCAGTACGGTTGGTTGCCATTACTTTTTGTTTGTTGAGGAGCGATCGCACCGAGAAATAAACCAGTGTCTGCCAAATTGGACACGGCGGGAATTGAACCGGGTTACGTTGGGTTTGTGAAGCGGACGTTGTCACCCCTATGTCACGTAGATAATATATAGATGCAAAATTTGATGTAAGAGTAAATAAATCAATATCATAAAGCAATGCCCAAGTCCTATTGTCCTATTGTACCAGTAGGGGCACAAGATTACTGCTAAAGCTGGTCTTCTTGCAGTAAGATTGCGGCAAAATATATATTTGCTCTGCGAGATTACCACAACCAGATCCTAGTGTGACCTATGAAGAGTCCAAAAGGTTTATTAGGGCCAGATACAGGGCCAAATGGGAAACAGAGCATACTGGCTACATAAAAAATGATGCCTATTACCAGTTGAACAGAAGAGAGCAGGTCGTGGTCTTCAGACTCCGCACATTCCACAACAGACTGAGGTACCATCTATTCAATAAACTGAAGATAGGTGGCACTGACGAATGCACCTGTGGTACAGGAAAAATGACCGCTGAACATCTGCTGCAAAATTGCCCAACTTACCAGGACCAGAGAAAGCACATGTGGCCATCACCAGTGCCAACACTAGACAAGCTCTATGGCAGTGTCGACAGCCTCAGGATGACAGCTGCTTTCTTTGAACAAATTCAAGTTGACGTCTGACAGCGTACGAAGAAGAAGAAGATATATTTGATCCTCTACATTTGGTTTATGTGGTACTTTGTCTTACATAATGATATTGCCAACTCAGTTCCATACAAGAAAAGAAAAAAATGCTATTACAAATGGCAGAAATCGAAAACCAAGGAAGATTACAACGCTTGCAGACAATGCACAAGAGACAGCAACACAGCAGTATAAATTGCCAAATCTGATTAGTCAACAAAATATGGAGAGCAAGTAGCAAACGTATGTATAGATCAACTAGAAATGTTTACCAAAGCATAAAAGCAACAATAGTGAGAGAGGAAACATTCAATCCATCGATAATTATCAATAACAAGTTCAACGAACCACTCACCCACAGCCAAGACATAAGAAACAGATGGAAATAATACCTTAGCGAGTTGCTAAGCCCGGGACAGTATGAATCAGAACAGCACCAGATGGAGAATGAAACAGAGCACAACTTAGAAATATTGAAATCAGAAGTGGAAGCCGTTCTGCGAGACACAAAAAAAAATTTAAAAAAAAAATAAGGCAGCAGTCATAGATGGTATCACAACATAAATGCTACAAGCCTACAGGATAATTGCTGTGGACTGGTTTGACCAGAATATTTAATGTGACCTAGACGTCGAGAAAGGTACCGACAGATTGGCAACGAGCGATCATTGATTCTATCTGGAAAAATAAAGGCGGCAAGCGAGAGTGCGAAACGTATAGGGAAATCTTTCTTCTAAGCCAAATAGGCAAGATATATGAAAAGATACTAGAAAGTAAATCAAGACCGATATTGAAACCCCAAATAGAAAATAATCAGTTCGGGTTCAGGAGAGGAAACAGCTGCATAGGCGCAATATTTACATTGAGACAAATATGCGAACAAATTATATAATTTGATGAAAACAATAGGCTTATATTCAAAGATCAAGAAAAGGCGTTCGATAGAGTCAACACAATTACATTATGGGAGATCCTGGCAGATTATGGACATCAAAATCCTCCACTTAGTAACATCATGTCCCTATATCAGAACAACCAGAAGGCAGTAAGAACAACATAAGGGATGTCAGAGTGGATCCCCATTTCATCAGGCGTCAGACAGGTCTGTGTTCTCTCACCACTCCTCTCATCAGGCGTCAGACAGATCTGTGTTCTCTCACCACTCCTCTCATCAGGCGTCAGACAGGTCTGTGTTCTCTCACCACTCCTCTCATCAGGCGTCAGACAGGTCTGTGTTCTCTCACCACTCCTCTCATCAGGCGTCAGACAGGTCTGTGTTCTCTCACCACTCCTCTCATCAGGCGTCAGACAGGTCTGTGTTCTCTCACCACTCCTCTCATCAGGCGTCAGACAGGTCTGTGTTCTCTCACCACTCCTCTCATCAGGCGTCAGACAGGTCTGTGTTCTCTCACCCCTCCTCTCATCAGGCGTCAGACAGGTCTGTGTTCTCTCACCACTCCTCTCATCAGGCGTCAGACAGGTCTGTGTTCTCTCACCACTCCTCTCTTCAGGCGTCAGACAGGTCTGTGTTCTCTCACCACTCCTCTCATCAGGCGTCAGACAGGTCTGTGTTCTCTCACCACTCCTCTCTTCAGGCGTCAGACAGGTCTGTGTTCTCTCACCACTCCTCTCATCAGGCGTCAGACAGGTCTGTGTTCTCTCACCCCTCCTCTCATCAGGCGTCAGGCAGGTCTGTGTTCTCTCACCACTCCTCTTTGTCACTTATATGAATAAAATCACGCAGGAGGAAACTACAGAACAGGAAAGCACAAACAAATTGCTCTTTGCAAACGACCAATGTTTGATAAAACCTAATGATTAAACTGACAACGTCATATTGCCTGACTCTACTTAAACTGTCAAAAGTACGATATGGATGTCAACACATCAAAAACAGAGACAATGAATATGGATAGAAAGCAGACCACACTTTATATTTAAATTAATGAAACAAAAATAAAGTAGGTACATGAATTTAGGTATTTTTGAGCTGTTTTTACTGAGAAGGCAGACCGGAGATAGATACGAGAGTGTAGAGGACAAAAGCTGCCACCCACTAGGCTGTCTCCACTACTAAGATAAACCAATATTTCTGTCCAAGCAAAAAAGCAGATGATAAATAGTATCTACATCCAAACACTGTACTACCAGTGCTAACGAAAGTTAGCCACCTGCGAAATGCGGTGCCTACGAAAGGTCACTAGCCACCAGAAGAGACAGAACCACAAATACGATTTTCCGGGAGAAGGTTAGAACAATTCCCTGCCTTCAGAACATTGAGCAACTGAGATTGAATTGGTTTGACTACATTGTGAGAATGCAACCAGACCACATTGTTCATGCAACCTTCTATAGTAGAACTTCAGGAAGAAGGGCATGAGGTAGACGGCGTAAACCAGACCTGCTGTTGTTGTTGTTGAATGCCCACAATGAACAGGATTACTCTTTTGTGCGCTCTAAAACGGACGTTAAGTGGCCGGTTGTCGTAGGTTAGCCTCACATTCCGAGTGTACTGATAAAGGTGGACCGTTGCCTCCGTGCGGTTGTGCCATGCTTGTCTTCATCTGCGTGTTACTCACTACTACGGAGCTCACGTCTATCCTTCACCTTATTAGTCAGGCTGCTATGAACACCAGCCCGTTTCCAGAAAGGACTACGAGGAAGAAAAGGTGAGGGTTAGTATGTTTCACCTGACCAGACGATAGTCTTCCTCCCGAGACCTGCCGTAAAATCGTTACAAAATTGCTCGTGCTTTAAGAGATGGGAAAGACAAAACCACGCCAGGTCACTGGACTACAAGCCGGTAGAAAGTGAGACGACACTGGACAACAACCCGGTAGAAAGTGATACGACACTGGGCTACAACCGGGTAGAAAGTGAGGCGACACTGGGCTAGAATCCGGTAGAAAGTGAGACGACACTGGGCTACAAGCCGGTAGAAAGTGAGACGACACTGGGCTACAAGCCGGTAGAAAGTGATTCGACACTGGGCTACAAGCTCCGGTAGAAAGTGAGACGACACTGGGCTACAATCTGGCAGAAAGTGAGCCGACACTGGGCTACAACCCGATAGAAAGTGAGACGACAGTGGGCTACAACCCAGTAGAAAGTGAGACGACAGTGGGCTACAATCCGGTAGAAAGTGAGAGCACACTGGTCTACAACCCGATAGAAAGTGAGACGACACTGGGCAACAACATGGTAGAAAGTGAGATGACACTGGGCTACAACCCGGTAGACAGTGAAACGACAAAAGAAGACAAAGAAGAAGAATAAAGAAGCCTAAAAAAAATTATAATTGGTCGTCCTTTACCACACTTAACGTCTTTATACTAATTTAGAAGACTCTGCAAAGTTTGTATTCTTCTTCTTCTTCTTCTTCTTCGTACGCAGTCAGGCAGTAACCATTATTTTTTCGAAAAAAGCGGCAGTTATCCTGAGGCTGTCGACACTGCCATAGAGCTTGTCTTGCAGTTCCACTGGTGATGGCCACATCTGCTCTCTCTGATCCTCGTATGTCAGGCAGTTCTGCAGCAGATGTTCAGTGGTCATTTTACCAGTACCGCACGGGCATTCGTCGGTACCACCTATTTTTAATTTGTTGAATAGGTGGTACCTCAGTCTATTGTGGCCAGTGCGAAGTCTGAAGACAACGACCTGCTCTCTTCGGTTCAACTGGTAATAGGCATCGTTTTTGGTGTAACCAGTATGTTCGGTTTCCGATTTGGTTATGTATCTGGCTTTGATAAGCCGTTTTGACTCTTCGTACGTCATACTAGTATCTGTTTGTGGTAGCTTGCACCTTCTTTTGCCAGTCTGTCTGCCTCCTCGTTGCCTTGGATGTTGCAGTGTGATGGGACCCACTGTACCACTACCCTTTTTGGTGCGGACTGCTGGCACAGTTTGCAGAGTGCTGCTCTTTAGTCATTAAGCTCAGTATTTTTCTGGCTTTTTAGCGCTGTGACTACGGCGAGAGCATCTGTAAGCTGGACTATATGGCTTTCATTTTCTTTATGTGTCACCATTTCTTCCACTGCCGCCCTCAGTGCCTCTGCCTCCGCTCTGAAATTGCTTGTGTACTTACCAGTAGCGAATGACAGTGTTATTTTTCTGCCATTTGGTAGGTTCAGGAATGCTCCTGCCCCTCCGTTCTGTGTAGTGTTTGTTACAGAACCGTCGGTGTATGCATGGGTCCAGTCCATGCTTGGGTAGTTTTTCGATATAAAGCTTAGGGTAGTATCTTTCCTTTCTTTTTCAGTCTGGCAGTTTTTGTTTCCAATACCTGGTATATTTTCTACCACCTCTGGAAATATATCCTGCCTCCAGGTAGGTTTTCGTACAGTAGTGATGGGTTTTGGTGTTGTTAGTGCGTTTATGGGATCTTCGTGCATCTTTGCTTTGGCTATTTCTGCAAAGTTTCTCCGCTTTAGTTTCCCATTTCCCAAATTGTTTAGTCTCTGGTGCATTGGATGGTCAGTCAGTCTTCGGAGTTTCTCTGCCTGCAGCTGGGCTCTGCAGTCTCTTCTATCGGTCATGGATTGCAGTTTTGTAATCTTTTCAAGTTCTACAATTGGCGTTGACTTCATGCCTCCTGTTATAACTCTCATGGCTTGGTTTTGAAGTTTGCTAACTTTATCTAAGTTCGCCTTTGCTGCTGTTGTCCACGCCGCAATGCCATACTCGAGAACTGGTCTCACTCTTCCAGTGTACAGTTTCTTTAGTATACTTTCGTCTGCTCCCCAGCTTGTGCCAGCAAATTTCCTCATGATTGCCATTCTTTCTCTGGTTCTCATTCAGTTTCTCTCGATCTGACTTTTCCATGTCATGCGCCGATGAAATGTAACTCCCAGATAGTTTGGGTTGTCGTTTGGCGGCAGGAATTTGCCATTTAGACTTAATTTTTGGTTTTGGGGTTTGATTGAAAGCGAGAATATTGTACATGTGATTTTCTCCTCGTTTATTTTGACCAGCCATGAGTTCGCCCATTCTTCCAGCGATGTTAGGGCCTGCTGCATCCGATTTCTTGCTATGGTAAGATTCTTTTCAGAGGTCCACATAGCCAGATCGTCTGCAAACATTGAGCTATGGACTCTTCTTGGTATATTCTCTGTAATGTCGTTTATATACATCAGGAAGAGTGTGGGTGACAGTACTCCCCCTTTGGGTACTCCCTGCTCGAATGTCACCTTTTTGTTCATCTGCCCTTGTACTTGGAGTCTGGCCGTTCTTTTTTTGAATACCCTTATTCATAAAGGGCAAATCATAGACCGGTGAGTTTAACGAGCATAGTCTGTAAATTGTTAGTCAATAATCAAAGAAAACATTGAAATGCATTTAGGCAAGTTTAATCTAATTAGAGATAGTGAGCATGGGTTTACTAGAAGGAGATCATGCTTAAAAAATCTATTAGAATTCATGGAGGAGGTTACTAAAATGATAGATAAAGGTGAGCCAGTATGTATTATATATCTAGATTTTGCGAAGATCTTTGGTAGAGTACCTCATCAAAGATTATTTAGAATGTTAAAATCACATGCAATAGGCGGGGATGTTGACAAATAGATTAAAAATTGGTTAACTGGAAGAAGGCAGAGAGTGGGCATAAATAAGGAGTACTCTGAGTGGTGTGAAGTAAAATGTGAAGTGCTACAGGGCTAGGTTTTTGGACTAATTATTGTGACAGAGACTCAATGTTTCACTAATATTTTTGATTGTGACTCAATGCTTCTCTATATTTTGTGATGACGTCTCCATACTCATCTAATTTTTGTGAAAGTGCCTCAATGCTTCTCATTTTAAATTGTGGTAGTGACTCAATGGTCCTCTAATTTTTGTGATAGTGACTCAATGCTCCACTAATTTTTGTGAAAGTGCCTCAATGCTTCTCATTTTATATTGTGGTAGTGACTCAATGGTCCTCTAATTTTTGTGATAGTGACTCAATGCTCCACTAATTTTTGTGAAAGTGCCTCAATGCTTCTCATTTTATATTGTGGTAGTGACTCAATGGTCCTCTAATTTTTGTGATAGTGACTCAATACCCCTCCACTAATTTTTGTGAAAGTGCCTCAATGCTTCTCATTTTATATTGTGGTAGTGACTCAATGGTCCTCTAATTTTTATGATAGTGACTCAATACCCCTCCACTAATTTTTGTGAAAGTGCCTCAATGCTTCTCATTTTATATTGTGGTAGTGACTCAATGGTCCTCTAATTTTTATGATAGTGACTCAATACCCCTCCCCTTATTTTTGTGATGGTGACTCAATGCCTCTCATTTTATATTGTGGTAGTGACTCAATGGTCCTCTAATTTTTATGATAGTGACTCAATACCCCTCCCCTTATTTTTGTGATGGTGACTCAATGCTTCTCATTTAATATTGTGGTAGTGACTCAATGGTCCTCTAATTTTTATGATAGTGACTCAATAACCCTCCCCTTATTTTTGTGATGGTGACTCAATGCTTCTCATTTTATATTGTGGTAGTGACTCAATGCTCCTCTAATTTTTATGATAGTGACTCAATACCCCTCCCCTTATTTTTGTGATGGTGACTCAATGCTTCTCATTTTATATTGTGGTAGTGACTCAATGCTCCTCTAATTTTTATGATAGTGACTCAATACCCCTCCCCTTATTTTTGTGATGGTGACTCAATGCTTCTCATTTTATATTGTGGTAGTGACTCAATGCTCCTCTAATTTTTATGATAGTGACTCAATACCCCTCCCCTTATTTTTGTGATGGTGACTCAATGCTTCTCATTTTATATTGTGGTAGTGACTCAATGGTCCTCTAATTTTTATGATAGTGACTCAATACCCCTCCCCTTATTTTTGTGATGGTGACTCAATGCTTCTCATTTTATATTGTGGTAGTGACTCAATGCTCCTCTAATTTTTGTGATAGTGACTCAATATTCTACTAATCTGAGTGGTGTGAAGTAAAATAGTAGAGTGCCACAGAGCTTGGTTTTGGGACCAATTTTGTTCTTGATATATATAAACGATTTGATCATTGATATTGAATCCATGATTGCAAAATTCTCTGATGACACCAAGCTTTGCAGTAGTGTCTCATCTAAAGCAGAAGTGGATATATTCAGGTCAGATTTAGATAAAATTCGGGAATGGTCTGTAATGGAGTTTAATGTAGATAAATGTACAGTTATCCACATGGGTAGATCCAATATGGAACATAATTACAGAACGAGTGAGAACAATATTAGAAAGATAAAAAAGGAAAGGGACCTAGGGGTTATAATAGATCATACAGGTAAAGTGAGTGATCAAGTCCAGGTAGCAGTGAAAAGGATATATGCAATGTTAGATATGATAAAAAAAAATATTAAACATAGGACGAAGGAAGTGATAGTCAGACTGTATAAAGCATTAGTTAGACCTAGATTGGAGTACTGTGTTCATGCGTGGAGTCCTTACCATAGCGAGGATATAAACATGCTGGAAAGAATACATAAACGAGCGACAAAGATGATAGTGGGATTCCAGTTATGAGGGAAGTCTCAGAAAAACCGGCCTACAGTGTCTAGAAGAGAGAAGAATTCGTGGTGACAGTACAGGTTTATAAGATGATCAGAGAAATGGATACATTATACTATAACATGTTCTTCTAAATACAACCAACCTTAAGAACAAGAACGTATAGCTATAAATTAACTAAAGAGGGGTGAAGATTAGATATTTCGAAATATTTTTTTAGTCAGTGAGTGGTGAATGCTTGGAATGCATTTTCACGGGAGGTAGAGGAGGCAGAGACAATTAATGTATTTCAGAAACAAATTGGATGCGCATAGCTTTTAGAGGAAGGTAATGTAAATGAAACTGGTTGTATACAGACTCCACATGGTCTTTTGAACCATTATAAAGACATTAAGTTAAGTTAAGTTTAGAACAAATCATGCTGGAAAGAGAACATTTGGAAGAAGTAGATACCGATCTCAATTTGTGCAGCGCAATTGACACATTAGGAGGTGCACATGTAAGGATCAGCATTTGAAGAGAAAGATGGGTATTCCTGACACTAAAGAACACATGGACATCAAGAGAAATCAAGATTCACACCAAAGTCAGAATATTGGAGTGTCATATTGGTGCTGCTGTATGGAGCCGAAACATGAAGAGCGATATAGGATATACGACTACAGTCCTTCGTTAACAGAAGCCTTCGAATGGTAATGGGAACAAACTATGGAAGTTAGTCAGAGCCATGAATGACGAAATAAACAAACACATTACCATCAAGCAAGGTGAAAACTTTCTCACTGGAAAAAAAGCCGCAAACGCTTTTGTCGAACACTATGCCAAAGCGAACCACACAGGTATCCCTGCAGATAGGCATACGGACATTAATGAAGAGCAAAAGGGGCACGACAACATCAATATGGCACCAGAAGAGCATATGATGGCAAAACTAACAATGAGCGAAATGGAAGAGGCCATGAGAACATTAAAAAAAAGTAAATCTCCAGGAAAAGACGGGATAACAAACGAAATGCTGATGGGGCTGGGCCAAACAGCAAAGAGGAAACTGCTATCAGTCCTGAACCAAAGCTGGAAAAGGTGTTTTGTACCCCAGGAATGGAAAGACGCAGTACTTGTACCAGTACCAAAGAAAGGAAAAGACAAAACCGATCCAAATGGATACAGGCCTATCAGCCTACTGAGCTGTGTCGGCAAACTGTTGGAACGTATGATAAACACCAGACTGATGTGGCATCTGGAAGAAAAACGGATACTAATTCCCCAGCAAGCAAGCTTTAGACAGCAAAGATCCACTGAGGACCAGCTCATCCTCATAGCCCAGGAAATAGAAGATGCCTACCAGGAGCAAAAGCATACAGTAACGGTTTGGGTGGACCTGGAAAAGGCATTTGACAAAGTCTGGAAAGATGGACTTAGAGTCAAGCCAAGAAGAAGTGAAGTTTGTGGGAAAATGTACAAGTGGATCAACCACTACCTCAAAAACACAACGGCCAGAGTCCAAGTACAAGGGTAGATGAGCAAAAAGGTGACACTTGAGCAGGGAGTACCCCAAGGGGGAGTACTGTCACCCACACTCTTCCTGGTGTATATAAATGACATTACAGAGAATATACCAAGAAGAGTTCATAGCTCAATGTTTGCAGACGATCTGGCTATGTGGACCTCTGAAAAGAATCTCACAATAGCAAGAAATCGGATGCAGCAGGCCCTAACATCGCTGGAAGAATGGGCGAACTCATGGCTGGTCAAAATAAACGAGGAAAAGACCACATGTACACTATTCTCGCTATCAATCAAACCCCAAAACACCAAATTAAGTCTAAACGGCAAATACCTGCAGCCAAACGACAACCAAAACTATCTGGGAGTCCCATTTGATCGGCGCATGACATGGAAAAGTCAGATCGAGAGAAACCGAATGAGAGCCAGAGAAAGAATGGCAATCATGAGGAAACTTGCTGGCACAAGCTGGGGAGCAGACGAAAGTATACTAAAGAAACTGTACACTGGAAGAGTGAGACCAGTTCTCGAGTATGGCATTGCGGCATGGACAACAGCAGCAAAGGCGAACTTCGATGAAGTTAGCAAACTCCAAAACCAAGCCATGAGAGTTATAACAGGAGGCATGAAGTCAACGCCAATTGTAGAACTTGAAAAGATTACAAAACTGCAATCCATGGCCGACAGAAGAGACTGCAGAGCCCAGCTGCAATCACAGAAACTCCGAAGACTGACTGACCACCCAATGCACCAGAGACTAAACAATTTCGGAAGTGGGAAACTAAGGCGAAGAAATTTTGCAGAAAAAGCCAAAGCAAAGATGCACGAAAACCCCATAAACGCACTAACAACAGCAAAGCCCAACCCTACTGTACGAAAACCTACCTGGAGGCAGCATTTATTTCCAGAGGTGGTAGAAAATATACCAGGTGTTAGAAACAAAAACTGCCAGTCTGAAAAAGAAAGAAGAGATACTACCCTGAGTTACATTACGGAAAACTACCCAAGCATGGACTGGACCCATGCATACACCGACGGTTCCGTAACAAATACAACACAGTACGGAGGGGCAGGAGCATTCCTGAGCGATCAGAGAGAGCAGATGTGGCCATCACCAGTGGCAACACTAGACAAGCTCTATGGCAGTGTCGACAGCCTCAGGATGACGGCTGCTTTTTTTCGAAAAAATAATGGTTACTGTTTGACTGCGTACGAAGAAGAAAAAGAAGAAGAAGAAGAAGAATGGTAATGGGCATAAAGTGGCAGGACATGGATAGGAATGAAGACACGTGGGAAATGAGCCAACAACAGCCACAGGAACAACACATTAAGCGAAGAGAATGCCGTTGGATAGAATACACACTTCTCCTCAAGGAGAGAGAGAGAGAGGGGGGGGGGAGAGAGAGAGAGAGAGAGAGAGAGAGAGAGACTTACAAATACACGAAGAAAAGAAAGTGAGAAGGAACTAAGATTAAATTATTACACCAGGAGAAAGACAGAAAAAGCAGCCCAGGACAGAGTATGCTGGCGGTATGTTGTCAATTGCCCATGCACCGAGAGAGGCGACGGTCTTTCGTTGATTAAGCTGTGACCGCAAACAAAGAGATCACAAACAAGCACGCCGCCTTTCCACCTGAACAGGCCAATCACCTGCTGTTTGACGAAACTGTTAAAACGAAAAACGGATCGAAATTAAATACGACAGACGTGATTGGATCAGGGATAACTGACTGAGGATTGGACAAGAACAACGTGAAGATGAAGATAGCTGACAGTATAATCTGTCGTTTTCTCTGGCAAACTCTACACCATGTGGTAGAAGAGAAGCGACTAAATAAGTAGTTCTTGCATCTAGCAACACTCAATTACATCAGTTAAAACTAATCATAGCTCAGTCATTCTTGTTAGGATTAGTTCAATCGGTGGCTTGAACAAATATTGTTATTGATAGTTAGAATAATCTTATAAGTAAACACTTTTATGGGATAAGAATGCTGAGCAGTGTATGAGCTGCAGCGGTCAGCGACACAGAGCTGCCACTATTCCTCTACACCTCCACGCGGTGATCCTGGATAACAGGCTGCAACAGAGCGGACTGGCTAATGAGAAGGGATCAAAGAGGGAAGGCTAATCCGGTTCCCAAAAATGCTTTGCAGAAGTCAGATATGTCTGAAAACTACGACACAACGCATTTCGTTCTCCGGACAATATCCAGCTGCGTGCAAAGTCCTTATCAGTTTGAAGTCGGACGAACGGAAGAAGAAGAAAAAGAAGAAACACGTTAATTAATCAAGCCAATCTTGTACTTGATTTTGATACTTTCAGATAATCTAGATAGCTTAAACATTCAAGCCAGGTACAAACCCGATGCCAGGTCAAGTCAAGTTCTCCAATTACCAATGAGATCGTTGGGGCATACATGAAAACACTTCACAACCCACGGCACCCCTCTCTGTACGCGGCCGCTGCCTGTGCCTTATTTGGACGGAGAAAGGTCCCAACTTTTACTTTGTCCTCCCACCTCTTTTTGGGACCACCTCTTCGTGGTGTACCTTGCTCCTTTCCGTGCACGATCGTATTTGCAAGACCATTTGAGCTCTATATGTGGCTGTTTCAATCGAGTTTCCGTCTATTGACCGTTACCAAGAGGTCTTCAACAGGCCATATTGATGTTTTAATTCTTTCTCGAGTTTTCTCATTTGTAACTCGTCTTTGTATGTGATGATTAGAAGTTTCCGGAAAGGAAACATCTCATCTTTCCATTCACAAGAGCTGCACTAGACGCCTTGTCATTCAGGTGTTCAAGGACCTGCATACTATTTCATACTTCCTATTGGTTGCCAACAGCGGTTTATGATATACCCTATTTTTGCTATCTCCAGTCGTCTCGATGAATGTCTTGCCACTGGCAAAAGGTAGCTTAGGCTCTGTGAGTGAGGTTGACAACAGGGGCAGTTTCTTCCTCACTTTAATTCAAATCACCGCCCAAGTCACCCATTTCAGCGGACACAGCAAGAGATACGACTGTCCACATGGCTGAACAAAGAGAGTGGTCTTCATCACTTGTGATGGACAACTATTAATTTTGGCGACAATAAACTGAAAACTGTCATACGACATTTTTCCCATTGCTGGGGTAGTCGAGGGGTATTTAAGGCTGAGGACTACAGACCGCTTGGCCACTGCTGTCGCCACGTCGTATGCTGGCTATGTTTGTTTATTTCATCCCCAACAGAAACAATAACATATGTTATACCGGGGAAGGTATTCTTGTCGGCAGGCAGGCCTCAAAACCATTCGGTCACGCGCTCCTTGGAGACACTATTGAGACAATTGTTGCAAAGTACCTACATTTTGTTGATCTGTGAATTCATGTGCACAATGATTTGTATGTACCTCTGGATTAGCCAGGGCACGCCATAACAACGGTAACAAATTTAATTTTGTTTAGCTTCACTTGTTTTTAACCATGCCATTTATCATTCCAGTATTCCCAGGAAGTGAATCGAGAAACTTTCCCTTAGTTGACTGTACCAGGAACCAAATGGATATACTAACGATGTCTATCGACAAGGATGATATAAAATTTTTATTTCAAAAACGTTTGCAGGATCATTTTATTCAGCACGTGATAAACCTCCCTTCCAACAGGACAACTTCGCGAGTGATGTGTGCTGATGTTTATTATAGTTTACATCAGCAAAAACCTAATGTTAACTTAAGAGATTGGCAGTTTAATACGTGTAATAATTCACGGACTTACAGTACCTATAACGAGGTGAGCATCTATCATCCCATAGCATCTGTACAAGAGATCCTGAAGGCAAAAATCACATTTGCTGGGCGTCTGTTTTCTGAAATGTCTGGTGTAAGAGAAAACGCTACCCACATTGCTGTTATATATCTGGACGCTACAGGTTATTCATTGGATGAAGCTAAAACCATATCCCGTATTGTGCAAGAACAGAGTACAGAGATCAAGATATTTCTTATTCTGCTTGGAGTAGAGAATCTCAAAGAGACGATCCACATGAGTGACACACTTGTGCTGCATTGCAACACCGTTTCGATCGAGAATATTCTCGCTATGGCAATCTGTAAACAGTGTATAGACGGATGGATCTTGTTTGAACATACTGACAGCACTGACTATCTATCTTGCTATAATCTGAATGACGCGGCCGCTTATAGAACAGACTGGTTTTTAGCAATGAAACATTGTCATAATTTTCATGGCTATTTGGCAGGAATTGAAACACGAGAAGAGTTAAATTTTTTACAGACATGGTTTAAATGGTATTTCACAGGACGTCTTAATCTAGGTGATCACAACGGCAACGGTTTTCACCATATGGCTCAAGTCTACATCGGCCTTCATCGAGACCTGGAGAGCATTGCAAAGCGATTTCAGTGGTCTCTCGGAAAAGCAACTCTAAATCGACCATTGGTAGTTAATAATTGGATGTCTGGTAAACCATCTGGTGGATATAACAATGCTGCATGTGGTGTGTGGCAGTTTGTCTGGGACGGTCTCAAGAATGATACAAATATCTCTAGTATCGGTGACAGTTTTGTAGAAGGATGGGCGGACGTTGGATGCAGGACAGAATTAAGTAATTTGAGTTTGTGTGAGGTGGTTCTTGCTCGTAGGGTTGAGGACAACATCGTCATGAGAATAAGTCCAGCCAGTAAAAACATTTTTGCTAAAACTTTAAGTAGAAGGAATTTGAAAAAGGTTGGTGACAATATTGTGTCTGTCTCGGCATATATAGGGAGCACAGATAATGCAATGTCTGTTAATGATTCAATAAGTCATTTTCCTATATTTGACTGTGGAGAGGATGCAGGTTACCCCAGATACATTTCCTACTTATTTGTCTGTGACTCTATCGATCACTGCAGCAACAGACGAGATGAAGCTTCTTGTACAACGATGTCCCATTCAGCAAATATTTGCACAGACTCAGAAAGTTATTGCAGAGATGCTGAAGATTCCAAAGCTGTATACTGCTGTGATGGTTCATGTTTGCCATCACAATTGGTTAATGACGGTGAAATTGATTGTACTATCTGCATGCAGGGCACTGAGAATGTATTCAACGATGAAACTGGTATTCTAAACATGCATTTGAGGAGGAACGAGACCTGCGCCTTTATTTGTAACGTTGATACGTGTGTACATTTCTCACAGCTTAATGATGGACAGAAAGACTGCGGTGAAACAGATGGGCCATTGGACGAGACAATAGGTAAGCTGGAAACAGCAAACACTTGTTTTAACATATTGAGTCATAGGGTATGGGCTCCCAAGTGTGTCTACGTTAAAGATAGATACGGAGCCATTCTTGGGTGTAGAGATATGTCTCATCTTAAAGACTGTAAGGACTATGAGTGCCCAGAGGGATATGTTAAATGCCCGAACACTTACTGCATCCCTCAACACTACGTCCTTGACGGGAACATAGACTGCCCAAAAGGAGAAGATGAACACAATGACATGGCTGGCTCGTGTTCTGGGAATTTTGCGT
The DNA here is from genome assembly GCA_036924085.1 of Ariolimax columbianus. NCBI lineage: Eukaryota > Metazoa > Mollusca > Gastropoda > Stylommatophora > Arionidae > Ariolimax > Ariolimax columbianus. The sequence goes on from JAVGWX010000012.1 coordinate 63,785,022, forward strand.
GTTGGGATAGTAAAATGTGCCTACATCCTGACCTAGTTTGTGACGGACATCCTGAATGTCCCCAAGGAGATGACGAAATGGATTGTGACGATTGGTGTCAGCCAGGTTTCAGATGTGTATCAGGGACAGTCACAGTATCTGATTACAAACAGATCGATTACTCCTATGATTTACCTGCCATGTACACAGAAGCGAGATATTTGGATTTGTCCGGCGCAGATTTGCATAGTTTGCTCACATACCTTGTCCCTTTACTAGATAATGCTATATTGATTATATTGTCTAATTGCAAGATCCGCTCTTTTAACGATGTTTTAAACCTCTCACCCCGTCGTGCACAAACAATCGACATTAGCTACAATCTGATGCAAACATTCTCTCTCCGTGAAGTAGATTATCAAACATTACAGCACATTCGACATTTGAATTTATCATATAATAAAGAACTTGCCATAATAGACAACTTGCGATTCAAATATCTAGAGAACCTAGATCTTTCACGTACAGGTCTGTCATATCTAAATAACTCTTTTCTTGTTGGATTACCAAAACTAAAATATTTAAACTTGAGCTATACTTTTATTTCTGATTTCCCCGACAATGTATTCTCTTCAAACTTCAGCCTACGAGTACTTGATGTACGGGGACTGTCCACATATCATTACTACGAAGATCTTTTCAATGGTCTTACTATTAGCCAACATCTTTACACAGACAATTTTGAAATGTGTTGCCCACAGATCAGAGGACAAAATATCCCGTCCTACACCTGCCACTCACCTGAAAACAGAATTTCATCTTGTTTTGATCTGGTAAGGATTCATGTCCAGGAGATTCTACTTTGGATTATAGCGGTTCTTGCGGTTCTGGGGAACACGGCGGTTCTTGTTTACCATTTTATTTGGGATAAATCAGTCGTCCATGCAGGATATGGGATGTTCTTAACACACCTGAGCATATCTGACGTTATTATGGGAGTCTATTTATTCATTATTTGTGGAGCTAGTTATTATTATCGTGGAATTTATGTCTTGTATGGCAAGAGCTGGAGAGAAAGTGGTTTATGTAAGTTTGCTGGCTTCCTGGCGACTCTCTCTACTCGAACGGCAACATTTTTTATCTTTCTTATCACGCTGGACAGATTTTTGGTCATGAAGTTTCCATTCAGCAAAATAAAATTGACTAAAATCAGTGGCGTTATCGCTCTTCTCCTCTGCTGGATCATCAGTTTCCTTCTTGCATTGCTCCCACTTGTGTTCAAGTTAGAAATATATTCCACAAACGCGATGTGTCTTGGTTTACCTGTGGCAACTAAACGACCAATAGAATTGGAGTACACTTTTGGCTTGTTCATTGTGCAAAGTGTCATCATGTTTCTTATCATAGCTTATGGTCAAATAGCCATCTATCGATCCTTGTCTCAGAAAGGAATGCCTAGACTGGAATCAAACACAGTTTCCTATCAGCCACAGGATATTACGGTCACCAAACAGCTGTCTCTTTTAACTGTGTCCAACCTTGTCTGCTGGTTTCCTATAGGTGTCGTGGGATTATTGACTCTTGTTGAGAATTTGATCAGTAACGATCTTTATGCTTGGACAATGATTATCATGATTCCCATAAACTGTGCCACAAATCCACTACTTAGCATGCTCTTAACCTTTCTGAGGCGGTGGAAAAATAATAAATATGCCAATACAAGCACGCACAGTACACATTCTTAAAACAGTGTAGACGACAACCAACCACTGATATATCTACTAATTCTTTATACTGGTTTAGAAGACTCTGCAAAGTCTGTATACAACCAGTTTCATTGACATTACCTTGCTCTAAAAGCAATGTGGGAATCCAGTCTATTTTTAAATGCATTAAGAGTGTTTGCCTCCACTACATCCTGTTGAAATGAATTTTAAGCATTCAACACTATCTGACTAAAAAAATATTTCCTAATAACTAATAATCTGGAATTCTTCTCTATTCTATACACTGTAGGCCGGTTTTACGTAATCTTACCTCATAACTGTAATTCTGGAATCCCACTATCAGCTTTGTCGATCTTCTTATAATCCTTTCTAGCATGTTTATATCCCCTCTACGATAAGGACTCCACACCTGTACACAGAACTCTAATCTATGTCTAACTAATACTTTATACAGTTTGACTATCACTTCCTTGCTCCTGTGTTCAATATTTCTTTTTATCATACCTAAAATTGTATTTGCCGTTTTCACTGCTACCTGAACTTGCTCACTCACCTTACCTGTATGATCTATTAAAACCTTTCTATCACTATAATATTGTTCTCTCCCATTCTGTAATTATGTCCCATATTGGATCTACCCATGTGGATGACTGTACATTACATTAAACTCCATTTGCCAGCTTACAGATCATTCTGGAATTTTATCTAAATCCGACCTCAATATATCCACTTCTGCTTTAGATGAGACACTCCTGCATAGTTTTGTGTCACCAACGAATTTTGCAATCATGGATCCGATATCAATGTCATAATTGTTTATATATATCAAGAACAAAATTGGTCCCAAAACCGAGCGCTTTGGCACTCCACTTTTTACTTCACACCACTCAGAGTACTCCTTATTTCTGTCCACTTTCTGCCTTTTTCCCGTTAACCAATTTTCAATCCATTTGGCAACTTACCCATCTATTCCATGTGATTTAAACTTTCAAAATAATCTTTGATTAGGTATTCTATCAAATGCCTTTGCAAAATCTAGATAAATAACATCCATTGACTCCCCTTTATCTATCATTTTACTAACCTCCTGAAAGAATTCTAATAGATCTGTTAAGCACGATCTCCTTCTAGTAAACCCATGCTGACTATTTCTGATTAGATTAAACTTGTCTAAATGCATTACAATGTTTTCTGTGATTATTGACTCACAATTTACAGACTATGCTCGTTAAACTCTCCTTTCTATAATTTGCTGGATCTGATTTTTTGGCCATTTTTAATAAGGAGATTACTTCTGCATCAAAGGCCCTAACTACATTACATTTTCTGAAATAAATTTTAAGATAAAATAAACCCTTCAAAAACATTATGTTTTACACATTCTGTTTCTTGTGGCATATATTTCACTTATTCAACGTACACGAGAGAACATTTACAACGTTGGAAATGAAATGCCAAAGAAATGTCATCAATATGATCAAGAGAGAATGAATACTGGATAACTGGGCGACCTCAACGCCCGCTAACCGGGACGCGTCTTCGCTTCCCTTGTCTTATGTTTTGGGCGACGGTTGACCTGTTGGTGATAAGTTTCTAATCTGTCTCATCATGGATGTTGTTTCTGAGTTCAAGGTAGTCGGACCAGCGTCTTCGCGTGGTTGTTTTCAGTGTCGTGGGTACCAGACTGCAGTCGCTGTGCTACAACGGTCATCAGTTTTCTGAAGCAGGTGACCAGCCCAGTGATGCTTTACCTCGTCTGCTAGGGAAACTGAATCCGTCACCAAAGACATTTTCCTTACAACGCGATGTGAAGACATTCCAAGGGTTAGTTGTGGTTCGTGATGCCAATCATACGTCTCTAGAGGGAGGCGTGGCTTATTGGGAGTTTGGACTTCATTTATTTTTGTAAGTGACCATGTTTCTGCTGCACAGAACATTGCAGGGAGACCTGTTGAGGGATGCGCGCAGGCTCGACTCGTGGCTATGGCTAATACTCCAGTTCGCAGTGCGGATGGAGCACTGCTAACAGATAAGGTTCAGATTCTAGAGAGATGGGCAGACCACTTCTGCAAAATACTAAACCACCCATCGTCCATAAATGAAGAGGCCATCCGGCGAATGCCGCAGGTGGAACTGAACCTGGCGTTGGATGAAGTCATCACTGAGGAGGAAGTCGATAGGGCAATCAGTTCACTATCTATAGGAAAAACTCCAGGAGCTGATGCAATATCAGCAGAGGTATATAAGACAGCTGGCCCATCCCTCACCAGAAGGATCACTGAACTCTTCTGTCACATGTGGGCTGAAGGAAAAATTCCGCAGGAGCTAAAGGATGCCTCAATCGTTCACCTGTACAAAAGAAACGGCAACCCCCAGGAATGCGACAATCATCGTGGAATATCGCTACTCTCCGTAGCAGGCAAGATCTTAGCGCGCTTACTGCTAAACAGGCTCAACAAACACCTTGAACAAAGCCACCACCTCCCAGAAAGCCAATGTGGATTCAGAGCCGGAAGAGGAACTGATTTTTGCCATTCGCCAAGTACAAGAGAAGTGTCGAGAACAAAATCAGGCCTTGTACACCACATTTATTGATTTAACAAAGGCATTTGATACAGTAAACAGAGGAGGGCTGTGGATGATAATGTCTAAGTTTGGCTGCCCCAACAAGTTCATAACAATGGTGAAACAGCTACACGAAGGCATGTGTGCTCGTGTACTGGACAGCGGTGCAATCTCTAAAACGTTTCTAGTATCAAACGGAGTAAAACAAGGATGTGTACTCGCCCCGACTTTGTTCAGCATGATGTTCGCGGCCACGATGACAGATGCCTTCAGATCACTGGAGCTTGGAATATCCATAAAGTACCGCACAGATGGTAAATTACTCAATCCCAGAAGAATGAAGGCCAAAACCAAAGTGGCTGACGACATAATCAGGGAACTTGTATTTGCTGACGACTGCGCTCTAATGAGCAACTCAGAACTAAACATGCAGGTCTGAATGGACCAGTTACTTGCCGCATGCGAAAATTTTGGCCTGACCATAAATGCAAAAAAACACTGAGGTCATGTACTAACCAGCACCAGGCATGCCGTACACAAAACCAGAGACTACAGTCAGCGAGCAGACGCTGAATGCCGTAGACAAATTCACATATCTGGGCAGCACGCTGTCGAGATCTGTCAGCCTAGACGATGAGGTGGCAAGCAGAATAGCAAAGGCCAGCACAGCCTTTGGTAGAATGCGCTCGATGGTCTGGGCACGTCGTGGCATCAGCGTCAAGACCAAACTCAAAGTCTACCGTGCAACCATCATTCCAACCAAACTATACGCTTGCGAAAGCTGGACTGTATACTCTGGACATGCAAGAAGGTTAAACCACTTCCACACAGGTTGCCTGAGGCGAATATTCCACATCCGATGGTAAGATCGTGTCATTGACATCGAGGTTCTCTCGAGGGCTAACATGCCCAGCATACATGCACTGCTAGAGAAAGCACGAATAGGATGGGCCGGACACCTAGTCCGTATGTCAGACGAGCGGTTCCCAAAAAAGCTACTCTACGGCGAGCTGAGAGAGGGATGGCGCGAGAGAGGGCGCCCAAAGAAACGTTTTAAAGACGGTCTGAAGGACTCACTGAAAAGTTGCCAGATAGACATCGACACCTGGGAATGTCTTGCGAAAAACAGATCTGACTTGAGAAGCGCAGTCAAATCGGATGTAGCTGCCGGTGAAGACGACCGTGTTGTGAAAGCCCAGAACAGACGCGAGACGCGGAAATCTCAAGCAGCGGGAACACCATCACCTTCTACAAACCTCGTGTGCCCGATATGTAGCAGATGTTTTTGTGCCCCCATTGGCTTGTTCAGCCACATGCGCACCCACACCCAACAGGGAAATTTGTGACAAGGATGATGTCGGCGGTCCTCATCGACAACGATGGACAGCTATTATTTTTAGGTTCAATAGGCGTCCCTGGTAGATATACTCATCCACGTCCTCCACATTCTGAATAACAAATAGTGTAGAGCATACTTCATGAATACATTAACGAGACAGTGAATCATCTCACGAGAGGTCACCGAGGTCAACCAAACCGCAGATCTGTATACTGTCAGTGCAATTTGCTTTTCCTAATAGCTGGGATCTGTTGGAGTGGTTTAGGGGCTGTTGGTGTGGTTTAGGGGCTGTTGGTGTGGTTTAGGGGCTGTTGGAGTGGTTTAGGGGCTGTTGGAGTGGTTTAGGGGCTGTTGGAGTGGTTTAGGGGCTGTTGGAGTGGTTTAGGGGCTGTTGGAGTGGTTTAGGGGCTGTTGGTGTGGTTTAGGGGCTGTTGGAGTGGTTTAGGGGCTGTTGGAGTGGTTTAGGGGCGGCTTAGGACTTGAAAAATAAAGGTTGTTACTATTGCAGTCACCATGGAGTGTGCAATGAAGGGTTTTCTTTACCCCTACCCTGCTGTCGCACATAAACAAGTAAAAATTCCGTCATGTCATGCGGCGTAAAGGAAATTTGGAGTTAGGACCATCTTATTTTGTGACCTACGGCACATAGTGGATGATGTGGTCAGCATCACGCCGACAGCCTTTACTTTCCAGATGTGTTCTGGTACCCAATTTCTGAGTCTAGGTCGACCACAGGAGCCGGTTTACGATCGGAACTGGGGACTGAACCCTGATAGCTGAAATGCTCTGAGTGGGACATTGGTGTTATTCTTGTTTCAGTCATACACAAAGACCCCGGTGGACCACTCGGTATTAACATACGAAACAGTGTTATATTACCAATCATTCCATCGCACACAACAATAACATTTCATGGGATAACATAACAAAGCATACAGCTACATAACGTCACATCGTCTAACCTTATATTGCCTAACACTGCAAGCTATTTTTATCCTTCACTTAATATGCCTTGAAACAGTTGTTAATGTTCCTATTAAAACGGGGAGAAAATGTCTATCTTCCCGCCCATGAACCGATGTGTTTGGTTACGAAGCGATTTGAATATGTTATATTAATGTAAAACTGAAACCTTGTATTTAACAGAGTTATGGTTTATTTTCAAAAATATATTGAAGCTTTGTAGAGGGAAAATGGGTTGAACGAAACATATAATAGAAATAGTCTGTACTTTAAATCGTTGATCTTGAAATTAAAGACATAAATTGATACATTTGTATATATAGTAATTTGTTCAAACCTTGAAAGAAAAAGACAACATTTATATAAAACCCACTAAAATGTGGTTTTGGCAAATAAATTAAATGAAATTTATTTAAACAGCACACTTGATTTGATAAATTTTAGTCACTTAGACGAAAAGAAACGACACAAAATGTGAAATTGAAAATGTTAATTGATGGAATTTGATGACAATTTTTAAATTGATAGTTTTGAATTTCTGTGCACGTTAAGAATCGATAGATGATTTTTTAAATTGACTTGAAATGTGTGATCTTAAATCCTTTTATTATTTCCATTTCTTTAATAATGTTGTTTTTTTCTGTGGGTATGCAGACAAAAATTTAAAAAGTGACTTTAAAAAAGCTTACTTTTGACTATTTTATGAACGTTTCTTTGAGAATTATGTGGTTTCTATGAACATATTAAAAACTATAGAAATTAACTTTTGGCTTAATAAGTTATGCATTAACATTTTTGATTAACAAAATACCTTTGAAAGCTTATGTTTGTGTAGAATTATTGGTTAGCGCTCTCGCTTCGCATCTGAGTGGTCCTGGGTTCATTCCCCAGTTGAGGCGGTAATGTTTTTTTCAGACCGCAATGGCTCCCGGGTCGACCCAGCCTTAAATGGGTACCGGTTCAGTCCGAGAAGTAAAAGCGGCGAGGGAGAGGAGATGGCTACCGCCCTCATATAGCCGAGCCTTTGAAATGTGAAATCGCTAACACCTCACACCCCTACGGCAGTAATGCTATGGGATACTTTACTTTACTTCCTTTACTTTTGACTATTTTATAAACTTTTTTTTTGGAGAATTATGTGGTTTCTATGAACATATTAAAAACTATAGAAATTAACTTTTGGCTTAATAAGTTATGCATTAACATTATTGATTAAGAAAATGCATTTGACAGCTTATGTTTCTGTAGAGTTTTTACAAACAGTAGACAAATAAAAATACTACTTGATAAATTGATTATTAAAAAAAAAATGAAATAGATACACTTACCCGAGAAATGTAATTTTTGGTGGAATTGTTGAATGATTAGACAAGAATATGATGAAAAGAATGTAAGTTAGCTAAATAAGTTCAACAAAAAAATATAACATTTCTTTGGTAATTAAATATTTTTGGGTGGACGTTTCAAAAACACGTCAAACAAAAAATATGAACCTTTACTTTCGTCATTTCATAGATAATTAATGGGTCTATGTATTTGTGAAAGAAACAATGCAACTTTTAAAATATATACTTCTTAATCGTTTTAGTAACTACATTTCTTCTTGCTTTCTTTTCGCTTATTCCGCAATGCCTTTCGGCGTTAAGTTTTGAAGAGATCTCTAGAAAGAGTCAGTCAGTGTGCCTCATGCACAGTAACATTTTCTACCTCAGATATTTCTGTAAACCACCATTTTCGTGGTCTGCCTTTCATTTTGAATTCTTTGTATCTAAACAACATTGCTTGTTGGGGAGGGAGGGTGGGGGCGAGGTGCTTACTGTGGTGGGCTTGTTACGTGGCCAAACCATTTTCGTGGTCTGCCTTTCATTTTGAATTCTTTGTATCTAAACAACATTGCTTGTTGGGGAGGGAGGGTGGGGGCGAGGTGCTTACTGTGGTGGGCTTGTTACGTGGCCAAACCATTTTCGTTGCTGTCGTTTAATGTAGTCTAATACTGGTGTTATTCCCACGAATCTCCTGATGTCATCGTTTCTGATAATGTCTCTTCTTGTTACGCCGAATAATTTTCGCAGACATTTAATTCCTGTTACGATGTAGTATTTTTCATTTGATGTTAGTGTCCAGTTTTGACATTGATAGCAAAGTGTCGGGACGAAAATCGTATTTGTTTAAAGTTCTTTTGGTAGTTATTGTCACCTGCTTGCAATTAAGTATTGGAGAAAATTGCTCAATGATCTGACTTGCTTTATTGCACGGTTGCTGGATTTCCGTTGTAATCTTCCGTTTGCTGACAACATGCTCCCTACATATGTGCAATTTTTTACATGTCTGATTTGTTGTTTTTCAATGGCGATATTGATGTATCCAGCTATTCTAGACATTGTCATGAGCTCAGTGTTTTTCTACATTGATTTGCATGATGTATTCTTTACATGTTGTATTAATTTATCAATACGTTGATGTAATTGTAGTTCTAAAGTTCTGACTGGTTGGTCATCAGCAAAAAATAAGTTAATTTAAACTACATTTCTTTGATCATTTAATATTTTGAACGAATTGGTTAGTGATCGCAAGGCTAACGTCTGGTCAGGCAAAACACATTGATCAAACAATGTTAGCCAGGGTCAGGAGAAATATACTGACGAAGACCCTCACCTGACCTCTTTACTGGTCGCCCTGGAAACAGGCTATTATCGAGGACACCAGTCTGGCTAACAAGGTGAGGTTCTATGTGATCCCCGTAGTATTGAGTGACACGCAGATGAAGCCAAGCATTGCACAACTGCCTGGAGGACCCCGGTCCACTTCATCAGCACGCTCGGGATGTCAGGAAAGCTACTGCATTCTGCCACAAGTTCCGTCCTTTTCAGGGCACACAAAAGGGTTGCCAACCCATTGTGGGCATTAGAAATCAACCAACCATCCAACCAACCAACCAACCAACCATCCAACCAACCAACCAACCCTCTATCAAGGAAAAACTGAAAAGCTGCCAGAGCGTCGGAATGAAGTATAGAGGTTAATAGATCAGTCCAATTCGACGGTAATACATCACATCCATTTAGAACTCAATGTGTTATTAAACAAGGCTGCTTCCTGGCCCCAACACTATTCGGAGACTTTGTTGCACTACTACTGACGCATGCACTTGGTAAGAAGGGATTTGACCATCACACTAGATCAGATGGCCGTCTGTTTAACCTTGAGAGACTCAAAGCTAACACCAAGATCAGGGAAGTTACTGTCAGGGACTTGTTGTTTGTTAATGACGCTACAATTTTCACTCTCTGTCTGCATGAATTACAGAGGTTTATCAAGATTTCCACCTCACAATAGGTATGAATAAAACAAATGTGCTGGGACAAGGCGTAGATACCACCCCAACCATCACTATAAATAACTACGAACTGGCAACTATGGACCAGTTCACTTACCTGTGGTCTCTAATCAATGATAATCACTCCCAAGACCCAGAATTGGGCAGTCGCATTGACGGAGCTGCTAAAATATTTTCTCGTCTGGCAAAACCCCAAACTTACAGCCAAGACCGAGGTCATGGCCTATAATGCCTGTGCCGTCATTAGACTTCTAAATCGTAGCGAAACGTGGGCAAACAATATGCCAAACAAGAGCTCAAGCTCAACACCTTTCACATACGGCACCTGGGATCCATTCTTGGCGTCTCGTGGAAAGACCGGGTGATAAATGCAGAGGTGCATTCTCGCATCGGTCTTCCAAGTATGTACAGCCTCCTTCGGAAACGAAGACTGCGATGGCTTGGGCATGTTCGTCGCATGGAAGACTGTTCCCCCCCCCCCCTTCCACCAAGATATTCTCTATAGAGAGCTGTCGTGTGGTAAAAGTACACCTGACCGACCACATCAAAGACGCATGTAAGCGGGACATGAAGGCTCTGGATACAAAAATGCTGTTCTCCCTTCTCGTTTACAGGACATTTGCATCACACTCGCAAGATTTGAGGGAAAAATTGGACGGAAAGTTGAAGACAGCCTTCTTGGACGTACATGTCCTTACGTCAAATGACTGCTAGCGTGAGGGCCAGCGAACCAGAGCTGCCTAGACCCGTCTACACCAACACGCGGTGATCCTGGATAACAGGCTGCAACGGAGCAGACTGGCTAAGTAGAGGGGATCAAAGAGGGAATGCTAGCCCGATACTCAAGAAATGCTTGCTGAAGTTGGATATGTTGGACCGAAATGTGCAAATATCGCAGGCAAGCTGTAAACTACGACACAACTCATTCCGTTCTCTGGACTACATTCTGCTACTTAGGCCCGTGTCAGGGTTTGTAGCGGGAAATTGAGAACAAACGAAGCCAAGCCAAGCCAAATACCCCTGCTCCGCCCTTATCTTCAGGTGTGATAGTGAGATGTCCTCACTGCAAACTCATGCAGCTTCTCTGTTCACGATATCTTATTGTTATTTTCCTGCACTTCATTTTGATCATTACTCCCTAAATGTACGCTATCGTTCGCCACTAGTCATCTACAGTCAGGACAGGAACAAAGGGAAGAAGATCCTACGGGATAGGAACCTAGGGGACGGGATCCACAGAAAGCTAAGGCGACACGATCAACAGGACCTAGAGGACACGATCAACAGGAACCTAAAGGACACGATCAACAGGAACCTAGAGGACACGATCAACATGAACCTAGAGGACACGATTAACAGGAACCTAGAGGACACGATCAACAGGAACCTAAAGGACACGATCAATATGACCCTAGAAGGAAAGATCAACAGGACCTAGGGGACACGATCAACAGGAACCTAAAGGACACGATCAACAGGAACCTAGAGGACACGATCAACATGAACCTAGAGGACACGATTAACAGGAACCTAGAGGACACGATCAACAGGAACCTAAAGGACACGATCAATATGACCCTAGAAGGCAAGATCAACAGGACCTAGGGGACACGATCAACAGGAACCTAAAGGACACGATCAACAGGAACCTAGAGGACATGATCAACATGAACCTAGAGGACACGATTAACAGGAACCTAGAGGACACGATCAACAGGAACCTAAAGGACACGATCAATATGACCCTAGAGGACAAGATCCTGGAGGACAGGAACCTAGGGGACACGCTCCTGGAGGACAGGAACCAAATAGTCTAGATTCTGCAGGACACAAACTGATGGGACAAGATCCTGCAGGACAGAAACCGAGGGACAAGATCCTACAGGACAGGAACCAATAAGATAAGATCCTGCAGGATTGGTACCTAGGGGACAAGATCCTACAGGACGGGAACTTAAGGGACAGATCCTACAGGACAGAAACCTAGGGACAAAATCCTGCAGGACAGGAACCAAAAAGATAAAATCCTGCAGGATAGCTACCTAGGGGACAAGATCCTACAGGACAGGTACCTGCTGGACGAGATGACCAGATGCAGCATCAATACTGGTGCAAAGTACTACAGCGACATCCTGTCCTGCAACAACAATCACAGTTGCGTTCATCATCATCGCCATCATCATCATCATCATCATCATCATCATCATCATCACCATCATCAAGTGCCGTGCCGGTTGGCATTGGCGATCAACACCTCTATGTCCTCTTATCACGTGTATCGGTTATGAGTTCCGTTGTTGATTGCCTCCCATGCTATTTCTTCCTGCCTTCAAGCTGTCCAATATTTTCTCTCCCTGCTTCCGTCTGTTCCTCTTGCCAGCGATTCTGCCCGTTGTCACCGTGTGTTCCAACCCACCACTTCTCATGAAGAGGATGACTGCCTTGTCCTCATTTCTGTCATAAGATGTCTTTGCCTCCTGAAGAGCCACGTTATTTGATCTCTTTTCAGTCCCTGGAACTTTCAACATCCTTCTATAAGACCGCACTTTAATTGCCCGTACGTGCTTGCTGATTGTCCATGAGTCGCTGCCATATATCAGTGCTCAATCCATGTAGCATCAAAGAACTCTTTCCCTTAAATCCAGTGATTACTGATGAAGAATATTCCCTTCGGGGAGGAAGACTAACGTCTGGTTAGACAAAATATACTGATCAGACATGTTAGTCAGGGTCCGGCAAAATATACTGATCAGACATGTTAGTAAGGATCAGGCAAAATATACTGATCAGACATGCTAGTCAGGGTCAGACAAAATATACTGATCAGACATGTTAGTCAGGGTCAGGCAAAACATACTGGTCAAGACCCTCACCTCGGCTTCCTAGTAGCCCTCCCTGGAAACGGGCTGTTTTCATGATAGCCTGGCTAACGAGGTGAGAGATCAACGTAATCCCGTGGTGGTGAGTGACACGCAGGTGAAGCCAAGCATAGCCCAACCGCTTGGAGGACCCGGTCCAGCTTCATCAGCACGCTCGGGATGTGATGAAAGCTAATGTAACCGCCATTTAACGTCTTTTTCAGGGCGCACAAAAGAGTGAACCAACTCATTGTGGGAATTCGCCTTGGCTATGCTGTTCTTTAATTAATCGTCTCCTCGGTCTACCTCTTACCCGCTTTCCAGGCGCCATATCATCCAGTATCGTTCTTTACAGGCACCATACCATCCAGTATCGTTCTTTACAGGCACCATATCATCCAGTATCGTTCTTTCCAGGCACCATACCATCCAGTATCGTTCTTTCCAGGCACCATACCACACAGTATCGTTCTTTCCATGCCATTATGGCGTTTGATATAGCTAAAATATTTTATTTTTCTTGATACATATTGTTTACTATCCAATTTTCCTCACTATCCAGTTATTTTAGACAATCTGCATTTTTCCTTTTCGCTATCCATGGTATTCTGACACCCTCCTGTAGCATTTTAGTTAACACGATTCAATCCATTTCTTAAGTGTTTGTATGGTGGTCTATGGTTCATATCCTTACGTTGCTGGACATACTAATCACAAACATGAACTTGACAACCATGAATTTACTACATTTTTGCAAGACAAGCGGGGAAAAGGAGGGGGGAAAGGGGAGGGGGTGAAGTAGGTGAGAATGGGTGGACTGCATCTGAAGATGTCGAGAGCATGATTCTATACAAGAAAGACAACATTGTGCAAAGGACGAAAACTGTAGCAGTTATTGCTACTACATTGCCTTCTTGTCAACATTTGCGTTGTGAATTCTGTGAGAGCAGGGATGTCCTTAATGTGTGAATAGTGTGAGTGTTTGTGTGTGCTGATAAACAGTATTTTTTGTATGCCGCGCTACTGTTGTCAAAAATGGTCACTGTCCAAGGCGCGCGACAGCATAATTTCGAAGTGGGAAATGAAATGTTTCAGAAAATCATCTGTAATGCCAGGACAGACCAGGACATACGAAGTTAGAAGAAAATCTACCCTCATCAACTTTCGTTCATGGCTACAAGGCAAGAGGGCGGCGCGCGAGGCAGATGACATTAGAGTGATCGTGCAGCAACACTGGCTCATAATGACCAACGCAACGCACTTGGCGCAGAACAGACGACTTAGAATCTCCACGTCGCTCCAAAAAAACTAACTAGCTTATTGGCTGACTGATAAACAGACAGACAGATAGACAAAGAAAAAACCAAACTCACATACACACACACTGACTGATAGACATTGAGTGATTGACTGACTGAATAACTGACTGATAGACTGGCTGACTGACTAAATTCTTTCTTCTCTCCACCTTATAATGGTAGGGGGTGCGTTCAATATGCCGGCAGTGGTGTAGCAAGTAATAGTGTTTCACGTGGTGAGCGTATCAAAATAGAGAAGCAATAATTGCATGACACACAATTTGACCCATTGCAGGTAGAATGGGAAAAGTCAACGACAGAAAAAGCTAAAAAAACTGACAGAAATACCTGTTCAAATTGGATGCACTGGGTGACAGACATAATGAAAACATAATTCGATCCTATGGTTATTGTGTCTTCTTCAATACCCTCAATCCCTTCCTCCCTTCTCCTCTTTTCCGTTCATTCTCAATCTCCTGCTACCAAGCCCTAAAAAAGGTTTTGCAAGTAGCAGGATGTAGCCTGGAATTCGATGTTAAAGTTTTCATATTGACTGCGACATTTGCACCTTTCGGTCCGACACATCCGACTTCAGCATGGCCTTTTTTGGTACAGAGTTAGCCTTCCCTCTTTAATTCCTTCTACTTAGCCAGTCTGCCATGTTGCAGCCTGTTATTCGGGATTACCACGCGGAGGTGTAGAAGGATCTTGGCAGCTCTGATACGCTGGTCCTGACGCTAGCGGTGAGCTTTGGGTCGCTTACCGCTACAGCTGGTGCGCTACTCAGAATCTTGATCACTGGCATTACCCGTAATGATATCGTGTCGCCACGGTAAGAGATTGGTATTCTGACGGCTCTACTTTCTTTTAAAATTTAATTTTTGCTTCGAATAATTATCAACTTTTATGTGCATTAAAAAAAAATAATTCCACTATTTGTCTTTCAAATGTTATGTGTTCCAATAAAATGAAGAGAAAAACATGATTTTCTTTTCTTTATATGTACTTAAATTGTGTTCACCTTTGACCTTTCTAAAGTTTACTCAGTATCCGTGTGATTTGTTTAATTATAACTGACAGCAGGCTTCCTGTATGTATGTATGCATGTATGTATGTATGTAAAATGTAACTGCTAAACGAACAGCTACACAACAGCAATGGAGCCAGAGTCCGTCTGGGTTTTATCTCTTGGACAAGTTATCTACATCTGCCGGTGTCCGACAGCGATGTTTCCTCGTCCAGGCACTATTCTGTCGCGCCATGGACTGAATCCTCGTTCAGCTGGAGGTTTTCAGCCTAGAAGTCACCATCGGACAGTTGCGTGATTCGAACTCGACTACACAAACGACCAGGCTACAATCACCGAGTGGTCCGCCAGAGCCTTTGTGTATGACAAGGACAAAAATGGCCCCACTGCCCTACAGAGAGCATGTCGTAAGAGGCGAATAACTGTGTGATATGGCATACCACCGGCCATGGTTAGGTGGTTTGTTTAGAGCAGCATAGATGGCGCCTAACAGGCTGCTGGTCTACTTTGCTCTAGTGTTTGAGTCTATTAAGATGGACTCACAAATCGAACGACCCTCCGTGGCACTTGTCCCAATGCAGCGGAGTTATTAGGTGCTCGATCCTAGCGTGAAAAGCAAGAAAATCTCCCTCCAGATCAAATAGTTTTTTTTAAGGCCAGTGTACCATCAACTAGTTTTTTTTACAGCCCGAGTTCGATCAAATAGTTTTTTTTTACAGTTCGTGTACCATCAACTAGTTTTTTTTACAGCCCGAGTTCGATCAAATAGTTTTTTTAAAGCCAGTGTACCATCAACTAGTTTTTTTACAGCCCGAGTTCGATCAAATAGTTTTTTTAAAGCCAGTGTACCATAAACTAGTTTTTTTACAGCCCGAGTTCGATCAAATAGTTTTTTTAAAGCCAGTGTTCTATCAACTAGTTTTTTTACAGCCCGAGTTCGATCAAATAGTTTTTTTAAAGCCAGTGTACCATCAACTAGTTTTTTTACAGTCCAAGTTCGATCAAATAGTTTATTTACAGCCCGTTTGTCATTAACTAGTCTAAATTCAACGTCCGTACCATTAACTAATCCTTATATAGCTTATGTGTCATTAGCTTTCTTCTTCTTCTTCTTCTTCTTCTTCTTCTTCTTCTTCTTCTTCGTACGCAGTCAGACAGTAACCATTATTTTTTCGAAAAAAGCGGCGGTCATCCTGAGGCTGTCGACACTGCCATAGAGCTTGTCTTGCAGTTCCACTGGTGATGGCCACATCTGCTCTCTTTGATCCTCGTATGTCGGGCAGTTCTGCAGCAGATGTTCAGCGGTCATTTTACCGGTACCGCACGGGCATTCGTCGGTACCACCTATCTTCAATTTGTTGAATAGGTGGTACCTCAGTCTATTGTGGCCAGTGCGAAGTCTGAAGACAACGACCTGCTCTCTTCGGTTCAACTGGTAATAGGCATCGTTTTTGGTGTAACCAGTATGTTCAGTTTCCCATTTGGTCATGTATCTGGCTTTGATAAGCCGTTTTGACTCTTCGTACGTCATACTAGTATCTATTTGTGGTAGTCTTGCACCTTCTTTTGCCAGTCTGTCTGCCTCCTCGTTGCCTTGGATGTTGCAGTGTGATGGGACCCACTGTACCACTACCCTTTTTGGTGCGGACTGCTGGCATAGTTGACAGAGTACTGCTCTTAAGTCATTAAGCTCAGTGCTTTTCTGGCTTTTTAGCGCTGTGACTACGGCGAGAGCATCTGTAAGCAGGACTATATGGCTTTCATTTTCTTTGTGTGTCACCATTTCTTCCACTGCCGCCCTCAGTGCCTCTGCCTCCGCTCTGAAATTGCTTGTGTACTTACCAGTAGCGAATGACAGTGTTATTTGTCTGCCATTGGTAGGTTCAGGAATGCTCCTGCCCCTCCGTTCTGTGTAGTGTTTGTTACAGAACCGTCGGTGTAATCATGGGTCCAATCCATGCTTGGGTAGCTTTTCGATATAAAGCTTAGGGTAGTATCTTTCCTTTCTTTTTCAGTCTGGCAGTTTTTGTTTCCAATACCTGGTATATTTTCTACCACCTCTGGAAATATATCCTGCTTCCAGGTAGGTTTTCGTACAGTAGTGATGGGTTTTGGTGTTGTTAGTGCGTTTATGGGCTCTTCGTGCATCTTTGCTTTGGCTATTTCTGCAACGTTTCTCCGCTTTAGTTTCCCATTTCCCAAATTGTTTAGTCTATGGTGCATTGGATGGTCAGTCAGTCTTCGGAGTTTCTCTGACTGCAGCTGGGCTCTGCAGTCTCTTTTATCGGTCATGGATTGCAGTTTTGTAATCTTTTCAAGTTCTACAATTGGCGTTGACTTCATGCCTCCTGTTATAACTCTCATGGCTTGGTTTTGAAGTTTGCTAACTTTATCTAAGTTCGCCTTTGCTGCTGTTGTCCATGCCGCAATGCCATACTCGAGAACTGGTCTCAGTCTTCCAGTGTACAGTTTCTTTAGTATGCCTTCGTCTGCTCCCCAGCTTGTGCCAGCAAGTTTTCTCATGATTGCCATTCTTTGACTGGCTCTCATTCGGTTTCTCTCGATCTGACTTTTCCATGTCATGCGCTGATCAAATGGGACTCCCAGATAGTCTGGGTTGTCGTTTGGCTGCAGATATTTGCTGTTAAGACTTATTTTGGTGTTTTGGGGTTTATTTGAAAGCGAGAATATCGTACATGTTGTTTTCTTCCTCATTTATTTTGACCAGCCACGAGTTCGCCCACTCTTCCAGCGATGTTAGGGTCTGCTGCATCCGATTACTTGCTATGGTGAGATTATTTTCAGAGGTCCACATAGCTAGATCGTCTGCAGACATGGAGCTGTGGACTCTTCTTGATATATTCTCTGTGATGTTGTTTATATACACCAGGAAAAGTTTCGGTGACAGTACTCCCCCTTGGGGTACTCCCTGCTCCAGTGTCACCTTTTTGCTCACATGCCCTTGTACTTGAACTCTGGCTGTTCTGTTTTCGAGGTAGTGGCTGATCCATCTGTACATTTTCCCACAAACTTCACTTCTTCGTAGCTTGACTTTAAGTCCCTCTTTCCACACCTTGTCAAATGCATTCTCTCAATCCACCTAAACCGATACTGTATGCTTTTTCTCCTGGTAGGCATCCTCTATTTGCTGGGCTATGAGAGTGATCTGGTCCTCAGTGGATCTGTGCTGTCTAAATCCTGCTTGCTGTGGAATTAGTATGTGTTTTGCCTCAAGGTGCCACATCAGTCTGGTGTTTATCATACGCTCCATCAGTTTTCCTACACAGCTCAGTAGACTGATAGGCCTGTATCCATTTGGGTCTGTACTATCTTTTTCTTCTGCTTGATCTGATTCTTGTAACGGCTGACTTGGTTGAAAACACCATCACTAAAGTTTAACAATTACTAAAATACTACAAAGGGATAGGAAAGTTCGATACAAACCATCGTGGCATCTCAGGTATGCTGACTAAGTCTATTTTGTCGGGGAAACTGATGCTGGTTTTAGTTAAATAAGAAAAAATGATGACATTAATATAACCTTAATGCCAGAGTAAATAAAGCACTTCCAAGAAATCCTTTAACACCCACCAGCAACGACATATCCAGGCTTGTCTACTGAATCTCCGGATCCTCCCCCAGATACTAAACCAACAGCAAAACCAATACTGTAGCTCCTCCTCCTCTTTTTCTTTGCGTTCGCCTTATTTCTCTAATCCCCAAGGTGGTGTGCGTTGCACTGTGGTTTTTATTTTGCGCCTGTCTGCCCAGTGCATCCGACTTCAGCATGCATTTTATGTAAGGGTCTGCTTCCTCCTGCATTTTCTAAGGGTTTGCTTCCCTGGGGTAACGACCGGTGCTGTGATGGGGGTCGAATCCAGCACCTCCTGGTTGTGAGCCGTGTCACTTAACCACTAGCCCACGACGTCCCCATACTGTAGCTAAAGTCCTTGCTGCTATTCGGAAACTCAGAGATGGACGAGTGGTAGTGCCGGATCACATCCCACCGGAGCTGTTAGAATACGTCATCGATTGGATCAGCTCTGCCTTCCATCATTTATTGCTGCAAGTATGGAGGACGGGTCACGTCCCGGCCGACTGGCGCGATGGAACTGTCGTAACCGGTACAAAAGGAAGGGGGAGTAACAAAAACTGCAGTAATTACAGGCCTATTAGACTACTCTCGGTACCGGGGACGGTGTTTGTCCACGTGCTACTGGCTAGACTCAAGTCTCTCTTGAACACAAAACGTAGCCCAGAACAGTCTGCCTTCACACCCAAGGTCGTTCTACAACCGACGCTATCCTTGCTCTGCGCCTCCTCACCGAACTGCACCGGGCCTTCAATCTTCTCTTGTACGCTGCATACGTGTACTTGATGTCCCTCTTAGACTCGGTTGATCGGCCGATCGGCCAACTTTATTCAAAGCCTTCCAGGAAATAGGGATCACGGCCTCCCTGTTGAATCTGACCCAGGAGCTTCACAAGAACACCGGCCCCAGAAATGGGTCGCACTATCTCTGACAGATTCTCCGCGACTTCGGGTATCAGGTCGGTATTGAAACTCAAGGTCACACTACGGTGGACACCAACGAATTCATCTATCTCGATAGCATGATATCATCCGATGGGCGCAGCGGTCTCTACATGTCAAGGCCGATCGGACTAGCTGCATCTGCTATGCACGACCTCCGATGTGTTTCGACTAATGGCACGATTTCCCTTGAGACAAAACTCCGGATCTACCAGTCTTTCGTTGTCTCAGTCCTGCTTTATGGCTCCGAAACTTGGACAATGCTGAAACATGACATATAGAGACTGGAAGTCTAAAACAGGCCTCCACCCAATGTCAGAAACCCTTGACCGGCGCCGAGTTTCTTTGTTCGATCATGTTGTACGGCTAGACTAAGAAACCCCTGCCCACAAGATACTACACATGTCGTTTCCCAGCACTAAAAGCCTTCGCCGACCAGCTAAAGATGCAGAAGAGGGCGTCCCAGAACAGTATGACTCCAGCATATAGCAACGTCCTTCTCCTTTGTGGACGAGGCTTGGAACCACGCCGTAGCTATGGGCCAGGGATGTGGCCGACCGACGCAACGGACCTCAGACGCCTAAGCGAACATTATTATTATTCAACACCGACTCAACCATCACAACCAACTTAAACAGTCACTTCAGTCTATAAAAACTGACGATGGAAAATAAAACATCAGGGGTAGATCAAGTTAAAAACGAGATGATAAGTTAATAACGAGCAACGTCAAAAGCTATATTTTATCAACAGACCATGGGACGACGGACAGCTGCCTTCAATATGGCTATCAGCAACTATTCAACCTATAATGAAGAAAGGGAAACAACCAGAAATAACTGGAAGCTATAGGCCCGTGTACCTTACATCTTGTTTGTTGAAACTGGTTGAAAGAATGGTAAACAACAGACTATATTGGTGGCTGGAAAGAAAAAGCCTCCATGATATAAATGAGCCATGGTTCAGGCGTGGACACTGCAAGGATGATGACCTTATTAGATTCACATAACATGTGATGGATGGATTCCAGTATATATAAATAGCACATTAGTAGTGTTCATTGACCTACGGCATGCATATGACAGGGTCTGGAGGAAAGGCCTTTCGTTGAAAATTAAAAAAAGGGAATTCAAAGAAGAATGATCAAATGGATGCAGGCTCTCCTGAGAAACGTAACCATAGTTACTAGTTTTGCAGGTGAAACATCAAGGAAACGAACGCTGGAAAAGGTACGGCCACAGGACTCCAATCTAAGTGGCCTAATTTTAAGCATTGATATGAATGACGTAACCAAACATCTAAATGTATCAAAGGCAGTGTTTAATGATGCTCTGGTCATCTAACCCACGTAGACATATCCCATTTTGGCAAAGGCCAACATCAACAAAGCGCTACACACAATTTCAGACTACTTCAAACTGAAAACTAAAGATGATTACACTAAAACCCGTATACACAATCGTCTCTCGCAGTCATACAGAGAGCGTAGAGATGCATTCATATCAAAATGAACGGGGAATTATTAGTCAAAGAGGAACACTGGATAGACAGTTGAAATTTGGTAGCCACGCTATCATTATCGCTAGAACTACTATCATTAGTTATGGGCGCTTGCATCATATTACTGATAGATGGTTCACTTGCCAATGGGCCAGTCACGTGATATTTAAATTAAAATGGCAGACAACACTGTTAATACTTGCATGGAATAGCGTGTTGTGATGAAGTTTCTTATGAAAGATGGCATGGAACCTATGGAAATTTACAGAAGACTGCAATTACAATACGGTGATGAGACACTCAGCCGCAGTAAGACATTTAAATGGTGTACGGGTTTTAGAGAAGGCAGTACATCCTTGAGTTATTATCGCAGCCATGGTGGCTCTCAACCAAACACAGTCATTACTGTGAATATCCAGATTGTTGAGCTTTTTATCCTTGATTTTCTACCCCGTGCTGCCACTATCAAAGGTGAACAGTTGATTCGCATTTTTAGTGATGGGCATAATCGTCTGCGGAGCAAAAAACACTTAGTTTGACCAAAAAGGGCGCCCTGCTTCTGCAAGATAACGCTCGACCGCATACGGCTAACTGTACTTTGTGCGATCTGCAGCAACTCGTCTGGGAGGTATTATCACATCCACATTACATCCCAGACCTCACTCCATACGATTTCCACCTGTTTGAGCCCCTGAAATAATTCCTGCCAGGTTAGCATTTCAGCACTGAGGACGAAGTGAAACAAGCTGTCTTGGATATGTTCAGACATACTGACAAATCTTTCTACTCTGAAGCTTATCAAACATTACTTAAACGCTGAGATAAGTGCATATACATTACAGTAGATTATATTGAACAAAAAATGGAATTTTAACTATTTGGAAAGATGTTTTTGTTTTCATTTTAAAATGTCCCAGTTTGGTTTCACCGTACGTATGGGAAAGACAAATGTTACCATTACGCCATCCATAAATATTGATGGCGTCACTCAGGAGGTCGTCAACAGTTTCATTTATCTAGGGTCTGCCATCAGCAACACTCTCTAGCTCGAGAAGGAGAGTCAGCAGGCTTGGTAGGGCATTGTCCGCCTGACGAATAGAGTCTGGGAAAACATTACGCGGTCTTACTACACCAAAGTCCGGCTCTATCAGACTTTCGTTCTTGGCACTCTCACGTATGGAAGCGAGACTTGGAGCACTTATATACATTAAACAGGAACGGCGGCTGAACACCTTTCCCATGAGGTGTCTACGGCATATATTGGGATTTGGGTGTCAAAAGAGAGTGTCACAAAATTGGATTTTACAGAGAGCAAACACTTACAGCATGTACTCAATGTTGAGCCAACGACGTCTACGGTAGTTGGGACATGTTTATCGCGAGGAAGACGAGAGGCTGCTAAATGATATTCTATATGGACAGCTGGCCATTTGAGTTAGAAAATAGAGGTTAGGCCGTCCAACACTGCGATTCAAGGACGTATGCAAGAGGAACATGAAGTCATGCGACATCTCATACGGGGGCTGGGATAAAATTGCTCAGGTGAGAGCTATCTGGAAACAGACAGTTGGAGGAGGCATAGTGACTGCTGACGCTAGAATAGGTCTTCTGATTGCAGAGAAAAGATAAAGACTGAAGAGATCAAGGAACAGCCAGGCAAGCCAGCCTCCTCAGTTTGGTTGTACGATCTGTAGCAGTGACTGTCACTCGCGGATCGGTCTTTACAGCCATATCAGAGTGTCGAAATAAAGGAGATAGAGCTGGACAAAACTTACAGGGCGCCCTGCACATGGTCTATAGAGACTGGGACGCCTATGCTGATGACTACAGTTACTACTGCTACAGCTACTATTACTACTACTACAGTTACTACTACTACATCTACTATGCTATTACTGCTACTACTGTTACTACTATTAAAGCTGCTATTACTCTATTTGCTTTTGCCGTCTTGTCGGACTGTTCTTTGAAAAAAAGGTATACAACTACAGTCTATGACGGTAACCACTGCGACTCGTAACACCAATCCACAGTGTGTGCAACGAAAGTCAGGACCGTTTGCGGCGTCGTATGGTGTGGCTCGTCTTCTCAAACGCAGAGTCGTTAGCCAATCTGTAATGAGTGTCTCCTTCTTCTGTATCCATGTTTAATCCTGCCCTCCATGTAACACCATCCATGGCGTCCTGTTCTCATGATTCCAAATCATTTTGTGATCTTACTCGAGATTTGTAAAACTATATTCCCTTGTTATAGGTAATAAGGATCGTTGTCAACAAAAGATCGATGATTGCCCGTTGTTTGTCATATGAGAAATTTTGAGATTTCCACTTTGTTTCTCTAAAGATGACTCATATTTTTTTTTTTACCAATATGATCTAAAACTCGTACAGGTAATTCGCATGGTGTGCTTGTTGTTTTTCCATTGTTTCTGAAGAGGACCACATTGTCATCTGTAAATCCTCAAGTGGGTTAGTAGATGGCTGATCAAACCAATCGGAACCCGAAAGCGTCTTTCACACTGAAGGTAGAGGAGCACTGTCTGACCGTCAGGCAGAGGCAACCCTTCCCTTGTCTTTCGTGTCGCTCGTTTCCGTTCAGCCTCCGTGATTCTTGTCTGCTCAATATGTGAGGTGCCAGAGGGGATTTACTACGCCAAGCAGAGCGATCAGCAGCAATGTTCTCCCATCCATCAGTGTCAGTGTCGCAGTTCTCACACATTGCATCTCACACATCGCATCTCACACATCGCATCTCACAACTCCGGATCTTACTCTTATATGTTTTTTTATAAAGATCATGGCTGACATTGGTAGCACAATATAGGAAATATCACTGCATTTATCAACCTCTTCGTTGTTGAAAGACGCTCTCTAGAGTGTTTTGTGCATGTAGTGGACACTGAACACAATCATTAGTGAACGTACTACTTAGGTGTTTGAACTCCCTTACGTGCTTCATAATTTTGTCTCATGATGTGGAAACTTCTCTGCTCGTGTTCACACGATATCAACAAAGTCTCTGTCTTGCTTGTCTGTGCTGATCTTCATGTCATATTCGTTACAAGCGGAATTGAGATAGGTTAGGTTGTGTCGTAGATCTCCATTTTGGTCAATGAGGACCGGATCATCAGTAAACAACAGCACAATTAGGGCCTCCTCGTAAGGTTAAGTTTATCCAAATAGATTATATAAAAGTGGAGAAATAACATAGCCTTTTCTCAAACCACTCATCACTGGAAACCAATTTGCCAAACCGGTATTTATTCGTACTGCACCTTCGCTGTTTAAGTACAAGGCACGAATGCATCCAGTGGTCTAACCTTCACACGATTTTCCTCCATTACCTCCCATAGCTTATCATGGTTTACCGGGTCAAATGCCTTTTCCTGATCAATGAAGGCCACGTGGAGTTATTTTTAAATGTTATTCTACGTATTTTTTGGTCATTTAACTGCCTGAGTGTGAATAGAGCATCCGTGGGATCAAGATGCTGAGCAGCACATGAGCTGCAGTGGTCAGCGACCCATAGCTGACTGCCAGCGTCAGGGCCAGCGAACCATAGCTGCCAAGACCCTTCTACACCTCCACGCGGTGATCCTGGATAACAGGCTGCAGCAGGGAAGACTGGCTAAGGAGAAGGGATCGAAGAGGGAATGCTAACCCGGTACTCAAAAAATGCTTGCTGAAGTCGGATGTGTTGGACCGAAAGGTGCACATATCGCAGTCAAGCTGTTAACTACAACACAAGGCATTCCGTTCTCTGGACTACATTCTACTACTTAAGCCCTTTCAGGGTTTGGTAGCGGGAGATTGAGAACGAACGAAGAAGAAGAAGAAGAGCATCCGTACATGCCCTGCGTCTCAGTAATCCGGATTGTGAAGCACTGAGCAGTGGCTTCTGAATAGCTCGTGCTCGATGCCCAAAGACAGGTGCCACCATTTTTCATTCCTCCAGAAGCAGAGATGTGCCCCATATTAGAGTTGCAATGCTTTCTGCTGCTCGTGTATTTAAAAAAAAAATACCGCTCTATGCCAATCCACAGGCAACTTCCCTTCAATGATTTAAGATCTTTGTGAGCCATCTTACAACAAAATCGTGACATTCTTTAATGAAATATGCCGTTACTTTGTCTACACAACGGCCTTATCGTTAGGGCTTCTTGTAATTAACCCCCTGGCTTTTTGTTTGAGTATTAATCTGTTGTTATGCGCTCAATATTTCGTTGTTGTTCCCAATCCAAACGAGAATGATTTAGCAATTTCTGCAGTTGGTGTTTGAGTGACCAAAGGGACGTAAGAGACCAATTATTGTTTGACATACTAAACTAGCGATGCAGATCAACCTGACCTCTTCAATAAATGTGTCTTCTGATTGTTCATCAGTTTTTGGGATTAATTTTGTGAGCAGTTCAGGAGCTATAGTTGTCAGCGACTCAAAGATGACTGCTAACGTCAGCGCCAGCGACCCACAGGTGCCAAGACCCTTTTCCACCTCCAAGTGACGATCCCGGATAACAGTCTGGAACAGTTCAGACTAACTAAGGAGACAGGATCGAAGAACGGAAGGCTAACTCAGTACCCAAAAGTGACACGTTGAAGCCGGAGGTGTTGGACCAGAAGGTGCATATATCGCAAATATTCTCCTGACAACATTCTGCTACTTGCAAAGTCATTTTTAGGGCGTACTATCGGGAGTTTGAGGACGTTCAGGGTTTGGTAGCGGGAGTTTGAGAACGTTCAGGGCTTGGTAGCGGGAGTTTGATGACGTTCAGGGCGTACTATCGGGAGTTTGAGGACGTTCAGGGCTTGGTAGCGGGGGTTTGATGACGTTCAGGGTTTGGTAGCGGGAGTTTGATGACGTTCAGGGCTTGGTAGCGGGAGTTTGAGAACGTTCAGGGCTTGGTAGCGGGAGTTTGATGACGTTCAGGGCGTACTATCGGGAGTTTGAGGACGTTCAGGGCTTGGTAGCGGGGGTTTGATGACGTTCAGGGCTTGGTATCGGGAGTTTGATGACGTTCAGGGCTTGGTAGCGGGAGTTTGAGAACGTTCAGGGCTTGGTAGCGGGAGTTTGATGACGTTCAGGGCGTACTATCGGGAGTTTGAGGACGTTCAGGGCTTGGTAGCGGGGGTTTGATGACGTTCAGGGCTTGGTAGCGGGAGTTTGATGACGTTCAGGGTTTGGTAGCGGGGGTTTGAGAACGTTCAGGGTTTGGTAGCCGGGGTTTGAGAACGTTCAGGGTTTGGTAGCGGGGGTTTGAGAACGTTCAGGGTTTGGTAGCGGGGGTTTGAGAACGTTCAGGGTTTGGTAGCGGGGGTTTGAGAACGTTCAGGGTTTGGTAGCGGGGGTTTGAGAACGTTCAGGGTTTGGTAGCGGGGGTTTGAGAACGTTCAGGGTTTGGTAGCGGGGGTTTGAGAACGTTCAGGGTTTGGTAGCGGGGGTTTGAGAACGTTCAGGGCTTGGTAGCGGGAGTTTGAGAACGTTCAGGGCTTGGTAGCGGGAGTTTGATGACGTTCAGGGCGTACTATCGGGAGTTTGAGGACGTTCAGGGCTTGGTAGCGGGGGTTTGATGACGTTCAGGGCTTGGTATCGGGAGTTTGATGACGTTCAGGGCTTGGTAGCGGGAGTTTGAGAACGTTCAGGGCTTGGTAGCGGGAGTTTGATGACGTTCAGGGCGTACTATCGGGAGTTTGAGGACGTTCAGGGCTTGGTAGCGGGGGTTTGATGACGTTCAGGGCTTGGTAGCGGGAGTTTGATGACGTTCAGGGTTTGGTAGCGGGGGTTTGAGAACGTTCAGGGTTTGGTAGCCGGGGTTTGAGAACGTTCAGGGTTTGGTAGCGGGGGTTTGAGAACGTTCAGGGTTTGGTAGCGGGGGTTTGAGAACGTTCAGGGTTTGGTAGCGGGGGTTTGAGAACGTTCAGGGTTTGGTAGCGGGGGTTTGAGAACGTTCAGGGTTTGGTAGCGGGGGTTTGAGAACGTTCAGGGTTTGGTAGCGGGGGTTTGAGAACGTTCAGGGTTTGGTAGCGGGGGTTTGAGAACGTTCAGGGTTTGGTAGCGGGGGTTTGAGAACGTTCAGGGTTTGGTAGCGGGGGTTTGAGAACGTTCATGGTTTGGTAGCGGGGGGTTTGATGACGTTCAGGGTTTGGTAGCGGGAGTTTGATGACGTTCAGGGCTTGGTAGCGGGAGTTTGAGAACGTTCAGGGCTTGGTAGCGGGAGTTTGATGACGTTCAGGGCGTACTATCGGGAGTTTGAGGACGTTCAGGGCTTGGTAGCGGGGGTTTGATGACGTTCAGGGCTTGGTATCGGGAGTTTGATGACGTTCAGGGCTTGGTAGCGGGAGTTTGAGAACGTTCAGGGCTTGGTAGCGGGAGTTTGATGACGTTCAGGGCGTACTATCGGGAGTTTGAGGACGTTCAGGGCTTGGTAGCGGGGGTTTGATGACGTTCAGGGCTTGGTAGCGGGAGTTTGATGACGTTCAGGGTTTGGTAGAGGGGGTTTGAGAACGTTCAGGGTTTGGTAGCCGGGGTTTGAGAACGTTCAGGGTTTGGTAGCGGGGGTTTGAGAACGTTCAGGGTTTGGTAGCGGGGGTTTGAGAACGTTCAGGGTTTGGTAGCGGGGGTTTGAGAACGTTCAGGGTTTGGTAGCGGGGGTTTGAGAACGTTCAGGGTTTGGTAGCGGGGGTTTGAGAACGTTCAGGGTTTGGTAGCGGGGGTTTGAGAACGTTCAGGGTTTGGTAGCGGGGGTTTGAGAACGTTCAGGGTTTGGTAGCGGGGGTTTGAGAACGTTCAGGGTTTGGTAGCGGGGGTTTGAGAACGTTCATGGTTTGGTAGCGGGGGGTTTGAGAACGTTCAGGGTTTGGTAGCGGGGGTTTGAGAACGTTCAGAGTTTGGAAGCGGGGGTTTGAGAACGTTCAGGGTTTGGTAGCGGGGGTTTGAGAACGTTCAGGGTTTGTAGCGGGTGTTTGAGAACGTTCAGGGCTTGGTAGCGGGAGTTTGAGACCGACGCCCAGGGCTTGGTAGCGGGGGTTTGAGAACGTTCAGGGCTTGGTAGCGGGAGTTTGATGACGTTCAGGGTTTGGTAGCGGGGGTTTGAGAACGTTCAGGGCTTGGTAGCGGGAGTTTGAGACCGACGCCCAGGGCTTGGTAGCGGGTGTTTGAGGACGTTCAGAGCTTTGTAGCGGGTGTTTGAGTACGTTCAGGGCTTGGTAGCGGGTGTTTGAGGACGTTCAGGGCTTGGTAGCGGGTGTTTGAGGACGCTCAGGGCTTTGTAGCGGGTGTTTGAAAACGTTCAGGGCTTGGTAGCGGGTGTTTGAGGACGTTCAGGGCTTGGTAACGGGTGTTTGAGGACGTTCAGGGCTTTGTAGCGGGTGTTTGAGGACATTCAGGGCTTTGTAGCGGGTGTTTGAAAACGTTCAGGGCTTGGTAGCGGGTGTTTGAGGACGTTAAGGGCTTGGTAGCGGATGTTTTAGGACGTTCAGGGTTTGGTAGCGGGAGTTTGAGAACGTTCAGGGCTTTGTAGCGGGAGTTTGAGAACGTTCAGGGTTTGGTAGCGGGTGTTTGAGGACGTGCAGGGTTTAGTAGCGGGAGTTTGAGAACGTTCAGGGTTTGGTAGCGGGTGTTTGAGGACGTGCAGGGTTTGGTAGCGGGAGTTTGAGAACGTTCAAGGTTTGTTAGCGGGAGTTTGAGATCGTTCAGGGTTTGGTAGCGATAGATTGAGAACTTCAGGGCTTGGTAACGGGAGATTGAGAACGAACAAAGAAGAATTTGATCAGTTGGAATTTATTTGAAGAACTTCAGGTCTGATAACATATGTTTGAATGAAATACTTTTTGGACATATTTTTGTCTGCTATTTTCATTAAACGTGACAACTTACATAACGAACAGCAGAAAAGACAGTGAAGTGGCACACATCCCACAGTTCGAACACGGACCAGATAAATGCAGATAAACACGTTTCCTCTAATCGCTATCACGAACAACAATTCTTTGTCCAGAACTTGCTGCATTGAAGCTTCTACATATCCTCTAGAATAAATGCCAACCGGGAAAAAGACAGGAGACATAACACTCTAGACTTGCATCTTCACCACTTAATGGTAAACCATGGGATGGAAACCATCAACATATAACTGCACTGCGAATAATTGTAGAACAGTTTTTAGACTAGATAACTGCACTGCGAACAGATGTGGAATAGTTTGTAGATGGGAACACATCACTTTATATTTCATTCGTAAATTATTAGACACTTGACATTGTGGGCAAGGAATCACTATGGACATTTATTAGGCTCTACCGAGTATACCCAAAAAAATAGTATAGTTATAAATGATGGATACATTTGGGAGGCTTTTGAGAGAATAACTTGGGTTAAACAGAGCTATCTCTTATCAGATGGATACATTTGGGAGGCTTTTGAGAGAATATCTTGGGTTAAACAGAGCTATCTCTTATCACCATTCCTCTTTCCTGTTGCTCTTGACCGGATTATGAAGAACGCGGATTTTGCATACGAACATGATGATCTAGACGTGGTTGATGAATTAACGCTTATATCTCTAACCACTAAGAAATCCAACATAAAATATATATACTTACTGAATGGTTCATCAAATGTGGTCTACTGTGCACAGAAAACAAATACAAATTATAATAACAAAAAGCAAGAAACGGTATGCAATGTTATTGGGTACACTAAACCTCGAGAAGTAGATTCATGACTGTATATCTTTGTAGCAAAATAGATTGCAAATAACAGATAGGGTTTTATTGTGTTGTGGAATTCCAAGGTAATGCGTCTCCAATGGCAGGTCTGCTCTGTTGTATGGCTCAGTGACGTCAGGAACAAAGAGAAGTACAACTATAAAGGCTAATATGTCAACAATGAACGCTTGCACCAAGCTGAGCAATTCAAATGGTATGATATAGTTACTAATATAGAAATGTGGGCAAGAAAAGGCCAGATGACAGTTGGACTAGACAAGAAGAAAAGACGTTTGCGATAGAAAAAAAGACAACTTACTCAAACTACCTGATATCATTACACGGCATCCTTTTCTCTGGAATCCTCAAGACAAGAAAAGTATATGCAGATCTCAACACTCATGAGGGAGAGAAGTCGAGAAAACACCAACAACGGAACGAAAGACGGCGGGGGAAGATGAGGGAAGAAAGGAGAGAACGAATAATGGTTCACGACATAAGAACTTGGCAAGTATTTGTTGAGGCTATATGCTCTTCAAGGTTGATTGAGTTTTCAAAGGGTTTCAAGTTGTTTCTTTTGTTTCTGTTTTCGATATTACATCGGACAGATGCTATTTTCTTTCACACCACGAAGGCTTATCCACACACGTTTGGCGTATGGTCTTTGTGAATATTGGTAGTATACATAGTCATGCTATGTAGTGATATATATATATATATTATGGCGAGACAATAGGGGGTTATATAGCCAGGCTTTGAGAGATGCAAGACTCCTAGCTCAGCAAAAGAGCTGACGAAATCGAATCAAGAGTCAAGAAGTGAAGTTTGTGGGAAAATGTACAAGTGGATCAACCACTACCTCAAAAACAGAACGGCCAGAGTCCAAGTACAAGGGCAGATGAGCAAAAAGGTGACACTTGAGCAAGGAGTACCCCAAGGGGGGGTACTGTCACCCCCACTCTTCCTGGTGTATATAAATGACATTACAGAGAATATACCAAGAAGAGTTCATAGCTCAATGTTTGCAGACGATCTGGCTATGTGGACCTCTGAAAAGAATCTCACCATAGCAAGAAATCGGATGCAGCAGGCCCTAACATCGCTGGAAGAATGGGCGAACTCATGGCTGGTCAAAATAAACGAGGAAAAGACCACATGCACAATATTCTCGCTATCAATCAAACCCCAAAACACAAAATTAAGTCTAAACGGCAAATACCTACAGCCAAACGACAACCCAAACTATCTGGGAGTCACATTTGATCGGCGCATGACATGGAAAAGTCAGATCGAGAGAAACCGAATGAGAGCCAGAGAAAGAATGGCAATCATGAGGAAACTTGCTGGCACAAGCTGGGGAGCAGACGAAAGTATACTAAAGAAACTGTACACTGGAAGAGTGAGACCAGTTCTCGAGTATGGCATTGCGGCATGGACAACAGCAGCAAAGGCGAACTTCGATAAAGTTAGCAAACTCCAAAACCAAGCCATGAGAGTTATAACAGGAGGCATGAAGTCAACGTCAATTGTAGAACTTGAAAAGATTACAAAACTGCAATCCATGGCCGACAGAAGAGACTGCAGAGCCCAGCTGCAATCAGAGAAACTCCGAAGACTGACTGACCACCCAATGCACCAGAGACTAAACAATTTCGGAAGTGGGAAACTAAAGCGAAGAAACTTTGCAGAAATAGCCAAAGCAAAGATGCACGAAAACCCCATGAACGCACTAACAACACCAAAGCCCATCCCTACTGTACGAAAACCTACCTAGAGGCAGCATATATTTCCAGAGGTTGTAGAAAATATACCAGGTATTAGAAACAAAAACTGCCAGTCTGAAAAAGAAAGAAGAGATACTTCCCTGAGTTATATTACGTAAAACTACCCAAGCATGGACTGGACCCATGCATACACCGACGGTTCCGTAACAAATACAACACAGAACGGAGGGGCCGGAGCATTCCTGAGCCTACCAAATTGCAGAAAAATAACACTGTCATTCGCTACTGGAAAATACACAAGCAATTTTAGAGCGGAGGCAGAGGCACTGAGGGCGGCAGTGGAAGAAATGGTGACAGGTAAAAGGAATGAAAGCCATATAGTCCTGCTTACAGATGCCCTGGCCGTAGTCACAGCAATGAAAAGCCAGAAAAATACTGAACCTAATGATTTAAGAGCAGTACTCTGTCAACTATGCCAGCAGGCCGCACCAAAAAGAGTAGTGGTGCAGTGGGTCCCATCTCACTGCAACATCCAAGGCAACGAGGAGGCAGACAGACTGGCAAAAGAAGGTGCAAAACTATCACAACCTGATACTAGTATGACATACGAAGTGTCAAAACGGTTTATTAGAGCTAGATACATGACCAAATGGGAAACTGAACATACTGGTTACACCAAAAACGATGCCTATTACCAGTTGGACAGAAGAGAGCAGGTCGTGGTCTTCAGACTTCGTACTGGCCACAATAGACTGAGGTACCACCTATTCAACAAATTGAAGATAGGTGGCACCGACAAATGCCCGTGTGGTACCGGGAAAATGACCGCTGAGCATTTGCTGCAAAACTGCCCGACATACGAGGATCAGAGAGAGCAGATGTGGCCACCACCAGTGGCAACACTAGACAAGCTCTATGGCAGTGTCGATAGCCTCAGGATGACGGCTGCTTTTTTTGGAAAAAATAATGGTTACTGTCTGACTGCGTACGAAGAAGAAGAAGAAGAAGAAGAATCAAGAGTCATTGATACCAAATGGTTTTACAAGGCGATGAAAGCTCTCTACGGCCCGCAGCCCTTTGGTAACTCTCAAGTTGGAAATGCGGATTGGGCTTTGCTAACAGATAAGGCTGAGATCATAAACAGACGGGCGGACCACTCATCGTCCATAAATGAGGAGGTCATCCAGCGAATGCCGCAGGTAGAATTGAACCTGGCGCTGGATGGAACTCATCACTGAGAAGAAAGTCGACAGGGCAATCAGTGCACTATCTATAGGAAAAGAACCAGGAGTTGATGCAATACCAGCAGATGTATATAAAGCAACTGGAAATCCCTCACTAGAAGGATCACTGAACTCTTCTGCAACATGTGGGCTAAATGAGTAATTCGGCAGGATATGAAAGACGCCTCAATAGTTCACATATACAAGAGTAAAGGCAACCGACAGGAATGCGACAATCATCGTGGAATATCGTTATTCTCTAGCGTACCAGATACTAGCGCACTTACTGCTCAACCGACTCAACAAACACCTTGAACAAAGCCACCACCTTCCAGAAAGTCAATGTAGATTAAGAGCCGGAAGAGAAACAGTGAACATGATCTTTGCCGCTGGCAAGAGAAGCGTCGGGAACAAAACCTGGCCATATACACCACATTTATTGATTTGACAAAAGAATTTGATAAAGTAAACAAAGAAAGAAATGTCGATGACTATGTCCAAGCTTGGCTGTCCCAAAATTTTCATTTTTATGGTGAAAAAGCTACACGAAGGCCTGTGTGCTCGTGTACTGGACAGTCGACAAGTCAGGTCATCCCGTAACCGGTGAGGGCATTGGGGCACAGATAAAGACATCCTCACAACCCCACACCACCCTTCTCTATCAGCGGCCGCTACCTGGGCCTCTTTTGGTCGGAGATTGGTCCATTCTTCTAAGTTGTCCTACCACCCCTTTTTTGGCAGGGGTCTTCGTCGTCTGCCTTGCACCTTTCCGTGAATGATCGTATTTGCAAGACCATTTGATCTCGATATGTGACCGTACCAAGAGAGTTTCCTTCTTTTGACAGTTGCCAAGAGGTCTTGAAATGACCATATTGCTGTTGTAATTCTATCTCGTATTACCTCATTTGTAACTCGATCTTTGTACGTGACGTTTAGAAGTCTTCGGAAACACCTCATCTCCAAGGCCGGTATCTTCCACTGAAGGTTACCTGTGACTGTTCTTGTCTCATAAGCATTGATGAATATTGAGATGACCAGTATATGAATTAATCTGATTTTCGTGCAAAGTGGTAACCGTTTATCTTGCCACTATTTGTTACGCCGTGCAAGCGCCGCTATTGTTTGTGCTATTCTGGCCAACACCTCACAGTTTGATCCTTCATCACTGACAATCGAACCCAGGTATTTAAATCGGTCAGCCTCTTCGAGTTTCTGGCCATTAGCCTTTATCCTGCTGTTGGCGTTGCTGGTCATTAATTTTGTCTTTCCAGGACTTTTATACTATTTCCGTTGATTTTATACATTTTTATAGTTGCCTATAGCGCATTATGCCATACCCGAT
This sequence comes from Ariolimax columbianus, assembly GCA_036924085.1. Classification (NCBI taxonomy): domain Eukaryota; kingdom Metazoa; phylum Mollusca; class Gastropoda; order Stylommatophora; family Arionidae; genus Ariolimax; species Ariolimax columbianus. Next base: position 63,819,139 of record JAVGWX010000012.1, read on the forward strand.
CAAACGCCTACCTTAAAATCAACAAACACATGATACAGTTTTTGCTGCAGTTCTACATATTTCTTACTTAGCAGCCTTAAATTAAATATATGGGTTGTAGTGCTTTTTCCCAGTCTGAACCCTGCTTGCTTATCAGCAATGATGTTCTCTGCTTGGTATTTCAATCGGTCGAGGATTAATCTGAGCATTACCTTGCTAGGGTGGCTGATGAGGCTTATTGTTCTGTAATTTTGGCACAGTTTTAAATTTCTAGACTTAGGTAACGGTATACCCATTGATTTTGTTCATAAGTCTAGTCAATTTCCTGTCGCCCATATTTTGTTTCAGATGTGTGTGAGGCCTTTCACCACTACTTCCCCACCCGCCTGTAAGAGCTCTGCTGGTATTTTGTCCACGCCGGCCGCATTCCCTCTTCTCAAAGTCTTTACCGCTGCAGCTAACTCTTCCGTCGTTATCAGTCGGTTATCCTCTAAAGTTGTTGGTGTTGGAGGGATTGTTTTCTAAAGTTCGTTCAGTCCCTCATAGTTGTATAACTGGGAACAGTACTCTGTCCATCGTGCTAGTATGTCATTGTCCTCAATAAGGCACTTGCCGCTTTTATCCTGCATCATAAAGTTACTGCCTTGTCTTGGTGTTACCAGTTCTTTGACCACATTGTATGCTCCTTTAGTGTCATTTCTGTTTAATCTCTCTTCGATGTTTGTACATTGCTCACATATCCACACTTCTTTCGCTTCTCTCATCTTTTGTTAAATAGCTTGGACAGTGGAGAAACCTGTAAAACCTGTAAAACAGTTCCAGTAATAAACGAAGTAAAACAAGGATGTGTACTCGTCCCGACCCTGTTTAGCATGACGTTCGTGGTCACTATGACAGACGCCTTCAGATTGCTGGAGCTTGGTATACCTAAGTACCGCACGGATGGGAACCTATTCAATCCCAGAAGAATGAAGGCCAAAGCCAAAGTGGCTGGCGATATAATGGTGTGTTTTCTGACGACTGTGCTCTGAACAGCAACTCAGAACTGAACACGCAGATGGGAATGGACCGGTTCTCTGCCGCGTGCGAAAGTTTTCTAATAGGATCCTTGAAAATATCTTTTCTGCAACACAAAGCAGAGATATGCCCTTATAATTCTCTAAGCCTTTCCGATTTCCTTTTATCTTATTAAGATAATAAATGTGTGCATCCTTGAAGTTTTGTGGGATATGCTGCTGATTGAACATTGCACACATGAGTCAGGTCAGCTTCTCGGTCAGTCTTGGTCCCCCAGCTTTGTATATCTCGGCATGAATTGAGTCCGATCCCGGAATCTTTCCACTAGGGAGGACAATGGCTCTCTGTGTTTTCTGGACAGTATGGCAAATGACTACGGTCTCATTAGTTTCTATTTGTGACAGACGATTTATCGCATCATTAATTGACAAGGGTCTGTTGAGAACGCCAGTGAATTGCTCTGCCCGACGTTCCATTATTATCATTCTCTCTGTTATCAGGAATATGCCATGTGCATTCAGCAAAGGTGAGGTGCCAGATGCACATCGGCCATGCACTTTTCGGAGTGCACTGTAAATTCTTATGAGATCATGTCTATCTGCAAACGCCTGTATCTGATCAGCTTACTTGCATAGTCATGAATATTGCATCTCACGGAGCTTTTTTGACAGCTTGTCGAACCATGAAAAACGCTTCCTTCTTTGCACATTATTTTGCATCATTAGTTAATGCAAGATGGACACTATGCTTTTCCTCTAGCAGAATCTGTAATTCGGAGTTTCCACCAAACTAGTACTGGTGATTCCATGATGCAGTGCCAAGTGTGTCAACTGAAGTGGAGTATAACATCTGCATAAATCTGGCCTAGTTTGCCTCTATATCAACTTTAGTGCCAAATTGATGGTGTCAAGTTGGCTGGCTAATTTGTCTCAAGACCCTCCATGATGATGTTATTGTCCAGATTCATGATGTTAAGTCGTTTGGGAACTTTAACTCCTTGTGGGTGTCTAGGAGCCTGGATCCTGATGTTAGCCTTGGAGATCAGTAATCTCTGATCTTTCCAGCAATCTTGACCACACATGGTCTTGGTGACTCGGATAGCATGTACGTCTCTTCTACGGACAATAACAAATTCAATCAAGTGTCAATGTTTTGAGTAGGAATCATCCGTGTTGTCCTATTACGCTTAATAGCCTCAAGCTCTTCATAAAATGTGCACTTGGTAGTATCATGATTTGTCATTGTAGGCGCATAAACACTGATGATTGTTCCCACGTTGTTAGCACATAGTGTCAATGGTATGCATTGTATAACTGTTATCGTGACTTTAAATATAAGACAAGTGTCTGTCTTCCAGATCAACAACTTATGTGGAATTAATATTGCATAAACGGGAACATATTGTGAGAAATGTGTTGTATCAGCTCACGAACTGAGATAACCTCATCTATAATTAATTGTTTCAAAAAGATTTCAATGAGCAACAATAAGTGTAGCGGCGAAACATGTCTGGATTACTTCTTCATATGTTATCAAACACATTAATAATAATGGGCGAACGAATATCAACCGGTCGGACTCTCTATGCTGATAAAGGTGTTTCTAAATATTTCATTATTTGTCATCATCAGTTTTATTTATCTAAAACATTATGAGACGTGGCACTACATCACAAGTTTGCATCTAATTTCATCATTATGTTGATTTGGGCGAGGTTCTGGAGTGCGTATAAAAGGCAGCCCTTTTCAATTGTATTTCTTTGAGACCGACAGACTGAAAGCCGATGTATACTTGACTACAACATGGACTCCCGGGTCTACTATCAGAATATGGCTCGTTTAATGTCATATTTACTTGGCTGTGTAACAGTTTTCGTTTTTGGCGGTGAGTATTTTTTAAATTTTTTTTTGTACGCTGTTTACAGCGATATATACGTTGCACTGTTTTAATTTGTTAGCCTGTAGCTCAGTGCATCCGATTTCAACAGGCGTTTCTGTAGGGTTGCCCTCCTTAGCCTTTGGCTGTCCCCAGCCTAACTGCAATGCAGCAGTTGTTTTTGGTCAGAGTTGTCTCTCTTAGGAAGTTGTCTTGCAGGACTATCGAGTCTTCCCTATAGGGTTTGGCAATGATATGATGGACTATGTACTAGTTTGTACTATCCCGGAAGAGAGGCAGTCCAGTGTGACTGTGTCCCAGGATCGTCACGTCCTGACAGAAACGTAGCATATGCATGTGAGTGAGGTATCTCTTTGCTCCCTTTATTTTCTCGGCTCATCTGCAGTGATGGTACGCCTAGCATTCCCCGCCACCCGGGAGGTTGTCACAATAGGGCAGGAGGTGCAATGTCCGCTGAACTGCATCTCTTCTGCGTCCATTGGGATGACTGATAGCAGACAGAGGCAAAGAGCGAGGCAGGAGTGCATTTAACCAGGTGCATTTCTGCGGCTCGACCGGGCCGGGCTGAGACTCAAGCCCCAGCCATGTCGTAGCCTCCCATCACAGCGGTGCTGAGATTTAGGGCGGGATTCTGGCTTAGAAGCATTCGGCCGTAGTCCCTCAGATGGTAGCTTCGCACCATTGACTTATCAGACAAGCACGTGGACCAAATGTCAGCGACCTGTGATTTCTCTCGAAAGAGTGCATTTGACCAGGGGACAAGCCTGGTCATGGCACAGATATGTTGTTCGCCTGGTGTGCGGAAATATCTCATGGTCAAGGGTTGAGTCTCAGCAGTTCGCAGTGAGGTAGCTGATCTACTGCTTAAGACACCCCGACCAAGAACTAAGTCTTTTACTAGTGGTTTCATACCTCATCGCCGTATGGGGTGAGTATCGCGCAGCTTCCCGCCCGCATTGATCGTCGGACGGCAGAGATCTCTTTCTGCGGCTCCTTTCCCAACCATATCGTAGCCTCCCAACACCATGGTGCGGAGATTTAGCGCGGGATTCCGGCTTAGAGGCGTTCGGCCGTAATCCCTCACATGGTAGCCTCGCGCCATTGGCTTATGGACCTAGTACGTGGACAAATGTCTGCGACTCCTCTCGAATTGAGCAGGATTACCGTAGCAACGCCCTGTCATTTGTAGGGTAAGACTGACCTGTCTTCCGAAGGTCTAATACCAGCACCCGTTCACTATTAGACCAAACGAATCAGTAGAGGGCTTTTTTATATGTCAGTCATGACCAAGTGTCTGAAACCTGCAGTTTATGTAGGATTAAGCAGGATTACCGTAGCAGACGCTCTTTCATTAAGAGGGTAAAACTGACCTGTCTTCCGTGGGTCTAATACCAGCACACGTTCCCTATTAGTCCCAACGAAAGTGCTCTCAGTCTGTCAGTCATTTTATAGTGTTGGCGTGTTGAGTCAAATTAAGCCGCAGGTTCCACTCATGGTGGTGGCCTTCCGTCAATTCCTTTATCGAACACTGAATGCGGGCCAATCGAGCCACAAAGAGCTTAGCCGAAGAATTCCGATGGCCTAATTGCAGTACCCGTTCCATATTAGACCCAACGAAAGTGCTCTCGGCCTGTCAATCATTTCAGCGTTGGCCGTGTTGAGTCAAATTAAGCCACAGGCTCCACAGCTGGTGGTGCCCTTCCGTCAATTCCTTTAAGTTTAAGCTTTGCAACCATACTTCCCCCGGAACCCAAACACTTTGGTTTCCCGGAAGCTGCCCGCAGAGTCATCGAAGCAACTCCTGCGGATCGCTAGTTGGCATCGTTTATGGTCAGAACTACGACGGTATCTGATCGTCTTCGCGCCTCTGACTTTCGTTCTTGATTAATGAAAACATTCTTGACAAATGCTTTCGCAGTAGCTCGTCTTGCGGCGATCCAAGAATTTCACCTCTAACGCCGTCATACGAATGCCCCCGTTTGTCCCTGTTAATCATTACCTCCAGTTCTGAAAACCAACAAAATAGAACCGAGGTCCTATTCCATTATTCCATGCACCATTATTCAGGCAGCCGAGGCCTGCTTTGAACACTCTCATTTTTTCAAAGTAAACGCGCCGGCCACCCAGGACGCTCAGCGAAGAGCACCCGTGGGAGAGAGCCGGCAGACGATAGGGTAGGAGACAACGGGCAGTGAACCGGCGCGATCCGGACTGCCCGCCTGCGCATGAGATCCAACTACGAGCTTTTTAACTGCAACAACTTTAATATACGCTATTGGAGCTGGAATTACCGCTGCTGCTGGCACCGGACTTGCCCTCCAATAGATCCTCGTTAAAGGGTTTAAAGTGTACTCATTCCAATTACGGGGCCTCGAAAGAGTCCCGTATTGTTATTTTTCGTCACTACCTCCCCGTGCCGGGAGTGGGTAAGTTGCGCGCCTGCTGCCTTCCTTGGATGTGGTAGCCGTTTCTCATGCTCCCTCTCCGGAATCGAACCCTGATTCCCCGTTACCCGTTACAAACATGGTAGGCATGTCACGTACCATCGACATTTGATAGGGCAGACATTTGAAAGATGCGTTGCCGGCACATGAGGCCATGCGATCAGCACAAAGTTATTGGTTTTGAACTAATAAAAGCGCTCTTTCCGCGAGGGTCGGAGCTTGGTAAGCATGTATTAGCTCTAGAATTGCCACAGTTATCCAAGTAGGATCGTGTCATCTAAGGAACCTCGACTAATTTAATGGTTTCACCGTGAGACAGTGTGAACTTAGACATGCATGGCTTAATCTTTGAGACAAGCATATGACTACTGGCAGGATCAACCAGATATCTGTCGGAGACGTACGAAGCACACACACAGGTCAACGGAGGATGGGTGTGTTAAAAGCCTCACTGGGACGGCCGCAGGGACCGACTGACGGACAGTTGTTCCCCCCGTGCCTCAGTCCGTCGACCTAGGACCACCTGACAGGGGCCTCTACACACACCAGACGACCGACCGATCGGGCTCGCTCGGGGAGGTATGGCAGCGCTCTGTGCAGAACGGATCCCAACGGCCCCGGCGATGAATTTCACTGGGACTGGAGACAATTTTCGCCTGCCGGCCTGCCCTTCTCCCGAGGGTTGGTCGGGTTAGGACAGGGCCTTCAGGTTGTATTCCTGCTTTCCATTTGCTGGTCACAAGCTCTTTGCAAGAGTCTGACCACCAGCGAGACGAACTGTCGAGCTCTGCTATAAGCCTTAGAAAAATCACCACCGACTGTCAACGTTTCTCAATACGGACCAGAGCAGCGCACCTCAGCGGAGGCGACGACACAACAAACCGCATCCCGATACCTATACGGGGAAAGGCGGGCGAGCGTTTTCGGCAAGCCCGCGCTATCGCTCCGCCTGGCGGGACTGAGATCACTGGTTAAGATTGAATCGCGGCGGCGAGACAACTACCCCAGATGGCGGTGAGTATAACCTCGTTGAGTTCATTTAAATTTGGTCTGTGTTATGTAATACCAAAAAGAACTGCTATAGGACAGGGATAAAGCGCTATATGAGGACAATCTAGTCGTATAAAACCGCATCCGTACATGCCTGTTATTATAGCGTTTCATGAGAGCACGCACACTCATCCGTCATGACACATTCGTTGATGCTAGAGTCGCAGAATTACAATCTCGAATGGCAATTATTTGCTCAAAGAGAATATTTATGTTGATATATTTAATTGGCGTGGCTTGGCTTCGTTCGTTATCAATCTCCCGCTACCAAACCCTGAAAGGGCTTAAGTAGCAGAATGTAGTTCAGAGAACGGAATGCGTTGTATCGTAGTTTACAGCTTAACTGTCATATTTGCACCTTTTGGTCCAACACAACCGACCAGCAAGCATTTTTTAGTACCGAGTTAAGATTCCCACTTCGATCCCTTCTCCTTAGCCAGTCTGCCCTGCTGCAGCCTGTTATCCAGATTCACCGCGTGGAGGTGTAGAAGGGTCTTGGCAGCTCTGGTTCGCTAGCACTGACGCTAGCAGTCAGCTATGGGTCGCTGACCACTGCAGCTCATGCGCTGCTCAACATCTGAATCCCATATATTTACTTGATGGCAAGTTTGATGTCCAAGGGTACCATCACAATCACACATATTTTAGATTAAGCTGTTAAGGTGTATGTTTTGTTTGTTCGTCAATCAGTCTCTATATTATACCTTGTATCCTATATGCTATACATTCATACGGGTATAGTATACAACCAATCTTATGGTTTCCACCTTTCGTATCTTTGCCATTGGAAACGTCTCCAATGATATACTGGCATATGTTATTATATATATTCAGCAATCTACTTTGTTTGTATCCACTGGCATATTGTTATACATTCTATAATTTACTGTAGTTTATTGTTATACGATTGCATCCTATGTTACACATTGTCTGAAGTTTGTTATACATTACAACGTTCACGTTATACTCAAAAATGTTTCATATAGGAAACTTCCATTACATGGGATATATTAACCAGTTTATTTGTTATACCTTACGTCTGCTATGTTTTACCAAATTCTTCTATGTTTTATCGTACGTCTTCTATGGTATTCCTTGCTTCTTTTGGACATTCTTTACGTTATGTTTGTTACACGCTGCGTCTGCGTTCTAATAACTTACGTCTTGTTTGATATACCTTATTTCTTTATGTTATTCCATACTTTGTACATGTTAGACCCTGCGTTATCTATGTCATAATTTAAGTTTTTTTCTATGGTATTCCTTACGTCTTTTTGTAACGGCCTACGTCGTATACGTAAATCGCTGCGTCATCTTTGTTTTACTGAACATCACATATGTTAGTCCCTACGTCTTATATGTTACACGGTACTATTTATATGTTATTCACTACGTCTTATATGTTACATGAAACGCCTTCTATGTTATACAGTGCATCTGTAAAATTTAAAGATTAAGTTATCTATGTTATGAATTTCTTCATATTTGTTAGAATGTGTGTTTCATACAGGATATTTTATATGCGAAACCGACTCCAACTTTGCGGCGCTCCTGTTTCGTGCATATTCTCCAAACTAGAAAGCCTACCTAAGGGAATCAATGATTGACTGAAGTCACGGCGCGTCCCATTGGGGGAGAATAGACAGGCAGCTATTATCAGTGCCTAGGCATCTACTATGACCAAGTCAGAAGAGACCAACGATATATTCTACGAGGACCTTTCGCTGCTCATCGCTGCAGTTCCAATGACTGACAAATCGATCATAATCTGGGGCTCTAATGCTAGAGTTGGTGCAGACCACGCGGCCTGGGAAAGAGTCATTGGTTAACATAGGATTGGAAAATGCAACAGCAATGGACTGCTCCTGCTAAAGACCTGTGTTACAAATGATCTCCTTATCACGAACACAACCTTCCAACTTCCACCACGAAACCGGACGACATGGATGCACCAAATATCCCGCCACTGACACCTGATTGACTATGCCATCGAGAGACGCAGGGATCGCAGTGACGTGCAAATAACAAAGAGCATGTGTGGTGCGGAGTGCTGGACGGACCACCGCCTTGTGATTATCAAGCTGAACATTCAAGTCCGACCCAAGATACGTCCTAAGGACAAGAAACCAGCAAAATGCATAATCGTGGAAATGTGAACCCACGCGATTAGCATTCCAGAACGATCTAGACGGCAAACTCGCCGGACTTCATTTTTAGACATGGCGAATTTGAACAGGACTGGGCATCATTCAGAAATATCTTTCACCCAACAGCGTTAAGACATCTTGCTCCACCAAGATGAAAACACGAGGACTGGGCATCGTTCAGAAATACTTTTCACTCCACAGCACTAAAGCTTCTTGATCCACCAAGACAAAAACACAAGTATTGGTTCGAAGAGAAAGAGGGCAAAATACAAATAGTCATAGAAGCAAAGCACGATGCCATTTGGTCCATCAAAGGGACACACCATCCAAACACACAAAAATGCATTTGCAAATGTTCGTAAGGCCTAGCGGTCAACGCTTAGATAAATACAGGACACCTGGCGCAATTATTTGATTGTTCCAAGATAATAGAAGTTCGTGTTCTACTAAGACTAGTAGGTAAGGAAGAAAGAAAATGGTAGATCATTTTGACAGGGATGTGATTAGAAGAGCGATTTGTACAATGTTTGATTTCAAAGAAATAGTGACACTAAGTAAACTGAAATTTCGTCTGAAAAATCACAATGACATTGGTGTATCGAAATCTAAGTTGTGGAGAACTGTAAAGGGCTTGTGCTTTACCTCTAGAAAGTTTGTTAGCCGGAGATACGTCATCTGTGAGAAGCCGCATCTAGTATCAATGGGAAGCCACATCTAGTATCAATGGGAAGCCACATCTAGTATCAATGGGAAGCCGCATCTAGTATCAATGGGAAGCCACATCTAGTATCAATGAGAAGCCGCATCTAGTATCAATGGGAAGCCGCATCTAGTATCAATGGGAAGCCGCATCTAGTATCAATGGGAAGCCGCATCTAGTATCAATGGGAAGCCGCATCTAGTATCAATGGGAAGCCGCATCTAGTATCAATGGGAAGCCGCATCTAGTATCAATGGGAAGCCGCGTCTAGTATCAATGGGAAGCCGCGTCTAGTATCAATGGGAAGCCACATCTAGTATCAATGGGAAGCCACTGTATTGTAGAAATGATATCATTAATCGCTATTGTGCATCAAGTTCCGCTCCCTTGCATATCCGAATAAAATATATTCTTCAATACATTGATAATGATAGTTGAATCACTTTCAAACGGGCAAATACTCTGCCTTATAAATATTGCACTACGTACTTAATTGTAAGTAATCGTCATTTTAATTTTAATTTTATATTGCAATGTGTCACGTGGCACTACAGCAACTGTGAGATGAGCAGTATTCCATTATTTGTATTAAAACAGCGCCTGTAAGTATATATTTAAATGAGAGTTGTAGAATGAATCACTGATAATCATTTAGCGGCAACAAACCGGAACTTGGATTCTCGGATCACAAAATGGCGCCTGTAATGTTTTTTTTCATGAACTTTATAACAGGGTTTCATATTTGCGGTGAGTATAGTCTCGTTCCATCCATCTTCGTTGAATTTCAACAATCAATAGCACGCTTAGGCGACCAGGGACCATCGCGTCGAATGACAATATCCACGACCACGGCTATTAACCGCGTCTCGTGGCTTGCAGGTTTGTTGGGGAGTTGACGATCTATTTTAGCCAGGTGTTGCGAGGGTGGCCCCGAGGACGTATCCAGGATGAGCACGGCTTCTTCTCGCAACTCGCCCCCAACCCCACAGCGTGTCGGAGCATCTCGTGGTCTGGGACTTCCCGAGAAAGGCGAGCCACGTAACCGAAGAGGAAGAGACGACGGCGGTCAATCATTGAGGCAATGTCTGCAAGTTCAGTACGTCGATCTACTTCACTGTTGGAAATCATGTCATGCCAGACTTTCCCGAAGATACGCCTCTGATTGCGCAGGTGAAAGGCCACAAGACGCTGCCGGTCCTGCTGTAGTAGTGTCCAGGTGAAAGGCCACAAGACGCTGCCGGTCCTGCTGTAGTAGTTTCCAGGACTCGGAGCCGTACAGGAGAATGGGGACAATGCACGAGGAGTAAATACGCAGCCTGGTCTCCAGGCAGAGCCTACGCTAGGACCAGATTCTGCGGAGCGAGTGCATGGATGAAGCCACTAAGCCCATCCTACGGGTTATGTCGTGACTGCTGCAGGAGGATACCTGTTGCTTAGGTAATCGAAGTCATCAGTGGCTGTAACAGGGTTGTCGTTGACGGAACTGTATTTGGGTTTTTAAATTCCCTCATGTTTGCTACTGGTGTTCAAATACGTGTTATGCTTTTCCCGATGATTTGACCAGTTATTGCATATGTTTAAGATTTCGGCGTTGCCGTTATTTGCCGATACAGACGTTAGTCTTCCTTTCCGATATATAATCGTCCATTATAAACGTGCATTCCTTGCTTCTGATTTCATCATTGTGTTTATGATTTACTTCTTAGTGTCCGTACTACCTGATGTCTCCTTTGTGATGGGTGTGATTATGTATGTACCTTTTTATCGTGTGATTTCTTCTTCTTCTTCTTCTTCTTCATCGTACGCAGTCAGACAGTAACCATTATTTTTTCGAAAAAAGCGGCAGTCATCCTGAGGCTGTCGACACTGCCATAGAGCTTGTCTTGTGGTTCCACTGGTGATGGCCACATCTGCTCTCTCTGATCCTCGTATGTCGGGCAGTTCTGCAGCAGATGCTCAGCGGTTATTTTCCCGGTACCACACGGGCATTCGTCGGTACCACCTATCCTCAATTTGTTGAATAGGTGGTACCTCAGTCTATTGTGGCCAGTGCGAAGTCTGAAGACAACGACCTGCTCTCTTCTGTTCAACTGGTAATAGGCATCGTTTTTGGTGCAGCCAGTATGTTCAGTTTCCCATTTGGTCATGTATCTGGCTTTAATAAGCCGTTTTGACTCTTCGTACGTCATACTAGTATCTGTTTGTGGTAGTCTTGCACCTTCTTTTGCCAGTCTGTCTGCCTCCTCGTTGCCTTGGATGTTGCAGTGTGATGGGATCCACTGTACCATTACCCTTTTTGGTGCGGCCTGCTGGCATAGTTGACAGAGTACTGCTCTTAAGTCATTACGCTCAGTGTTTTTCTGGCTTTTTAGCTCTGTGACTACGGCCAGAGCATCTGTAAGCAGGACTGTTTGGCTTTCATTTATTTATGTGTCACCATTTCTTCCACTGCCGCCCTCAGTGCCTCTGCCTCCGATCTGAAATTGCTTGTGTACTTACCAGTAGCGAATGACACTGTTATTTTTCTGCCATTTGGTAGGTTCAGGAATGCTCCTGCCCCTCCGTTCTGTGTAGTGTTTGTTACAGAACCGTCGGTGTATGCATGGGTCCAGTCCATGCTTGGGTAGTTTTTCGATATAAAGCTTAGGGTAGTATCTCTTCTTTCTTTTTCAGTCTGGCAGTTTTTGTTTCCAATACCTGGTATATTTTCTACCACCTCTGGAAATATATCCTGCCTCCAGGTAGGTTTTCGTACAGTAGTGATGGGTTTTGGTGTTGTTAGTGCGTTTATGGGATCTTCGTGCATCTTTGCTTTGGCTATTTCTGCAAAGGTTCTCCGCTTTAGTTTCCCATTTCCCAAATTGTTTAGTCTCTGGTGCATTGGATGGTCGGTCAGTCTTCGGAGTTTCTCTGACTGCAGCTGGGCTCTGCAGTCTCTTCTATCGGTCATGGATTGCAGTTTTGTAATCTTTTCAAGTTCTACAATTGGCGTTGACTTCATGCCTCCTGTTATAACTGTCATGGCTTGGTTTTGAAGTTTGCTAACTTTATCTAAGTTCGCCTTTGCTGCTGTTGTCCATGCCGCAATGCCATACTCGAGAACTGGTCTCACTCTTCCAGTGTACAGTTTCTTTAGTATACTTTCGTCTGCTCCTCAGCTTGTGCCAGCAAGTTTCCTCATAATTGCCATTCTTTCTCTGGCTCTCATTCGGTTTCTCTCGATCTGACTTTTCCATGTCATGCGCTGATCAAATGTGACGCCCAGATAGATTGGGTTGTCGTTTGGCTGCAGGAATTTGCCATTTAGAATTAATTTGGTGTTTTGGGGTTTGATTGAAAGCGAGAATATTGTACATGTGGTTTTCTCCTCGTTTATTTTGACCAGTTATTGCATATGTTTAAGATTTCGGCGTTGCCGTTATTTGCCGATACAGACGTTAGTCTTCCTTTCCGATATATAATCGTCCATTATAAACGTGCATTCCTTGCTTCCGATTTCATCATTGTGTTTATGATTTACTTTTTAGTGTCCGTACTACCTAATGTCTCCTTTGTGATGGGTGTGATTATGTATGTACCGTTTTATCGTGTGATTTCAAGCCCGGATACTTATATCTTCATTTCTGGTATTCCCATAACAATTAGGATTACTTTCCCACGTAGTGGACAGGTTTGTGATGTTTCATATACTTATATTGTTATGACCAAATTTATATTGTACTAGCTTTCATGAAGTTGCGTCATCGATATTATTAATTACTGATTCTCAAAAGCAATCCATTAGTACTAGCATTTTGAAAATGCATTACGTTTTTTGTAAGATGAAGAATACATTTATGTTTCTGTAACATTGAAAATACATTGAAATTTATGTAAAATGGAGAATACATTTAGTTATACATGAAGAATACATTTCAGTTTTCTTAACATGGATAATGCATTTAGGTTTCTGTAACATGGAGAATATATTTAGGTTTCTGTAACATGGAGAATACATTTATGTTTCTGTAATATCCAGAATACATTTATATTTTTGTAACATCGAGAATACATTTAGGTTTCTGTAACAGGGAGAATACATTTAGGATTCTGTAACATGGAGAATACATTTAGGATTCTGTAACATGGAGAATACATTTATGTTTCTGTAATATCTAGAATACATTTAGATTTTTGTAACATCGAGAATACATTTAGGTTTCTGTAACATCGAGAATACATTTAGGTTTTTGAAATGTTTTTTTGTTCTTTGGATTTTGACAGTTATTCTTAACCAAACTCTTGAACCTGGTTGATGGTTGTGCTCACTGTGTCTGACCTCTCATTCTGGGCTTGCTCATCTGGATTGATATGGGAGAAGCACATGTCTCTCACCGAAATATGTCCATGTTCAACACGACCAGCAATACGTCCTACATCATCAAAGTAGTTCTGAAATTATAACAGTTAAGGACGACTGAAAATAATTATGCTACCAGCACTCAACTAGTCCCAGTCTAGTTTGATGAGTACCTTCTACCAACACTCAACTAGTCCCAGTCTAGTTTGATGAATACCTTCTACCAACACTCAACTAGTCCCAGTCTAGTTTGATGAGTACCTTCTACCAACACTCAACTAGTCCCAGTCTAGTTTGATGAATACCTTCTACCAACACTCAACTAGTCCCAGTCTAGTTTGATGAATACCTTCTACCAACACTCAACTAGTCCCAGTCTAGTTTGATGAATACCTTCTACCAACACTCAACTAGTCCCAGTCTAGTTTGATGAATACCTTCTACCAACACTCAACTAGTCCCAGTCTAGTTTGATGAATACCTTCTACCAACACTCAACTAGTCCCAGTCTAGTTTGATGAGTACCTTCTACCAACACTCAACTAGTCCCAGTCTAGTTTGATGAATACCTTCTACCAACACTCAACTAGTCCCAGTCTAGTTTGATGAGTACCTTCTACCAACACTCAACTAGTCCCAGTCTAGTTTGATGAATACCTTCTACCAACACTCAACTAGTCCCAGTCTAGTTTGATGAGTACCTTCTACCAACACTCAACTAGTCCCAGTCTAGTTTGATGAATACCTTCTACCAACACTCAACTAGTCCCAGTCTAGTTTGATGAATACCTTCTACCAACACTCAACTAGTCCCAGTCTAGTTTGATGAATACCTTCTACCAACACTCAACTAGTCCCAGTCTAGTTTGATGAATACCTTCTACCAACACTCAACTAGTCCCAGTCTAGTTTGATGAGTACCTTCTACCAACACTCAACTAGTCCCAGTCTAGTTTGATGAATACCTTCTACCAACACTCAACTAGTCCCAGTCTAGTTTGATGAATACCTTCTACCAACACTCAACTAGTCCCAGTCTAGTTTGATGAATACCTTCTACCAACACTCAACTAGTCCCAGTCTAGTTTGATGAATACCTTCTACCAACACTCAACTACATCATCACTTTTCTCAGTCTAACTTAATGGCTCTAGCTTCTACCAACAATCAAATATATAACCTAATGTTCTCCGTTTATGTCGATAAGTTTAGCTTCTACAAACACTCAAGAACATCACTTTTCTCAGTCTAACTTACTACTTACAGCTTCTACCAACAATCTACTATATCACCTACACCCGTCAATCTACCTTGGTTAATCTAGTTAATGTTAGTTGAATCTATGTCTGGCAAATTGCTGTTATTGGTAGTACTGATAATCTTTTCTGCGGTAGTGAACATGTCTTTTACGTTTACAGTGGTTTCTGAAAGCACGTCGATGAACTTTCCTCTAGATGACTGCACCAAGAGCCACTTAGATATCCTGACTTTGATGAATAAGGTACCTGGTTTAACATTTTGGAGATGTCAGTTTTATCTGCATTATTCTTTTATGCAACATGTGCAACCACATCCTTACAACACGACATCTCCGAGAGTGAAGTGTGCTAACGTTGTAGACAATTTACATAACAAAGACTCAACTTTTAATCTTAGCGGAATGGAGTTTGGGAATTGTAGAAATCCATGGTTATACAACTTGAATGATTTGTTCAGTGAGTATCAGCCAATGAAAACTGTACAAGAATATCTGAAAGCAAAAATCAAATTGATTAAACATGCGTTTTCCGACATGTCTGGAGTAAGGGAGAACGCGATACATATTGCCATTGTATTCTTAGATTGTGCAGGATATTCATTGGATGACACTAAAAACATACCCCGCATCGTACAACACGAGAGTACATATATTAAAATATTTCTTGTGCTTGTTGGTGTTACAGATCTAAAAGAAACGATTCATCTCAGCAACACACTTATTCCACATTGCGACACAGCGCCCTTAGATAATGCTCTGTCTATGGCAATATGTAAACAATGCAGAGAAGGATGGTTTTTGTATGAGCATAATGACGGCATAGACTTTCTCTCTTGCTATTATCTGTCTTATAGGTCCAGTATTAAATCAGACTGGCTTGACGCCGTGGGTAGTTGCGACACACTCCAAGGATATTTGTTAGGAATAGAAACTAAAGAAGAGTTAGATTTTCTACAGAAATGGTTGAAACGGTATCTCACAGAAAGATTACATCTCGCTGATAAAAATGGGGACGATTTTCACTTGTTGACTCAACTCTACATTGGTCTGCATCGAGATCTGGAAAGCGTTGCAAAACGTTTTCAGTGGTCACTTAGAAAGGGTGCTCAGAACCGTCCTTTAGTGGTTAACAATTGGATGCCTGGGGAACCGTCTGGTGGATATAACAATGCTGCATGTGGCATGTGGAAGTTTGTTTGGAATTGTCACAAGAATGACACAAATATCTTTGGTAACGATTGTGGTTTTGTTGAAGGATGGGCGGACATTGGGTGCAGAACGCAAGTACGTGCATTAAGTTTGTGTGAGGTCATTCTTCCACGTAGACTTGAGGACATGGACGTTATGAGAATTAATCCAACTTCGAATGCCAGTTTTACTAAAGCCTTAAGCAAAAAGATTTTTAAGAAATTTAACGACAATATTGTATCAGTTTCGGTCCACTTAGAAAACAATTATAACTTTAAATCAATTAATGAATCAGGAATCAGATTCCCCATTTTTGACTGCGGGAAGGATGCAGATTATCCAAGATATATTTCTTACTTTTTTGTATGTGACTCTATCGATCACTGTAGCAATAGACGAGATGAATCCTCTTGCATGTCAGAGTCAACGGATGTGAATGTTTGCCCAGATCCCAAACGTTATCCAAAGAGTACAGACGATTGTGAAGGTGTATACTGTTGTGATGGTTCCTGTCTGCTATCACAGTGGGTCAATGATGGAGAAGTTGATTGTACCATCTGCAAGCAGGGAACGGAGAATGTAACAAACAACGAAATGTGCCTCAGTAACAAGGATTTGATGGGCAACTTGACCTGTCCCTTTATTTGTAACATTGTTGCATCTGTGCCTTTCTCTCAAATAGAAGACGGACACAATAAATGTTCACTACCAAATGAGAAATTCGAAAAGACGTTAGGAAAGCTGGAAACCGCAAATACATGTTACAACATATTAGGTCATACAATATGGGCCCCCAGGTGTGTCTACGTCAAAGATAAATTCGGAGCTCTTCTGGGATGTAGAGACGTTTCTCATCTTAAAGACTGTACGGACTTTGAGTGTCCGGAAGGTTATATTAAATGTCCGAACACTTACTGTATCCCCCAACACTACGTCCTTGACGGACAAATAGACTGCCCTAAAGGTGAAGAAGAAAATAATAACATTGCTGGCTCGTGTTCAGGAAATTTTGCGTGTTGGAAGAGTAAAATATGTCTACATCCTGACCTAGTTTGTGACGGACATCCTGAATGTCCAGAAGGAGATGACGAAATGGATTGTGACGATTGGTGTCAACCAGGTTTCCAATGTGTATCAAGGACAGTCACAGTATCCGATTACAACAGATCGATTCCTCTGGTTTATTTACATCCTGCTTTCTATGTAGCCCGATACGTTGATTTGTCCGGCATAGATTTGTCTAGTGTGTCAGTCGCCCAATCTTCTATCTTAGGGTCAGCTATAATTATTATATTGTCAAATTGCAAGATCCGGTCGGTTGATATAATTACAAACTACTCACCAGGTCGTGCGCAAACAATCGACATTAGCCACAATCTAATACAGACATTCCTCCTACGAGATATAGATTATCACACATTGCAAAACATTCGTCATTTGAATGTATCATATAATAAAGAACTCGTTATGATGGAAAACCTACGATTAAGATATCTAGAAATACTCGATCTCTCACATACAGGTCTATCATATCTAAACAACTCTTTCCTTGCAGGCTTGCCCAAACTGAAACATTTAAACTTGAGCTGCACGTTTATTTCTGATTTCTCAAAAAATATATTTACATCAAACCACAGCCTACACACACTTGATTTACGTGGACTACCCACAGATAATGTGCGAAAAGAGTTTTTCAATAGTCTTACTATCAAGCAAAGTCTATTCGCCGACAATTTTGAAATGTGTTGTCCACAGATCAGAGGTCAAAGTATAACATTCTACGCATGCCACTCACCTGATGACAGCATTTCATCATGTTTTGATCTTGTAAGTGTTCAATCTCAACGGGTACTTCTCTGGGTGGTAGCGATTCTTGCTATTTTAGGGAACATTACAGTCATTGTTTGTCGTTTTATTTGCTCTAGACTAGTTGTAGAAGCAGGATATGAGCTGTTTGTAGCAAACTTATGTGTATCTGACATTATAATGGGGATTTATCTACTCACTATTGCTGGAGCTGACTATTACTACCGTGGTATATATGTCCTGTATGGCAAGAGATGGAGAGAAAGCATTGCATGTCAGTTTTCTGGATTTCTGGCTACACTCTCTATTGAAACTTCAACATATTTTATCTTTTTTCTCATATTGGATTTATTTTTAGTTATCAAATTTCCATTCAGCCAAATACTGTTTTCCCAAATCAGTCGATTTGTTGCTCTTCTCTTTTCATGGATCTTATGTATTGTTCTTGCGTTGATCCCAATCGTATTCAGGTTTGAAATATATTCTACAAACGCAATGTGTCTTGGTTTACCTATGACAACAAAGCGACGCACAGGCTGGGAGTACTCTTTTGGCTTGTTCATCGTGCATAATTTCGTGGCCTTCATTTTAATTGCGTATGGTCAAATAGGCATCTATCAATCTATCTCACATAATATACTATCTAGTGCAGCGTCACGCACGGTTTCCAAACGGACACAAGATATAGCAATAGCCAGACAGATGTCTCGTGTTGCACTTACCAGCTTTCTCTGCTGGTTTTTTGTAGGAATGATGGGTTTTTGGACTCTTCGCGAACACGAAATCAGCAATGATGTTTATGCCTGGACAATGGTTATTGTACTTCCTTTGAACTCTGTTGTTCGCCCACTAATTTACACAATTCCTGCCCTTCTGACCTGGTGGGAAAAGTTCACATTTGGTCCTGCACTCACGAACAGAAGTAACACATAGAGTGTGTAAAGGCCTTACAAAATCTGTGAAAGGAATAACTGATTAGTTGATTTGTATTGGAACCCGCTCTACAGTGACACAAATATTTCACAGAAGTAATGCTCAGATTTCAATTTTTAAATGTTATCTTATACTCTTTCTCTTTTCCTTTTCACTCTTCTCTGTCTTCAAATTTTACAATTATTTGCGTATAATCTTCTTCATCGTCATCATTTTTTTGTTCTTACTGTTATTGTTATTCTTCTGCATTTTCTAATTATGCTTCTTTTGATCTTTTTTGTCTTTAAAAAAAAATCTCCTTTTTTCTTCGTTCTCGTTTTTTCTTCTTCTTCTTTTATTATTTTTATTCGTCGTCTTCTTCTTCTTCTTCTTCCTCTTCTTCATATTCTTTTTCTCAATTTTCCCATGATCCCCATATATACGTCACTAAAGACACCATTTAAGAATGGTCTGTAAACTGTCAAATGTAGCATAATGTAGATAAATGTACAGTCATCCACATGGGTAGATCCAATATGGAACATAATCACAGAATGAGCGAGAACAATATTAGAAAGATAAATAAGGAAAGAGACCTAGGGGTTATAATAGATCATACAGGTAAGGTGAATGAGCAAGTCTAAGTAGCAGTGAAAAAGGCAAATGCAATGTTAGGTATGATAAGAAGAAATATTAAACATAGGAGCAAGGAAGTGATAATCAAACTGTATAAAGCATTAGTTATACCTAGATTGGAGTACTGTGTACAGGTGTGGAGTCATTATCACAGAGGGGATGTAAATGTACTTGAAAGAATACAAAAAAGAGTGATAAAGCTGATAGTGGGATTCCAGAATTACAGTTATGAGGAAAGAAAAACCGACCTACAGTGTCTAGAAAAGAGAAGAATTCGAGGGGACAATACAGATTTATAAGATGATCACGGGAACAGATAAATTAGACTATAACAAGTTTTTTCTTCAAAATACAACCAGCCACAAGAACGAGAGTGCAAAGCTACAAATTAACTAAAGAAAGGTCCCGATCATATATTAGGAAATATTTTTTTTTAGTTAGAGATGAGGGAATGCTTGGGATGCTTTGCAACAGGAGGTAGTGGGGGCAAAGACTATTAACGAATTTAAGAATAAATTGGATTCGCATAGCTTTTAGAGCAAGGTAATATAAATAAAACCTCGTTCTATAAAGACTCTGCAAAGTCTTCTAAGCCAGTATAAAGACGTTAAGTTAAGTTAAGTCACTACAGACTGATCAAGCGGAAATATGTGATAAATCACTTTGTCTGTATCTGTAGTTTTAGCTCCTGCGACACTCTGATTTACAAGATGGAGTTCCTAGTTCATGCCCACCCATCTTTAGTCTCCCCGTATCAAATTCATGGGGACAGAAGCAAATGGATCGTGACTATATCTTTGACAGATTCAAACAGTGTGTGTCATTGTGAGACCATGTTCATATCTGAGTTTGTGAGATGGGCATTTGATTTTTTATGTTTTTTTTTTAACGGAATGATGATATGTATGTTATCATTAGAAATTTATAGTCACATTGGTAAAGCTGATGCTACATTTTATTACATCATAATGCGTGATTGGAAATACCAGAACATTAAGATGAAAAGAAAGGCCATGACGTACAATGCATGTGTCGTCAGTATATTGCTGTATGTCAGGGAGAATTGGACAGCATATGCCAAACACGATCACATGCGTTAACACATTCCATTTATTTCTCCTGCGATCTGTTCTTAGAATGACATGGATGGACAGAGTGACATATTTAGATATGCAATCTCGCACCGGACTCCCAAATAGTAGTACTCTCCTTAGGCAGTGCAGACTACAATGGTTTGGCCATGTTCTTTGCAAGGACGATATTCGCATTGTCAAAGATGTCCTATATGGACAGTTAGCGGATGGCAATAGAACGATTTGCCGACCAAAGTTGGCGTTCAAATATGTCATATCATCATATTAGGTCATGACGGAAAGGGGCTTCTACTACTACTAATGCTGTTACTACTACTACTACTACTACTACTACCACTACTACTACTATTACTGCTACTACTACTACTAGTACTGCAACTACTACCTACCACTACTACAACTACTACTACAACTAATGCTGCTATTACTACTACTACTGCTGCTGCTACTACTACTACTACTGCTGCTGCTACTACTACTACTACCATTACTACTACTACTAATGCTGATACTACTACTACTACTACTACTACTACTACTACTACTGCTGCTACTGCTAATACTACTAATACTACCAGTACTACTACTACTAATACTACTACTGCTGCTGCTACTTCTACTACTACTACTACAACTACAACTACCACTACTACTACTACTACTACTACTACTAGCATTTGAGTTTAAAATAATAGGACCTCGTAAGACATGGATAAGAGCCATGCATATTAGCACATTAGTTTAAGTCACGGTTGTCAGCGGTGATATGAATGTCGATTTCATTATATTATGTCAGATAATTTTGGTAATTGTTCTGACAAGTTACCTTAAGTGTTGCATTGTTAATTTCTTATAGATCGTTCGTCATCTACTCATATACAGTTTAGTAGACAGCATGATGTAGAGGCAAATAATGGAACTCTGAAGCTTTACTCGGGAAACAATGGATGCAAAGATAACGTCACTCAGACAAAATATCATTTCTAAATGTTTAAACACTATTCTTTAAATGTGCATTATGTTTATGCTCCTAGTGTTGTGATGATAATGTTGTATAATGTAATGTGATAAATCATAACATATCATGTCATTGCATTCTTTTACGTTACATTGCTTCTCATTACACTACACGAGATAAATTAAAATATTACATTATATTACACAATACAATACAAAAATATGACAACATAACATTGCAGGACAAAACAAAACAGCACAATGAAATAACTCGGGGTTACACTATAAAGCATTACATTACATACACATAATAATCCATAACATGATAATATAAATGTTCGTCACCACACTATCCTACCAATGCCAAAACTGGATACTAACATCAAATGAAAAACAACAAACCGTAACATCAGAAATGAAATGCCTACTTATAATATTGGGTGTAACAAATAGAGACAATATGAAACTAAAATGGTTTGGCCACGTAACAAAAGTATCACCACACAGCATCCCCCAACAAACAATACTTTTTAGATATAACTCTTTCTAGGCAATAGGCGTGCACGTAAAAGTACTTGGAATCCTTGGAATCCTGGCATTTAAACATGACTGTTAGTGCCAGGTAGACTAAGTCTTCGGCTATATTTTCTAGGTATTTTAAAACTTTAGGTGGCTTACTAAGCCTGGGTAAATTTACACACAATTTGTGTAGATTTTTAACTAGATCTTTTGAATTTTGTACAGGCAGCGACTATTCAGTTTATTCCTTTCCATTTCTAACTGCTATGGGATTTTTGCCGTGCTCGACACTGGACACAGGAGTATGAAATAAGGGGCATTTTAACCAGAAGTTCCGCTTGAAAGAAATCCGAGTCTCCATCGTGATTCTAACAGGCGACATGCGGCAACCGAGGCGGACACCTTACCTCGAGACCAGTGAGACAACCCGACCACCTTAAAACAGCCCCCCGCCCAACCCCCCCCCCCCCCCCCGCCTAAAAATACATAAACAATATGAAAAACTATTTTTTATAAAGAAAAGTGGCTTACGGAAATATGCGATGCGGTGAATATCAATGTGCATGAAATACACAGTAAGGCTCCGTCTAGAGGTATCTTTGTTACTTGATGCATAAAGACACATATCTTAAGCTAAAATAAGAAGACCAAGAATAAGAAGAAGTAGACACAAGAAGGATAAGAATAATAATAAGAAAAATAAGATAATACATATCAAGGAATATCATTGCCGTGCTCACCGTCAATAGCTTGACGTACCGGAACAGCGTCAATTTACAAACAAATATGCTGACGTCAACATGCACACATCTCGTTTTCATTATCAACATAAACATATATATTTGCAAATACTTGTTCGAAAAAAAAAGAAATAATAAATTAAAAGAACACAAACAGAGCTCAAAATGATCACAAAGGGGATTGAAGAAGTCCTTAAAAAAACCAAAACAACCTAGACTGTAAAGCTTCGGGTGCGGACGGAATACCATGCGAGACAGTTAAAGCTTGTGGATACCTAGGCATAAAATGATTACATAGAATATTATCAGCAGATTTGGAGAAAACTAGTCTAGCAAGACTGGCAAGAAGCTATCATTGTGCTAATCATTAAAAACAAAAGGCAACAATAAAGAGTGTGATACCTAACGAGGAATATCGATTCTAAGCCACACAGGAAAACTCTCGAGAAGAGAATTCGACCGTTCCCACAACCACAGCTGAGTGGAGCTCAATTTGGTTTCCGACGAGGTAGCAGTTGCACAGACGCCCTATTCACCCTGAGACAACTAAGCGAAACAAGCATTTAATACAATCGGAAACTCAACGCGGCTTTCATAGATCAAGAAACGTCTTTCGATAGAATAGGCAGAAATAAACTATGGGCCATCCTAGACGACTACGGTGTAAAGGGGCAGCTATTACAGAATATTAGAGTACTGTACCAAGGGTGTCAAAGTATAGTAAGAACAACAGATAGTCTGACCGAAACAAGGGAGATAACAACCGGGGTGAGACAAAGGTGTGTGTTGTCGCCCCTACTCTTCAACACGTATATGAACAGAATAACTCTAAGTCAAATTGGAGAATCTGATAAGAAATGCAGAGAAAGAAAGGACAGAGGCTGATCAATTAAACTAACTCCTTTTTTGCAGATGATCAATGTTTATTTTACGAGAGAGAAGATGACCTGCAGCAACATCTGACTGCGCTCAATTCTGTATGTGAAATCTACAGTATTAGAATTAACACATTTAAAACAATAACTATGCAGATAAGCCGATCGACTGAAAACATGAACATTACGGTAAACGGAACAAAGATCAAACAAGAGCAGGAGTTCAAGTACTTAGGCAGTGTTTCCACACAGGATGGAAGTTTAGATAAAGCGATTGAGATCAGGTGTCCAAGTACTTGGGCAGTGTTTCCACACAGGATGGAGGTTTAGATAAAGCGATTGAGATCAGGTGTCCAAGTACTTGGGCAGTGTTTCCACACAGGATGGAGGTTTAGATAAAGCGATTGAGATCAGGTGCCAAACAGCGAATGCGATTGCATACCAGCTGTCCCCATTATTAAATCACCCTAACATAAACATGTCCACAAACGGAATGCTAATCAACAGTATATTCATGCCAACTCTCTGTTACCAGTGCCAAACATGGACTTTAACAAAAACTTTAGAGAGAAAGATTACGACATGTGAGATGAGATGCCACCAGAAAACAATCAACGTAACCAACCCGCGTAATTCGAGTGGTCGCCTTGGCATCCCAGACATAGAATCTGCCATATTGGCTTGTTTATGCTGTTGAATTGACGGTCCGAATATACTTCACTTGACCACGTTTGATCGCGGACTTAGGGCTTTCAGCTTAGACAAAAAAATGGCAATTAGTTAGGGCTTTCAGCTTAGACAACAAAATGGCGGAGTTAGGGCTTTCAGCTTAGACAACAAAATGGCGGAGTTAGTTAGGGCTTTCAGCATAGACAACAAAATGGCGGAGTTAGTTAGGGCTTTCAGCTTAGACAACAAAATGGCGGAGTTGGTTAGGGCTTTCAGCTTAGACAACAAAATGGCAGAGTTAGTTAGAGCTTTCAGCTTAGACAACAAAATGGCGGAGTTAGTTAGGGCTTTCAGCTTAGACAACAAAATGGCAGAGTTAGGGCTTTCAGCTTAGACAACAAAATGGCGGAGTTAGTTAGGGCTTTCAGCTTAGACAACAAAATGGCAGAGTTAGGGCTTTCAGCTTAGACAACAAAATGGCGGAGTTAGTTAGGGCTTTTAGCTTAGACACCTCGGCACTACGAAATATCACGGCAACGTTATCGACGGTCGCAACTACGGGATACTAAAAAAAACAAAACGGAACCACAAACACAGCACAACGTCCATCTTGTCAGTCCGCCAACTTGGATAAATACATACATTTTAAACATACATTTAAAAAATCATCGATTTAGTTGTAGAATAATTATTATGAACGCAATTAACAATGAAGAAAAACAAAACTGACATTGGTTCGTTTGTTCTTTTCCTGATGCCAGCAAGGGGAATGCAAATTGAATAGAAGTACGTGTTTGACTATGACAGTTCTTCATAGATGAACACTGTATAAACCATAACACTTCAGTATTGTGATACATCAGCTGATTTTTATGCTGATTTTGAATACATATTAATTATGTGTTATGTATTTTTAATGTTTGATTATTTCTCACTGTATAACATGTACCTTTGTTGTGCCGTAATAAAAGTATAAAACATGATAACTTGTTTCACTTTTTAAATGAGTGCGTCTTTTGCAGTAGCTGGTTAGCAAATAGATCAGGTCACGCATTTTGAATATTTGGGCTTTAGAATTGACAAAAATTGCAACTGCTTCAAAAAATCGGAAGAAGACTATCCATTGAATCGCAGAAGCTAAACAGCCTAATGAAACTATGGCAGAACACAGAGGAAACGATAACAGAGAAAGTCTTGAAAGCCTGTGATATTCATGTTGCAGAATATGGCTGCAAATCATGGACGATGATCCAAATGTCTAGAAAAAGAATCGAGTCCGTCGAGTCAACATGTTTCAGAAATATCCTCAGAATAAACTGGAAGATGAACAAAACAAATTAAGACATTCAGCAAGAGTTGAACATGGATTAGAACTGGTTTATCTGGAAGTGAGTGACATTCAGCAAGAGTTGAATATAGATTAGAACTGGTTTATCTGGAAGTGAATGATATTCAGTAAGAGTTGAACATAGATTAGAACTGGTTTATCTGGAAGTGAGTGACATTCAGCAAGCGTTGAATATAGATTAGAACTGTTTTATCTGGAAGTGAGTGACATTCAGCAAAAGCTGAACATAGATTAGAACTGGTTTATCTGGAAGTGAATGATATTCAGCAAGAATTGAACATAGATTAGAACTGGTTTTTCTGGAAGTGAGTGACATTCAGCAAGAGTTGAATATAGATTAGAACTGGTTTATCTGGAAGTGAGTGACATTAAGCAAAAGTTGAACATAGATTAGAACTGGTTTATCTGGAAGTGAGTGACATTAAGCAAGAGTTGAATATAGATTAGAACTGGTTTATCTGGAAGTGAGTGACATTCAGCAAGAGGTGAACATAGATTAGAACTGGTTTATCTGGAAGTGAGTGACATTCAGCAAAAGTTGAATATCGATTAGAACTGGTTTATCTGCAAGTGAGGGACATTCAGCAAGAGTTGAACATAGATTAGAGCTGATTTATCTGGAAGTGAGATACATTCAGCAAGAGTTGAACATAGATTAGAACTAGTTTATCTGGAAGTGAGTGACACACTTGGCCTTTCCAGGATTGTAGGTGTATGCAGATCGTAGTTACGATCACGGACTCGGATTTATCACCCCTATCGTCGCTCCCATGACTCATCAAAGTTATATATGGTTATATCTAGGCTATTTCAAAGCTATTTTTCTCGGCTATTATCATATAACGGAAAAATGCAAGAAGAAATCGATCACAGATGCACAGAGCAAACCAAATCATTGGCTAGATGTCAACAATACAGAAGAACAAGCACGTCAAGATTGGCATAAAAAGAATCTTGTTCAACACAATGTCAATGCCTACACTTGGACACTAATAACAACAGATAAGAGAAAAATAGAAACAACAGAAATGAAATGCCTGAAGCGAATGCTAAATGGGACAAGATGGGACAGAACTAGAAACGATGAGATCAGGAAGCAGAAGCGCACTAAGCCAGTGCTAGACTTAATTAGAAAACAGCAAATTCAGTGGATTGGCTACATATCGCGACAGCAACACAGCATCGTCCCATAGATGGTTATAGCAGTTAAACACAGTGGTACCATAGCTATATCCCGACCCCGCAAAAGATGGATTGAAGGAATATCCGAGACAACCTGTTTCACTTTATACGAAGCGCACACTAAGGTGTTGTCCAGATGTCACTTATACATCTTACTCCGACATGCAAACTAGGATCAGACAATAGATAGATGAATATTATACCGCTGTTGTGATGTTTGATTAGTAGCGCCAGTTGAAAAGTCAATCTTGCTCACTTTCTGGCATCTGCCCTCAGTTCCTCTGTCGCACCTTCTGTCTTCCGAGAAAATGTTGCACATGAGCCTAACCTCCTAAACTTGCTGGAGGTACACGTTCTGGATACTCAAGTTATTCAGTTCATATGTCTTGTCTGCCTACTTTCAGAGTTGCCTTCTTAGACGTACTGATTTCAAATCACATTTATCCCAGGTTGCTTGCAACGTGATCAACTGAATTTTTCATTTCTGTATTTGCAACGTATTGTATATTTGGTAATCGTTAGCTCTTTGCCAGACAATAGTAATTGTGCTATTAGCACAAAAACCCGGGTAGACATGTAGAGCAGATGTGTTGCCCATGCAGAATAGTCCTTCACTCTGTCTGCCTTGTTTACTACAAGGGAAATGTAATTAATACCAGTACATTTGGAACAAAAAAAGCTGCAGAAGCTGCCAAATCAGCAGAAGAATGCTCTATTTGTTCGCCTGTCAGGGCTTCACTCCTAGACCAGCCGCCAACCAAGGCTAAGGGCCTGGTTTACCCTGCCACAATAATCAGCTGAGGTTGTCTTTACTCGCTCTAGGATAAGACATTGTATCCTTTTGCGTGTGCTTCTTCGCACATCCTCGGTTGTCAGGTTTGGTAGACGCTGACCAACTTTCAGAGTTACTAGAAAACAGGTTGCACATCCATATCTGACAAAACCCGATAAGATACACCAGTAACTTATCTGCAAGGGTTCAGATGGTTAGAAATCCGAGTTTTCATTCTCCTGTATGAGCTGCCTTCCTAGTCTTTCGAGCCCCATCTTCCGGAAACAATTGGTTTTAAGGCGCCAGTGACTCGCCTTCTGCCCCTTCTCCTGTTAGTCAAACCAGTTCTGCTGAGAAGGCCAGGAGTTGGACTTTATTGTCAGAGGCTATGTGAGAAGCACACCATGGGAACATTAAGTTGTGTTGAAAGTTCATCGTCAACCCTGCCCCTGGCTATAACAACGTTCAGAACCACATTTAGAATTTGATAA
Organism: Ariolimax columbianus; assembly: GCA_036924085.1. Classification (NCBI taxonomy): domain Eukaryota; kingdom Metazoa; phylum Mollusca; class Gastropoda; order Stylommatophora; family Arionidae; genus Ariolimax; species Ariolimax columbianus. The sequence goes on from JAVGWX010000012.1 coordinate 63,847,158, forward strand.
TAACATTTCATATATGGAATTATACTTTTGTTCGTGTATTACAACTGACAGACTTCGGGCAGTTATGCCCATATAATTGTCCCCTGTTATGGCTGGTAGATCTGAATAACATGTCCCATAAGTCAGCTAGTAGTATTGAGCTAGTAGTATTGATTAGAAATCGTTCAACTCTAAACACGAACTCTTGGGTTTCTTCTCTGGAAAACACTCCAATTCTAACATGCAACTGAATACAAATAATCGTATTGTTTTATCGTTCACCGTGATAAATATAATGTACTCCTGATGACTTTTTCTGGTGGCGGGTTACAGAGGTTCTTTTCACATCATGAGACGTACTTGGGCATGCAAACTGGAGACCTCCTGGTTGCAGTACAATGCGAAGCTGTACAGTAAGCTCACCACTATGGGGATCACAGTGTCGATCCCCTCCTTGTTAGACAGACTGCCATGAAACAGTCTGTTTCCAGGGATAACTACTAGGAAGTGATGCGGAGTCTTGATCATAATTTATTTTGCATCTGAGCCCATACTAGCATAGCCCGAGCTGTATGTATTGGCTGGCGATATGTTAGTTTCATTTACCGTCAATATGTAGTATATATTTTGAAAGAAAGTGGCTGATCCATTTGTACCTGCGCCAACATACTCCATTTATTAGTGGTAATACCTTACTATTTGATGGTCAATCTCGCATATATTAATTGATCATTCCTCATCACTAATGTCGCCTGCTCCTGTAACACAACTGTCCTATGTATGTCTCCTCACCTCAGCGCAAGCCAACACTGTCGTATTCTTGCATATCATCTGTCACGTACTTTTTTCTTGAACGGCCTCTTCCTTTTCTCTCCTGAATTTTACCGTTCAGTATTTGTTCAATAGTAGACGTTCATGTCCCATACTGTGACAGAGTGAATAGATTCATTTTTTTGGAATTATAATAGGTGTGTTTGTTCTTAATAAACATGTCTTTTACCGTTTCAGTGATTCCTGAAAGTAAATCGAACAACTTTCCTCTAGAAGACTGTCTCAAGACCGACATGGATATACTGACTTTGTTGATACAAGAGGATGATTTCCGATTTAGAGAATTACAATTGGATCTCCATAAGTCTTTTATGCAGCATGTGTCACTCTCCCTTTCCAACACGACAACTCCACGAGTGATGTGTGCTCAAGTTGATGACGGTCTCTATAAACAGAACCTTCATGTTAACATTAGCGATTGGCAGTTTGGTGAATGTCTTAATTTACATTCTTACAGCACTAATACCGGAACGAGGAAGTATCAGCTAATGAAAACTGTACAAGAGGTTATAAAAGCTAAACTCATATTTGCTGGACGTCTGTTTTCTGACATGTCTAGGGTCAGGGAAAGCGCGACCCACATTGCTGTTATATATCTGGATTGTACAGGTTATTCATTAGACGAAGCTAGAGACATATCCCGTCTTGTACAACTTGAGAGTTTAGACGTTAAAATATTTCTTGTGCTGTTTGGTGTTACAAATCTAAAAGAAACGGTTCATCTCGGTGATGCACTTTTACCACATTGCGATACAACTCCAATCGAGCATGTTCTAGCTATGGCAATTTGCAAGCAATGCAAAAAAGGGTGGTTTATGTTTGAGCATAATGGCAGCCCTGACTTTCTATCTTGCTATTATATGTCTGATATGTGGACTAATGAATCAGACTGGACTGAAGCCATGCACAGTTGTAAATCAGGTCAGGGTTTTTTAGCAGGAATAGAAACTCAAGAAGAGTTACATTTTTTACAGACTTGGTTTAAAAGGTATTTCACAGAACGTCTAACTCTGGATAATACCACTGGTGAGGATCGTCACTTTGTGGCTCACGTCTACATTGGTCTTCGTCGAGACATGGAGAGCATTGCAAAACGATTTCAATGGTCTCTCGGAGAAGTTGCTCTAAATCGGCCATTGATGGTTACCAATTGGATGCCAGGTCAACCTTCTAGTGGATATAACAATGCAGGATGTGGAGTGTGGCAGTTTGTCTGGAACGATAACAAGAATGACACCATTGTACATAGTAACGGTAACGAGTTTGTTGAAGGATATGCAGATGTTGGATGCAGGACACAATTAAGCACGTTAAGTTTGTGTGAAGTGACTCTTCCACGTCGACTTGAGGACATGGACATGATGAAAATAAATCCAGCAATGGAGAGCAGTCTGATTCAAACTTTCAGCAGAGTGAACTTCAAGAAATTCGGCGACAATATAGTGTCAGTGTGGGCCAACATAGAAAGCATGGCTGAACTCCCTTATGGAAGCCAATTCCCCACATTTGACTGCGGCGACGATGCAGATTACCCAAGATATGTGTCCTACTCCTTTGTGTGTGACGCTATCAATCACTGCAGTAACTTACGGGATGAATCTTCCTGCCTGTTAGAGTCACTTAATGATGATATTATTTTGAAAGATCATACTGGTATTAGTGAGACCATATCCCCTTGCAGAGGTGTATATTGCTGCGATGGCTCATGTTTGCTAATGCAGTGGGTCAATGATGGTGAAGTTGATTGTACCATCTGCAGGAAGGGCACCGAGGGCATAGTGAACGATGAAACGGGGGTTATAAACATGCATTTGAGAAGGAACGTGACTTGTGACTTAATTTGTAACGGTGTATGCATACAGTTCTCACAACTTAGCTTAACTCAGAACAGCAACTGCCATGAACTCAATCTCGGGACGTTAAGGAAACTGGAAACAACAAACACGTGTTACAACATATTGGGTCATACCGTGTGGGCTCCCAGGTGTGTCTACGTCAAAGATATACATGGAGCTATTATGGGATGTCGAGATATGTCTCATCTTATAGACTGTACGGATGTTAAGTGTTCAGAAGGTTATTTTAAATGTCCAAATACTTACTGCATCCCTCAGCATTACGTCCTTGACGGGAAGATAGACTGTCCCAAGGGAGAAGAGGAAAACAATCACATGATTGGTTCCTGTTCCGGGAATTTTGCGTGTTGGAATAGTAACATGTGCTTACATCCTGGCCTAGTTTGTGATGACCACCCTCACTGTCCACACGGAGATGACGAAATGGGTTGTTATAAAATATGTGCTCGAGGTTTCCGATGTGGATCAAATACAGTCACAATATTCGATTACAACGTGTCGATTCCTCTACGTGTTTTACCTAATGAGGAGTTTTATAAATACATGAATGTGTCAGGAGCAGACTTATCTGGAATATTAACCAGCCGATTCTTTACATTAGAAAGCGTTATAATTCTTATACTGTCTAATTGTAAGATACTAGGCCTTAGTGATATTATGCAATACAGACCACAGAGCGTACAAATAATTGACCTTAGCTACAATCTGATAGAAACCTTGATGTTTAAAGATATGGACTATGATACACTGACAAATATCCGCCATTTGAATTTGTCATATAATAAAAAAACTTGTTTTGATGGACAACCTGCGATTCAGATATCTAGAAATACTCGATCTTTCACATACAGCTCTACCATATTTAAATAACTCTTTCCTTTGAGGATTGCCCAAATTGAAACATTTAAACTTGAGTTATACACCAATTTATAGTTTCCCAAACAATGTATTTTCTTCACACCACATCTTACAAATTCTAGATTTACGAGGACTGCTAACAGAGGATTTCTACGAAGATTTCTTCAATGGTCTTACTATCGAGCAGAATCTTTACACGGACAATTTTGAAGTTTGTTGTCCACAGGTCAGAGGTCAGGGCATCCCGTACTACACATGCCACTCACCTGAAGACAGTATTTCATCTTGTTTTGATCTGGTAAGGGTTCATATTCAACGAGTTCTCCTCTGGGTGGTAGCGGTTCTTGCAGTTCTAGGGACCGTGACGGTCATTGTTTATCGTTTTATTTGGGACAGGTCAGTTGTTGAAGCAGGATATGGGCTGTTTGTAATAAACTTAGGTGCAGCTGACATTATTATGGGAGTCTATCTATTCATTATTGCTGGAGCTGATTATTACTTTCGTGGTGCGTATGTCTTTCATGACAAGAACTGGAGAGAAAGTGGTGTATGTAAGTTTGCTGGCTTCCTGGCTACTCTCTCTACTGAAACGTCCACATTTTTCATCTTCCTCATTACACTGGACAGATGTTTGGTTATAAAGTTTCCATTCGGTCAAATAAGGTTCTCGAAAAAAATTAGTTATATTTCTTTTTGTTTTGTGGATCCTGGGGTTTGTTCTAGCTCTGATTCCTCTTTTGTCCAAGTTTGAAATAGATTCTTCAAATGCAATGTGTCTTGGTTTACCTTTGACAACTAATCGACTAAAAGGTTGGGAATATTCTTTTGGCCTTTTCATTGTTTATAATTTCTGTATGTTCCTTCTCATAGCTTATGGTCAAGTAGTCATCTATCGATCTATGTCACAGAATCGAATGGCTAGTTCAGCGTCATGCACAGTTTCCCGTCGGTCACAAGATATAATGGTGGCCAAACAACTGTCTCTTGTAGCTCTGTCCAACTTTTTCTGCTGGTTTCCTATAGGAATCATGGGCGTCATGACTTTAGTGGAACACGAGATCAGCAATGAGGTTTATGCCTGGACTATGGTTATCGTACTACCCATCAACTCTGCTGTAAACCCTCTCCTCTACACAATCCCTGCCGTTCTGACCTGGTGGGGAAACTACAAATGTGGCGGTACAAACACACACAGGAGAAATTCTTAAAGTTGTGTAGAATATAATCGTTATTATAACACCTAGACAAGAAATAAATAGCTGACATTTTCTGTTGAAATGAGCGTTACAGGGCCCGAAATATTTAAGAGAAATACAATGTTGAAATTTAAAGCCGTGAAGTATGTTCTTAGTTCTTAGTAGACCTGTACTTTGAACTAAGATCATACATATACGATCCCTGTTGTATCATCTTAGTTCTTAGTAGACAAGGGCCTGTGAAAAGTCTTTACTCTGACTATGAAGGAGTAGGAGCAGAAAGTAGAAATTTGGCACAGTGCTTATTCCTTCTCATTGTAACCACCACCTGAACTTATACATTTCTGCCATCTCTGCGTAGCCTTGAAAGGACCATCAGAATGAAGTAACTTATTGTTCGATCTAATTCAGTTATTACAAAACAGTGTGACATGTTCGTCACGGTCAAACTGATGTTCTTTCAGCTGTTTTGTATTTTTGGGAAAACAAAAAAGTCTGATTGAGTTAAATTCGGAAAATATGTTGGGTGTGGAAGAATTTCAATATTCAAATCGTTGGCTGTTTGCAGCACAAGCCTTGAAACATTGGAGGCCGCGTTGTCTTGAAGCAAAGTCATAATTTGAGTGCGCGCTTCCCCTTTTTTTCTGGTCACAGTATTTCTTAGTTTGGTAAGGAGATCTGCATAATATTGTCTTTTAACCGTGCTGCATTGAGGCAGGTAATCTTTCAATATGACACCTTTGACGTCCCAAAAAACATTCAGCATCACTTTTCTTGCAGATTTCTGTGGTCTTGGCTTGACATGTGTTGGTGAGCCCGGGGTTTTCCACTGCATGCTGGAAATTTTGGATTCTGGGTCATAATGGTGAACCCAAGTCTCATCTACTGTCACCATGGTCGACAACATATTTTCAGCCGACACATTTTGAGCAACTGGCCACAGCAATCATCCCTCGTTTGTTTATGTTCACATGTCAGCAGACGCGGGACCCAGCAAGCGCACATTTTCCTCATGTTCAGTCTGTTGTGTTAAATTCTAGAAACTGTACTTTCATTCACTTTTACTGACCTAGATGTCTCTGTAATTGTCATTTTCCTATCCTGGTCAATGATTTTCTTCACTCTTGTAGCATTTTCATCGCTGCACTCTGAGGGTCTTCCAGATCTTGGAAGATCAGCAACATTGGAACGTCCACACGTAAACTGCCTACACCAGCATTTTACATAAGCATACGAAAGACAGAATTCTTCAAACACTGGTTCCATCTCGCTGTGTATTTCTGTAGGTGTTTTTCCCTGCAACATTAAAAATGTTATCACAATTCTGGGCTCTGATGTCTCTATTGTTCTGACAAACCGTTTGGTAGCAGATCCGTTTATTAAAGTGTGTCGCGCCATGCATCATACGGTGTAAGCCCGTCGAGGAGGGAAATTCATAATTCTCAAGTCCAGTACAAATTAAATGAGCTACATATATGCCAACTTTCAGCTTTGTCCTTCTGCTCCTTCATAGTCAGGATAAAGACTTATGACAAGCCCTTTGTACAAGAACCATTACATAAGTTACTTTCTTTTTTTCACACTGCGTTTTATATTTTTTTCTTCATCTTCTTCTTTTCATTCTTCTTCTTCGACTTCTTCTTTTTCATGTTCTTCTTGATCTTTAAGTTCATCTTCTTCTACTTCTGTTAATTTATATTTGAATTTTTATGCTTCTTCCTTATCACATTCTCAGATTCCCTCCTTTTCATTCATAGGTCCTTCTTTCTTCTTCTTCTGCGTTCATTCTCAATCTCCCATTACAAGCCTGAACATATCTTTACAGGGAACGGAATGCGTTGTGTGGCTAGTTTACAATTTGACTGTGATATTTGCACATTTCGGTCAGACACACCCGTCTTCAGCAGAATACATAGGTCCACCAGTAGAGATTGTTCCCAAAGGAAATCTATGCTAAATCGCTTCTTGTGCTCCTATATTTGTGGTTATTGTAGCAATGTTTTACAAGATGAGGTTACAAATATATTGACAATTCTTTTTAATCAAAACAGTTACATACATGGTGACATAACATTTGTACGGCCACTATGTCTCTGATTCTGTGTGTGACCATGTACACTCTTGTGTTTATTGTGGGACATGTTCTGCACGTAAAGCTGATACGTCTGTGACTGTTTTACTTAAACAAATAAAATGGCACACCAGATCACCTAAGAGCAGGGAAGGACATGAATACATTGTTTCAAGACACACATGACGTGTACAGTGTTCTCATTCTATTGGGCTTGATTGTTTCGTTAAGTGCCCTTCCTCCCATTTTTGCCTTCTCTAATAGTAACCCAGGAACTCATTTACAGTTGGCTAGACTGGATCTGGTAGAACCTTTACATTGAACTCATTTGTTTTCCATCGAGAAATTAGCACTCTCGCCACCCTGCCACTTCTTCGGCGTTTGTCCTGAGAAAGATGAGCGTGACGCTGTGTCGCAGTTTACAGTGTGGCTTTGATGTCCGCACCTTTCGACCCGACAAACTGATTTAATCACGCCATTTTGGATTCCCTCCTTGATCCATAGTCAGGCTGCGTTGTTGCAGTCCGTTTCAGGGCCGCCGCTTTTATGTTGAATAGTGTATTGATGCAAACAGCCAGCATTCCTTCGATGATGTTTCTCTGTCCCCAGACAGTGTCAGAACTAAATTATGTTAAAACTAGACATTTCGAAATTATGGGTCAGCCCAGACTGTTATGTGGCAATTTCATATAACGTAACATTTTTATAGCATATCATATCATATCATGTCAAGTCATAACTATATGACTTAATGTAATTTCACATTACATTACATACGATAATCTACTATACCAGTATATTACAATACATTACACAACATGTCCTTTCATCCCATAACAAAATACAACATGACATCATTACACAAGATAATATGGCATAGCGTAAAGTGATGTAATGTTAAATACACAGACGTTCATTGTATCACATTCCATTTACATAATTCGAATTCTTCTTAGAGCAACTGATTCTTTGCTTCTAGCCCAGAGAGGTTTACGAAGGAGAAACTGCTTTGCACGTTTTTTCCGGTTCTCCACATCTTTTCAAGCATTGTCGTTTCTCTGGGCCAGACTACCTCTCATTGGTTTGCATTAGTGGGGCAGTTCTAAAGATTTTGTTCTGGTGTCTGCTTGGGGCAGTGTCTCTAAGACCAATTCTGGGGAGGTAGACTGTTTATCTGCAATTCGAAGATCTGTGTCTGCCCATCTCTGCCAATTTTGCATATGCTGTCATTTTTTGACTTGCATTCTTTGTTCTCATCCCTCCATTCAGTTAGCAGGGATCGTTGTGTTGGTGTTTTTGAGCTTCTTTAAAGCTATGTGGATAGTAAGTCTGCGTGTCTTCACTTTAAGCTTTTGCGACCTCATCTGACTTCTCGTTTCCAAGCATCACACGGTGTATATAATCCTTTTATTTGTACAGTCACCCGATGTTCTATTTTAGATCATGTTAGAGTATATCTTGTTTGGGGCTGGAGATGGCTTGGAGTACATTACTGGAGTATGCTTGAATAGGCGTTTCATTGAAGTTGTGTAACAGCTGACACGATTCTCAGTTGTTTTAATGTAAAAGGATGCTACAGGTCTGAAAAACCTGGTGCAGGTCACTCCTGCTGGTTTGTTGTGGTTTTCTATGTGACCATATAAGTGTGATATAGATTCCACTGCCTCCCGTTTTTGCGATCATCTATGTACTCACATGTCCAGGAGTTGCTAAGGTGCTATGTCTTTAGCTCATGTAGAGCATGAGTTTGTTGTTCTGTTGCCGACTGCTCACTTTTCTTCCCTATACCCAGAACCTGCACAATTATGTTGGACCATTTCTGGATCCGAATACATGGTTCTGAAATAAATACTTCGCACTTTTCTATTTTGACTTCGAGGATGTCTGCATGTTCTCTGTGGTTACCTTTCGCTAGATAGTCTGGGATTTTCCGTAGCAGTTTGTTCTTAGTTCACATATGCATAATACAATGGAACATAATATTACACATCATAGACTACAGAAGCATACAGTTACATAACTTATACCAATTACAAAATAGTATAAGGTAAATATCCTTTGAAATGTATTAATTTCATATTCTTTGTCAATATAATTAGGCAATTATTGGTATTGATGAATTGTTTCAAACATTAAATAATGACAATGGAAACTATGATGTGTGATACTTAAAATGTAGCATTTAAACAAATTATTTTAATGTTACAATTGTTTTCTTACTTTATATTTATCTTTTGAATTGTTAAAACAGCAGTATACTATCAAATGAAACACAGTGTAACATATACAATTGATTTGCTTTTTTAGAAGTGAATAACATTTGTAATGAATATTATGTTGTAAATGTATCTTTATGATCCAACTTTGAATAATTTTCTTTTTAACGGTGTTTTTAAAATGTATCCTTTAAATCAGTTACTAACTGCAATATATTTATTATGTTGTAGAGCGACCAGTACATCCCATTCCGTGGACATCTAGTGTTACCATTAACAATCACATTCACCGCCCAACTACTATTACTTTTGGATGTAGCATCATCGAACCCTGTTCGGCGTCAGATTTATGTTTGACGAAAATTAATTCCTCACAGAAATTATTAGTCTCCTTCGCTCCATTGCCCTTGGAGGAACATTGAGCTTCCCTGCATCTGTTTTTCGTCAGGAACATAATTAGTTGGTCATCACCTGCATCTGTTTTTCGTCAGGAACATAATTAGTTGGTCATCACCTGCATCTGTTTTTCGTCAGGAACATAATTAGTTGGTCATCACCTGCATCTGTTTTTCGTCAGGAACATAATTAGTTGGTCATCACCTGCATCTGTTTTTCGTCAGGAACATAATTAGTTGGTCATCACCTGCATCTGTTTTTCGTCAGGAACATAATTAGTTGGTCATCACCTGCATCTGTTTTTCGTCAGGAACATAATTAGTTGGTCATCACCTGCATCTGTTTTTCGTCAGGAACATAATTAGTTGGTCATCACCTGCATCTGTTTTTCGTCAGGAACATAATTAGTTGGTCATCACCTGCATCTGTTTTTCGTCAGGAACATAATTAGTTGGTCATCACCTGCATCTGTTTTTCGTCAGGAACATAATTAGTTGGTCATCACCTGCATCTGTTTTTCGTCAGGAACATAATTAGTTGGTCATCACCTGCATCTGTTTTTCGTCAGGAACATAATTAGTTGGTCATCACCTGCATCTGTTTTTCGTCAGGAACATAATTAGTTGGTCATCACCTGCATCTGTTTTTCGTCAGGAACATAATTAGTTGGTCATCACAAGCGATGATGGCAATATCTTCAGGCAGTCTTGTCTTGGGCAGGTAGCGTGAGCTGTGTTCGGATTGTAGTGAGGATGAACCTGCGCTGGTCATCAACTTCACTCTATCGTCCCGAACTAACTTGGATCAATGACAAGACATAAATCAAAAAGACTGATGGTAACTAGGGATGCAGCACTCTGCTCCTACCTTCCTTGAGACCAGGAGTAGCTTGAAGCCATATCAGTTCATCACTTTGAGAAGCTAGTGTCCCTCCCCCCATATGACATGGCTAGAAAAGCACAACGTTAATAGGTGGAGCTTCTGCCGTGTCGTGTCTAATCTCTTAAAGTATGGATTTGATGCTAATGCAGATAAGACATGCTTCTGCTGTCGGCCCAATGCATCCGACTTCAGATGCATTTTATGTAAGAGTCTTCTTTCTCCTGTATTTTCTAAGGGTTTGCTTCCCTGGGGTAACGGCCGGTGCTGTGTTGGGGATCGAATCCAACATCTTCTAGTTGTAATCATGTCTCTTAACCACTAGCCCACGCCGTCCCCTCAAATTTTGTTTTAAAAATAGTCTTTACAGCGACTAACTGACTTGCATCCTAACCGCTCTACCACTTGCGTATCTGTTAGCTTAGAATACATATTAATAACTTGTTTGTATCTTTAACTAGTTTTCAATATATAACACGTACATTTGTTGTAATAAAAATGTAAACCATGTACTTCGTTATTTACGTGTTTTATTCACATGTCGTAATAGTCACTTGTTTATCTCGTTTTACCATTTTATAGATCTGAAAATATGTTTGTGTTAATTCATAAAATGTGAATTATCGAATCTTGTAAATATGCCGTTCATCAAACCAAATATGGTGACTTGAAACCCAGATATGCAAAGACTTTAATTTTGGAACGCATAGTTAGTGCAGCTGAGAGGAAAATGATGCTATTGTTGTTGGAAGACCATAGCTTGCTTTCAAGACAGTCCGAAGGTAAATCAGTTAAAATCATCTGTTACGATCGTATCTTCAAAGAGGACCATTTGGTTTCTGTGGGAACCAGAAAGGTTTAGTCAAGTAGATGTGTTCTACCGAAACTCTAGAGTCAAGAAAACATTTTATACGGTTTTCAATCCAGGAGAAAAAAAACCCATGATAGCACGTTTATATGCATTATGATATGGTTCTCTTTTCTTGTCTCCTGGTTCGTCCATTAAAAGGGATGCATACATACGGATCTAGTGGACATGTGGCCAAGTAACCAATTGGGTATATGTAAGGAGTACGCTTTGTGGCCTATTTGGGTGTCCTATGTCTTTTGATTTACCTTTCATGATAAGGACACCACAAGTAGTTGGCCACTTGTATGGGCCCCGGGTACCCTCCGATGTGTGGAGGGAGACATGACTAGATATCAGGTCCAGATCGTTGACAACTGTATAACCAGACCGAGATAGCAATGTTGCTGCTCGTTCATTATTCATGATTGTGAGATGTGTATGGAGTAGTGTCTTACTTAAAGCAATCGCTATCTTATTTGTAGTGACACTTCCCCACTCATTGCATGTCGTATTATAATAATCAGCAACACATTTCTTCTTGTCAGGCATTACTAACAATTCCAACAGGATATTCTTCTTCTTCGCCGTCTTCGTTCGTTCTCAATCTCCCACTACGAAACCCTGAAAGGGCTTAAGTAGCAGAATGTAGTCCAGAGAACGGAAATGCGTTGTGTCGTAGTTTACAGCTTGACTGCGATATTTGCACCTTTCAGTCCAACACATCCGACTTCAGCAAACATTTTTTGAGTACCGGGTTAGCATTCCCTCTTCGATCCCTTCTCCTTAGCCAGTCTGCTCTTTTGCAGCCTGTTATCCCGGATCACCGCGTGGAGGTGTAGAAGGGTCTTGGCAGCTATGGTTCGCTGGCCCTGACGCTAGCAGTCAGCTATGGGTCGCTGACCACTGCAGCTCATGCGTTGCTCAGCATCTTGATCCCCAACAGGATATTCAACAACAGTTCTTCAAATGGTGGTCTTCGTATGCATACTTATTATATTTTCTTCAAACTTGGTGTGGTGATTGTCGCTCCAATACCTTGTGGTTCAATGCCGTCAGTGTTACGAGCTTAACATATATAGGAGGTAGCTGTATTGATAACGACATTGAGAAGAGGGAAGACGGCCAGCGTTTGTCAATATACCAGTAGAGCTCTTACAGGCAGGTGGGGAGGTAGTGGTAGAAAACCCGCCCCACATCTGCAACAAAATATGGGCCACGGGAATCTGGACATATGGGCAAAATCGATGAATATACTGTTAGCAAAATTTTGAAACCTAAAGCTGTTACAACATTGCAGAACATTATGTCCCATCGGCCACCCTAGCAAGGTCATGCTTAGAATAATCCTCGACCTATTGAACCGCCAAGCGGAGAACATCATTGCTGATGAGCTGTCAGGGTTCAGACAGTAAAGAATCACTACAGAACAGATATTTAATTTAAGACAGCGGAACGAGAAATATCTAGAACTGCAGCAAAAACTGTTTCATATGTTTGTTCATTTCAAGAAGGCGTTTCATAGGGTTTGGCATAACGCGCTATGGGCAACTTGGATTATAATCAACATGGGGACGGCGTGGACTAGTGGTTATGTGGCACGGCTCACGACCTGAAGGTGCTGGGTTCGATCCCCATCACAGCACCGGCCTTTTCCCCGAGAAAGAAAACCCTTAAAAAATGCAGACGGAAACAGACCCTTACCTAAAATGCACGCTGAAGTCGGATGCACTGGCAGAAAAACACTGAGCTTAATGACTTAAGAGCAGCACTCTGCAAACTGTGCCAGCAGTCCGCACCAAAAAGGGTGGTGGTACAGTGGGTCCCATCACACTGCAACATCCAAGGCAACGAGGAGGCAGACAGACTGGCAAAAGAAGGTGCAAGACTACCATAAACAGATACTAATATGACGTACGAAGAGTCAAAACGGCTTATCAAAGCCAGGTACATGACCAAATGAGAAACCGAACATACTGGTTACACCAAAAACGATGCCTATTACCAGTTGAACCGAAGAGAGCAGGTCGTTGTCTTCCGACTTCGCACTGGCCACAATAGACTGAGGTACCACCTATTCAACAAATTGAAGATAGGAGGTACCGACGAATGCCCGTGCGGTACTGGCGAAATGACCGCTGAACATCTGCTGCAGAACTGCCCGACATACGAGGATCAGAGAGAGCAGATGTGGCCATCACCAGTGGAACTGCAAGACAAGCTCTATGGCAGTGGAGACAGCCTCAGGATGACCGCCGCTTTTTTCGAAAAAATAATGGTTACTGTCTGACTGCGTACGCAGAAGAAGAAGAAGAAGAAGAAGAAGAAGAAGGATGCACTGGGTCGACAGGCGCAAAATAAAAACCACAGTGCAACGCACACCGCCTTGGTGAATAGAGAAATAAGGCGAACGCAAAACAAAACAACAACAAAATTATCAACGTAAATATTATACAGGTCCTTGAAGTTCTGTATGACAAGGCGCCCAGCGCAGTTTCTGTGAAAGTTCCCAGAACTGTTCAACATATTCCGTGATGGAACTATGAGTGAGGCACTTGAAGGTCACGTTGGTACTGTCATGACAGGAGGCCAAACGATTACCACGTTTCGTTTTGCAGATGGCATCGACGTGGTCAGAAGCAGAATTTCAGGAACGGGCCAGATGGCTCGATGAAACAGCATATGACTATGTTTTGGAGATTAACGCTGGACAGGCACAATTAATGACCAACAACGCAGACAGTTTCAACAGTAGGATAACATCTAATGGCCAAGAACTCGAAGTGGTCGACTGTTTTAAATATCTGAGTTTGAATGAAAGTAATGAATTATCAAAATGTAAGTTGTTGGCCAGAATAGCACGCACAATAACGGCGCGTGCATGGCATAACAAAATCTGGCAAGATAAACGGTTATCACTTAGCACGAAAGTCAGAGTAATGCGTATAATAGTTCTGTCAAAATTCACCTATGCTTGTGAGACATAAACAATTGCAACTGACCTGCAGCGGAAAATACATGGATTTAAGATAATAGTTTTAGGAGGCTCTTAAACGACACGTAGAAAGATCCAGTTGACAATTACGAAATACTTTAAATGAGTACACCAGCAATTTGGCCTTTTGAAGGCCTCTTGACAATTGCCAATAGAAGTAAACTCGCCCGATTCGGTCACATATCGAGGTCAAATGATCTTGTAAATACGACTGTGCACGGAAAGGTGCAAGGCACGACGATGAAGTCGACCCAAAAGGAGGTGGGAGAACAACATAAAAGAATGTACCAATCTCCAGCCAGAGGATATACAGGAAGCGATCACTGACAGCGAGGGATGGCGTGGGGTTGTGAGCATTTCTTCATGTGTGCCCCAACGATCTCACATGCTACGGGATGAACTGACCTGTCAGGATACTAACACTTAACAGTCCTGACCCAAACAGGCCGTTTGCCCCTGTTACACTATTATGTAGAGCTCGTTCTATCACTTTAGTGGCTAAGACAAAACGCAGGATAACAACATAGAATGTGCCAACTATTGGACGAAATTGGCAAGTTGCTTTACGTGGTCTAGGGCATGAAGCAATGAACTATCATCTATCTAGGTCTTTAGTAGGTATAGGGAATACTATATCGGGGACTGCCGTCGGGGATAAAGTGTCAGATCATCATTGCATTAGATCTCAAAATTATCTGATTTTCAAATATTCTCACAAACTCGTCATCCATAAATGTAATCCATGGCATTCACACCTGATGGGTAATCTGGAGCGTGACGAAATCTAATGGTCCTGTGACGTGACTTTCAGGTGGGAAAATAATATTGAATGACCAGAATACATTAAATTGTCTGAGGCTGTTGTGTTTGACAAGGACATCCCCACTGATAGCATGCCGTAAGAAGCAACTAACCGTGTGACATGGTATACCTCCGGTCATGGTTTGTCAAAAGCTTTGTTCTAGCGTGTGAGTCTTTTAAGATGAAATCACGCATTGGTCACTCACCCTCCACAGGGTAACTTGCTTTAACGCTGAAGCGGAATCAGCTGTTTGAGCTTAGCCCGCTAAGCAGGAAATTCTCCTCCCGGCTATATCCAGCTGAAGTCAGAGCTGGGTCCAGCACAGTAGCATCATGTCTTGTGGAAGTACAGGTCGACCGGGACTAAGACTAAGACATATTAAATATGCGCAGAAACATGTTCTTCAATCCCCATCCTTATAATCTAGGTCGTGCACTAATTCTTTTTAACGAGGTGCATGTGTGATGGACATACGTGATATTAGACAGCCTGAGACGTGGCGGTAAAACTGACACATGACAACAGCCTGAGACGTGGCGATAAAACTGACACAGGACAACAGCCTGAGACGTGACGGTAAAACTGACACATGACAATAGCCTGAGACTTGGCGGTGAAACTGTCACATGACAACAGACTAAGACGTGGATGGTAGAACTGACACATGACAACAGACTGAGACGTTTATGGTAGAACTGACACATGACAACAGACTGAGACGTGGATGGTATAATTGACACATGACAACAGACTCAAACGTGGTTGGTAAAATTGAAACATGACAACAGACTGAGACGTAAAACTGACACATGCCAACATATTGAGACGTAAAACGGACACATGCCATTAGAATCATTATTGAGCGTGAACAAGTTGCAATAAGTGTACCTATGTTAGAAGAAAATACACTAAATGGTCTTATTCCTGGAAATGGACGACCCACATGAACATAAACAGCTGATCTATATACTGATGGCCGTTTCAATGTACGTAGCTGTCCGCTCGAAATATTATGCCGTGATTTAAGATGGAACTCTAGATCACAGGTCATGATCTAAGATGATTGCCGTTGCTAGGTGACAAGAACCCACCAATGGAATCATGGAAATGGAAAATAATTGAACAAATTTCGTGTGATAGACAGCACGTGCTGCTGACTTCCAAGTGGACAAAACCGTAGACGTCCAGTCACGTCCCATCTATTATCTGGGTCTGGCGTAATGGCTTTATTTGCATGCTCAGGATTTTGGCTTTTTATTTTGCTAGGAGGAGAAATAAGCCGCGGGAAAGAGACGTTTTATATTAGACGTAGTAGTGTGCTATAATCTTTACATCTATACATCAAAAACTCCGTTTAAAACATAGGCCATCGAGAAATACAAGTCAGGTACCATTCTGTTTTGTTATCTCATCCAAGTCTCTCATTATTCTTCGTACATCTTGAATCCTTGTATCTTGTATCTTCTTCCTCTCTTTTGGTCGTTTTTTTGGTCTCTAATCAGAATGCTTGCATAACACAGTCCACATTGTAACGAAATCAGCTGTCTTCCTTGATGTGTATCATACAGTGATCTCCATTCATTTACTTATCGAGTATATTTCCTTGCTCTTTCCAGCAAATATGCACGAGTCATGTTATCATACCGTCATCTCCATACCTTTACTTATCGAGTATATTGCCTTGCTGTTTCCAGCAAATATGCACGAGTCATGTTACCATACCGCATCAACCCATCGTGTATACGCATGCACATTTGTATAATTCCAGGCACGTTTTTTAAATGTTTGTTGGCATGTTATTTTTGAGCTAAGTTAATTTTCTTTTGATGTCAGCATATTTTCAAGTAACAATATAATCATCAGCATCAGTTGCCATGTCAGCTGGCGTTGGCGATCATGACCTCCATCCGCTTCTATCACGAGTGTCGTTTCTCTGTTGTTGATTGTCGTCCTTGTCCTTCTCTCAGAGTGTCCAAAATATTCTCTCTGGACATTTCTAAAGTTTCTCTTTCCTGCTGGCTTTCCCGTTGTCACAACGTGCTTCAGAGGAGTCACAAGTCAAAATGGAACTTTTTATTTTAAAGAACATCAATATTTTTAGCTCCGGCAACGTTTATGCACTCTTACCAGCGTTTAAGTACTATTTGATAAAGTATCGGAGCATAACGATTTGTCAGTATGTCTGAACCAATTCAGGATAGTCTATATTACGTCATCAATGCTGAAATGGTACTACCCCCCCCCACCCCCAAGAATTCTTATGGGGTCCAAACAGGTAAAAATCACTTGGATCGAGATATGGACTGTAAGATGGATGTTGCAATTACTCCCAGACGAGTTGCTGTACTGTCATATAACACGGTTAGCCGTATGAGGTTGAACGTTATCTTACGCAGACGATGATGGCATAATTTATTTGCTAGCGCTATTTTTAGTAAGGATTAACTGCGCTACGTTTTATCCTCACTCTCTCGTCGCGATTCGCCCGACCCCAGTGGCAAGTAAGGACAAGACGGCTAGTGGTCGACTACGAGAAGCAGGGGACACTTGAAAAGGTGTATATTAACTGTATTGCAGTGTTATGTAAATTTTCGCAAGTTTCACGCTTCATTTACAAGAAACTTCATAACAACACAATCTTATATGCAAGTAATAGCAGTGCATTTATCTGTCACGTGACAGGCACATGGTAAGTGGAACACCTAGCAGAAAGAGGACACAAGTGCATTCAACTAAAGATAGTAGTTCAAGCACGTCAAAACCCTTTCATGTAAAAGTAGAACAAAACGTCCCGGTAATATTTGATCACCAATCATATGTGTATATAGCGAACACTTTTCGTTAGTTCTGGAATACATGAAGGCGATGTTAATGATCCAATGATCGCAACACAAAATAACGTTGTTGTTTAATGACCATAATGAATAAGTTGGGACCCTAATAAAGGCGTTAAGTGGTGGGCTGAGAAAGATGTGATGTTGTCCTCCAGGCGGTTGTGCTATGCTTGGCTTCATTTGAACTTAACTCAGCTCAACTCAATTTAACTTTATTTTATTGATAGAAGTTTCTACGGAATCTGTACACAACCAGTTTATTTCACCTCACCGAAACTAAAAATAACTGTGATCGTACAATCTGTTTTTGAATGCATTAACTGACCCCGCCTCCACCACATCCTTTGCAATGCAATCCAAGCATTCACCACTCTCTGACTAACAAATTATGTCTTTATATCTAATCTGGACCTGTTCTTAAACAATTGGAAACTGTGCACTCTTACTATTGTAGCCGGTTGAGCTTTCAAAAACTTGATACAGTTTAATCTATCCTTTTCATTGATTTATTTGTAAACTTGTTTTGAGTCAACTCAAATTCTAGACAGCGTAGATCAGTTTTTATTTGTGCCACTCTTTTTATTACTATATTTCTGGAATCCCATGGTCATTTGTGTAGCTCTTCTGTAAATTCCTTATAAGCCTGACTATGTCTACTCTATGATAAGAACTCAGCATCTGAACACAATACTCTAATGTAAGTCTCGTCATCTAAAATATACTTTAATATATGTTGTAGAGAACGTTCCACAGAAGAGATAAAGATATATTGTGTATGTCCTTAACGCGAAGTCCTCGTAAGTATGTTGTGTATGCCGTAACGTCCTGGTCGTTATATGGTGTATGTCCCTAACGCGACGTCCTGGTAAGTATGTTGTGTATGCCATAACGTCCTGGTCGTTATATTGTGTCAGATGTATCAGATGTATCAGATAAGTACACTATTTGTTCCTTATATGCTGACATCCCCCAGCTATGTATTCTTCCCTTCTTCTATGATTCGCTAGTTCAGCATGGCTGTTATTTGTTGTCCCAGATGAAGGCCGAAACGTTGATTTATGTTGTGTTTTCGTCTCGCGGCTGTATCTGACCAAACCCGCTTTTTAATTGTAATTAAATTTAATTTTAGTTAGCTGACATTTTTGTTCTCATTTATTATGTCTTACCCTTTACATTTCGCACTGTCGCCTTTATTTGTCCAGATGGGAACGATTATCGATCGCTGCCCATATGTTGATACCTTTCTCGAACTTTAGCCCACATTAAATATTTTATTCAGTCACTCCATTTCAATTATCTAGCAGTCTAGTCACATTTATGTTGTGACATCATACATGCCTGCTGCATTCTGTGTCTGAATGCAAACATCTTTTAAAGAATGATTATTTTTAGTTTATGAGTTATCAGTTTGTAGAGAATAATATGTCTCATGTTTTTACACGTATTCTTCGCCATTCAAATTCTCTTTAATGATCTCCCTTTCGCATGGGGCGTCTTCTTTAATAGCTGGCCAGAGTATAGATAGCTAGACACTTGTTCCATACTTTCTTAATTTATGTGGATGCCAACTTGTTGAGTTTCTTGCCTTTTATTAAACATCATAACGAATGTCTTTTTATGTTGATTTCCATCTCCAATTTCTGACACATAATACTCAAGACAAAGGAAGGTAACAGTGAACAGCCGTGTTGTAGATGTCCCGCCATTGTTAGAACTCTCGAAGCAAAGGATACCACCAACCACATCGTGTATCTGTGACACAATACAGCTAAAGAGGACCTGCACATACCAATGTCGAACAAAGAGACAAGAGGAGTGAAATCTCAATTTACCACGAATAGGAAATCACATTTTAAAGATGAATTACAGCTAAATACGATATTTATAGGGTTTGAGGTAAGGTAGGTGACTTTATAATTTTCTACTTTCTTTTCTGTTCTCTGATGTGTACGCTTTTATAATGTTTACAACATGTGTGATGGGGAGGAAGATTGACGTCTGGTCATGCACACAATACTGATCAGGCATGTTAGTCAGGGTCAGAAAAAAATATTCTGGCCAAGACCCTCACCGCGGCTTCCTCGTAGCCCTGCCTGTAAACGGGATGTTTTCATGACAGCCTGACTAACGGGGTGAGTGTTCGTCGTGATCCCCGTAGTAGTGATCGACATGCAGATGAAGCCAATTATAGCACAACCGCCTGTAGGAACCTAGTTCACCTTGCTAAGTGGGCTCGGTATGTGAGAACATCTACTGCAATCCGAAACTTAACGTCCTTTTCGGGGCGCACAAAATAGAAAACCGACTCATTGTGGGCATTCAAAACAACAAGAACAACATATTTGATTGTCCCTTATGATTGTTCGCATGGCTCTGTGTACACATTGACACATTGTGGAATCTAGACGTGTCTATATATAAGTGTTTATGTTCCTGCACACTATTGTAATCATTGTTCTATATGTATGTGTACTTGTATATTATTTTATTAATATTATTAATATTATTGTTGCCTTATCTTATGACACACATTCCCGGCACTACTTCTAACTACTTACAAGATGCGCGCACTGAATAACGTGTGTGTGCTTTTGTGATGATATTTCACGTAGAAGCAAGTTTGTTGATGTTCCTTAGCCCTAGAGAGTACTCAATTTCGCCCTGCTCATGGTCGCATTATCCATTTGGTCATGGGGTACCTGGGATCTAAAGAATCAGACGAATATAACCTTCCAAGCATGATGCAAAACTGCAACTAAAAGTTGCGTATGAATGTAACAATAGTTTCTTGTAAAGCGAGTACGATAGAAGCTGCTACAACAAATCCTCTTATTCAGGTTTTCGCTGTAATGATTGGGCCTGTCTCAAAATCCACACTATCTCGGTTTACTACATCTTTTTGTTTATATTTTAGAACAAGTAAAAGTAAGTGCAATATCGCCACCAAAAGCATGGTTTATGAACAACAAAACAAAACAAAAACATTACATAATAAAACAGTTAATGGTGTCAAATGTGATGTGACCAAGCAAAAATAGTAATTCAATAAAGGCATTCCGGTAACAACAACAAAATGTAAAATATGGATATAGGAAATGGGTTCTTTCGCTGTGGGCCACATTATAGTCCTTCGACGACTGCATGTTTTCCGCTTGCCGCCGGTATTGAAAGACATATCATAGATGATCACAACCCTTAACACAGACACCATGAAATTAAATGAGTTTTATCAAAGCCCTGAGGCTTGTCTGCGTGTACAACCTTCTCGTGTACAGTTGACCATCAAGTCACTATGTTATGCTTTCACTATACACCGAGAAATGCCCCTTCACAAACAGAATTCATTACGTCTCCTGGTGTCTTGGTTTCTAAAAAACAGCGAGTAGACGGAGTGATAGCTGGATAATGTTTGCCTTAAAGACGTGTCAACTGTCACAAACACGACCAGCTGGTTCTGTGAGATCAATAGATAAGTGTCTCAGGTCGGCTTTAGGATTATCTCCTCTCTCTCTCTCTCTCTCTCTCTCTCTCTCTCTCTCTCTCTCTCTCTCTCTATCTCTCTCTATATATATTTCATTTCTCTCTTAATATGATCCTACTTGTTGTGACACACCGACTAGCGTGTACAATCATGATCTTTGAAATATTTTTCCCATATCAGTGTTTACCATTTCTGTTGTAGACATTTACACGGTCCCATATTTCTGCAACAATTGTAATCAGCTGTTACATGACATTTTATTTGTCACATCGTTGTGTTACGTTGTCCGTTCCTTGTTTCCACTATGTATGGATGTGTGTGTGTATTTCGTGTGTGTGTGTATTTCGTATGTGTATGTGTGTGTGTACGTACATTGAGCTCTCTATTTCATCAACCAATCCTGAGAAACATGAGTCAGACTGAGTCTTTTATTTTGGTTTCATATCTCGAGTATTAATTCAAGAATTGTTTTGAAAAAAACCAGACCACTTCTCAAAACTCTGCACCGGTTTTTGTAATTTAGTAATTCAGGTCAGGTCATCCCGTAACCGGTGAGGTCGTTGGGGCACACATGAAGACATCCTCACAACTCCAAGCCATCCCTCTCTGTCAGATGCCGCTGCTTGTGACTCTTCTGGTCGGAGACTGGTCCACTCTTTTATGTTGTCCTCCCATCTCTTTTTGGGCCGGCCTCTTCGTCGTCTGCCATGCACTTTCCCGAGGAGGACCACTTGATCTCGATATGTGACCGTACCAAGTGAGTTTCCTTCTTTTGACAGTTGCCAAGAGATCTTCAAAAGGCCCTATTGCTGTTGTAATTCTATCTCGTATTTCCTCGTTTGTAACTCGATCTTTGTACGTGACGTTCAAACGTTTTCGGAAACATCTCATCTCGAAGGCCTGTATCCATCGTTGAAGGTCAGCTGTAACTGTCCATGTCTCACACGCATAGAGGAATATTGACAGGACCAGTGTACGCATTAATCTGATTTTCGTGCTTAGTGCTAACCGTTTATCTTGCCAGATTTTGTTAAGCCGTGCAAGCGCCGCTATTGTCTGTGCTATTCTGGCCAACACTTCACATTTTGATCCTTTATCACTGACAATCGACCCAAGATATTTAAAACGGTAAACCACTTCGAGTTCCTGACCGTTAGCTTTTATCTTGCTGTTGAAGCCCGTAGCGTTGTTGGTCATTAATTGTGTCTTTCCAGCGTTTTTCTCCATCCCATAGTCAAGAGCTGTTTCATCGAGCCTTCTGACCCATTCCTGGAGTTCTGCTTCTGAACCCGCCAACCCGTCGATATCATCTGCAAAACGAAGGTTCGTAATCGTTCGGCCCCCTATCATGACAGTACCAACGTGACCTCCAAGTGCCTCACTCATAATTCCTTCAGGGAATATATTGAAAAGAGTTGGAGAGAGTGTGCACCCCTGTCTCATACCAACTGATGTGCGAAAATATAAATATTAATTTTACAAGAATTGGTGAGTCTTTAATCATAGATAGCTTAGATCGCATTAATAGACTTGTATAACGACATTTCCTCAGTGGATCACCAAGTGTAAGACATGTTCTACATCATTCGTAAAGTGAACTTCTTCGTGTGGACACATTGGAAGCCGAAGAACCCATTTCCTATATCCATATTTTACATTTTGTTGTTGTTACCGGAATGTCTTTATTGAATTACTATTTTTGCTTGGTCACATCACATTTGACACCATTAACTGTTTTATTATGTAATGTTTTTGTTTTGTTTTGTTGTTCATAAACCATGCTTTTGGTGGCGATATTGCACTTACTTTTACTTGTTCTAAAATTTAAACAAAAAGACACATAGGAGTCCGATTGTATGCATTTTAGTTAAGGATGACGGGTTTGAACTCATTTGTGAGGTGGAGGTGACCAATTCGCATTCCGACTGTTTTCGTTAGGCAGGCATTAACTATCTCACGTGTTTACATAGGCATTCCACAGTAGGAGCACGAGCCGTATCATTTTATTGTGAGAGATACGTGATTAAATTAACTCTCTGAAGAAGTTCATAAATATATACATACATACATATTAATACCTCGGTATTTGTGTACAATGTATGGTTGTCAAAATGCAGAAACATTTTGAGTGAACTAATCAAACAGTTTATTACTGTTTCCTCGAAACTGCTTTCGAGTTGATCCATTTTGTCATTTTGTTTATGGTTTTGTTGGTTTGCAGTGCCTCCCCTTGCTTATCGGGGCGTGTACTGTAGAAGGTAGACCTGTGTCGTCATCGCTGTAAATATAATGCAAGGCCTCTCAATAGGTTCAATATTCAGATGCATTATGGTGTGGATCCTCCCTTCGCTATGTAGGCTGCCGTTACACAGCCTATATACATTTTCACGACACCAACATGAGATGGGATATTGGTAAACATGATCTTAACAATAGTGTTGGAAGAAGTGAGATGGGATCTTGATACATATGATCTACATTACCTTAACAAAAGTGTTCATATGAGTGTTTTTATTTGTATCTTCAATTTAATAGTTTTAGTTTTTTCAATAAACCTTTTAACAATTTACATTGTTAATTTTCAGGGCGGGAATGTAAGTAACAAACGCATTGCCTCTGTTCGATAACATGTTTTTAAAATCCATGAAATTTACCTAGCATTCCTACATACATACTGAATTGCCAACTGTCCTAAGAAGAGTCAGAAGAGTGACGACCAGGTGTTTCAAAGGGAACGATTGTCGAACAGAAGAGTGACGACCAGGTGTTTCAAAGGGAACGATTGTCGAACAGAAGAGTGACGACCAGGTGTTTCAAAGGGAACGATTGTCGAACAGAAGAGTGACGACCAGGTGTTTCAAAGGGAACGATTGTCGAACAGAAGAGTGACGACCAGCTGTTTTAAAGGGAACGATTGTCGAACAAAATAGTGACGACTAGGTATTTTGAAGGGAACGATTGTCGAACAGAAGAGTGACGACCAGGTGTTTAAAGGGAACGATTGTCGAACAAAATAGTGACGACTAGGTGCTTTAAAGGGAACAATGTTCGAACAGAAGCAGGACGACCAGGTGTTTCAAAGGAAAAGTTGGTAGAACAGAAGCGTGACGACCAGTTGTTTCAAAGGGAAAGTTGATAGAACAGAAGCGTAACGCCCAGGTGTTTCAAAGGGAAAGTTGATAGAACAGAAGCGTAACGCCCAGGTGTTTCAAAGGGAAAGTTGATAGAACAGGAGCGTGACGCCCAGGTGTTTGTGCAAACAGCAGAGCAACATGATCTATCAGTTGTTGTGCCCCTCGTCCCAATTAACACATGTAAGTCTGCCCGATGGGAAGTGATGTCGACTCTGCACATGATGTTACACAACCGTAATGTATTGAAAGCTACCATCATCGTGCAATCGGAGATTGTGTTAAGCAAAAAGGCTCATTCGCTTGTTCAAACGTTCCTCACAAAACTCGAGCAGACGTGTAGTCCAAACCAAACATGGCTCTAGCAGTACATTTTAGAAACGTCGTTCTTAACCTACAGAAACGAGCTTATTCAAACAGAACATTTATTAGCACAATCAGAATTAGCAACAGTCACTAGAAATAAACCTAGCAGTCTCGCACCGTATACATAAAATGTTCCTGTTAGAGGCACAATAAGGTTACGATTCTCCATGTTACCAAATCAAGTATCAGACCCAAAGAAGATTTCACAAAAAAACAACAACATTGTGGTAATAATAAAAGCCAGCCCAACAACACGATTTACAAAAGTATGGTCACGACAACACAATCCCTAACATCTTGTCTATATATCTTTAGCCAACTTGTGTCGTTAGGCGTCTTGCTGGGAGGTGTGATCTCATGTGCTTTGTTTTTGTTATGTTGGATGGTGAACATCCGCTAATGATTAGTCAGTTGAATCCCAGTACATGTTAGGTTGGTTGCCTCTGGGATATAAAGTCGCCGTTTTAGGACTGGTGGTGGTGGAAATGTAAATTAGAGCAAGGTAGACCAGCAATATGTAAGGCACAATCTGTGCCATCTCGCTAACCATGTAACCAAGACCTGATGTCATAGCCACACAGTCTGTGGGGCGGGAATCCATATAATAATTTGAGTAGATTTTTAACTTGAATTTTGCCCAAGATGGCCGTTAATTTTAATATTTTCTATTTCGAACTGCTAGAGAAATTTTAACGTGCGCGTCACTACACACGAGTGTCCGATCTCAATAATCAGAGATCAGGGGACATTTTTACAAGATCATCCAAGTGACAAAAATACCAGTCTCAACCGTTATTTGAACTCGCGACCTCCAGTAGCCGAGGCTAACATATTTCCTCAAGACCACTCACTGGATCCCATAGCATCACATTCTACAATAATGGATTCACAATACAACTGATTAGACCAAACAAAACACTGCACAATATTAGGAACACAACAATATATACTTCAGCAACAAAGTACAGTCTCGTACAATACTATGACCACACCAACTCCAACAAAACACTATATAATAATATGATCACATCAACGCCGACAGCAAACTATACTTTACTATGATCACATCAACCACAATCACAAACTATACAATAGTGTCCACACCAACCCCCAACAAATAAACTATACAATAATATGACAACATCAACCCCAATAATGAACTGTACAATACTTTTATCACAATACTGCGTTCAGACCAAACCCCCCCCCCCCCCCCCCCCCCCCCCCAAAAAAAAACAAAAAACAACAATATAAAAAAAATATTTCAAAAAATAAAAAAATTAAACACATTAAAAATAAATATATACAATGATATTAAGACATCAACCCCAACAACAAACTATACAATGATATAACAGCATCAAATAGAACGTATGATAAACACCAGACTGATGTGGCATCTGGAAGAAAAACGAATACTAATTCCACAGCAAGCCGGCTTTAGACAGCACAGATCCACTGAGGACCAGGTCATCCTCATAGCCCAAGAGATAGAAGATGCCTACCAGGCACAGAAACACACAGTAGCTGTTTGGGTGGATCTGGAAAAGGCATTTGACAAAGTCTGGAAGGATGGACTTAGAGTCAAGCTAAGAAGAAGTGATGTTTGTGGGAAGATGTACAAGTGGATCAACCACTACCTCAAACAAAGAACGGCCAGAGTCCAAGTACAAGGGCAGATGAGCAAAAAGGTGACACTCGAGCAGGGAGTACCCCAAGGGGGAGTACTGTCACCCACACTCTTCCTGGTATATATAAACGATATTACAGAGAATATACCAAGAAGAGTCCATAGCTCAATGTTTGCAGACGATCTGGCTATGTGGACCTCTGAAAAGAATCTCACCATAGCAAGAAATCGGATGCAAACGGCCCTAACATCGCTGGAAGAGTGGGCGAACTCATGGCTGGTCAAAATAAACGAGGAGAAAACCACGTGCACAATATTCTCGCTCTCATTAAAACCCCAAAGTACCAAACTAAGCCTAAATGGCAAAATCCTGCAGCCAAACGACAACCCAACCTATCTGGGAGTCACATTTGATCGGCGCATGACATGGAAAAGTCAGATTGAGAGAAACCGAATGAAAGCCAGAGAAAGAATGGCGATCATGAGGAAACTTGCTGGCACAAGCTGGGGAGCAGACGAAGGCATACTAAAGAAACTGTACACTGGAAGAGTGAGACCAGTTCTCGAGTATGGCATCGCGGCATGGACAACAGCAGCGAAGGCGAACTTCGATAAAGTTAACAAACTTCAAAACCAAGCCATGAGAATCATAACAGGTGGCATGAAGTCAACGCCAATTGTAGAACTTGAAAAGATTACAAAACTGCAATCCATGACCGACAGAAGAGACTGCAGAGCCCAGCTGCAGTCAGAGAAACTCCGAAGACTGACGGACCATCCAATGTACCAGAGGCTAAACAATCTGGGAACTGGGAAACTAAAGCGGAGAAACTTTGCAGAAATAGCCAAAGCAAAGATGCACGAAGATCCCATAAACGCACTAACAACACCAAAACCCATCAATACTGTACGAAAACCTACTTGGAGGCAGGATATATTTCCAGAGGTGGTAGAAAATATACCAGGTATTGCAAACAAAAACTGCCAGACCGAAAAAGAAAGGAGAGACACTACCCTAAGCTTCATAACGAAAAGCTACCCAAGCATGGACTGGACCCATGCATACACCGACGGTTCTGTAACAAACACTACACAGAACGGAGGGGCAGGAGCATTCCTGAACCTACCAAATGGCAGAAAAATAACACTGTCATTCGCTACTGGTAAGTACACGAGCAATTTCAGAGCAGAGGCAGAGGCACTGAGGGCGGCAGTGGAAGAAATGGCAACACACAGTGAAAATGAGAGCCATATAGTCCTGCTGACAGATGCTCTCGAAGTAGTCACAGCGCTAAAAAGCCAGAAAAACACTGAGCTTAATGACTTAAGAGCAGCACTCTGCAAACTGTGCCAACAGTCCGCACCAAAAAGGGTAGTGGTACAGTGGGTTCCGTCACACTGCAACATCCAAGGCAACGAGGAGGCAGACAGACTGGCAAAAGAAGGTGCAAGGCTACCACAAATAGATACCAGTATGACGTACGAAGAGTCAAAACGGCTTATCAAAGCCAGGTACATGTCCAAATGGGAAACCGAACATACTGGTTACACCAAAAACGATGCCTATTACCAGTTGAACCGAAGAGAGCAGGTCGTTGTCTTCAGACTTCGCACTGGCCACAACAGACTGAGGTACCACCTCTTCAACAAATTGAAGATAGGGTGTACCGACGAATGCCCGTGCGGTACTGGTAAAATGACCACTGAACATCTGCTGCAGAACTGCCCGACATACGAGGATCAGAGAGAGCAGATGTGGCCATTGCCAGTGGAACTGCAAGACAAGCTCTATGGTAGTGGCGAGAGTCTCAGGATGACCGCCGCTTTTTTCGAAAAAATAATGGTTACTGTCTGACTGTGTACGCAGAAGAAGAAGAAGAAGAAGAAAGCTACCATCATCGTGCAATCGGAGATTGTGTTAAGCAAAAAGGCTCATTCGCTTGTTCAAACGTTCCTCACAAAACTCGAGCAGACGTGTAGTCCAAACCAAACATGGCTCTAGCAGTACATTTTAGAAACGTCGTTCTTAACCTACAGAAACGAGCTTATTCAAACAGAACATTTATTAGCACAATCAGAATTAGCAACAGTCACTAGAAATAAACCTAGCAGTCTCGCACCGTATACATAAAATGTTCCTGTTAGAGGCACAATAAGGTTACGATTCTCCATGTTACCAAATCAAGTATCAGACCCAAAGAAGATTTCACAAAAAAACAACAACATTGTGGTAATAATAAAAGCCAGCCCAACAACACGATTTACAAAAGTATGGTCACGACAACACAATCCCTAACATCTTGTCTATATATCTTTAGCCAACTTGTGTCGTTAGGCGTCTTGCTGGGAGGTGTGACCTCATGTGCTTTGTTTTTGTTATGTTGGATGGTGAACATCCGCTAATGATTAGTCAGTTGAATCCCAGTACATGTTAGGTTGGTTGCCTCTGGGATATAAAGTCGCCGTTTTAGGACTGGTGGTGGTGGAAATGTAAATTAGAGCAAGGTAGACCAGCAATATGTAAGGCACAATCTGTGCCATCTCGCTAACCATGTAACCAAGACCTGATGTCATAGCCACACAGTCTGTGGGGCGGGAATCCATATAATAATTTGAGTAGATTTTTAACTTGAATTTTGCCCAAGATGGCCGTTAATTTTAATATTTTCTATTTCGAACTGCTAGAGAAATGTTAACGTGCGCGTCACTACACACGAGTGTCCGATCTCAATAATCAGAGATCAGGGGACATTTTTACAAGATCATCCAAGTGACAAAAATACCAGTCTCAACCGTTATTTGAACTCGCGACCTCCAGTAGCCGAGGCTAACATATTTCCTCAAGACCACTCACTGGATCCCATAGCATCACATTCTACAATAATGGATTCACAATACAACTGATTAGACCAAACAAAACACTGCACAATATTAGGAACACAACAATATATACTTCAGCAACAAAGTACAGTCTCGTACAATACTATGACCACACCAACTCCAACAAAACACTATATAATAATATGATCACATCAACGCCGACAGCAAACTATACTTTACTATGATCACATCAACCACAATCACAAACTATACAATAGTGTCCACACCAACCCCCAACAAATAAACTATACAATAATATGACAACATCAACCCCAATAATGAACTGTACAATACTTTTATCACAATACTGCGTTCAGACCAAACCCCCCCCCCCCCCCCCCCCCCCCAAAAAAAAAAAAAAAACAACAATATAAAAAAAATATTTCAAAAAATAAAAAAATTAAACACATTAAAAATAAATATATACAATGATATTAAGACATCAACCCCAACAACAAACTATACAATGATATAACAGCATCAAATAGAACGTATGATAAACACCAGACTGATGTGGCATCTGGAAGAAAAACGAATACTAATTCCACAGCAAGCCGGCTTTAGACAGCACAGATCCACTGAGGACCAGGTCATCCTCATAGCCCAAGAGATAGAAGATGCCTACCAGGCACAGAAACACACAGTAGCTGTTTGGGTGGATCTGGAAAAGGCATTTGACAAAGTCTGGAAGGATGGACTTAGAGTCAAGCTAAGAAGAAGTGATGTTTGTGGGAAGATGTACAAGTGGATCAACCACTACCTCAAACAAAGAACGGCCAGAGTCCAAGTACAAGGGCAGATGAGCAAAAAGGTGACACTCGAGCAGGGAGTACCCCAAGGGGGAGTACTGTCACCCACACTCTTCCTGGTATATATAAACGATATTACAGAGAATATACCAAGAAGAGTCCATAGCTCAATGTTTGCAGACGATCTGGCTATGTGGACCTCTGAAAAGAATCTCACCATAGCAAGAAATCGGATGCAAACGGCCCTAACATCGCTGGAAGAGTGGGCGAACTCATGGCTGGTCAAAATAAACGAGGAGAAAACCACATGCACAATATTCTCGCTTTCAATCAAACCCCAAAATACCAAGTTAAGTTTAAATGGCAAATTCATGCAGCCAAACGACAACCCAAACTATCTTGGAGTCACATTTGATCGGCGCATGACATGGAAAAGTCAGATCGAGAGAAACCGAATGAGAGCCAGAGAAAGAATGGCAATCAAAAGGAAATTTGCTGGTACAAGCTGGGGAGCAGACCGAAGTATACTAAAGAAACTGTACACTGGAAGAGTGAGACCAGTTCTCGAGTATGGCATAGCGGCATGGACAACAGCAGCAAAGGCGAACTTTAATAAAATTAGCAAACTTCAAAACCAAGCCACTAGAGTTATAACAGGAGACATGAAGTCAACGCCAATTGTAGAACTTGAAAAGATTACAAATCTGCAATCCATGACCGACAGAAGAGACTGCAGAGCCCAGCAGAAAGCAGAGAAACTCAGCAGACTGACAGACCATCCAATGCATCAGAGACTAAATAGATTTGGAAATGGGAAACTAAAGCGGAGAAACTTTGCAGAAATAGCCAAAGCAAAGATGAGCGAAGACCCTATGAACACACTAACAACACCAAAGCCCGTCACTACTGTACGAAAACCTACCTGGAAGCAGCATATCATTCCGGAGGTCGTAGAAACTATACCATGTATTGGAAACAAAAACAGCCAGACTGAAAAAGAAAGAAGAGACATAACCCTGAGGTACATAACGAAAAACTACTCAAGCATGGACTGGACCCATGCATACACCGACGGTTCTGTAACAAACACTACACAGAACGGAGGGGCAGGAGCATTCCTGAGCCTACCAAATGGCAGAAAAATAACACTGTCATTCAGAGCGGAGGCAGAGGCACTGAGGGCGGCAGTGGAAGAAATGGTGACACATAAAGAAAATGAAAGCCATATAGTCCTGCTTACAGATGCTCTCGCCGTAGTCGCAGCGCTAAAAAGCCAGAAAAACACTGAGCTTAATGACTTAAGAGCAGCACTCTGCAAACTGTGCCAGCAGTCCGCACCAAAAAGGGTAGTGGTACAGTGGATCCCATCACACTGCAACATCCAAGGCAACGAGGAGGCAGACATACTGGCAAAAGAAGGTGCAAGACTACCACAAACAGATACTAGTATGACGTACGAAGAGTCAAAACGGCTTATCAAAGCCAGATACATGACCAAATGGGAAACCGAACATACTGGTTACACCAAAAACGATGCCTTTTACCAGTTGAACAGAAGAGAGCAGGTCGTTGTCTTCAGACTTCGCACTGGCCACAATAGACTGAGGTACCACCTATTCAACAAATTGAAGATAGGTGGTACCGATGAATGCTCGTGCGGTACCTGTAAAATGACCGCTGAACATCTGCTGCAGAACTGCCCGACATACGAGGATCAGAGAGAGCAGATGTGGCCATCACCAGTGGAACTGCAAGACAAGCTCTATGGCAGTGTCGACAGCCTCAGGATGACCGCCGCTTTTTTCGAAAAAATAATGGTTACTGTCTGACTGCGTACGAAGAAGAAGAAGAAGAAGAAATCATTAAGTTAAGTATTTTTCTGGCTTTTTAGTGCTGTGACTACGGCCAGGGCATCTGTAAACAGGACTACCTGGCTTTCATTTCTTTTGCCTGTCACCATTTCTTCTACTGCAGCCCTCAGTGCCTCTTCCTCCGCTCTGAAATTGGTTGAGTATTTTCCAGTTGCCACTGACAGTGTTATTTTTCTACCATTCGGTAGGCTCAGGAATACCCCTGCTTCTCCGTTCTGTATTGTGTTTGTTACAGAACCGTCGGTGTATGCATGGGTCCAGTCCATGCTTGAGTAGTTTTTCGTTATGTACCTCAGGGTTATGTCTCTTCTTTCTTTTTCAGTCTGGCTGTTTTTGTTTCCAATACATGGTATATTTTCTACCACCTCCGGAATGATATGCAGCTTCCAGGTAGGTTTGCGTACAGTAGTGATGAGCTTTGGTGTTTATAGTGTGTTCATAGGGTCTTCGCTCATCTTTGCTTTGGCTATTTCTGCAAAGTTTCTCCGCTTTAGTTTCCCATTTCCAAATCTATTTAGTCTCTGATGCATTGGATGGTCTGCCGAGTTTCTCTGCTTTCTGCTGGGCTCTGCAGTCTCTTCTGTCGGTCATGGATTGCAGATTTGTAATCTTTTCAAGTTCTACAATTGGCGTTGACTTCATGTCTCCTGTTATAACTCTAGTGGCTTGGTTTTGAAGTTTGCTAATTTTATTAAAGTTCGCCTTTGCTGCTGTTGTCCATGCCGCTATGTCATACTCGAGAACTGGTCTCACTCTTCCAGTGTACAGTTTCTTAAGTATACTTTCGTCTGTTCCCCAGCTTGTGCCAGCAAGTTTCCTCATGATTGCCATTCTTTCTCTGGCTCTCATTCGGTTTCTCTCGATCTGACTTTTCCATGTCATGCGCCGATCAAATGTGACTCCCGGTAGTTTGGGTTGTCGTTTTGCCGCAGGTATTTGCCGTTAAGACTTATTTTGGTGTTCTGTGGTTTATTTGAAAGCGAGAATATCGTACATGTTGTTTTTTCCTCATTTATTTTGACCAGACATGAGTTCGCCCACTCCTCCAACGATGTTAGGGCCTGCTGCATCCGATTTCTTGCTATGGTGAGATTTTTTTCAGAGGTCCACATAGCCAGATCGTCTGCAAACATGGAGCTGTGGACTCCTGTTGGTATATTCTCTGTGATGTTGTTTATATACACCAGAAAGAGTGTGGGTGACAGCACTCCCCTTTGGGGTACTCTCTGCTCAAGTATCACCTTTTTGTTCATCTGCCCTTGTACTTGAACTCTGGCTGTTCTGTCTTTGAGGTAGTCTCTGATCCGTCTGTACATTTTTCCACAAACTTCACTTCTTCGTAGCTTGACTTTAAGTCCCTCTTGCCACACCTTGTCAAATGCCTTCTCTAAATCCACCAAAACCGCTACTGTGTGTTTTTTCTCTTGGTAAGCATCCTCTATTTTCTGAGCTATTGGAGTGATCTGGTCGTCAGTGGATCTATGATGACTAAAGCCTGCTTGCTGTGGAATTAGTATGTGTTTTTCTTCCAGATGCCACATCACTCTGGTGTTTATTATACGCTCCATCATTTTTCCTACACAGCTCAGTAGACTGATAGGCCTGTATCCATTTGGAACTTTTTCTTTTTCTTTCTTTGGTACTGGTATAAATACAGCGTCTTTCCATGCCTGCGGTACAATTCCCCTTTTCCACCTTTGGTTCAGGACTGATAGTAACTTCCTCTTTGCTGTTTGGCCCAACCCCATCAGCATTTCGTTTGTTACCCCATCTTTTCCGGGCGATTTCTTTTTCTTTAAAGTTCTCATAGCCTCTTCCATTTCACTCATTGTTAGTTTTGCCATCATGTGCTCCTCTGGTGCCATATTCATGTTGTCGTGGCTCTTTTGTTCTTCACTAATGTCTGTATGCCTGTCTGTAGGGACATCAATGTGGTTTGCTCTGGCATAATGTTCTATAAAGGCTTTTGCTGCTTTTTTTTTCAGTAAGCATGCTTGATGGTAATTTGTCTATTTGATGGTGTTTCGTCATTTATGGCTCTGACTAACTTACATAGTTTGTTTCCTTCTTTATCTAAATTGAGGTTTTCTGTTTTGTTTTTCCAGCTGTCTCTAGTTATTTGTTTTAGTGTTCTTTTGTATTTCGCCGTGATAGCATCGAGGGCGATATTTGCCTCCATAGATTGTTCTCTCTCTGCCATGTTCCTAGCATTTGAGAATTCGTCTTCCGCTTTCTGCAATTCATCATTCCAATATGGCTTGTAGTTTTTCCTTGCCCCTTCTTGGGATGGCTTCGGTGGCTGCTTGCATTATTGCTTTGCTGAACTGTACAATACTTTGATCACCAACCCCAACAATGAACTATACAATACTTTGATCACCAACCCCAACAATGAACTATACAATACTTTGATCACCAACCCTAACAATGAACTGTACAATACTTTGATCACCGACCCCAACAATGAACTGTACAATACTTTGATCACCGACCCCAAACAATACGCTATATATTAATATCATAAATAACATTATCAGCACTTACACCATATTAAATAAAGTCAAATAAACGCACATGAATATAAACAACCTTTTGGCTCAAGCCTGCACCGAAGATTTGACCTGCTTGTGTTATAAAAGATATATTAAACATGTATGCTGAATCTATAATGTTTAACGGAAAATCTTATTTCAGTTTACCATGCCTGTTCAGCAATAATTCATTTTATATTCTGTTCTGTTCTAGGAGTCGACTTCACTGCACTACGGGCATACCCATAGGTGCTCAGTCTCTCACAGCAGATGGCGCAAAGCGTGGATGTTGATAGTGCCTGTAGCCTGTTGGTTGTACACCTTCCCGTTTCGTCCTCTCAGGCTCCCTGATCCACTGAATCCTAATTTGATTCCACAGTGCCTCAGCCTGTGCCTTGCAGGCTCATCGAAAGCAGTGTCGCTTTCCAGTAGGTGGTCCTTGATAACCTTCACTATGTCACCTTTATCCATATTCTTTGTGCCTGTTATGGGTGTGTGTGACGCCACAAAATCAGCTCGCTCGTTGTCCGGAACCCCGGCATACACAGGACAGTAGATCCACACCAGCCCCTGGAGTTTTGAGGTCTCCAACGCTGCTTTCCACTCATGTCGTAGCCACCCATTCTGCACCTTCCGAAGTAGTGTTTGGGACACGATAACTGCCCCCGTTGAAGATGTCTCAGACAGCCATCTCAGAGCTTCAGTACCGCCTCCATCTCCATTCTCATACTTGATGTTGTAGTCTCGTAAGCGCCACTTCGTTCAGCAAAGTGAATAATTCATGTAACGTTTGAAACTATCGAGCATTGTGCATATGCGCAATATAGCGTTCAACATGGCATACTCATTGTCGGCATGCACCTTAAAAGAACTAACAAAGTGTTATTCGTTTGTATGTGGTAAGATGATATAAATCGTTCTGAAATCTACAGAAGAATAAAAATTCAGTATGGAGACACCTATTTGAGTCAGAAGATGGTGTATGAATGGAAAAGCATTTGTTCAGTGAAGAAGACACAATAGCATTGATAAATCGCGGCGAGACCAACAACTGTGACAGCAAACAGTGAAACAGCAGATCGACCAGCTCGTCAGTGGCAATAGACTAGTCACTATTAATTAAAAAAGCTGTAGTAGATGTCAACATGGGTGACAACATTGTTCATGATGGGCTCGTTAACGTAAGGTGTGTAGCAGATCAGTGCGAAGGTACTGGCTAGCTAATGAAGGCGGTGGGAAATTGGTTAAAGGTCACAACAGATAACTTGTATCTAGAGGGCATCCACAAGCTAGTGGAAAGTGTGGTGCCAGGAATGAGGACTTTCTCCACAAATAAAACAGACAATGTCTGGTTCACAGTCTTATAAACATTGTTCTTGTTTAATAACGGCGCCTCATATGAATGTGTGTGTGTGTGTGTGTCTGTATATATATATATATATATATATATATATATATATATATATATATATATATATATATATGTGTACATACATCTTCTTCTTCGTTCATCCTCAGATCAAGGTTCCGGTTTCTCTTACAAAGGACACAGTTGTTTGTAATGCTGTTTCATCTCCATACAGCTTTTGTCTCACATTTGTCTCAGGAGGCCAATGTTGTTCTCTCTTTTCCTGCTTGAGCGTGCAGCTTTGTAGAATGTGTTCCACAGTCATGATACGCTCCGTACATGGGCACCTGTTATCTGTCCCAATCCTCATTTTGCTGTAAAGATGACCCTTTGGTCTGTTTTGCGAAGCTCGCAATCTGAAGATGATGACTTGCTCTTCTCTAGTTAAGTTAATATATACATATATATGTGTGTGTGTGTGTGTTATACCTTCCATTGAGGATGCTGATGTCGACCTGAGACCTTTTTTCTTCTTCATCATACGCTGTTTACAGCGATATTTACGTTGCACTGATTTAATTTGTTAGCCAGTGGCTCAGTGCATCCGATTTCAACAGGCGTTTCTGTAGGGTTGCCCTCCTTAGCCTTTGGCTGTCCCCAGTCTAACTGCAAGGCAGCAGTTGTTTTTGGTCAGAGTTGTCTCTCTTGGGAAGTTGTCTTGCAGGACTATCGAGTCTTCCCTACTCGTGTCTATAGCGTTTGGCAATGATATGATGGACTATGTACTAGTTTGTACTATCCCGGAAGAGAGGCAGTCCAGTTTGACTTTTTCCCAGGATCGTCACATCCTGCCAGAAACGTAGCATATGCATATGAGTGAGGTATCTTTTTGCTCGCTTTATTTTCTCGGCTCATCTGCAGTGATGGTACGCCTAGCATTCCCCGCCACCCGGGAGCTTGTCACCATAGGACAGGAGGTGCAATGTCCGCTGGACTGCATCTCTTCTGCGTCCATTGGAATGACTGACAGCAGACAGATGCAAAGAGCGAGGAAGGAGTGGAATTTTACCAGGTGCATTCCTGCGGCACGATCGGGCCGGGACACAAGCCCCAGCCATGTCGTAGCCTCCCATCTCAGCGGCGCTGAGATTTTGGGCGGGATTCTGGCTTAGAGGCGTTCGGCCGTAATCCCTCAGATGGTAGCTTATCAGCCAAGCACGTGGACCAAATGTCAGCGACCTGTGATTCCTCTCGAAATAGCGCATTTGACCAGGTGACAAGCCTAGTCTTGCACGGAGATGTTGTCCGCCTAGGGAGCGGACATATCTCATGGTCAAGGGTTGAGTCTCAGCAGTTCGCAGTGAGGTAGCTGATCTACTGCTTAGGGCACCCGACCGAGAACTAAGTCTTCTACAAATGATTTCATTCCTCATCGCCGTATGGGGTGAATATCGAGCGGCTTCCCGCCCGCTTTTATCAGCGGACGGCAGAGACCTCATTCTTCGGCTTGACCGGGCGGGGCTGGAGCGTGGCCCCCAGGTCCCCACCATATCGAAGCCTCCCTTTGCATTCGTGCTGGGCTGCTTTTGGGCGGGATTTTTGGCTTAGAGGCGTTCGGCCGTAATCCCTCCCCTTGCACCGTTGGCTTATCCGCGGATCGTGTCATCTAAGGAACCTCGACTGATTTAATGAGCCATTCGCGGTTTCACCGTGAGACAGTGTGAACTTAGACATGCATGGCTTAATCTTTGAGACAAGCATATGACTACTGGCAGGATCAACCAGATATCTGTCGGAGACGTACGTACAGCACACACCGGTCGGCGGAGGAAGGGTGTGTAAAAAGCCTCGCTGGGACGACGGTCGCAGGGACCGACTGACGGGACGGACGGACAGTTTGTTCCACCCGTCCCTCACTCCGTCGACCTAGGACCGCCTGACAGGGGCCTCCCACACGCACCAGACGACCGACCGACCGGGCTCGCTCGAGGAGGGATGGCAGCGCTCTGTGCAGAACGGATCCCAACGACCTCGGCGATGAATTTCACTGGGACTAGAGACAATTTGGCCTGCCGGCCTGCCCTTCTCCGTAGGAGAACGCAGGGCCTCGAGGCAACGATTCCTGCTTTCCATTTGCCGGTCACAAGCTCTTTGCGAGAGTCGGACCACCAGCGAGACGTACTGTCGAGCTCTGCTATAAGCCTTAGATAAATCACCACGGACGGACCACGTTTCCTGATACGGACCAGACCAGCGCACCTCGGTGGAGGAGCCGCTGCAACAAACCGCACCCAATTCGCTCTACGGGGAAAGGCAGGCGAGCGTTTTCCGCAAGCCCGCGCTATCGCTCCGCCTGGCGGGACTGAGATCGCTTTACGAACACTGGTTGAAATTAAGTCGCTGCGGCGAGACAACTACCCCAGATCCTGAGACCTTTTGATCTCCTTTTGTTATGACTGAGTTCTTGCGAATATCGTTTATCGCACGGATGCCTTCTGTTTTACATATGGTCATTGTGGGTTCGTTCCAGTAGCCAAAATTCACTGTATGCTTTTTTGCTATGGGTCGAGTGACTGGCTTGGCATATTGATGCGAAAACCGATTTTTCCCAGTCAGCAGATCTTCCTTCTTCACGCAGTCGGTGTATCCAATGGATACTGCTTGACACTAGAGACGTCGCAGCAGTTGTTAGACTGACATTGATTACAGTGCCTGAATGCCTAAACGGCTCTGGCTCCGGATTTGATCTATAGGTTAATTCCTGAAGCCTTTCCCACACATTGATTTAACCGCAAGGCCGCGGAGGTTAGTGCGTTCGGTTCTTGAAAGCACGAACGGAGATAACACAGCCGATTCATGGTGACCAACACAGAGCATGGCGGCAGTGATTTCACCATCGCAGGCTAGGACACTGAGACCATGACGAACTGATGTGCCTTTATCATGTACTACTAGTGTGACACCGACAGCTAGTCTATACATCTATCTTAAACAATAAACTGGCCGTCCTCTGCACACGTGAATCCTGCAACGCCGGTACTGCCACTGAAGGGCTCTAACAGAAAACAAACTAGCCATTACGGCAATATTCACAAATAACGAAAATAGGTCACAAGCTTTGAACCATGTTCTAACTAATGACACTCCTCCTACAGGCATCGAATAAGGCACTGTCAGTCAGGCTGTCCGACTTACAGTACAGACACTATATTTGCTTATCTATTTAATAATTTCAAATCGGAATGTATTCTAGTTTGTAGACCTTTTCCGATACAGCCATAGGCGAATCGGCAAGCGTGTTTGTACAATGTCGCGATATTTATCTATGTGACATATATATATATATATATATATATATATATATATATATATATATATATATATATATATATATATATATATATATATATATATATATTAATATATATATATATATATATATATATATATATATATATATATATATATATATATATATATATATAATCACTAGCTAAACTCCCTCATTACAAGCATCCAAAATGACGAACTCTTGATTCTACTGAGGGGTATCAACGTAAGGTTGGGTGCCTCCTGGCCAATGTGGATGTACAAGTTCAGTGTCAGAAAGATGAACTAAACTGGACAATAGATATTCGAGCCATGTACCTACCACGAACTGGGCATCCTTAACCCCTTCTTCCAATTGAAGCCCAAGAAAAAAGTATTCCGGAGATATCCTCGCTCCAGACATTAGCATCAGCTGGACCTGATCATCTCAACTGAAACATGTTTTGCAAATCTGCGCATTTCACAGCACAGACTGAGATACTGATCACTCACTGGTCTTCTGCAAATTGAAACTCCAGCCCAAGAAGATCCACTGAGCAAGACATGTTAGTAAATGCAGCATAGACGCAGCAAAAACTAAAATAACTGAAAAGGTAGAATAATTCACAAAAGCCCTATCTCAATTGCTGGCAAAACAAAGCGCTATTGGAGACGCTACAGAAAGGTGGTCAGAGGGTTAATACAGACACCAGCTTTGGCGGTCTTTGGAAAGAGGTCCATCGACAGAACTGGGGTGTTTGAGGGTGGTGTGTCTGCCATTATTGCACCAACGTTACAAAGCGTCAATCTTCTAACCGTAAGTTCAAGATTTCCCCGAGCAGCATGACCTTGGAGGCTTACAAATCGACAACGAGTACAGTACAGCGACTGGCAAGGAAATGCGCAAATGACCACTGGCTTCAACTCTGTAAGTTCACACAGTCAGCAGCTGACAATGGTAACATCAGGGCAATCCATAAGAACATAAACAAAGCATTTGGACTTTCAACAAAGTCTACACCGCCACTGAAATATGCAATATTCGAGATTATTCTAGACATGGATATGCAAATAAATAGATGGGCGGATCAATATTCAGTCTTATACACACGTGACACTGTCGTGGCAGACTCCGCGTTCAAAGAAATTGAAGTTCTCCAGGTATTACAGGAACTTGGCGATATCCATAAACTTCTAAGATTTGTATGAAGGTCATTGGTAGGGAGATTCCGTGGCGAAATGATTAAGCCGTCGGCCTCGTGATCAGGATGTTGGTTCGACTCCGAGTTCCGCCGTCTTTTTCACGGGTGTTTGATTCCCTTGCATCTCCTAGTCGTCTTGTCCTTAACTTGCCACTGGGGTAGGGCGGCACAAGACGAGAGAGTGAGGATAAAAAGTAGCGCAGTTAATCCTTACAAAAAATATCGCTAGAAAAATTAATTATGCCATCATCGTCTACGATGGACGGCGGTCTTTGCCTTTCTCTTTGCCGTTGATAGGGATGACATTCCAGCAACAGTCACCAAATACGGGACACACCAAGTTCAATACCTGTTCGAGCACATCTAGCAGTGTTGGGATAACGAAGCCGTATCACAGGGCATGAGAGGCGCCAACATAATCACCTTCTAATAACAAAAAAGTGAGATGGAGGAGACTGCAACAATTACAGGGGAATATCGCTCATCAACACCTTAGGCAAAGTGTATGCTTGTGTCATACTGAGCAGGCTGCAAAAACTGACTGACAGGGTCTATCCGTCTATCAGTGTGGTTTTCGCGCAAAACGGTCCAAGGTCGATATGTTCTTTTCATTGAGACAAATGAAAGAGAAATGCAGAAAACAACATATACCACTTTTTCTTGCCTTCTTCGATCTCCACAAGGCATCCCTCTACCTCCCCAAGTCCTCCCTCGACCTGCTAAACACAGAGGGTCTTTTTAAAGTATTGCCAAAACGTGTCTGCTCACCTAAACTACTGATCATGATTAGGTCTTTTTATGCTGCCCGACTGTTAGGAATCTGGTGTCTTTGACATTAACAGCAGAGTTGAACAAGGTCGTGTCATGGCTCCGTCTCTATTTCCTTTGTCATAGTGCTTAACACGCCTTTGGAACTGCCACAGAAGGGGTCTTCCTGCATACTATTTCAGATGGGAGATTATCCAATCTCATCCAGACTACGAGCAAATCGTAAGAAAAGGAAAACCTTCATTCGGGACATGCACTTTCCAGACTATGCTACATTTGTCGCCCACACGAAAGCCAAATTACAGATCATCATTCACAGGTTGGTAAAATCGTTTTATCCGTATGGACTCATAACCGGCGTACAGAGCAGGAAAGTGATGCCTC
Organism: Ariolimax columbianus; assembly: GCA_036924085.1. Classification (NCBI taxonomy): domain Eukaryota; kingdom Metazoa; phylum Mollusca; class Gastropoda; order Stylommatophora; family Arionidae; genus Ariolimax; species Ariolimax columbianus. Next base: position 63,888,568 of record JAVGWX010000012.1, read on the forward strand.
AACGGGAAGATCCTCCAGACATTGTCTTAAACGGTCAAAGTTTGGAAGTAGTAAATCAATTTAAATACCTGGGACATATCATCACCAACAATTTTTCATTAGACGGTTAGCTGCAATAGTGATAAAGAATGGCTACACCGGCACGTGCTAGGCTCTCACAGACAATGTTGAATAACATTCTGACAATATTTGCAAATGACTATTTTTACAGATCCTATGTGATTAACACCGTTAATCAGCAAAACATTGGCTCTGTATGACTAACAGGAAAAAAAAAGGCTAAATGTTTTTCATGGAATTTCAATGAATGACAGGTGACAAACAACGACGTGTTGGACTGCGCAAAGATGGCCGGTATAGTTACGATCCTCCGCCAGCGCTGCTTGCGGTGGCTTGGTCGCGTGTGCAGACTGGAGGATAGGCGAATACCAACATATATTCTAAACGGAGAGCTGACCACAGTCAAACCTAACAAAAATAGACCCTTCTTCCGCTACAAAGATGTTTACAAGCGTGACATGAACACCTGCAACTGGGAGGGACTTGTCAAAGACAGACTCGGTTGGAGGCAGGCTTTATGTGTTGGACTGCAGTCAGGTGAAGACAACATGCCTCATGATAAAGGGCTGCAACTGACTACGTCCCCTCTCTAGATTGGAGTTCATTCTGTTTCGAGACTGACAGTATGTCACACACACACACACACACATATACACACCCACATAAACACATATACACACATACACACACACACACACACATATATATATACACATATACACACATACACATATACACACACACACACACACACACACAAGTCTCTAAATTCAAGTATTCGATCAGGCACGCGTGTGTCTGATGACAGGTGGCTAATTATTGCGTAAACTCATTTCGGTCTTTCCCTTTGGTCTACCATGTTGGGACCAGTGCCTCCTTCAGGGCACCTCTCCAACTCAGCCTCGATCACCCGCTAAATTGTATGGTCACCTCGACGTCACTCTACGTGAGTTATACGCCAAGAGCACCACATGGCCAACCCAGCTGTGTATTCGTCACAGTGCGACATCTTTCACGTCAGTGCCACATCTGATCTCTGCGAATTAGGTGTCGAAGGGAAATCTTCAATGTTGCCCGTTGGGTAACCCTGAGTCTATCTGTATCAGCTTTCAATGTTGCCCGTTGGGTAACCCTGAGTCTATCTGTATCAGCTTTCAATGTTGCCCGTTGGGTAACCCTGAGTCTATCTGTATCAGCTTTCAATGTTGCCCGTTGGGTAACCCTGAGTCTATCTGTATCAGCTTTCAATGTTGCCCGTTGGGTAACCCTGAGTCTATCTGTATCAGCTTTCAATGTTGCCCGTTGGGTAACCCTGAGTCTATCTGTATCATCTTTCAATGTTGCCCGTTGGGTAACCCTGAGTCTATCTGTATCAGCTTTCAATGTTGCCCGTTGGGTCCCACACCTTATATAAGTCAAGTAAAGTATCCCATAGCATTACTGTAGGGTGTGAGGTGTTAGCGATCTCACATTTCAAAGGCTCGGCTTTATGAGGGCGGTAGCCATCTCCTCTCCCTCGCCGCTTTTACTTCCCGGACTGAACCGGTACCCATTTAAGGCTGGGTCGACCCTAGATCCATTGCGGTCTGAAAAAAGCATTGCCGCCTCAACTGGGGAATGAACCCAGGACCACTCAGATGCGAAGCCAGCGCGCTAACCACTGCGCTACGCGGCTCCCTATATATATATATGTATATATATATATATATATATATATATATATTTATATATATATTTATATAAATAATATGTTTTTAGATTCGTTTTTTCCATTCATATATGTGTTTATGCTTCTGTATGTACTGCATCCTTTTTTATGTATCTGATTTTATATAGAAACATAATGTATGATCAACCAAAGATAGATAATGTTGGACAACAGACGTACATGAGAGGTGCTTGAGTTGACAAAACGTGAGTATGTACAAACAGCGAGCTCCAAGAACTACTAACATTCATTCTATTTCTTAATTTTCTGCAACGAACTCAAGTCACATTTCCCAAAGGGATTTTGCTTTCTTCAACTTTGAACGATTTCTCAACCGTAATGACTTTACGTTTTCCTAAGGTGTCGTATTTCAATCAGCATTTCTGATAAATGAATTCAACAATTATTTGTTTTTTTCCAAAATGTGTTTTGTTTCTCATTTGGCCCAGTCCCAATTAATATATTTGTCCAGTTTGAGACCCCCTGAAGATATATTTTTTTCTATCAACATATCCGTTGTGGTCATTAAATAATAGCGTATTACCAACACGACGAGAGAAACAATAGAGACACGAAAGAGAAGCCAAGTATGCAGTGACATACATAACACAACGTAAAACACGGTAACATCAGTCACGAATAACATAGCATAACATACAAGCGAGTACCGAAATTGTGTGTATCGATACTGAGGTCACGGAATTCCGAACACACCGTTTTGAGCAATACTGTGTACCGAGCAGGGCTATAAATGTCAAAGGCATCTGACCATGTACCGCCATACACATGACGACTTGCCTGGAGTTCATATTGTTTATTAAGTGAAATAATTTATTGAAGTATGATTTGTGTGTGTGTGCGTGTGCGTGTGGGTGTGTGAATGAGTACATTATAACGTGTCTTACGTGTAGTTTTATTTATACACGTTGCTGCAGTTATTATATCACAGCTTCTGAACACGCGTGCTCTTGGCGGCCTAGTACAATTCTTATATAGCAGTAGGTTTTCTACATTTGGCTCATTGCCCCTTACAGTGTGTTGGCAGTTGTTGGCAGTGCTTGAAAAATTATATACTCCGTGTCCGTGGATGGATGTGGGCAGCTTGTATAGAATGTTATTGCCATCTGTTATAACTAATGACTTGTATTAGTCTTTACATTAATATCATTGCTATTATTATTATTATTATTATTGTTACTATTATTATTTGTGTGACTTTTATTATTATTATTATTATTATTATTATTATTATTATACTGCAGAGCAGCTTTATAGGTTTTCCTCGCATCAAATGGAAATAGACCTAACCACATACAAACGCTCCAGTATACCCAGTTGTGTTATCACCTCACACAAATCTATACCGTTTCAATGCAGTCTCTAAACCTTTGTTTCTAACGGTTGTCTTGGAGTTTGTATTATCTTTACGTTTTGATGTAGTTTAAAACAAACAATTATTGATCTCTTGTTAGTAGGTCATCAATCAAACATTTTTCCTTATTTGATCATAATAGTTGGTTCATTGAGTACGTGCACAAAGTTGAATTATACCATTTGGTAATACCATGTGCCAATGGTCGTTATTTCATTTATCAAGTAAGGTTAGATAATTTATTAAGTGTGGCTAGATCATCTATCAAGTGTGAATAGTTCACATGTCAAGTGTGTCTAGTTCACATGTCAACTGTGGCTAGTTCGCATGTCAAGTGTGGCTAGTTCATTTGTCAAGTGTGGCTAGTTCGCATGTCAAGTGTGGCTAGTTCACATGTCAACTGTAGCTAGTTCACATGTCAAGTGTGGCTAGTTCACATGTCAACTGTGGCTAGTTCATATGTCAAGTGTGGCTAGTTCGCATGTCAAGTGTGGCTAGTTCATATGTCAAGTGTGGCTAGTTCGCATGTCAAGTGTGGCTAGTTCATATGTCAAGTGTGGCTATTTCACATGTCAAGTGTGGCTAGTTCACATGTCAACTGTGGCTAGTTCGCATGTCAACTGTGGCAAGTTCGCATGTCAAGTGTGGCTAGTTCATATGTCAAGTGTGGCAAGTTCGCATGTCAAGTGTGGCTAGTTCACATCTCAACTGTGGCAAGTTCGCATGTCAAGTGTGGCTAGTTCATATGTCAAGTGTGGCTAGTTCGCATGTCAAGTGTGGCTAGTTCACATGTCAACTGTGGCTAGTTCACATGTCAAGTGTGGCTAGTTCATGTATCAGGTGTGACTATGTCAAGTATAAGTGTGGCTAGTTCATTATGAAGTGTGCTTAGTTCATGCATCAGTGTGGCTAATTCATATATCATGTGTGGCTAGTTCAGGTATCAAGTGTGGCTACTTCATGTATCAAGTGTGGCTAGTTGATGTATCATGTGTGGCTAGTTCATGTATCAAGTGTGGCTAGTTCATGTATCACGTGTGGCTAGTTCATGTATCAAGTGTTGCTAGTTCATGTATCACGTGTGGCTAATTCATGTATCACGTGTGGCTAGTTCATGTATCACGTGTGGCTAGTTCATGTATCAAGTTTTGCTAGTTCATGTATCAAGTGTGGCTAGTTCATGTATCAAGTGTTGCTAGTTCATGTATCAAGTGTGGCTAGTTCATGTATCATGTGTGGCTAGTTCATGTATCAAGTGTGGCTAGTTCATGTATCACGTGTGGCTAGTTCATGTATCAAGTGTTGCTAGTTCATGTATCACGTGTGGCTAGTTCATGTATCAAGTGTTGCTAGTTCATGTATCAAGTGTGGCTAGTTCATGTATCAAGTGTTGCTAGTTCATGTATCAAGTGTGGCTAGTTCATGTATCAAGTGTTGCTAGTTCATGTATCACGTGTGGCTAATTCATGTATCACGTGTGGCTAGTTCATGTATCAAGTGTGGCTAGTTCATGTATCAAGTGTGGCTAGTTCATGTATCAAGTTTGGCTAGTTCGTGTATCACGTGTTGCTAGTTAATGTATCACGTGTGGCTAGTTCATGTATCACGTGTGGCTAGTTCATGCATCACGTGTGGCTAGTTCATGTATCACGTATGGCTAGTTCATGCATCAAGTGTGGCTAGTTCATGTATCACGTGTGTCTAGTTCATGTATCAAGTGTGGCTAGTTCATGTATCAAGTGTAGCTAGTTCATGTATTAAGTGTGGCTAGTTCATGTATCACGTGTGGCTAGTTCATGTATCACGTGTGGCTAGTTCATGTTTCAAGTGTGGCTAGCTCATGTATTAAGTCTAGCTAGTTCATGTATCAAATGTGGCTAGTGTATGTACCAAGTGTGGTTAGTTCATTTTTCAATATTCTTCGTTCATCTATCAAGTTTTGTTAGTTCATCTATTAAGTGTGAATCGTTCTTCCATCAAGTGCGATTAGTTCCTTTATCACGTATCACTAGTTCATTTATCAAGTTTCGTTATTACCTATATCACCTATGGTTAGTTCCTTTATCAAATGCAATTAATGCATATATCAACTGTGGTTATGTCTGATATCAAGTACCGCTAGAACATTTTAAAGTGTGGTTAGTCCATCCATCAAGTGTGACTAGTTCATTCATCAGTTCTGGTTAGTTCATCCATCAAGTGTGGCTAGTTCATTCATTAGTTCTGGTTAGTCCATCCATCAAGTGTGGCTAGTTCATTCATCAGTTCTGGTTAGTTCATCCATCATGTGTGGCTAGTTCATTCATTAGTTCTGGTTAGTTCATCCATCAAGTGTGGCTAGTTCATTCATTAGTTCTGGTTAGTTCATCCATCAAGTGTGGCTAGTTCATTCATTAGTTCTGGTTAGTTCATCCATCAAGTGTGGCTAGTTCATTCATTAGTTCTGGTTAGTCCATCCATCAAGTGTGGCTAGTTCATTCATCAGTTCTGGTTAGTTCATCCATCAAGTGTGACTATTTCATTCATCAGTTCTGGTTAGTTCATCCATCAAGTGTGGCTAGTTCATTCATCATTTCTGGTTAGTTCATCCATCAAGTGTGGCTAGTTCATTCATTAGTTCTGGTTAGTTCATCCATCAAGTGTGGCTAATTCATTCATTAGTTCTGGTTAGTCCATCCATCAAGTGTGGCTAGTTCACTCATTAGTTCTGGTTAGTTCATCCATCAAGTGTGGCTAGTTCATTCATTAGTTCTGGTTAGTTCATCCATCAAGTGTGGCTAGTTCATTCATTAGTTCTGGTTAGTTCATCCATCAAGTGTGGCTAGTTCATTCATTAGTTCTGGTTAGTCCATCTATCAAGTGTGGCTAGTTCATTCATCAGTTCTGGTTAGTCCATCTATCAAGTGTGGCTAGTTCATTCATCAGTTCTGGTTAGTTCATATATCAAGTGGTGTTAGTTAGTTTATCAAGCTCGATTAGCTCATCTATCATCTTTCTCTGCTAGACAAAGAGGCAGGATCAATGCCGAGAGAAGTATTGCCAACTTGCCAACAACGTCCAATATCAGAAAGGAGATCCAGGCATTGACCGGATCTGATGTAGCTATCTCGATCTATGAAATGCCCTATCGTATTTGAATAACAATAATTGATTTGGAAGATGGACAAGGGCGGATGAGGGAAACATGAATAGCAGCAATCGAGACCTCAGAATTACGGGAATACGTGTGGATCTACCAACCTGACCATGTTATGTTTAGGGGGAATGAAAGAAATGACTTCATTACCTCGGGAGCACATTCAGTGGGGACAATTTGTAGTTAATCAGTGAGATCCTATTGCATAAAGGCATTGCATTTGATGAACCAGTGATACATAGATTGCAGGATGTTCAAATCGTACGCGAGTCTAGCAGGGGTGGTTTCATTAGAAGATAGAGCAGGAGTGTGTACCAGGAGTGAACGACACGGACAATCAGTATCTACACTCTTCGAGAGTTGTTGTGAGGAAGTGAGCACATATGGGTCTGCCCAGAGTGCAGTCAAGTCGGTTATACTCAGAATAGAACACATTAACTTCCTAAACAGGTATGTCGACTTCTGTCTTTAAACGTTGGCCAGATCAAACGTCACAGCGATTTAATTAGCAATTCGTATATCATCATAAAAACGATGTAGCGACACATCACTGATAATACAATAATAATAATAGCTGTCCATCGCAAGCGATGATAACAACACAAGTCAGACATATTGTGTTGCACCTCACCAGTGAGTTCGAATGTGGCTGTATAGTTCAATTCTGGCACGGAAAATTCTTCTTCATACATAGCATTTAATGTCATAAAGGAACATGTGAGTGCGTTTTTTCTGTGCTTCTTTTAAGCGTGTCAGATATACTTTGAGGGAGTTTTTGAAACGCTTCTTTTGACCCCCCCGGCTTGACGCAGACCATCTTTCAGCTCACCATACATTTGTTGTTTTAGGATGCGGTTGTCTGACATGCGCACGACGTGATGGTCCACTTGGCCTGGGTCTTCTGCAACAGTGTGTGGATGCACGACGTTTTTGCCTTAATGAGGATCTCGGTGTCTGGTACTCTATCCTGCCACTTTATTTTGAAAAATATACGGAGACCCTTGTATGGAAGTGGTTTATTTTCTTAGCATGCCTGGCTGTACACAGTCCAAGTCTCACTGGCATACGGAAAGGTGGGGGAGCACTACAGCTTGGTAGACTTTAAGTTTCGTATTAAACCTAAAACCTCTCCGATTCCAGACACTGTTGCGCAGCCTCCCAAAGGCAGCACTGACCTTGGAGATTATGTTACTGATCTCGCAGCCAATCGTCGTTTCCCTGGAAAGAGTGCTACCAAGGTACGTGAAGCTACTGATTCGAGGCTCTCGTTCTTGACTCTGATATCTGGGTCACGATGTGCGTCGCTTGGGGCAGACTGAAACATTACTTCGGTTTTATTGGTATTAATTGTAAAATCGAACATGTCGCAGGCTGCTGATATATAGATAACAGACATCCATGATTTTCTCAATGTATCAGGAGCGGAGGTGGTAGTACTGATCGAAGATCAAGTCTGACAGAACGACTGTAATACAATCGACATTGGGCAGAGACATACCACACGAATCAACACCATGAAACATCTTGGTGAACTGAAACTGCCTTTCTTGGGCTTAGAGTTTTACGTCCGTTGTTGGAATATTGTAGGCCCCTGTAATTGTCATATTTTTTATTTTGCCATATAGCCTTCCTCGTGTCATGTATCCATATAGCCTTCCTCGTGTCATGTATCCATATAGCCTTCCTCGTGGTGTCATGTATCCATATAGCCGTCCTCGTGTCATGTATCCATATAGCCTTCCTCGTGGTGTCATGTATCCATATAGCCTTCCTCGTGTCATGTATCCATATAGCCGTCTTCGTGTCATGTATCCAAATAGCCTTCCTCGTGTCATGTATCCATATAGCCGTCTTCGTGTCATGTATCCAAATAGCCTTCCTCGTGTCATGTATCCATATAGCCGTCTACGTGTCATGTATCCATATAGCCTTCCTCGTGTCATGTATCCATATAGCCGTCTTCGTATCATGTATCCATATAGCCTTCCTCGTGTCATGTATCCATATAGCCGTCTTCGTGTCCTGTATCCATATAGCCTTCCTCGTGTCATGTATCCATATAGCCTTCCTCGTGTCATATATCCACATATTTTGTCATTGTATGCTTGCAGCAGTAGTTCATTTCTCGTGAAATGAACTCAGCTCGAAGGCTCCTTCCCGGCACATTCCAAATGTTCACATTTCTCACGGTATATATCCTGATGAAATCATTGGCATGTAGTAGACTTTCATTTTACAATGTGAAGTTTCCATCAACTGTGGCTTGTAGTAGACTTTCATTTTACAATGTGAAGTTTCCATCAACTGTGGCTTGTAGTAGACTTTCATTTTACAATGTGAAGTTTCCATCACCTGTGGCTTGTAGTAGACTTTCATTTTACAATGTGAAGTTTCCATCACCTGTGGCATGTAGTAGACTTACATTTTACAATTTGAAGTTTCCATCACCTGTGGCATGTAGTAGACTTTCATTTTACAATTTGAAGTTTCCATCACCTGTGGCTTGTAGTAGACTTACATTTTACAATTTGAAGTTTCCATCACCTGTGGCTTGTAGTAGACTTACATTTTACAATTTGAAGTTTCCATCACCTGTGGCTTGTAGTAGACTTACATTTCACGGTAGATCATATATTTGGTATACATATACTTGTTTTAAAGTGCTGTTATGTTGTCAATCTGATATTCAAGTTATTAGCCATAATAGAGAGTTTGTGACGTCTAGTTTGTTCAAGTGTTTAAGTAGTGATGAATGATGATAATCCACAGTCAAGAGTTTCTGATATCGTGTTTGTTCAGGTGTTTAAGGAGTGATGGCAGTTGATATGTCACATTATTGGCTTTGTGACATTTTGTTTGTTCAGGTGTTTAAGTAGTGATGAATGCTGAATAGCCACAGTCAGGGGTTTGTGATATTTTATTATTGAAGTGTTTAAACAGTGGTCGATGTTGATAAACCACACCCGAGGCTTTGTGACATATTGTTTCAATGTCTCTATCAAACTGCCCATCTGTTGTAAAAATGCACATATCTGTACGATTTTGTCTACTCAACTTTCAAAACGTTCGCATTTATTTTAATTGATCCTAGTGTTCTGCTAATTTATGTCACAGATGTGTGAATTGCAAGTTATATTTTGTCCAGTGAATATGTAGTTCATCTTCATGCTCGTCCCTTTGACGGATATTGATTGCTGAGAGACATGACCAAATGGGAAACCGAACATACTGGTTACACCAAAAACGATGCCTATTACCATTTGAACAGAAGAGAGCAGATCGTTGTCTTCAGACTTCGCACTGGCCACAATAGACTGAGGTACCACCTATTCAACAAATTAAAGATAGGTGGTACCGACGAATACCCGTGCGGTACCGGTAAAATGACCGCTGAACATACGAGGATCAGAGAGAGCAGGTGTGGCCATCACCAGTGGAACTGCAAGACAAGCTCTATGGCAGTGTCGACAGCCTCAGGATGAACGCCGCTTTTTTCGAAAAAATTATGGTTACTGTCTGACTGCGTACGATGAAGAAGAAGAAGATTGCTGAGAGTATTTAATATAATGATTTGGTTCCCTTCCTGGTGTTGCAATATGGCTCTTACATTATACATTTGTTTTGCATTGCTCAGTTATCTAATAAAGTGCAATGTGTATTTATTTTCATTCTATGAAATACGGTTTTGTGATTTATAAATGTTACGATGCACTCTTTTTGAAGAAACCAACACATTTGCAGATTCGCATAATGACGTTCTTAATTCTTGTCATATTATATGGTATTTCTACTTAATTGTCTGAATGTCTATAATGCACCTGTGCATGGCATTTATTTGAGAATCTTATTCTTATTGTGTTTCTTTGAGGTTGAACAATACGATTTTATCTGTGTTCAGTGATATTTTTACCTTTGAGTTTAGTGTTTTTTAGTACCGTTGTGCCTCTGTATTCAGCTCGTCACCAGTCGTGTATCCGTTTTTCTTTCTTTCTATGCGTTTGAAAATATTTTGTCTAGTCACTTCAGTCCTGTTTTCCACATCATTGCATTACTTGAGTTGTAAGGCCGTCCGTACTTGTCGCTTTATTTCTATGGACCAGATTTGCTTTTCTTCTTCTTGATTCAGTATATATGGTTCAAAATGATTCTTTTGTCTTTTAAAAAAGAGAATGAATTAATTTATTTGTCTCCAAGGTTGACTTTGAAATAATATTTACCTATATAGTGTCTTACATGTTCGTTAAATTAAGGTGCGTAATTTGTGTCGTTGCTGAGTGCTGCAGTATCGATGATTTCATTGCATTACATCCGCGTATTTAAAAAGTAGAAATATAATACTCTCCTCGGCTATTTTTGTATATTTGTGTTATTTGATCGTCAACATTTCCTTTAGCAATTTATATTAATATTTTGAATTTTCAGCTGGCTGTTTGGTAATTAATATAATCTTCTTACAGCGCGAATATTGGTCATGTCTTATAGAGTTTATTTTAGTTCGTCTTGCTGATTTAACCCAAGTATTCCACAAAGATGCTTGTTTTATGTATTTTCCTTGTCCAATATTTTTTCCCCATTTCTTATTAAATTAATCCGAAATTACTTTTGTTTTACGTTTCTCCAAAATGATTTGTAAATATACATTCCTCACTATTTATGTCTTTAGTTTCTCTTTTTAGTGCCTGAAAATCTTTGCAATTTGATGTCGCATTTCATTTATTTCATCTGCCCCTTTTTTCCGAATATATGTTCGGTTTCTCTGACGTTTCTTCTACGGTGTCGTTTGCCTCATTGCTTTTGGCCGATGATAAGTACCTGCACGTATTTTGGTTTCGAGGCCTACCTGACGACAAGGAAGGTAGCGGTTCGAATCCCCGGTATGACAGATGTTGGTTTTCTGTTGGGGGTGAAATAAACAAACATAGCCAGCACACGACGTGGCGACAGCAGTGTCGAAGCGGTCTGTAGTTCTCAGCCTTCAAAACCCCTTGACTACCGCAGCAATGGGAAAAATGTCGTATGACAGTAGTTATATTTCAAGCCTAGTTAGCCGCAGGAAGTTGTAAAGTACCTACTACACATAGCCGAATCGTTCGGCTATATGTCTGGCAACATACATTAACACGCCTGTTTGAATACCATGATTCCAAGCCGTATTTCTTCTTTGTTTTTGTCTTCTTAATATGCAATGGTTGTTTAGAGTAACATACGGGATGTTCCACCTGTGACATATTTTCAAATGACGTGTTCAGTGTTTGAAGATGGTGTTTGTTATTATTAAACAATTGTCAATGCATACATTAATAAGTTATTCTACATCGCTGCTCTTCTCTAAAGAGGTGTCAAGGTGTCACTGACTATTCTTATTCGAATTCATGTGATGCCAGTGGAACCACAAGACAAGCTCTATGGCAGTGTCGACAGCCTCAGGATGACCGCCGCTTTTTTCGAAAAAATAATGGTTACTGTCTGACTGCGTACGAAGAAGAAGAAGAAGAAGAAGAATTCATGTGATGTTTTGCTTCGTCGCCCATTATATACGACTATTACGAGCAGGGCTGGGGTTTCTCAAACAGCAAGGTCGAACTCACGTGCAGAGTAACTCTGTTAACATATATGTGTGCTAAGGTCGGATGCACTGGGACACCACATGTGACAGCCATACCATCGATCACAACAGCAAATCACACACACCAACAACAACTATAGATCGGCTGATATGATATTTTATACGACATGATTTTGGTCTTTATGAATTCGTCGTTCAATGAGTTGGAGACTCTTCAAGAATAGGGGAGGGGGGGGGGGGGGGGGGGTTAGACGGTTAGTTACTTCTTACTACATGATGTCAGTATATCAATGAACCTCGTCACACATTGAGCCTTCTTATCATGTATAAGTAGGTCGGGGCAATATGTCATTGTGCTATCTTAAGTCATGCTCTCAGAGTGGAAAACACTGAACCTGTTCTCGCCAATAGCACAAGTAAGAAAGTCTTTCACCTATCAATGGTTATTAAGCCCAGCCAAATGGATCTTAAGACACGGTCTCAGTGTAGTTGTGGTGTCATTGTCGTCATTGTCACCCACACGACTATAGTCATCCCACCTACAGGTGTTCCACTGCATATTTAGTCGCTCTCAACATTATTCTTTCAGAGCGATGTGGTTATGTTCTTGTATTTATCACACACACAATATTCTACCGTAGAAAGAATGGCTTCATCACTGTTATACACTTCTTACGTACTGATTCAGTGTGGAAGTGGTCCAAGTCTCCTCATTATCTCTCTCTCAAAGTGTCGTCAGATAGAACAATTGCGTGTCATTGATATTCCATCTTTATGACATTATGTCAGTGTAGCAGTAGGCTTAATCCCATCTCTGTCAGACACAAAGCAACCTTGAATATTACTCCGATCCACACGAGATTGTAAATAATCTAGGTGACCGTAAAATCAGAGTTACATAAGCAGTACGTTCCACCAAACGTGTTAGTCACGGCCTACAGGAACATGTATATTTAAACTAACGTTCAAGTCAACGTTAGCACACATTTCCTGCCCCACTATAATTCATGTCCTGACATATTTGTGGTGGCCTCTGACCTTTACCCTTACCTTTTTATTTTGTTTGGGATATTATCGGTGACATTCGTTAGACTATTATGTACATCCGGATGTGAACCTACTTATGACGACAGAGGTACCATCATCATCATCATTTGCATGTCACTCCAGCTGACAGAGTACAGAGCCAGCATATACTTTGGGATATCCTAACATGTTTTTTATCGATTCTTGAATTCATTTGTTTGTATTGCTGTTTGAGTGGCAAATGTTTATAAATTGAGAGATTGTTTTCGCCATACTCAACTTTCACTTACTGCTTTTTGCGACTTGCCAGGAAGGAAACAAAACGACTAATTACAAGTTAGGGAAGGCAATTAATAACCATATGACGATATATGTTAATGGCGTTATGTTGGAGGATCACACAACACGATATATTAATCACAAACAGAGAATGCTGTCATTCCAAATGTCGGGGCTGTCATTCGACTAATCGAGGTAATCGAAAACCAAATCAAGGTTGTCACTTGTCCAGTCAAGGTTGTCACTTGCCCAGTCAAGGTTGTCACTTGCCCAGTCAAGGTTGTCACTTGTCCAGTCAAGATTGCCACTTGTCCAGCCAAGGTTGTCACTTGCTCAGTCAAGGTTGTCACTTGTCCATTCAAGGTTGTCACTTGCCCAGTAAAGGTTGTCACTTGTCCAGTCAGGGTTGTCACTTGCCCAGCCAAATTTGTCACTTGCCCAGTCAAGGTTGTCACTTGTTCAGTCAAGGATGTCACTTGCCCAGTCAAGGTTGTCACTTGCCCAGTTAAGGTTGTCACTTGTCCAGCCAAGGTTGTCACTTGTCCAACCAAGGTTGTCACTTGTCCAGTCAATGTTGTCACTTTCCCAGTCAAGTTGTCACTTGTCCAGCCAAGGCTGTCACTTGCCCAGCCAAGGTTGTCACTTGTCCAGTCAAGGTTGTCACTTGTCCAGCCAAGGTTGTCACTTCTCCAGCCAAGGTTGTCACTTGTCCAGTCAAGGTTGTCACTTGTCCAGTCAAGGTTGCCACTTGTCCAGTCAAGGTTGTCACTTGTCCAGTCAAGGTTGTCACTTGTCCAGTCAATGTTGCCACTTGTCCAGTCAAAGTTGTCACTTGTCCAGTCAATATTGTCACTTGTCCAGCAAAGGTTGTCACTTGTCCAGTCAAGGTTGTCCCTTGTCCATTCAAGGTTATCACTTGCCCAGTCAAGGTTGTCACTTGTCCAGTCAGGGTTGTCACTTGCCCAGCCAAGGTTGTCACTTGCCCAGTCAAGGTTGTCACTTGTTCAGTCAAGGATGTCACATGCCCAGTCAAGGTTGTCACTTGCCCAGTTAAGGTTGTCACTTGTCCAGCCAAGGTTGTCACTTGTCCAGTCAAGGTTGTCATTTGTCCAGCCAAGGTTGTCACTTGCCCAGTCAAGGTTGTCACTTGTCCAGCCAAGGTTGTCACTTGCCCAGCCAAGGTTGTCACTTGTCCAGTCAAGGTTGTCACTTGTACAGGCAAGGTTGTCATTTATCCAGTCAAGGTTGTCACTTGTCCAGTCAAGGTTGCCACTTGTCCATTCAAGGTTGTCACTTGTCCAGTCAATGTTGCAACTTGTCCAGTCAAAGTTGTCACTTGTGCAGTTAAGGTTGTCACTTGTCCAGTCAAGGTTGCCACTTGTCCAGTCAAGGTTGTCACTTGTCCATTCAAGGTTGTCACTTGTCCAGTCAAGGTTGTCACTTGCCTAGTCATGGCTGTCACTTCTCCAGCCAAGGTTGTCACTTGTCCAGTCACGGTTGTCACTTGTCCAATCAAGGTTGCCACTTGTCCAGTCAAGGTTGTCACTTGTCCATTCAAGGTTGTCACTTGTCCAGTCAAGGTTGCCACTTGTCCAGTCAAGGTTGTCACTTGTCCAGTCAAGGTTGTCACTTGTCCAGTCAAGGTTGCCACTTTTCCAGTCAAGGTTGCCACTTGTCCACTCACGGTTGCCACTTGTTCAATCAAGGTTGTCACTTGTCCAGTCAATCGTGTCACTTTACAAGTTAAGGTTGCTACTTATCCAAACAAGGTTGACAATTGTTCTCTCGAGGTTAACACTTGCCCTGTCAAATATGCCCCTTTCCCAGTGTACTGTAGCACTTACCTAGTCAAAGATGGCACTTTTCCATTGCAAGTTGTCTCTTGTCCAGCCAATATTTTCACTTGTCCAGTCAAGGTTGTCACTTGTCCAGTCAAGGTTGCCACTTTTCCAGCCAAAGTTGTGACTTGTCCATTCAAGGTTGTCATTTGTCCAGTCAATTTAGTCACGTGTTCACTGAAGGCTGTGACTTGTCTAATAAAGGTTGATACTTATACAGACGAAGTTGGCATTTGCCCAGACAAAGATGGCAATTTCCCAGTGTAGGTTGTCATTTGTCCAGCCAAGTTAGTCATTTGTCCAGTCAAGGTTGTAACTTGTCCAGTCAAGATTGTCATTTGTCCAATCAATGTTGCCTTTGATCCAGTCGAAGTTGGCAATTGTCCAGATAAGGTTGTCACTTCTCCAGTGAAGGTTGTGCACTTTTCCAGTCAAGGTCGTCACTTCTCCACTCAAGGTTGTCACTTGTCCAATAAAAGTTGTCACTTGTCAAGTCAAGGTTGTCACTTGTCCAGTCAAGGTTGTCTTTTGTCCAGTCAAGGTTGTCACTTGTCCAGCCAAGGTTGTCACTTGTCCAGTCAAGGTTGCCACTTGTCCACTCACGGTTGCCACTTGTTCAATCAAGGTTGTCACTTGTCCAGTCAATCGTGTCACTTTACAAGTTAAGGTTGCTACTTATCCAAACAAGGTTGACAATTGTTCTCTCGAGGTTAACACTTGCCCTGTCAAATATGCCCCTTTCCCAGTGTACTGTAGCACTTACCTAGTCAAAGATGGCACTTTTCCATTGCAAGTTGTCTTTTGTCCAGCCAATATTTTCACTTATCTAGTCAAAGTTGTCACTTGTCCAGTCAAGGTTGTCACTTGTCCAGTCAAGGTTGCCACTTTTCCAGCCAAAGTTGTGACTTGTCCATTCAAGGTTGTCATTTGTCCAGTCAATTTAGTCACGTGTTCACTGAAGGCTGTGACTTGTCTAATAAAGGTTGATACTTATACAGACGAAGTTGGCATTTGCCCAGACAAAGATGGCAATTTCCCAGTGTAGGTTGTCATTTGTCCAGCCAAGTTAGTCATTTGTCCAGTCAAGGTTATAACTTGTCCAGTCAAGATTGTCATTTGTCCAATCAATGTTGCCTTTGATCCAGTCGAAGTTGGCAATTGTCCAGATAAGGTTGTCACTTCTCCAGTGAAGGTTGTGCACTTTTCCAGTCAAGGTCGTCACTTCTCCACTCAAGGTTGTCACTTGTCCAATAAAAGTTGTCACTTGTCAAGTCAAGGTTGTCACTTGTCCAGTCAAGATTCCCACTTGTTCAATCAAGGTTGTCACTTGTCCAGTCAAGGTTGCCACTTGTCCAGTCAAGGTTGCCACTTGTCCAGTCAAGCTTGTCACTTCTCCAGTCAAGGTTGTCCCTTCTCCAGTCAAGGTTGTCCCTTCTCCAGTCAAGGTTTCCACTTGTCTAGTCAAGATTGCCACTTGGTCAGTCAATTGCATCATATTTCAAGTCATTTATGTGATCTGTCCAACCGAGATTGTCACTTTTCCAATCTAATACGTTACTTGCCAAGTCGATGTTGTCACTCGACCAGACGATGGTGTCACTTGTCAAGTCGATGTTGTCACTCGACCAGACGATGGTGTGACTTATCAAATCGATGTTGTCACTCGACCAGACGATGGTGTCACTTGTCAAGTCGAGCTACTCAATCTTCATCTTGTTATTTCGGACATTGACTTCACACACCGGACGCTGCAGGCTTGTGAACATTGTTTCCTATCCAATAATATAATATGGGGATTGTTCTAGTAAAGCTGGGTTAATCACAATTAGTCACCTTAAAGATATTCACACCGGTTAGTCAATTTACTATTTGCCAATTATGACACTAGATATTTTAATTTGTTCTCTGTCAGCTGACGGCATACACAGAATGGAACTGAAGAAACTACTGGATGCTGCTGGGAACGGGCTGACGGTATTGGAGTACAAAGGTCGATGGTTTCCGGACTTTCCTCGAGAGGCAATAGCTGGTGTGGAGACATTTACAGCCAGAGAAGATGACGTCATTGTTTGTGCTTATCCCAAATCTGGTCAATAATTTATTTTGTCTTTTTGTGTCGGTTGATGTTTTCGTTTGACTGGTTTCACTGTTATTATGCTGATTGGGTGTCTTTATACTCTCTCTCTCTTTCTCTCTCTCTCTCTCTCTCTCTCTCTCTCTCTCATTGTTAGTCTGTCTTTCTCTCTTTGTAACTCTCTCTTTCTCTCTTTTTATTTATTACTCTCTTTCTCTCACTTACTCTCTCTCTCTTTCTCTATCTCTTCTAATTATTGTCAATGCGACTACAATGCATTTTCCGATAAGACGCAAATAATTAATACAATTATGCCAAAGTTTTCGATTTTCTGGAGTCCACATGGCAGGAGAAATCGAAAGCAGCTAAAACACGCTTACAACGAATTTAAATTTAATTTGGATAAGGAAGGCTCGGAAAGAACTGATGAATATGTTAGCACGATACTTTGGAAAATGGTTTGAATGTATTGTCAAAGGCCAGAAAGTCACAGTAAACAGGACTGTCGCATTTGTTTTATTGCTCTAGTCTAAGATATGGTATGGGTAAACAATCATGTGTTAAACAATGTATTTGTATATAAATCTAGATTGGAAACTCAATGTGCCATTCTGAATGCCCCTAATAAAATGGAGAAACATGGTCCTTCGCCGTTCGTGTGGATAACAGGTCCAAACATATGTCACGACCGGGAATTGCATTAAAAATGCGCCATAAAATTACAAATACGTGTCTCCAAGCTAAGTGATTCACGCATTGTTATACAAAATAAAAAATTATAATTTCGGTGGCGCAGTGGTTAGTGGCACTGTCTTCCAAGTCAGACGATCAGGGTTCTTCTTCTTCTTCTTCTTACGCTGTCAGACGTCAACCTTTATTTTTTCGAAAAAAGCAGCGGTCATCCTGAGGCTGTCGACACTGCCATAGAGCTTGTCTAGTGTTGCCACTAGTGATGGCCACATCTGCTTTCTCTGATCCTCGTATGTCGGGCAGTTTTGCAGCAGATGTTCAGCGCTCATTTTCCCAGTACCACACATGCATTAGACGATCAGGGTTCAATCCCCAGCTAGTACATGATTTTGTTTCTGATCTCAAACTGGCTCATGTGGTCGACCCAGAAATGTCGTTCCAGAATAAGATGGGAAGTAAAGGCGGCCGACGTGATGAAGACCACATCATCATCCACTCTGTGCCGTGGGTTACAAAATAATAACACCATATTTCCGATGCGCCGTATAGTGTGGCGGGAACTTTACGTTACTTACTTAGGCTTTCTTGCTACAAAGATGTTGTTATTATGTGTTTTATGTGTGTCTCTGTAGCTACAAAGATGTTATTATTAGGACATGTATTTTATGTGGTCTATGTAGCTACAAAGATTTTGTTATTATGAAGACACGCATTTTATGTGAGTCTCTGTCGCTACACAGATTTTGTTATTATCAGGACATGCATTCTATACAAGTCTCTATCGCTAAAAAGATGTTGCTATTATTATGGCATGCATGTTATTTTAGTCTTTGTCGCTACAAAGATGTTGTTATTATCAGGACATGCATTTTATGCAAGTCTCTGTCGCTCTATAACCAGCATAAAGTAGAGATACATTTGAAAGCAATACATCATCTATGAGAATATACTGTATGATTTTAAACTGTCTACTGGCCTGCATGACGTTTAGTGACAATCAACGTCCAGGGACAATTCTGTAATGTAAAACTGTAATCCGGGTATGGCTTCAGAACAAACATGTGACCTGTGCTGTGTACAACAGTCAGAAAACATCCCTGACTTTGGCCCTGGGGTACCATCTCGGCGTCCAGGGGGACGGGTAATGGTCTGACGCAACCGTGATGTAACTTTACGTGTTCATCTAGTGTAATTCTCGCACACAAGTTAAAAAAAAAATCACCCCCTTATTTAGAACAACGCTGAAGCTAATTTAACTCCTGATGTTAGTGTAGTGGAATGTTCAATCGAGCAATGCATCAATCAATCAATCAATCAAAAACATTGTATATACATCTGGAGCACATATATTCAACATATACAAGCTAAATCATATAATGTTGATATTTCTGTGCATGTTTTAGATTTCCTGATTTATATTTTGTACATGGTAGAGTCGCCATCAGCCATTCTTAGTCGACTCTTACAATAGGGATGCCAGGTTGCAGTGTTACTTTTCCCATCTCCCATTTCGAGGTATGGAAAGTAACAGATCACAGAACGACTTGCTGATCCAGTATGTGACTGACTTGAGAGGCTGCGATAGGACAATAGATCTGTGAAATAGAGAAACACTTCGTATGTTCATTTCATGGGGAAGAACGTCGACCTAGTGGAAGTTTTGTGAATTCAAAATAAGCTTGGAACTCATCATGGCCTTCACTACCTACCTTACGATATATACAAGTAATAATAACAACAATAATAACTATAATAATAATAATAATAATACAGCTGTCCATGGTTGTCGATGAGTACCGCCGACATCATCCTAGGCACAGCTTATGTGGGCACGAAAACATCTGTTTCATTGCGGGAACTCGTGGACTCTAGAAGGAGTTGGTGTTTCCGCTGCTCGTGACTTTCAGGTCTTACGTCTGCTCTGGATTTTCACAACTCGGTGGTCGTCGTTGGTAGCTACGCCCGCTTTGACTGTGCTTCTCCAGCCATATCTGTTTTTGCGCAAGACATTCCCAGGTGGTGACATCTATCTGTCTACATAAGTTCCCCATGCTGTCTTTAAATCGTTTCATTGCACACCCTCTCCCTCTCGCGCCACCCCCCTCCCCATCTCGCCGTAGATGAACTTAATTGGGAGTTGTGCGTCTGACATACAAACGAGGTGTCCGGCCCATCCTGCCAATGGGTGTGGATGATTCGCCTCAGGCAATCTGTGTGGAAGTGTTCAACTTCCTTATATATATATATATATATACATATATATAAATATATATATATATATATATATATATATATATATATATATAATTTATATATGTATGTGTGTGTGTGTATTTATAAACTCTAACGTTTATATTTGTCAACAACGGTTGTGACGGAACTAATTGCTTATTATCTCTAAAACTCAAAATGTTGTAAAACAGACGTTAGATTCAAATAACAGTGCAATAGCCATACTTAAGAAGGTACATATAGGATGATTAAGGTTAAGGTGAATAGCGGCTTTTGAGTTTTCAATGCTCTAGGGGTTGACTTGTATTTACTGTCCCATTCATGGTCGTGTTCAGTCCAACAACATATCTGACACTTTGACACGTTTGTGACTGATTTGAGTAACATGTTTAAATAAATCAACGGCCATCTTTTGGATGATGACATCGAAAAACAATGTATCAGCAATTCACAGACTCCAAATTTCGATATCAAATGTTTTTTGAGAGCAGTAGACGGAGTAGGTCTACGTACCGTACCGTAAACCATTGACTGTGATAGACTCAGCGCTTATGGGTATGCTTGTACTGTAGTGACGTCGATTATTATAAACAAAAACAGTGCAAACGAGCAGAAGAAAATGACACGGCCGAAATATAGAAATAGAAAATCAAGAAGGCAAAGATAAAGAATAAGATAACGAAGAACAGCAATTAAACACCTTTGCAACCGACTTGTGTATCTTGACACGTAGCGTTAATTGGTCATTTTATTTATTTTAAAACAAAACATGTAGGTACGCACTGGGTCTGGGAAATGGTTCGTATATTGTTGGCAGGGACTACTGACCTGCCTGTCATAGAAAAAGATAACGGAATGATAGAGTTCATTGTTCCTGATGAGCTCCAGGTACGTTGATCTATCTATTAAATTAGAGCATAATCCATGTTATACAAGTAAGTTAATCTATCTATTAAATTAGAGCATAATCCATGTTATACAACTAAGTTCATCTATCTTTTAACATAGTTCATAGTTCCTGATATACTTCAAATAAGTTGATTTCTTTTTTATAGTTCATTGTTCCTGATGAGCTCCAGGTACCTTGATCTACCTATTAAATTAGAGCATACTCCATGTTATACTACAAGTAAGTTCATCTATCTATTAAATTAGAGCATAATCCATGTTATACTACAAGTAAGTTCATCTATCTATTAAATTAGAGCATAATCCATGTTATACTACAAGTAAGTTCATATATCTATTAAATTAGAGCATAATCCATGTTATACTACAAGTAAGTTCATATATCTATTAAATTAGAGCATACTCCATGTTATACTACAAGTAAGTTCATCTATCTATTAAATTAGAGCATACTTCATGTTATACTACAAGTATGTTCATCTATCTATTAAATTAGAGCATAATCCATGTTATACGAGTAAGTTCATCTATCTATTAAATTAGAGTGTAACCCATGTTTTACTGCAAGGAAGTTCATCTATCTATTAAATTAGAGTATAACCCATGTTTTACTGCAAGGAAGTTCATCTATCTATTAAATTAGAGCATAATCCATGTTATACTACAAGTAAGTTCATCTATCTATTAAATTAGAGCATACTCCATGTTATACTACAACTAAGTTCATCTATCTATTAAATTAGAGCATAATCCATGTTATACTACAAGTAAGTTCATATATCTATTAAATTAGAGTATAACCCATGTTTTACTGCAAGGAAGTTCATCTATCTATTAAATTAGAGCATAATCCATGTTATACTACAAGTAAGTTCATCTATCTATTAAATTAGAGCATAATCCATGTTATACTACAAGTAAGTTCATCTATCTATTAAATTAGAGCATAACCCATTTTATACTACAAGTAAGTTCATCTATCTATTAAATTAGAGCATAACCCATGTTATACTACAAGTAAGTTCATCTACCTATTAAATTAGAGCATTACCCATGTTATACAAGTAAGTTCATCTACCTATTAAATTAGAGCACAACCCATGTTATACTACAAGTAAGTTCATCTATCTATTAAATTAGAGCATAACCCATTTTATACTACAAGTAAGTTCATCTATCTATTAAATTAGAGCATAACCCATGTTATACTACAAGTAAGTTCATATATCTATTAAATTAGAGCATAACCCATGTTATACAAGTAAGTTCATCTACCTATTAAATTAGAGCACAACCCATGTTATACTACAAGTAAGTTCATCTATCTATTAAATTAGAGCATAATCCATGATATACAAGTAAGTTCATCTATCTTTTAATAGAGTTCATATTCCATGATATACTTCAAGTAAGTTAATCTATCTTTTAATATAGTTCATAGTTCCTGATATACTTCAAATAAGTTGATTTCTTTTTAATATAGTTCATAGTTCATGATATTACTTCAAGTAAGTTGACCTATCTTAATACACTATATAATTTATGTTTATTTTCATAGAAGTTGATTTTTCTCAAAAATACTCAATAGTTACAGATGATCGTAAGTTTAATTAATCTACCATTACTTGGTTCACATGTATGATGACAATCATATAAGACGAGGTATCATTAAAGAGTTGATATTTCCTAACGATTATCAGATCAGTCGATTTTTTGTTCTCTGTAACACGCAGTTCCATCTTGACATCGATCTGTGATCATGATGATCTTCTTGTTAGGTAATCAATAATTAAATAGTTTACAGTTCTTGAATATCTTCTAGGACGATACTTTAATTACACTTTCTTCAAAAACGATCAAATCATATAAAACACGTTTATCGTCATCATAATCAGCTTCTATCTACTTGTAATGTTAGACGTTGTGCAGAGATGCAATTTTCTGCTTTGAGTGCTAGCTTTGTCGCCTATGTTGTTGTCATTCAGTGTTTCATCAGTGTCTCACTGACATTATCGATTCATTGTTGTCAGTGCCTGCCTCTTGATCTGCAATGCTGATGTCTGGTATTGAAGATAAGAGCAGCTGGTAAATTTGGTTGCTTTCGTGTCAGAATACATTATATTTTCTTACTTCCCTTGTATGTCATGCACGGTGTTGCATCCATCTTGTTTCTGATTGCGTCGTTTCTCTGCCTAGCCTTGTGACCTCGACATATATTCTCAAACACGTAATTTGGCATACCATGATTTTTTTGGCGTGTGGGCTGGTGAGAGTTCACGTCTGGCATATTATACTGGTATATGACACATATCATTGTCGCGTATATTTGACTTGATTGACCCAAGAAAGATGTTCCCGTGTATGTTTCACAGTCAGTTTTGTTTCCTTGTTTCCCTTGATTGTTGCCAGTCCCCCGAAACAAACATTGTTGCCCATGCCACATTCATTATTTTTGACAGCCATGGTACTCTCGTATCTCCGTGGCGTGTATGTTCTAGTTCCTTGTTTCGTTGACTGTTTGGTATAGCTTTTTAATCATCTTGCTGCTGTGAATTGCAGTGTTTCTTTCTCGTTCAGTCGTGTGTGAATATTTCATTATCGCCTGGTTCTGTGGGATTGAGAAAGTCCTTGACACATTCCTCCCGTCTCGGCATTTTCCTGTTGTTTTTTTAGTATTGGTTTATGTTTTTATGATGGTTGAAAAGATAACACATTCGTATCAGTCTCATTTCATAGTATAATGTAAAATGTTTTGCAAATATATTTATTGTGAATACACTTTGAATTTTTTTTAAAAGTTAATGAGGACTGTCATAACTATCTAAAGAAAAACCTGAAATGTGAAATATTGTAAGACTAGAGATGTAACTGTCTTATATTGGAGACATGTATGTTTGTGAAATGTTGTTGATACATTCTTGTGTGGCTTCTCTGTCACAAATAACATACATTGACTCTCACGTTATTGGTCTCTGCTGCCTCAAGTCCTATTGTATATGTTCGATATAAATATTCTCATTCTGTCGCTGTTTTTTGTTGAGTTTTTTCGTTTTTTCCTTATTTTTGACGAAGACATTGTTCCTGTATCTAGAGTTTCGTTTCGTGTATGTTCCAGTGCAATGGCTATCACATTCACATTTTAGGTTTTTATAAGTTTCTGACCTTCAGTACCCATAGATCATGAATTTATTTTTGACCAAGAGTTACTATGTCGCCCGGTCGACCATTTATGTTTGATACATATTGTTGTATGTTTCTTCTCGTGAACAGAGGCAACCATCGCCAAGATCCCTGAACATCCATTACCCTTTTGAGTTGCTCCCCCCTGACATATTTAAGAAGCAGTGCAAACTGGTATATATTACCAGAGATCCGCGAGATCTAGCAGTCAGTTACTACAACCATCACAAAAAACTGGTTCAGTATTATCAGTATAGAGGTGAATGGACAGATTATTTTCCCATGTTCCTAACAGGACAAGGTAAGTACACACATACGCACGCACGCACACACACACACACACACACGCTCGAACGCACACACACACACACACACACGCTCGAACGCACACACACACACACACACAAACATTATATGCACTTATGTATTACTCAAGTTCTGGGATTTCGAGTAAATGTATTCATGTGATGCATATGTCCCATGCAGGTCAAGTTATGCATACCTACGTGTCGTCGATTGAACGTTACCGAAATATAAAACGGTATATACCAACCTATTCCCCAGTTAACCTATGCAATCAAAACAATTAACATATTGACCACTTCATGTGGACAATAGGTCCTTATGAAATTACCGTCACGACTTCCTTTCCTTTGCCATCTCAGCTAGTTCTGTCCAAATCTTGCCCGATGTTTTGACATTGGCATCCATCTTCCTTTTCCAATATGTTTCTGACCTTGGACTCTAGAACAGAACTTGTCGTGTAATAACATCAACTGTTTATGTAATGTGTGATTTGTCTAGCGTCATGGCCTCCTGCGTATTTCATTGTCGTGTAATAACATCAACTGTTTATGTAATGTGTGATTTGTCTAGCGTCATGGCCTCCTGCGTATTTCGTTGTCGTGTAATAACATCAACTGTTTATGTAATGTGTGATTTGTCTAGCGTCATGCCTTCTGCGTATTTCATTGTCGTTAATAACATCAACTGTTTATGTAATGTGTGATTTGTCTAGCGTCATGGCCTCCTGCGTATTTCATTGTCGTGTAATAACATCAACTGTTTATGTAATGTGTGATTTGTCTAGCGTCATGGCCTCCTGCGTATTTCATTGTCGTTAATAACATCAACTGTTTATGTAATGTGTGATTTGTCTAGCGTCATGGCCTCCTGCGTATTTCATTGTCGTTAATAACATCAACTGTTTATGTAATGTGTGATTTGTCTAGCGTCATGGCCTCCTGCGTATTTCATTGTCGTGTAATAACATCAACTGTTTATGTAATGTGTGATTTGTCTAGCGTCATGGCCTCCTGCGTATTTCATTGTCGTGTAATAACATCAACTGTTTATGTAATGTGTGATTTGTCTAGCGTCATGCCTTCTGCGTATTTCATTGTCGTTAATAACATCAACTGTTTATGTAATGTGTGATTTGTCTAGCGTCATGGCCTCCTGCGTATTTCATTGTCGTCCCGCTTTTTCCAACACTTCCATGTTGGTGATCCGGTCGTACCATCGCCACCAATGTATTCTGCACGGGCAACCGTTAACGAAATTGTGTACCTTTTTCATAAGTGTCTTTGTTGTCTTCCATGTTTCAGAGTCATGCAATAGAACGGATTGCAGGTTGAAGTTGGAGATGTGTCTGTTAGATGTAGTTGTATTATCTGTTTACAAAATTTCCCTCTGTACCTTCTAGTGTGTTTATATTGCGTCCGATATATATTAAAAACTGCACATTCTGAATGAATGTTACTGCTAACCTAATTATATCCTTGTTAGTTGCACTTATTTTCAAAACGTGTTCTGTGAATTGGCATACCAAGTTGTAATGATGTGTCGTCAAGTATAAAAACCTTGTTTTACATCTGCTTGTGGGTAGGGAAATAGAAGAGCCGAATAGTTGCAGCTTCGACATCTTCACGTTGTCTTTACAATGACCATTTAATAACACTTAGGGTAGGTGGTGATTCTGACTTCATAATGCGGTCAAGTGCCTGCAGGAGAACCAACTGTGATATTACACAGACCTGACGAGCTCCCGATCTTATTTCATTGGGTTCAGAAAGCTGACGTGCGAGTTAATCAGAATATAATTATATAAACGCATTTTATTTGAGAGGATATGTAATGACCATTCCAAAACACCGCGGTATAGATGAGAAAGAAGAGAAAGTCAACAGCCACACACCTGGAGATGAGAAAGGTATTACTTGCAAAGATAGCCACACACCTGGAGATAAGAAAGGTATTATTTGCAAAGACGGCCACACACCTGGAGATGAGAAAGGTATTACTTGCAAAGATGGCCACACACCTGGAGATGAGAAAGGTATTACTTGCAAAGATGGCCACACACCTGGAGATGAGAAAGGTATTACTTGCAAAGATGGCCACACACCTGGAGATGAGAAAGGTATTACTTGCAAAGATGGCCACACACCCGGAGATGATCAAGGAATTACTTGCAAAGACAGCCACACACCTGGAGATGATCATGGAATTACTTGCAAAGACAGCCACACACCCGGAGATGATCAAGGAATTACTTGCAAAGACAGCCACACACCCGGAGATGATCAAGGAATTACTTGCAAAGACAGCCACACACCTGGAGATGATCATGGAATTACTTGCAAAGATGGCCACACACCTGGAGATGAGAAAGGTATTACCTGAAAAGATAGCCACACACCTGGAGATGATCAAGGAATTACTTGCAAAGATGGCCCCAACTGTCCAACTAGTGTTTCTCTCTGTGTATTACATTCTCATTAAAGGGTTGTCATGACATTATTGCTACCTTTCCGTGTGTGTCTCTGGGTTTATTGTTATTGTCATTGAATATATTTCACATGCAATTGGCTGGTGATATCAGTATGCTCATACTATAATGTATGTATTGACATTACCATATTCATGTCAAAACGGTTTATACTGCCAGTTTACCTGCCAGTTTAATTTGTTAATATTGGAAGTGTTCATGCCTACAATGAGAATGCCAATAGTGTTTCTCTTAGTAAATTGTAATGACATTAACTGTCAAATGTCACAAAAACATAATAATATCCGTTTGGATCCCAGTGCATTCAATTGTCATTAAAACTATTTCATATCAACATGGCTAGCATACAAGTGTGTCTCTTAGTGTATCGTCCTCTTGGCATGTATGAGTCTCACAATGAAAATATTGAATTGGGTCAGTATGTCCCAGCCATGCGGGAATGTGTTCATCGATTGATTACACTGTGTTTAAGTGTTAAGTGATCAATTTTTACAATTGTCAAATCGTTTATTTCATTATACACGGAACCATCATTCTTCAGTTTGTGTCTACTTCAATACACATTTCGAGACCAGGCCGGTGGATGGCCTCATTGCAGGACCATCGTGATACGCTATTAATAGTCTTACAGTATGGATTTATAAATAGTTGGCTGCTACTATTCTTAAAGAAAGCACGGGCTGAACATGTATAAAGTAGTGAGTATTTTCTCCCTTTTAATTCATAAACAGGGTCCAAAGCAATTTTCTATTAAACTGCATGTCAGATCCACATTTTTCGCATGCATCATTAGAATATCCTTGACGTTAAGTAACTATTTTATCTCTCAGAAACGTGATGTATTTTGAAATATGTATTCACTGGGGTATATTAAAAGCAAACTCAAGTAATCGGACATCATTTTAACATGTATAAGGAACGCAGTCGTGCTGATTTAAATACACATGTTTAGACATTCAAACAGGCTGAGCAAAAACACATTTTTGATTTTTCTGTGCACCAATTAGATACTTTATAGAGTGCAGAAAATAACGAAGATTATTCATGCAAAACTGTCGTTCAGTTATAGGCGTATCACGATATTATAGTTTGGTTATTGTGACATATGGTTGCTTTTTTAAAAAAGTTACATTGTTATCAATTTTAAAATGAGTTCGAACTATACTGATATAACAATGCAGAAAGTCACCATTTTACTATACACCTTGTTTTTTTCTGATTGGAATAAAATATGGATTAATTATATTGCGATGTTCATGACCCAGAGAAACGAACGCAATTGGCGATTGGTCCCGATAGATCATCTTTTTAACGTTGGATTGGACATGATTCATAGTGTAATCATATCAAGCAAGGTCGGAAAAGCAGACGTGTCAATTTGAACAGTGATGGCATACAACGGGAGCTTTTAAACTTGACGAAAAATCAACTTGTTACTCTCCGGAAACTAAAATTAACATTATATTCCGACTGCAACATTGAAAGTTCTAGAAGTACTCTATAAAACCTATCGGAGACGCCGGCTTTACATTCAGGAAAACTTCAGGCGACATGAATATTAAATGTGAAAAGTCGCATCTGATTGCTACCAGAAGCAAATTCACGAGACAGACACGTGAACGTCATAGGCACGACTATGATATTGTGTATTTAGGCGAATTATGGATCAATGCTCACCCCACATTTGATAAAGTGTGGCAATCAGTTAACGGTGAACAGAAAATACAAAATCCAAGCAAAAAAAGGGGAGCGCATTATACTAACGAATGCCAAAAGCAGTGAAAAAGAACTTGTCCGTGATGGTAAACTTATTTTCCAATCAGAAAGTACCATCGGAAGAGATTACCACACTGAAATGGATGGACATATTTTCAAGCACTGGCTGACGAATGATCTGCTTCCAATTCTGGATATACCGTCTTGCTTAGTAATGGATAATGCATGTTATTACAATACAGTATCAGAGGAAGGCAAAATACCACCTGCATCAAATACAAACGCTCAAATTGGGACATGGACAGCTAAGGAAAAAGTGAATTTTGAAGACACATAGTTGAAGCAAGAGTTGCAGTTTGTGAAGAAGAGAAATGTGCTTCGTGAAGAAGAACAGTACTGGCAACGAGATGGATTACAATTTGTCCAGCCAGTCCTAATTCTCAACCTCTTTGAATTGACAGATTCGGAATGATTAATATCATTTTTATAGGCATACTGATTAGCAGATTTTGATGAATTTGCGTATCTACTTCCAAACAAATAAGTTTATATTCAATGACAACAAATAGATTTCAATATTCAAATGCTTTAATCGGGATCAAGAGGCTGAGCAGCGCATGAGCTGCAGTGGTCAGCGACCCATAGCTGACTGCTTGCGTCAGGGCCAGCGAACCAGAGCTGACAAGACTCTTCTACACCTCCACGCGGTGATCCTGGATAACAGGCTGCAGCAGGGCAGACTGGCTAAGGAGAAGGGATCGAAGAGTGAATGCTAACCCGATACTCAAAAAATGCTTGCTGAAGTCGGATGTGTTGGACCGAAAGATGCAAATATGGCAGTCAAGCTGTAAACTACAACACAACGCATTCCGTTCTCTGGACTACATTCTGCTACTTAATCCTTTTCAGGGTTTGAAATTGGGAGATTGAGAACGAACGAAGAAGAAGAAGAAATGCTTTAATCAATATAAAATTAACTTCGCAGTTGATACAAATTGGGGTCTATTGGTGACCGAAAGGATGTTGCATATTGGTGCCATATTTGCGATTGTACATAACGGGCAACAGAAACAATCAATTGATCTAACACGACATTAAGTAGATACGCCTATAAACAAAATGTGACGAGAAATTAAACTACGTACTGTAAAATCTTAAAATGGAATGCCATTTTGTTGCTATGGTCCTAATAGATCAAATGAATACGCCAATGTGCAAAATTCATAATATCTATGTACTAAATAATATCAATGTTTTAGTGTCATGGATATTCTATGACTGCATGCGAACGATCACTTGGATCTGACGCCCAGATTAGTAGAACATTGCATCGAATCTTGTTTATTAATTAAAATACGAACTAAAGTAGGGTTTTCTGTAACATGCTATTTGACATGGTTAGCCCGACTGCCTTATGTAAGGAAGTTGTAGCAGGCAACAGATTCAGTTCATGTTACACTTTTTAGGACATGATTAGAATGTCAGGTCTCAGGCATGAACGTTTAACGTTCGCTTTCTTTAACTCATTGTTTTACGCAATGAAGTTAGCTCACTGTAATCTTCTCCTTGCTCGTGCTAAATGACATGTACACTGGGGTAGGTGGTCGTCCTCCTCCCTTTGCCATCACACATTCCCATCAATGACATCTGTCATGACATGCATGTCTGAGTACGTGTCTGTCTTCCACTTGACCATCAGACATCCTCACCAGTGACATCCGTCATGACATACATGTCTGAGTACGTGTCTGTCTTCCACTTGACCATCGTACATCCTCACCAGTGACATCCGTCATGACATGCATGTCTGAGTACGTGTCTGTCTTCCACTTGACCATCATACATCAACACCAGTGGCTCCGAAATGACATGCATGTCTGAGTACGTGTCTGTCTTCCATTGACCATCATTCATCAACACCAGTGGCTCCGAAATGACATGTACAATTTAGTAAGCGTTTTTTTTCTCAATCATCCACACTATTGGCTACACCATATCATGTTTGCGGATGTCTTTAACAGACTTGTTTTGCCCTAGTCTGTTGATGTTGACGGCTTACCACAGCTTAACTAGGAAAAAATTATCGAAATTT
This sequence comes from Ariolimax columbianus, assembly GCA_036924085.1. Lineage (NCBI taxonomy): Eukaryota > Metazoa > Mollusca > Gastropoda > Stylommatophora > Arionidae > Ariolimax > Ariolimax columbianus. The sequence continues at coordinate 63,919,237 of JAVGWX010000012.1, forward strand.
GTCTACAATGAGCTTGATTCTCTGCTAACACCTGGTGGAATACACATCTCAAATCGAAGCCCTTCCCAACTACCCCCACCACCATAGCAGCAACACCCTGCACATTTGATGTGATCTTGTTTTACTAGAACGTGTTGTTGTTTATATAAAACAACTTTATTGTTGTTCGTGCAAAACAGCGAGGTTTGTTGCGTAAAATAGATTTGTTCTTGATGGTGTGAAACAGCTATCTTATTGTTGACAAACATAAATGTTTTTGCTAGTGGAAAACAGTTTTGTTAATGGTGGTGCAAAGCAGCTGTTTTGATCTTGATTCGAAACAACTTTGGTGTTCTTTGTGTACAAAGCTTCGTTGTTAGTGTTAATATTTATTTTTTCTTTGGCATGCACATGTCTGCTGTTGTTGGTGTAAAAACCTTTGTTATTGGTGTAAACAACACTGTTGTTGTTTGTGTAAACATTATGTTGCTGTTGGTAGTGTAAATAACTGTGTTGATGTTGGTATAATACAGCTTTGTTTTTATTGATGTAAAACAACGGTGCTATTGTTTCTGCAAAACAACTTTTTTGTTGGTGTAAACGTACTTGTTCCAAGTCATTTTATATTGACATGTCTTTTAGAAGAGGGTGCATATGCTGCATGTATATCCCGAGGTATACTTAATAATGGTTCTTAGATAATCCTGGCTGTCGTACAATATACGTGTCATACGTATGATCGCCATTACTTGCATTGGAGTAGTGATTCTCAACTCTTTGATCGGATTGTTGCCATGAAAATGTGATGCGGTTTACCATGTGTATTAGGTAGCTATTTAGCTATTAATAGTTTGTTGTATATATGTTGAGGTGTTTCACGTTCGATTATCCTGGCATGATCATCAATCATTAAGACTAGTATTTTGGTTACCCTGTGTCTCAATTTCCATAGTCCAGAGAAAATGGTTGATTTTCATGAGATATGCGTCGTTCGCCCTGTAGGTTGTCAGTGCCGGTTTTGTTGGCGCTGGGAATTGTACACATGTGCCAACAATGGACTACCACAACGCTCTGGAGAGACTTGGCCCTGTCACGTTAGCAAAATGTCCAAGACACATTGCTCACACATTTAGGGGTTACGACCTCTGCAGGTTACGGGGAAGACAAGACAATACAAGGAGTAAGATAAACTAGTTGTATAATACTTCTACACCAGGATAATGACGTAGGTTAAGAAACAAGTGCTGGGACAACGGCATGTGTCAAGTATGGGTCTAATATGGGTAGGGGGTGGGAGGGTGGGGGTTGGGAGGGGATGAGAGAAGAGGGGAGGAGGGTCTTGATCGGTATTCCATACTGGACTTTGACGTTCGCCTTTGCGTCCCTAGACGCAGGATGACAATTGAAGTAGTGTAAGTGAATGGGGAAACTCACAGGCTAGCACACTGTAGTCAGAGTAGAGTAAATTAACCGGGAAACGTACAGTCTAGATCATTGTAATCAAAGTATTATAAGGACCTGGTTAAAATCATGTGCTAGTACATTGCAATCAAAGTAGTGTAAGTGAATGGGAAAACTCACAGGCTAGCACACTGTAGTCAAAGTAGTGTAAGTGAATGGGGAAACTCACAGGCTAGCACACTGTAGTCAAAGTAGTGTAAGTGAATGTGGAAACTCACAGGCTAGCACACTGTAGTCAAAGTAGTGTAAGTGAATGGGGAAACTCACAGGCTAGCACACTGTAGTCAAAGTAGAGTAAGTGAATGGAGGAAACTCACAGGCTAGCACACTGTAGTCAAAGTAGTGTAAGTGAATGGGGAAACTCACAGGCTAGCACACTGTAGTCAAAGTAGTGTAAGTGAATGGGGAGACCCACATGCTAGCACACTGTAGTCAAAGTAGTGTAAGTGAATGGCGGAAACTCACAACCTAGCATACTGTAGTCAAAGTAGTGTAAGTGAATGGGGAAACTCACATACTAGCACACTGTAGTAAAAGTAGTGTACGTGAATTGATATTACGCATACCAATACATTGGTAACACAGTATGAAAATTGATAGGTATAGATTGGCTAGAACATTGTAAACAACGCAGACATGTAGAGACACCAGTTGGCGATACAATAATTTACAGTCACAACATACACATACACACCACTCACATATACACACTACACACACACACGCAACACACACATAACATAAACACACACAACACACACATAAAAAACACACACAACACACACATAACATAAACACACACAACACACACATAACATAAACACACAAAACACACACAGAACATAAAAACACAACACACACATAATATAAACACACACAACACACACATAACATAAACACACACAACACACACCACATTTATACAACACACATCACGTTTCCCATACAACACACCCAACACACAAAAAAACACACACACAACAAACACAACACACACATACATAACACAAACACACCACCATGGAACGTATGATAAACACCAGACTGATGTGGCATCTGGAAGAAAAACGAATACTAATTCCACAGCAAGCCGGCTTTAGACAGCACAGATCCACTGAGGACCAGGTCATCCTCATAGCCCAGGAAATAGAGGATGCCTACCAGGCACAGAAGCACACAGTAACGGTTTGGGTGGACCTGGAAAAGGCATTTGACAAAGTCTAGAAAGGTGGACTTAGAGTCAAGTCAAGAAGAAGTGATGTCTGTGGGAAAATGTACAAGTGGATCAACCACTACCTCAAAAACAGAACGGCCAGAGTCCAAGTACAAGGGCAGATGAGCAGAAAGGTGACACTCGAGCAGGGAGTACCCCAAGGGGGAGTACTGTCACCCACACTCTTCCTGGTGTATATAAACGACATTACAGAGAATATACCAAGAAGAGTCCATAGCTCAATGTTTGTAGACGATCTGGTTATGTGGACCTCTGAAAAGAATCTCACCATAGCAAGAAATCGGATGCAGCAGGCCCTAACATCGCTGGAAGGTTGGGCGAACTCAAGGCTGGTCAAAATAAACGAGGAAAAAGCCACATGCACAATATTCTCGCTTTCAATCAAACCCCAAAATACCAAGTTAAGTTTAAATGGCAAATTCCTGCAGCCAAACGACAACCCAAACTATCTGGGAGTCACATTTGATCGGCGCATGACATGGAAAAGTCAGATCGAGAGAAACCGAATGAGAGCCAGAGAAAGAATGGCAATCAAGAGGAAACTTGCTGGCACAAGCTGGGGAGCAGATGAAAGCATACTAAAGAAACTGTACACAGGAAGAGTGAGACCAGTTCTCGAGTATGGCATTGCGGCATGGACAACAGCAGCAAAGGCGAACTTCGATAAAGTTAGCAAACTTCAAAACCAAGCCATGAGAGTTATAACAGGAGGCATGAAGTCAACGCCAATTGTAGAACTTGAAAAGTTTACAAAACTGCAATCCATGACCGATAGAAGAGACTGCAAAGCCCAGCTGCAGTCAGAGAAACTCCGAAGACTGACCGACCATCCAATGCACCAGAGACTAAACAATTTGGGAAATGGGAAACTAAAGCGGAGAAACTTTGCAGAAATAGCCAAAGCAAAGATGCACGAAGATCCCATAAACGCACTAACAACACCAAAACCCATCACTACTGTACGAAAACCTACCTGGAGGCAGCATATATTTCCAGAGGTGGTAGAAAATATACCAGGTATTGGAAACAAAAACGGCCAGACTGAAAAAGAAAGGAGAGATACTACCCTAAGCTTTATATCGGAAAACTACCCAAGCATGGACTGGACCCATGCATACACCGACGGTCCTGTAACAAACACTAAACAGAACGGAGGAGCAGGAGCATTCCTAAACCTACCAAATAGCAGAAAAATAACACTGTCATTCGCTACTGGTAAGTACACAAGCAATTTCAGAGCGGAGGCAGAGGAACTGAGGGCGGCAGTGGAAGAAATGGTGACAAATACAGAAAATGAAAGCCATATAGTCCTGCTTACAGATGCTCTCGCCGTAGTCACAGCGCTAAAAAGCCAGAAAAACACTGAGCTTAAATGACTTAAGAGCAGCACTCTGCAAACTGTGCCAGCAGACCGCACCAAAAAGGGTAGTGGTACAGTGGGTCCCATCACACTGCAACATCCAAGGCAACGAGGAGGCAGACAGACTGGCAAAAGAAGGTGCAAGACTACCACAAACAGATACTAGTATGACGTACGAAGAGTCAAAACGGCTTATCAAAGCCAGATACATGACCAAATGGGAAACCGAACATACTGGTTACACCAAAAACGATGCCTATTAACAGTTGAACCGAAGAGAGCAGGTCGTTGTCTTAAGACTTCGCACTGGCCACAATAGACTGAGGTACCACCTATTCAACAAATTGAAGATAGGTGGTACCGACGAATGCCCGTGCGGTACCGGTAAAATGACCGCTGAACATCTGCTGCAGAATTGCCCGACAAACGAGGATCAGAGAGAGCAGATGTGGCCATCACCTGTGGAACTGCAAGACAAGCTCTATGGCAGTGGCGACAGCCTCAGGATGACCGCCGCTTTTTTCGAAAAAATAATGGTTACTGTCTGACTGCGTACGAAGAAGAAGAAGAAGAAGAAGAAGAAGAAGAAACACACCACCCACACACATACACTACACATACACACCTACACACACATACACCACACAAACATACAACACACATTCAAAACAAAAAAACAACAACATTCTAATAGCAATTACTCTATAATGGAATCTATTCCATATTGTTGCAGTCTGTAATCGTTTACACATGTGTTTCATATATCGAGGCACATTCATGTCCTGGAATAACTTGTTTTGATTTAGGATTCATTGCTACTTCACTGTCTTGTGCGGTGTTATGTGTATGGTTTTTCCTGTGTACAAGAAACGTCTCGCTACCGAACTAGTTTTCATAGAATGATCCCGTGTTTCTACCCTCTCCTACCAACATAAGGATTAATTGCGCCCACCAATAAGATAGGTATAGAGAATGACCAATAATCAGTATGACGTTTCGTCTTTGCTGAGGACCGCCTGTGAAGTTCAACAGATCGGGGTATAAAGGCCACTTGTCTTTGTTGTCGCAATGACTTGCGTTGGTTATTTTTATATTTATGTAGCTCTGGTTAGTATCTTATGTATTACTTAAATTTGAACTGGCGTCTTCCAGTAAATACTACTTGTATCCAATACGTGTTTATTCCCCAGTGGACTATGAGTCATGGTTTACCCACACGAAGGGATGGGAACAAGGCATCAGAGACCACCCTCAACAACCTATACATGTCACTTCATATGAAGAACTCCAGGAAGTAAGTTCTCAAATTGTCTTGTTAATTGTGGTGTCAGCTTACAACAACTTTTCGAAATAGAAAGGAAAGGTTGCATTCTGGGACATCATTAATCAGCTAGAGAATCGTAAGTCCTTGCTTTGACGGGTCATGAAGGGGTAACTAAGTTATGGACTACCCAATTCTGCTATCGTGATCTTGTGTATAAAACAGCTGAGGTGTTTTAATTGACATCATCCAAATGAGAATAGTATAAATGAAAATTGTGACAGTTTGAGGTCAGTGATTGTCTTAGTCTTCTGTTATTTCTCTTGGTCTGTGGGTTCCACAACAGAATTTGCCTTGTACTGATATCAACTTACTTCCGTAATGTGTGAGCTATCCCACACCATTGCCTTCTATGTATTTCATGCCCCGCTGGTATCTGTATTGTTCTTGCCAACAGTGGCATGTTGGTGATCGTGTCACACAATCCCCACCCTTACATTCTTCGCAGGAAAGCGTTTACAAAAATGTGTACCGTCTGTGTGTTGTCTTCCGTGTTTCAGAGCCATACAATGGCATGTCAATTACCTAGAAGTTGACATTTTTGTTTTTTTTGCTGGTCGTTTAAATTTATTTTAAAATCCCAAATGCAGTGAAAGCTTATCTCTTCGTCTGTAGTCTTAATTGAACATTATTCATTTTCTGTACCTCTAAATATGGCTATACTGCTACCAAGATGTTTGCAAGATTCCACGTTCTGAAGGAGAGTGACTCCAAACATAATGTGATCATTGTTAGTTGCATTTATTTTCAAAAACAGCGGTTTGTCTCTGTGTATTGTCATACCCAATTGTGAAGACCTCTCCTCAAGTAAATGTGTCTTATGTTGAATGTGCAGAAGAGCACAATCATCGGCAAGACGATTTAAAGTCAGTGTTACAAGATTGTGATGTTTTCAAATCCAGTCAATGGAAAGCAGGAAGAGCAATGGTCACCTGTCTGATTAGGTTACTTATTTCATGGGGTAAAGAAAGATGGCCCTCACATAGCACACAACAGTTCATAGCCTCATGTTTTCTGGATTGTGTTCAAGAACTTCAGCGGCACTAATTAATGTATGAACAACTTACATTGTGATACCCTGACCAAGCTGGCTCATCCTTTTTTCGCAGCACACACATTCAATTACAAGCGGTGAGTTCCAATACTCACTTTGTCCAATTATTCATCGCAGTGTTGCTACCTGGTCTGTGCAATGTTTATTTTGTTGAAAGCCGGACAACTCATTATAAAACTGGTCATTTTTCACCTTTTAAAATATTAATACAATGATACTGTTAAAAACATTACCAAGCAAAGGTAACACCATTATCCCTCTATAATTCGTACACTGTGGCAAATGTCCATGTTTGAACATGTTATTACATATCCTTCTTTCCGGTCTTCCGGTATTGCTTCCCTTTCCCAGACTTTACCCATTAGCTTGAATCATATCGTTGTTCAAGTTTCATTGTCTGCTTCGATCGATACTGGCGAGATATCACATGGACTGGTGAATTTGTCGTACTTCAGAAGCGGTATTGCTTTCTAAATTTTCTCCATGGATTGTTTCTAGCAATTTTCTTGTAGTTCCGAATTCATTAACTGTGTATCAGATGTTTTCATGTGTGCCACAACGACCTCACCGGGTACGGGATGACCTGACCTGACCTGACATGTATCAGGAGAATTGTGCAGAGTTAAACAGTTTAGATGCTCAGCCAATATTCTAGGCTGCTCATTGCCGATGTTAATGGGATATTCTTTATCTTTGATAAAGCCATGTACATGTTTCTATATGCCGGTTAGCGTCCTTGCGCTATTGCGCTTTGGGCTTTCATATTTCCTTTTGTTGAAGTTTCATGTGCCTCTCTAACGAATGCATCAATATGTTTACCTTTCTTGGCTTCGGCATATATTTCCTTCGTCAAGGTCTTAGCATTTTTAGTTTTGTCAGAGTATCTTTCATTCCGATTAACAAAAACTCAAAGAGCAGCTTACTATTCTTGACAATGCGTGCGACATACACATACACATATTGTGAGGATTAGATTAGTACAGAAATCTGGCAAAGATGGCGCCGTAACTGGCTGCGAGTCTACATTTCTCTACTGTTTTGGATCATTATGGATTCCGCCAGACCACGGATTTGCCTGGAATTCACACTAGTCGACGACTTACACTTGTGTTCACGGATACGTGGAGTTGTTTTCCGTCTGGACTTGTTATTTCGTTCTTTTTTTGTGATTTCTTCCATCCGTTTATCCTGGTCTGGACGCCGGCTGAATGGCGCTACGCTTAAACTAGTCATACCTGTGTCGTATCTCACGGGTTAGTTCTGCCGGTTCACCTTCACGAATATGGCGTGTGGGAATTTTAGATGCTACTATGATGAGCTGAATACACGCTGAGTGTTGTCCATACTTCTTCTTCTTCTTCTTCTTCGTACGCAGTCAGACAGTAACCATTATTTTTTCGAAAAAAGCGGCGGTCATCCTGAGGCTGTCGCCACTGCCATAGAGCTTGTCTTGCAGTTCCACTGGTGATGGCCACATCTGCTCTCTCTGATCCTCGTATGTCGGGCAGTTCTGCAGCAGATGTTCAGTGGTCATTTTACCAGTACCGCACGGGCATTCGTCGGTACCACCTATCTTCAATTTGTTGAATAGGTGGTACCTCAGTCTATTGTGGCCAGTGCGAAGTCTGAAGACAACGACCTGCTCTCTTCGGTTCAACTGGTAATAGGCATCGTTTTTGGTGTAACCAGTATGTTCGGTTTCCCATTTGGTCATGTATCTGGCTTTGATAAGCCGTTTTGACTCTTCGTACGTCATACTGGTATCTGTTTGTGGTAGTCTTGCACCTTCTTTTGCCAGTCTGTCTGCCTCCTCGTTGCCTTGGATGTTGCAGTGTGACGGAACCCACTGTACCACTACCCTTTTTGGTGCGGACTGCTGGCACAGTTTGCAGAGTGCTGCTCTTAAGTCATTAAGCTCATTGTTTTTCTGGCTTTTTAGTGCTGTGACTACGGCGAGAGCGTCTGTCAGCAGGACTATATGGCTCTCATTTTCACTGTGTGTCACCATTTCTTCCACTGCCGCCCTCAGTGCCTCTGCCTCCGCTCTGAAATTGCTTGTGTACTTACCAGTAGCGAATGACAGTGTTATTTTTCTGCCATTTGGTAGATTCAGGAATGCTCCTGCCCCTCCGTTCTGTGTAGCGTTTGTTACAGAACCGTCGGTGTATGCATGGGGTGTTGTCCATATGACCTCTTGTGGTTATCGAAAAGGCGCGACAAACTGCGTTAGATGCCTTCCCACCTTTCTACCCTGCGAGTTACATGTTTACGGAAAGGCTTCGGTGGTAACCATGAGGCAAAATCTGCATCCTATGCTATCTCCAGTCGTCTCGATGGATGTCTTGCCACTTGCAAAAGGTAGCTTAGGCTCTGTGAGTGAGGTTGACAAAATGCGCAGTTTCTTCCTCACTTTAATCCAAATCTCCGCGCAAGTCACCTATTTCAGCGGACAGAGCAAGAGATACGATTGTCCACATGGCTGAACGAAGAGAGTGGTCTTCATCACTTGTGATGGACAAACTATCAGTACAGCAAAGACGAAGGAACTAACAATCAGCAGAATAGATATACCACCTAATATACTTTTACAAAGTACTTCACTAAAACACATCAGAGAATTCCAATACTTGAACAGTTTGTTCAGACAAGATAGACGACTAGATAGAGACATACAATCAAGAACACATATATCTAATGCAATTCATATTTACGAAACCATTACTAAGACACCAACACATTCAAATGAAGACAAAGAGTCAGCTGATAAAACATAATCTGTATAACAACTGTCTGCTTCCAGTGTCAGACAAGAACTCTCACTAAGGCACAAGAAAGAGAAATTGTATTATGCGAAATGAGGTGTTTGAGAAAATATGTCTTAGGCATCAAGGCTGGACAAAGTACGCAACGAAATAATCAGACAGAAAGTGGATGCAACATCGTGCATGTAAGACATGGAATGGAAACAATAAATGGTTCGGACACCTGACAAAAATGAAACCAACGTTACCAGCTGCTCATACCTACTAGCCCAAGAGGCAACCCACGAAAAGGATGGATAGATTGTGTCAGTAGGACACTGAAGAAACACGGAGTGACAACAACATCGACGACAAAGACGCGGGTGTAGAAGATGATGAGCATTTTCCTGTTTAATTGATCTCCAAGTTTTGTATTTGTTTAATTCGCTAAGCACGGTCTGTGTTGACGCGTCGCTCTTTCCCGACAGAACATTTTCACAATACTCGTTGACTTCCGCCTCTTATGTGTTTCCTAGCTGTTGTTATGCCTGTTTGATGTCGTGACTTGAGATGTATCTTGTGGCTCTTCGTACTTTAGGAATCCCCCATTGATATGGTTGCATACCTCTTACACTTCATCTGATTTCTTTTCTTTGAAAAGACGATGGTCATAAGCCACGTTTACCCCTCTATATTCATGTACCTGCAGGTCCTAGAATGATGATCTCAACTTCCTGTTTTCCTATTGATATATCTAGGGTCAGTCTGGTTTCCCGACTTGTGGTTTGGTGAGCCCGACGTCGATTTGTATATTCATTATGTGGAAACCAACTTCCTCCAACCGCCAAATGATGTCAAGCAGATAAGTCCATAAGTAACTTTACTTTTTCATCCGTAGACCCAGTTTCGCATTTGTCCATGACCTCTTCCCAACATTTAGTACCTCTAATAAGTGCATTACGTCTCTCCTTTTTTATGTTGTCCAAAACATGCTGAAGGTTGTTTGACAAATTCTCTTTAAATAAAGTCTTCGCTCTCTATTGTTGGAGCCCAACATTTATGTCCACTCATTTGTTGGAGCTCAACATTTGTGTCCACACATTTGTTGGAGTGCAACATTTATGTCTACTCATTTGTTGGTGCCCAACATTTATAAAAACATGAAATGCACAGGACCAAAACTACCAGAGAATGCAAAAGGCCAGGAATAAGATGAGGTTTCACTTATCACAAGTTCACACATAACGTGTCCAACCCTACAGTTAGGGAAAGCATGGTAATGATACTGACTGTAAACACTAGGAACAAATAACACATACGAAATGCAGCTTCTGATATATCAGCCGCTTAGTCATGTAGTAATATAATAAACAGTTAAAATATACATGAATCGAAACTCCACTGCAGACTAAGACACGATCTGTTCTAGAGAAAACACATAAGGCACACACACATGCGCCATCGTTTTGAGTGTAGGCAAATCGTAAGCCCATATTCTCCACATTTGTTGACACGATAAGAGGTACACAGTTACAATCTGGCCTACTTTCTTAAATACAGCGAGGAAGAAACATGTGAGTAAAAGATGATGCCTCGTTTACAAAGTATGTATACAGACACAATTACATAGGAGTGGGGCAGTAATTTATGTCTAGGTGACGGATATAGCCTTGGGTAACGGGTGATAGAAATGGAGTGTCAGTACCCATCTTCTACTTATTGGATTATTTGACGAGATATGACGAGTCAGTCAAAGACCACGACGATTACTTGAGTACTTCTCGAGTGCAACAAACCCCCTCATGTGCTCGATATGTGGTCATATTTAGTATAGTGCTGGTCTCTAGGACGTGATTTTTATTTCAGCCTAATTGACATTAGGTACGTGTCAAGCTACTTCTCAATCTGCCATTCATTTAGAGAGAAGTAGTGGCCGTCGTATAGTAATGTCGACTTTGTGTAACACGATTGAATATACCACTGTAATCTTGGACACTTCATCACAGACGGCATCAGTGTGTGAAATTAGACTACGTTGTTATTACAGTATATATTTTGGAATCGAATTGAATAAATGTTGCTTTTTAATTGTTCAGCGTTAACACACTACAAAAATTAACCTATTTTTGCTTGCTCTGGGCTTATTTGGGGATTGAACGTTATCAGACAATCCATTTAACTATATTGGTTCGTAATGTATTTAACGGAATTGATGTATCGCTGTCAGTGTGTGATCATTCCTAAACCATTTTATCTGACAACCCTTGATTAGTGAATCACCCTAACATATATTGTTTTACTTCAATCCACGTATATTAGGTTGTCTAGGGGTTATGGGCTTGGTTAACAATCTAAAATTACCAAATTCAAGCCACGTCTTGTTGAGTTTGACAGACCACATATATTGTGAGTTTCTTCAAAGTATGACCGCTTCTTCCAGTCGACCCAGCTGTAAATGGGTAACTGACGAAGACAATGCAAGGGCCATTTCTGTGTTGACGCTAGACTCAGCAATGACATACAATAAGTTAATACGGGGGCGCAGAGGTGTTGTCAGCGTTATGTACCATTATCACGCCCATACAGCAGTTCAGTTATCAAAAACCAGTTTTAAAGACATAATTTAATCCTTACAATCAATCATTCCAGGACACATTTGGTGGCTTAAGGAAGTTAGCAAACTTCCTGGATGTAGACGTGGATGAGAGTTTCCTGATCAAAGTTGTCAAGAAATGCAGCTTTGATACCATGAAAGCGACGAAGGGGATAAGCGAAGTGTTTGCTGAGAGCAACAGCCCTATCATGTACAGAAAAGGTCAGTCAAGTAGCCAGTTTGTGACTTGAGATCTCAACTATTTTTTGGTAATTGATCAACTAGGGAAAAAGTAAAAATAGTTTGTGTGTACCAACAATTTATTGGAGGGTGGTTAACCCGGTGTGCGCATCTTAATAGACTCAAACACTAGAGCTAAGTTAACTCGCAGCCAGTTAGGCGCCATCTATGTTGCTCCTAACAAAGCACCTGTGGAATAGTACACATCATTTTTGGTACATTTCCCACTACAATTTTTTTTAAATTGTGTCAGAGCAGCGGCCGTTAAGTTTACTCTCAACGATTTCCAACTGCAAACGGGTTTTTCAAACCTGCTCGACCCTGAACTTAGGAGTCCGATCTCGCTTCTTAGAGATCAGGGGATTGTTTACCAGATCTATATGAAAATAAATCCCAGTCTCTACCGTGATTCGAACCCGCGACATGCGTCACCCGAGGCGAACACCTTACCTCGAGGCCACAAGGTCTGTTAGCGACATCATTGTACTAGTTCTCATATTTTTGTGTTTAGATGTGACAACCAATTCATTTTGTCGATGTCTTTGTGTCCCCAACAGGCAGTCAGGAACGTATTTATTGCTGGGTAGACTGCATCATGCCATAGAAGAATGATTTAACCCTGTAATTTTGCACATACAAACATGACCTTTATTCACTTCGCTACTCGCCAGTCCATTATCAAATGAATTATGGTGCCTAATTTTGACGAGAAAATAAAAACAAATATTCCTTTCCTTACTTTGCCTGATCACTGCAAAGCATGAGGGATTGTTTCTAGAGGTATCTGCCAACCCTAGAAGGCTACTCCCTCCTAGACTTTTTCCTTGTGTCAATATTTGGAAAGACAAAACCATGAGTGGAAGTATTCCATCAATGAGTAATTAGACCACGATGTTAGTCGATCTCTAAGGCATGATATCAGTAAGGTGATGGTTCTAATTGCGTCAATTTTCAAAGACTCATGCCTTACAGACACCATTCATACAATAAACCCACTATATCAAAATATGTCGGATGTTAAAAGCCACCTTTTTCTCCACAGCCGAATCATATGGCATTCGTTTTATTTTGAATAATACATGTACTTCACACTATTTAGTGAAATCTATTCAATGTATCATGTAATACTTAAGAAACTTTATTCATAGTAAAAAGTACACATCCCGTTTCACACCTAGCGGTCTATGGAGAAATGTTGTTAGGCCCTATATTATTTGGTTACTCATTAGGCCGATGTGGTTAACATAACGCCGGACACCGTTATTTCCAAGATTTGTTCTGGCCAATGTATGTGGCTGGATTGACCACAGAGTCCGGTTTGTGATCGGACAAAAATTCGCTTGACTTAGGTCTACTATTGATTTTTGGGGACACCTTTTCCTTGTATTACATGTTTTTCAATTCAGTTCACTGTTCATGCATACATCGAACGTTGGCTGCAGTGATTCTCCAAAGATATATGTCAATGTCGTTCATGCTGTTCGTTAAAATGCCTTCCCATTTAGAATTTAAGCAGTCGGTAAAGCTTGTATTGAATCAGGCAGATCGTATGTCTTACACCGGGTAATCATACAGTGTTTAAACTCATTAGGACCATTTCCCGTGGACTAGATTGTTGAACAAAGGTCTTTTCTCGGGCCGCTACACTACCATGTTGGTGGACGATCGTGTGGGTACATACAACTGTATGTTTATCAGAACAGAACATTTGTTGACCCTAAGTTATCAGGGAGGCGTACACAATGCCTGACTCATTTACATATTCTTAACAACTGCAGGTATGTTGATAGAAGGTTGGTGCATGATTTAGGTGTTCTGAACTTGGGCCCGTAGAGAAGTTGCCAAATTGTGTCCCATACCTGAGGTTTGAGCAACTAGAAGCTTCCATTCAATTGATTTTCATGATTGTCATACCTAGCAGCTAAATATTTTGGCTGGAATATACTTAATCTTTAGTGTGTCAGTGTGCACTTCTTCGTTTTTCGTTGGTAAGGTTTTATAACACTGAAGCTGAGTTATCATGCTATACTAAATTGGGGACTAGTATGTGGCGTGTTGAGACTAGTATGTGGCGTGTTGAGACTAGTATGTGGCGTGTTGAGACTAGCATGTGACGTGCCGAGACTAGCATGTGGCGTGTTGAGACTGGTATGTGACGTGTTGAGACTAGCATGTGACGTGTTGAGACTAGCATAGGGCGTGTTTAGAATAGCATGTGACGTGTTCAGACTAGTGTGTGATGTGCCGAGACTGGTATGTGACATACCGAGACTAGCATGTGACATACCGAGACTAGTATGTGACATACCGAGACTAGCATGTGGCGGGCGGAGACTAGTATGTGACATACCGAGACTAGCATGTGATGTACCGAGACTAGCATGTGACGTACCGAGACTACCATGTGACGTGTTGAGACTACCATGTGACGTGTTGAGACTATCATGTGACGTATTGAGACTAGCATGTGACGTGTTGAGACTAGTATTTGACGTGTTGAGACTAGCATGTGACGTGTTGAGACTAGCATGTGGCGTGTTGAGACTAGCATGTGATGTGTTGAGACTAGTATATGGCGTGTTGAGACTAGCATGTGACGTGTTGAGAATAGCATGTGACGTGGCGAGACTAGTATGTGGCGTGGAGAGACTATCATGTGGCGTGTTGAGACTAGTATGTGGCGTGGCGAAACTAGTATGTGACGTACCGAGACTAGCATGTGACGTGTTGAGACTAGTATTTGACGTGTTGAGACTAGCATGTGACGTGTTGAGACTAGCATGTGGCGTGTTGAGACTAGCATGTGATGTGTTGAGACTAGTATATGGCGTGTTGAGACTAGCATGTGACGTGTTGAGAATAGCATGTGACGTGGCGAGACTAGTATGTGGCGTGGAGAGACTATCATGTGGCGTGTTGAGATTAGTATGTGGCGTGGCGAGACTAGTATGTGACGTACCGAGACTAGCATGTGGCGTGTTGAGACTAGCATGTGACGTGTTGAGACTAGCATGTGATGTGCCGAGACTGGTATGTGGCGTGTTGAAACTAGTATGTGGCGTGTTGAGACGAACATGTGACGTGTTAAGACTAGTATGTGACGTATAGAGACTAGTATGTGAAGTGTTGAGACTAGCATGTGACGTACCGAGACTAGCATGTGACGTGTTGAGACTAGCATGTGACGTGTTCAGACTAGCATGTGACGTGTTGAGACTAGCATGTGGAGTGGCGAGACTGGTATGTGACGTGCAGAGACAGGAAGTGGCGTGGCGAGACTGGTATGTGACGTGTCGAGACTAGTATGTGACGTGTTGAAACTAGCATGTGGCGTGGAGAGACTGGTATGTGACGTGCCGAGACTAGCATGTGGCGTGGCGAGACTGGTATGTGACGTGCCGAGACTAGTATGTGGCGTGGCGATACTTGTATGTGGCGTGGCGCGACTGGTATGAGGCGTGGCGAGAGTGGTATGTGGCGTGCCGAGACTGGTATGTGGCGTGCCGAGACTGGTATGTGGCGTGCCGAGACTGGTATGTGGCGTGGCGCGACTGGTATGTGCCGTGCCGAGACTGATATGTGGCGTGCCGAGACTGGTATGTGGCGTGCCGAGACTAGTATGTGCCATGTCGAGAATACATGCTGCTAATCGAGGGAGATCATTGCACCCAGTATCTTAGTAATCCATTGTAATCTACTGAACTGTGTATGGTCTCTCGTGCGGGAAACAAGTCGACCGGTAAGGTAACTTATCACTCCCCATAATAATTAACTGTGACGTAGGTCAAATGCGTATTGAACACGTTATTTATGAAATCTTGTATGTTAAGAGATTGCTTTTACTTTCAGTTTGTTAATATGTATGAAAGCACTGATTATATTTCTGACATCCTCTACTGAATATTGTTCTCAGGTAAAGTTGGAGACTGGAAGAATTGGTTCACTGTGTCTCAGTGTGAACAGTTCAACGATGTGTTTGAGAAGGAGATGGTCGGCACTCAGGCCTACGAACTCTACTCCCACAGCAAGAAAAGGCTCTAGGAACAGACACTAATGTGATTGACATAACTACATAGATACAAATAGTACAACATACTCCCATACTAGCAAAGAAGACCTACGACCAGACATGTCTGTTTAGTTAGATATATTTCAATATTTAATGTTCTAGTCTTAAGTAACCCCTATTCCGTACCGGTTATAATCATTCATCCATGTTTGGTTCCAGTAGGAGCATGGGATTGCCAGCATAGTTAAGATATTTACAGAAAGCCTACATTAATATAATTGGCATCATAATATTGATTACAACTCACATTACAACTCACATGATTACATAATATTGATGCACAACTCACATTAGTTGCCATTCAGTCAAAATTGGGCAGTTTCTTGAAATTTTTTGTTATCTTCTGTTCTTTGAAGGGGCCATGTCACGAACGGTGGAGAAGGGAACATGCCATTCCTTTTTTGTTTTCTTTTTTGTATTTACGTGCGGTCGGCCACCATCACGTCTGAAGTCGTATTTAACTGAAGCAACACTCTCTCTCCCCTTCAACCAATTTACAGTCATCATGTATGATGATTCATGATTCAGTTCTGATTCATGATTTATTTTTTTTTGCTCTTAATGTTCTTTACCAAGAGTTCTTAGGTTGGCATGTATTTGATATTGCTATTTCTGGCAATGGTGTCATCTGTTACTTGAATTTCTTTTATTTGATTTTTCCCTCTTGTTTCAGCTTAATCCGTGCTGTCCTCTTTCCCTGACGAGTCTTGCTCGTAATGTAGTCATCGATGTTGTTCTACGTGTGGCTAATTAAAACTGACCTTTACTTGGTTTTTGATGGTTATGGCATTCTGGATTTCGTTTGACAGCATCTCTCACTACTGTTTAAACACAAGTCATCATTGATATCTTGATTTACAATTTTATTAATTCAAGTGAATGAAGCATGCTGGTAGTGTCATATAAATAAATATATCACCAAACATATGTTTCGGCATTGTGTAACTAGCAGTATCACATCCAGAATGAATGCAGACTTTCATCTTTAGATGTCTACGCCTCGTGTAACTAGCAGTATCACATCCAGAATGCAGACTTTCCCTAGCATATGTTTACGTCTCGAGTAACATGAAGTATCACATCTAGAATGTAGGCTTTCATCTTTAGATGTCTACACTTCGTGTAACATGGAGTATCACACCAAGAATGTAGGCTTTCATTTTTAGATGTCTACGTCTCGTGTAATAGCAGTATCACATCCAGAATGTAGACTTGCATCTTTAGATGTCTACGTCTCGTGTAACATGGAGTATCACACCAAGAATGTAGGCTTTAATTTTTAGATGTCTACGTCTCGTGTAACTAGCAGTATCACATCCA
Organism: Ariolimax columbianus; assembly: GCA_036924085.1. NCBI lineage: Eukaryota > Metazoa > Mollusca > Gastropoda > Stylommatophora > Arionidae > Ariolimax > Ariolimax columbianus. The sequence continues at coordinate 63,936,609 of JAVGWX010000012.1, forward strand.
GAATGTAGACTTTCATCTTTAGATGAATCGCTTCGTCTAACTAGCAGTATCACATCCAGAATGTAGGCTTTCATCTTTAGATGTCTTCGCCTCGTAGAACAATGCAGACTTTCACCAAACATTTCTCTCCGTCTTGTGTAACTAGTAGTGACATTCAGTATTTAGACTTTCACCATTAGATCTTTCCTTTTCATACTTTAGGCTAGATGACCAGGTGTAATAACAGGCATATATCTCGATCTTGATCTTGACCTTGATGGCACGATCCTCAGCGTAGCTGCCGGTCCCAACTTCCTCTCCAGCGGACCCTGTCTTCGGCCACGACAGCCCAGTGCATGGTAAGTGCTCCTCTAGAGACATCTCGGATGTCGCAGCGTACAGCAATGGAGTCTGACCAACGCACTCGAGGTCTTCCCCGCGATCTCTTCTTACGTCGTAGGTTCCAGACTGCTGTCGCCGTGCTCCATCGACCATCGTTTCGTCGCAACATGTGACCTGCATATCTATGTTTGTCTTGTCTGCGTGGATTACCGCATCCTTCACCAGGGATAACCGTCTTAGGTCAGAACTGTGAAGACCTTGCATACGTTGGTTCCAGAGAGTGATTTCGACCAAGCGTTTCTCGAGGGAGGCCTGGGTCATTCTCAATTTCTTCTCTAGTGATTTTTTTGGTGTCCACGTTTCGGCACCGTAGCACGTCACAGTGAAATTGAAGAAAGAGGCTCGTAGGGTTTGGTCATAACAACCATCCATGTATTAGATGACAGTAATCAATACAAAATGAATTTGTGGAGAATAAGTAGACATGGATAGGACACATCCACAGACATAAACATCAGACTTCAACTACCTGTATGCCGTAAGGGAACCCTCCGGGGTAGAGAAAAACGTTAATGCTAAAGATCACTTGAAACTTAATCACGCCATAGCCACCAAAGTCTCGCTGCCAGTGTTCAAGAAGATGATCCACACTATACCAAACAAAATTATATAAAATCCGTTACTTAACTTGCGTTTACGTCTTTAGACTAATTCAGAAGACTGCATAGTCTGTATGCAACCTGTTTTTTTAGAGGATGGTAAACCAATGTGAACGTATATATTACTAGACTCAAACACTAGAGCAAAGTAGACCGTAGTCTGCTATATTCCATATATTCTAGTCTGTTAATATACACCTAACCATGGTCAGTGTTATATAGGTCACACAGTTAGTCGAATGATACGACATGTCTATGTGAAGCAGTGGTGCTTTTCTTGTCTTTCCCGTACACAAAAGCCCCACGGACCACTCGTATAAGAGAACTGAGACATTGAGTAATGTGCGCAGATTTACATACAGTCAACTTGATAACATAGTTTCTTTAATTGACGTGTTCACTTGTACTATTTGTTGACACGCTGACACAGAAATAAAGTAAAGTAAAGTTATATCCCATGGTAGTTACACTAATGTCGGGAATGAATTGTTAGAGACATCAGTGGACCAAGCCACAGTTTGTATGAGGCAGGGTGGTCAGCTCCTTTACTCGCTGCGCTTTGCTTCCCTGGTCGAATGCAACGTACCAATTTACAGCTGATTCGACTGGAGCGTGGTAGCCATGGGTACTGAACCTCTGCATATATTTCGTTTTTTGTTCTTTCCCTCTCAGTACAGGGATGTACGTCATCCAGCTAGGTACGACTAATATACGTATGCGAGACACACAGCCAAGTCGTGATCCCGTAATGAAATACATGAACTTATATACCGCTATTTGGTGTAATTTTATAATATTTGATAACTGGTTCTCCTTGCCAGTAATTTAGTATTTTATGTGGTTGCATCCCTTTATCCACTGTACACATGATTACATATTACAAACTGTTTAAACACAATGGTGTTACATACTGGAGCTTCAAATAGAAGATCCGCATTCTCCCACTTTACACAATTTGAGATCTGATATGACATGCTCGAATAGTTCACATCTATAAGTGACTTTTCGTTGAAAATGTTGTCAATATTACTAACCTGATGGGCACACGGAAGAGCTTAATACATTAGACGTATTAAGTAAATGGCGCGATGAACAATGATTGCTTGAAACAAGTAGTAGGCAATTAATTACATGTTGTTCTCATGAAATCATAAACACAGTGATGGTGAATGAAAGTAGTTTGAAAAGCTATGCCTCCATCGCTATAACTATGAAACAGTGTTCATAGTAACGGGAGACCCATTTACAATTTATATCGAATGAAGTGACAATATGGACATGCACGTCATGTCCCTGGAGCGAGAGACATGCGAACAACAAAAATCAAAAGTGTTGTCCTACATAGAAATATAGATAATAAAACGTGATCTGGCTGAACTATCGTAGGCGAAATGTTGTCTGTCAGTCTTGTATGACAAATCGCCGTGGAGGGCGGATCATAACGTTTGTGTATACAGCAAAAAGCGTGCGTCGGCGAACTGAATCGTTTCAACCGCTGTCCTGCAGAAATATATCGCCACAATGAATTCTGATTTCGCTTGAATGAGTCCATCACATTATGCACGCGTGTTTTGGTATATGAAAGTGTCTGCGACATAGGTCTCTTTCGTGATGAAGCACACAGTTCTTCAAGACAACAATGCTCGCCCACACACGAGTCGACAAATAATGGTTGCATTGGAGCGTCTCAAGTTTAACGACATTTTACCACACCAATCGTAGTCACGATCTGGCTCCTTGTGATTTCTTCCTCTCCCTGAAGCTGAACTAAAAACGGAAAGGGACACCGTTACACTTCTGGGGAAGAGGTCCAAGCAGATGTGCGTACCTGGTTTCGGGAGAAGACGTCCGGTGTTTTTAGTCGAAGGGATGCAACAACTTGTCCGACGTTGGTGTCTGTGTGTGGACCTCAATGATGACTACGTATATAAAACAACACATTACCTAAATGACATTCCAAGCTTTAAGAAAAATATACAGCTCAGGTGTAAATCTTGCACGTCAAAAACATTATCTCCTCAATAGCAGCACCTTTAAAAAAACCACGCCCACCGCCCTTCCTGCGTATGTTGCTCTCATGGAAGTATAACAAGGTACTATGATACATACATACATACATATATATATATATATATATACATATTTACAGACAAAACGTTCTGAGCAGACTGTGTTGGTCAGGGTCAGATAAAACATGCTGATCAGACTATGTTGGTCAGGGTCAGATGAAACCTACTGATCAGACTATGTTAGTCAGGGTCAGATAAAACATACTGATCAGACTATGTTGGTCAGGGTCAGATGAAACCTACTGATCAGACTATCTTAGTCAGGGTCAGATGAAACCTATTGATCAGACTATGTTGGTCAGGGTCAGATGAAACCTATTGATCAGACTATGTTGGTCAGGGTCAGATGAAACCTACTGATCAGACTATGTTAGTCAGGGTCAAATGAAACCTACTGATCAGATTATGTTAGTCAGGGTCAGATGAAACCTACTGATCAGACTATGTTGGTCAGGGTCAGATTAAACCTACTCAAGGACCTATCCCTTTCCCCAACATCTGACACTGAGCACAAGCCGAATCAATATAATGTTTCACGAGTTAGAGCTGGCTCTGTGATCGCGGGTGGTGAGCTTTATGTCGCATTGCACTACAGCCATTAGGATCACTGGCCACCTCCTCAAGTACGTCAATGGATTGGAGGAGAGCCACTATAAGCAGTCATTAAATAATGTCGCCAACAGCGCCTAACTCAAGTAGCGGTGACATTAGCAATAATAACATAACAAGTAATACTTATAATATAAAGTATAAGACACAATGTATACTGTATTGGACATGCACAAAGATGTACTTTCTGATACATGACACTGATATCTCCGTTGTTTATACATGACACTGATATCTATGTTGTTTATACATGACACTGATATCTCTGTTGTTTATACATGACACTGATATCTATGTTGTTTATACATGACACTGATATCTCTGTTGTTTATACATGACACTGATATCTCTGTTGTTTATACATGACACTGATATCTCTGTTGTTTATACATGACACTGATATCTCTGTTGTTTATACATGCCACTGATATCTCTGTTGTTTATACATGACACTGATATCTCTGTTGTTTATACATGACACTGATATCTCTGTTGTTTATACATGACACTGATATCTCTGTTGTTTATACATGACACTGATATCTCTGTTGTTTATACATGACACTGATATCTCTGTTGTTTATACATGACACTGATATCTCTGTTGTTTATACATGACACTGATATCACCGACGTTTGGTCGCTGACAGCGCCCCAGGAAGCAAATGACGTTTGTGTTTTTATTTTTTTGAAGTGCCACTGGCATCCCAGCGTGACGGAAATGATGGATATTGTTTGACTTATAAACGTGTCGTCAATACTACAGTGAAGTGTTCAATAAAAACCGATTAACCTAATCATGTTTAAAAAATGTGCTACCTGAACTTTTTATGCAAGAAGGCATTAATCATCTTCTACTCAGATAAAGAAATAAACATTATTCTAATCATTGTATTCATATATTTTATGGGACACTTTTTGTGTGTTTTTCCTTCCAACCAACAGGGAAGATCAAATATGGACATTTCGGAATATGTTGGTGTGCAGTGTATGGGATGTACAGTCGTATGTGATATATATTAATATAGAGTTACATATTATATATGCATGTACAATTTGATGTCTACTGAAGAATTGGTAATGGTCTTGTAAAACAAAAACACACTGTTCAGACATGTTAGTAAGAGTAAGGTAAAATAGAGTGGGCATAACCCTCAACTCGATTGTTTTCGTTGTCGTTTAAAAAAAACGGGAAACGGTTAACTTGTAACAGCATGCTCCGGATGTAAAGAAAGCTACTGCAAACCCACCACTAAACGCCCTTTTCAGAGCAAACGTACTCATTGTGAGTAATCACAATAAAAACAACAACCCAAATATATTTTAAATGGACAATTGGCGTGTCGTGAAATAACAGTTGGCCAGCAACTACCGAGTTTCAAAGACGCGTATAAACGATGCATGAACGCACTGGTTATGGATCTGCCATAATGGGAGGACACAGCTGCAGACCGATTCAAACAGGGATTCAATCTAAAGACCTACTTCAGGCTGGGCAAACACATAGTTATTGTAGCACCTGTCAAGACAACGCCGCAAGGAAAAGGAAAACAAAAACAAAATAATATCCAGAGTCGCACCATCATTGTGTCAGTTAAGACGGAAAAGGGCTGCTACACAGTCATATTGGAGGTATATAGCTCGATTACCTTTGTTTCCCACAATTTACTAAATGGTTACGATTTCGTACCAACCATATCCAAGAACATAAATTGAAGGTAGAATAAGGAGTCTATTTTTAGCACACACGTATGGTAATGCCCCTTTAAGTCTGTTTTTAGCACACACGTATGGTAATGCCCCTTTAAGTCTGTTTTTAGCACACACGTATGGTAATGCCCTTTTAAGTCTGTTTTTAGCACACACGTATGGTAATGCCCCTTTAAGTCTGTTTTTAGCACACACGTATGGTAATGCCCCTTTAAGTCTGTTTTTAGCACACACGTATGGTAATGCCCCTTTAAGTCTGTTTTTAGCACACACGTATGGTAATGCCCCTTTAAGTCTGTTTTTAGCACACACGTATGGTAATGCCCCTTTAAGTCTGTTTTTAGCACACACGTATGGTAATGCCCCTTTAAGTCTGTTTTTAGCACACACGTATGGTAATGCCTCTTTAAGTCTGTTTTTAGCACACACGTATGGTAATGCCCCTTTAAGTCTGTTTTTAGCACACACGTATGGTAATGCCCCTTTAAGTCTGTTTTTAGCACACACGTATGGTAATGCCCCTTTAAGTCTGTTTTTAGCACACACGTATGGTAATGCCCCTTTAAGTCTGTTTTTAGCACACACGTATGGTAATGCCCCTTTAAGTCTGTTTTTAGCACACACGTATGGTAATGCCCCTTTAAGTCTGTTTTTAGCACACACGTATGGTAATGCCCCTTTAAGTCTGTTTTTAGCACACACGTATGGTAATGCCCCTTTAATGCCAGATGTATTTGTCAAAGGCGTGACCTCTCATACATTTTATTATTGTGTGTGGTTGTCAAATCTTGGATATATAATGTTTACATTGGGTGTACAACTTGAAAGGTACCTACTATATGTATATAGCTAATATATGTCTTGTCAAACAAAATTATAATCACAAAAATTACAATTAACATTGGAGTTACGCCTGTTGACACGTGAACATTTTAAAAGTTCATTGAACAAAAGTGATGGTAATTGCTGACAAGTTGAACTAGACTACATCATTTGAATAATGACTGCACATGTAACAGACACACTATATAAACAAATACAATAGGTTCCAGAACAGTTCAATCGTTTTGGAAGTCAACATAGGACAAGTTCTAGTTAAAGTACAGAACTTGGCACGTCACGTTATGATGCAGTTGGACATTGGGTCCATGTCTGGCCGAGAAGTTGAAGTGGGAACCTACTAGAAACAGTTTCGCTGCTAAGCTAGAAGTCAGACTGCATAAGATTCAGCTTAGAAACCCCAGCATCGATCAAAACTTGGAGATCCTAAGGGACACTGTTTACTCTACAGCTCTAAAACACCTTGGTCCATCCACACGAAAGTACAATGATCGGTTCGACAAAAATGATGACCACAATAATCTTCTAGACGTAAAGCGTCTAGCCCCCACAGCTCTTGAAAATAACACATCGTCCTTGTCCAAGAAAATGGCCTTCACTAGTGCTCGAAGAATGGTCCAGAAAAGATCCAGGGAGTTACACGATTCTTAGCTAAGCAGACGGGCAGACGAGATAGACGCGTTTGCTGTGCACTATGACATCCAAGGGTTCTTAGCGGCGCTCAATCTAACATAGCCAGGCAGGCTTTTACATGGAATCCTCATGTGAAATGAGAGAGAGGTAGATACAATAATACATAGAGAAGAAAATGTGAGAAAGAGCTAACATTAAATAATGAGACCTGGGGAGAGGCAGGACTCTCCTCATTGTGCCTTCCGCAGAGCATGTCCTATCCAGCCCCAGTTTATTTGCTTAATTCGTTATTACAATGGATGTTGTTGTCGCCTTTCACACAAGTCTTCATTCCTCACCATGACCTGCCACTGTTTTACAATTATCCTTCGAAGGCAACTGTTAACGAAGGACTGCAGTCTTTATTGTATGACCTTGGTCGTTCTTCATGTCTCCGCTCTATACAGCAACACCGACTTGACACTTGTCTCCACTCCAACAGGAACACCGACTTGACACTTGTCTCCACTCTATACAGCAACACCGACTTGACACTTGCGTTGAGTATTCTAATTTTGGTTTGTGAATCTTGATATCTCTGGATCTTCATATATTGTTTAGTGTCAGGAATGTCTCTCGTGCCTTTCCAATTCTGATCGTTACATCTCCATCTGTACATCCTGATGTGTCTATTGTGCTGTCTAAATATGTACCACTTCCTCCAACTGCTCTCCCTCCAGTATGATTGGTTTTTTGCTATTAGTATTGAGTTTAAGTAGCTTGGTTTTATTCATGTTGATATTCAATTCCAGTTTAGCCGATTATTCTTTCACCCTATCAAGTTTCTCTTTAATTTGACTATGACTGTGTGAAAAAGTACCAGATCATCTGCGTAGCTCATGTACTCCAATTGAAACAATAGTTTCCACTGAATACCGGTTTTTGTGCCTTCGGTGTATGTCTTCATTATCCAACAAGAACAGGACATGTGAGAGCAGGCATCCCTGTCTCACCCCTGTTTGCACTCCGAAACTGTCGGTCAGTACTCATTCATGTACCGCTCTACTAAATGTGTCTTTGTACATATCCTGGATGAGCGCTGTGTACTTCTCTGGTATCCCATAGTGTCTCAACAGTTGCCATAGAGTACTTCGATCCACACTGTCAAACGTCCTTTCATAGTCTAAACAATTTACGTATAGGGATGATTTTCATTCAATGCTTTCTTCTTTGATGTGTAGCGTAGCTATATGATCGGTGCATGGTCTTCTCTTACGAAATCCTGCCTATTCCTCTCTGAGCTTTCTGTCTATTTCAGTGGTTAATCTGCCCAAGATGATTCTATTGAATATCTTGCCCGGCACCGACAGCAATGTAATCCTCCTATAATTGCTGCAATCTGCCAGGTCCCCCTTCTTAGGCCGAATAATCAGATGTCCTTATTTCCATTCTGTTGACACTCTCTCCTCTTCCCATATCTTCTTGAATAATCTTTGCAATGTATCAGTGTCCGTATCTGTATCTGTCAGTATGGCTTCTGCTGCTATTCCGTCTGGTTTTGCCGCATTCCCACTTATGAGTTTGAATATGGCCCTTTGAATATCGTTCTTACTTCGTAGGTTGATGTACAAGTGCAGGATCTCCTCTGTTGGTATGATGTATTATGTTTCTTGTCGTGGAGATCTGTTTAGACCTTCTTTGAAATACTCAAACGATCGATTGTTTTTCATCTTTGAATGGTTCGTCTGTCTATATATATCTATTTGCTTTTTTCTTTGTTAATAGTATTCTTTCCGTGTACAAGCACAACGTTATATTTCTTGCATCCAGTATTTAGCGAAATGGATTGTCTTGTCATTTGCCTCCAGCATGTCGCGCCTATTGCATGTTTCCTGGAGGTTGAGGCAGGTCATCAGGTGGCCTGGGTTCTGTATCGCGCCCCAATCACACGTGTCATCATCTGTGTATCCCCATCGCTTCATATTCCTTCTTCACCGTGATACATCAGTTCCGAGTCTGTTCAGCGACTTCCATGTTGTGTATGGTAGATGATGTCCTGGAGCAGGTTCCTCTCGAAGGTCTATCTCTGGAGCCTGCACCAACTCGTGCCACCTCTCGATACGGAGACTTTCAGGGTTTGTGTGTGTGGGGTTTGTTGTTTTTAGAAAGCTATGTCTGGATTTGAGTCTTGCGTTTTGTACCTGGTGATCAAACATTGGGTGCCTTAGGTCGGGCTCCTGTTTTTCTCTTTAGATTTCTGCTGCGACGCTTCTTCGAATCAGGGGGGGGGGGGTGCTATGCCAATTTTGGGGTATATTTTATCAATAGGGGTTGGTTTTAGGCACCCTGATATTATTCGGCCAGCCTCATTAATTGCTGTGTCAATCTGTCTTAATGAGTAGAGATCTCTCATATTTCTTATCGTTGCTGCCTCTTCTATCCCTTGTGCCAGTTTGTCAATATATTTCCTTTTATTTTTCATTATACATATCTTGATATCTGTAACAGTATACTTACTCTGTGCTTCTGCTTTGGTGGCTCGGGTTCGGCAATTGTTGAGTATAGCTTTCTTCTTTGTCCTAATGCCTCTATTGTGATCCATTCTCTGTGTTGGTTTCTCTTGAATCCCACATTTTCTTCACATGTCTTATCCCACATCTCTTTAACCAGGCCCGACATACTATTAATGTCCATTTCTGTATCCGTATATAGCTCTTGTAGTGTTACACTACGTGTACGTTATATCTTGTTCTCCTTGCGTCCTGTACAGGATACTTTTTTAGTTTGAGCTGCAAAATCCCAAGCAACATGTGGTAGTCATCTGTACCTTGCTTTATTATTACATCGTGTAGTGTACTTCTGAACGCTTGACTGACACAGTTGTGATTAATCTGATTTTCCGTCTGGAGATCGTCACGTGACCTTATGTATCTTTTTATGCGGAAACATGCGTCCTCCAATTATCATTTTGAATAGCGCACATAACTCTGCAAAGATTTCTCTATTTTCGTTCATCTGTTCATCTGTCCCGTTACTTGTCATCCCATAATCTGTTCGTAACCTACGTTGTCTGATCCCACTTTATCATTGAAGTATCACTTTAACATTAAGAGATCTTTCTTTTTCTGCGTGACAAAGGCATCTTCCAATTTATTGTAGAACTCTTGCTTTCTATCCTCGTCAGCCTCGTTAGTCGCGGCAAACTGATGTTTATATTGATGTGCTTGTTCCTCGTTCTAAATCTTACGCTCATGATTCGGTTGGTTATAGCTTTCCACTTTATCAGCACCCGATCCAATAAATAAATGTCAACTGCAGTATGGACATTACTCTGTTCCACCACCGTCCAATAACAATTCCATTAGTAAAAGGGATGCGGGGGGCGATACGATGTCTCCAAACCTGTTCACAGCGGCGCTTGAGTACATCTTTCAGCAGATGACTTGTACCGATAGAGACATAACTATACACAGGGAACGGCTCACACGCCTACACTTTACCAATGACAGTCTGCTCATCAGTCACACCACTGAGGAGGCACAACACTCCCTGAACGAACTAAATGAGGTCATTAGAGGTGTCGGACTACTCATGAACAAAATATATTTATATATATATAATGTACAAGGTTTACAAATGAGCTATTCCCTTTTGTTGAAGCTCAAAATGGCGTATGTTAATGTGTCATTATTTTTTAACAGTTACCATCCTGGTCCACACACAAACGCCAACGTCGGACAAGTTGTTGCAACCTGTTGAGAAAGAAAAACAGACATCTTCTCCCGAAACCAAGTAGGCACATCTGCTTGCATCTTCTCGTCAGCCAAAAGCCTACCGGTGTCTCTTGACGTGTTCCTCTAGCTTCGAGAAGATGAGGCAGATGTCACAATGTGCCAGTTCGGGGCTGTACGGTCGGTGCAGTTAACTGTCATCAAACTTGAGACGCTCCAATGCAGCTACTGTTTGTCTGCTCGTGTGTTGGCTAGCATTGACGTGCTTGAAGAATTGCGAGCGTAAACATGCTAGGGACCTATCTCGCACACTTTTCTTTACTCAAGAAGGGCATGAATGCGATGGAATTGTTCAAGCGAAATCATAACCAATAAGACGATATATTTCTGCTTGATACGGTGATAGGCACGAATCAATTCGTCCACACGATCTTGGTGATGTGCCGTAGTAGATGTTATCCACTGCAAGCCTTGTCATGCAGGTTCGCTGTGGCTGGATTGTCGTCTGTTACAGTCTCTGCCACCATTTTGGCAGTACTGACATTTAGACAGGCGTCACTGTATACCGAAGTCATACATTTATGCGTGTCGATGGGCACACAGCCTTCCACCAGCAGTAATTCAATCTCAGCACATTGTATCAACGGTATTCGAATGTATGACGCCATGTTACTGTCTCCTGTGCCCATGCGTCACGTTCCAGACGCATGCCACTACATCTCCTTAAAGTCACTTCATTAGAGATTATTTTTACATAGATGTCTCGGGGCTTCTAGAAGTATTGTCTTCTTATCCATTATCACTTGATTATATGCGTCAATATGACAAATATGTCTTATGCGTGAAACCCAAAGAACTATATTCTCTATGCATAATAAGTATTGCATTGATGTACCAATGCAGACCTGGGTGTTTGATCAGTCCTTTCAGGTACATCGTAGGTGGGCGACTTAGCGAAAGTAAACAGTAATATGGCCACAGAAACGTTGCTGGTCTGTTGACAGACTTGCTCACAACGTGTCTAGCCCATCAATGCGTGTGTGATATCGCAGCTTACACAACGTCCCCAAGTAAAGTTTGATATCGAATGTGTTCGTTACAGATCGTATCCTTTATTGAAATCGTTAGTACCCGTCGTTTCCGCTTCATTGATATCTGAATGTAAAGGGCCGTCTCAGAATCTGATGGCTTAATGGAGTTGAAGGAATACAAGGCTGCTTTTTGTCGTCTAGAGATTACATGGTAAATATTCTTGGGGGAAATGTATCGAGTGACTTATAGGCATTCATAGTAGTGTTCATCCTAGTTGGTTTCCTCTCTAAGCTTGAGGTCCAGCTTCGGGCAGTAGGTATTTTCAAGGCATTGTGTTTTACTGTCATTTATCTTCAGACCAGCAACTCGGCTGACCTCAATTAGGTCGTGCAAGAAATGCAGTAACTGCCGGAATGAGTTCGCTGTTGTTACCTATCCGCCTTAGGTGATATCACTCAGGATCTTCTGTCTATGTTTACTACCGTACCCTTGCCCTTTCCCGTGGTTTCCACAACCTTAGCGGAGTTGATGTCCGTGCCTGGTGATGTGTTTGTTAGCTGTTCGAGTCATCCGATGATATTATCATCGTCCAAGGACTAGCCAGCACTACCTGGCACTAGTGAGTTTAGAATCAGAGTTCCACCTCTCCTAGACGAACGGCATGAGCATCTTCTACCAGGGTTTAGAGAGTTTACTTTCTCTTAAATTGGCAATCAACATTAATGGGCTAATCTTTTCGCACTGTTATACAGTGGTGTACTCGGTTACGATCCACAACAGGCTCTGCAAGAAACAGTAGGCTATCGTGAAGTTACTGCAGGGACAAAATAATGTAGGACAAGCAATTTGCAAGGAAACTCCCGCCCGACAAGCCGAAAAGTGGATCCACTGGCAATTTCTACACATGTAATGAAGAGGCTAAAAGTGAAATTCATTTTTCTTTAACGAGCGGACGTTTCTTAAGTGTTGTTACAAATACACTTCCACCTGACACACTCATGTCCAACATCATTCGACTAGAAAAAACACTGTGTTCAGGCAGCCCAGTATGGAAGCGAAATCAGCATATTTAGAACAGAGGGAATAGTAGCATCAGCTGCGCTTCACGTTTGTCAATCATGCAATATAACTTGTTTCAAACTCGGATTGTCTTGATCAGTCACTAGAATGGACACATATTCAAGGAGAGCAATAAAACACATGCTGATGGCGTTCTTCATTTCCGAAGATAGACACATTATTATTAGTGTTGTTATTATTATTACTTTTCCACAAGCCACTGTCCATTCATTTACACCGAGGGGTACAATATGGAGATACCATCTCCCCAAAACTGTTCCGATTTGCCTTTAAACAAATTTTGTTGTCTCTAAGCTGGCAAGATTGATGTGCCAACATAGATGATGAGATGGTCTCATATCTTAGTTTTGCAGACGCCATTGTGATGTTCAGATTGCAGAAGCCGAACAAAGTCCACATAAGCTGAATAAACATGCAAGGCGATTGACCAGAAAATAAATACAGGAAAGACTCAATTTCTACTAAACACTGTCTGCCCTATGGGGGGATCCGAAATTATAAGAAAAGCCTATCAACAATGGCAATTCCAACGTCTATCTAGGCCAGTAAATCATCATCAACAACAACAACAACAACAACTACTACTCTGATCAGGAGATCTCACGTATAACAGCCTGCTGGTTGACTCAACTTCCCGGCATTCATCAAATACTCCAGCAGATGACAAACGACAAGGCATCGTACTTACCATTCACTCTATAGACACCACCCACACATCATACTTACCCTACACACTATAAACACCACCCACACATCATACTTACCATACACACTATAGACACCACACCCACATCATACTTACCATACACACTATAGACACCACACCCACATCATACTTACCATACACACTATAGACACCACACCCACATCATACTTACCATACACACTATAGACACCACACCCACATCATACTTACCATACACACTATAGACACCACACCCACATCATACTTACAATACACACTATAGACACCACACCCACATCATACTTACCATACACACTATAGACACCACACCCACATCATACTTACAATACACACTATAGACACCACACCCACATCATACTTACCATACACACTATAGACACCACACCCACATTATACTTACCAAACACACTATTGACACCACACCCACATCATACTTACCTTACACACTATAGACACCACACCCACATCATACTTACCATACACACTATAGACACCACACCCACATCATACTTACCCTACACACTATAGACACCACATCATACTTACCCTACACACTATAGACACCACACCAACATCATACTTACCTTACACACTATAGACACCACACCCACATCATACTTACCTTACACACTATAGACACCACACCCACATCATACTTACCATACACACTATAGACACCACACCCACATCATACTTACCCTACACACTATAGACACCACATCATACTTACCCTACACACTATAGACACCACACCCACATCATACTTACCTTACACACTATAGACACCACACCCACATCATACTTACCATACACACTATAGACACCACACCCACATCATACTTACCCTACACACTATAGACACCACATCATACTTACCTTACACACTATAGACACCACACCCACATCATACTTACCATACACACTATAGACACCACACACACCATACTTACCATACACACACTAGATAAACCACACCCACATCATACTTACCATACACACTATAGACACCACACCCACATCATACTTACCATACACACTATAGACACCACACCCACATCATACTTACCATACACACTATAGACACCACATCATACTTACCCTACACACTATAGACACCACACACACCATACTTACCATACACACACTAGATAAACCACACCCACATCATACTTACCATACACACTATAGACACCACACCCACATCATACTTACCATACACACTATAGACACCACACCCACATCATACTTACCATACACACTATAGACACCACACCCACATCATACTTACCATACACACTATAGACACCACACCCACATCATACTTACCTTACTCACTACAGACACCACACCCACATCATACTTACCCTACACACTACAGACACCACACGCACATCATACTTTCCCTACACACTATAGACACCACCCACACATCATACTTACCCTACACACTACAGACACCACACGAACATCATACTTACCCTACACACTACAGACACCACACGAACATCCTACTTACCCTACACACTATAATCACCACACACCATACTTACCATACACACTATAGACACCACACCCACATCATACTTACCTTACTCACTACAGACACCACACCCACATCATACTTACCTTACTCACTACAGACACCACACCCACATCATACTTACCCTACACACTACAGACACCACACGCACATCATACTTTCCCTACACACTATAGACACCACCCACACATCATACTTACCCTACACACTACAGACACCACACGAACATCATACTTACCCTACACACTACAGACACCACACGAACATCCTACTTACCCTACACACTATAATCACCACACATCATACTTACCCTACACACTACAGACACCACACGAACATCATACTTACCCTACACACTACAGACACCACACGAACATCCTACTTACCCTACACACTATAATCACCACACACCACACACCATACTTACCCTACACACTATAGACACCACACACACCATGTACACGATATACACAGAACACATTATACTTACCA
Organism: Ariolimax columbianus; assembly: GCA_036924085.1. Classification (NCBI taxonomy): domain Eukaryota; kingdom Metazoa; phylum Mollusca; class Gastropoda; order Stylommatophora; family Arionidae; genus Ariolimax; species Ariolimax columbianus. Next base: position 63,952,010 of record JAVGWX010000012.1, read on the forward strand.
TGCACACTTTAGACACCATATACACCATAACTATACACATCATAACCATACACGCCACGGTCACATAAACGCACATCACACGCACACCACACTCACACAAACACACACCACAAACACCTCACACCATACCTGCAACAAACACCATTCACAAAATATACACCCCAAACACACACCACACACACACACAGCACACACTACACATTCACACAAGCACGTACACGTGCAGACATACACAAGTACGTGCACGTGCACACACACACAAGCACGTACACGCGCACACACACACACACGATTCACACTATACACCATACACACCACAGACACCACACACACACACACACACACACAAGCACGCACACACTCACATTATTCACACCACACACAAAATTTTGATAATGCAAAGCTACATCTTTGAATGACTGTAATTATTATTCCGTGCAAACGTTATTTAATTGTCAGTGCTGTTCACTTACTACTCTGACATTTTAAACAATCCCAATATCTTTGTTAAACTGAGAAACTGAGATAGCTTGAGTTGAATGTCAGTGTTGTTCATACTTGACCTACTTATTTATTTTTGTCAATGTTTATTCAATTTTACTTGGTACAATTTGACTTGTTACAATTTTACTTGGTACAATTTTACTTGTTACAATTTTACTTGCTACAATTTGACTTGTTACAATTTTACTTGGTACAATTTGACTTGTTCCAATGTCTCTTGGCACAATTTGACTTGGTACAATTTGACTTGTTCCAATTTCTCTTGGCACAATTTCTTTGTACAATTTGACTTGTTCCAATTTCTGTTGGCACAATTTGACTTGGTACAATTTGACTTGTTCCAATTTCTCTTGGCACAATTTGACTTGGTACAATTTGACTTAGTCCAATTTGACTTGGTACAATTTGACTTGTTACAGTTTCACTTGGTAGCTTTTGACTTGGTACAATTTAACTTGGTACAACACATTATCGTCCTTCCTATTATTGTTACTATTTCCCTTTATTCAGAAACAGGAAAAGCTTCAAAAATTGATTCATGTATTTGCTACTCATGTGATAATAAATACAAATATTCATTGATGAGTTTATAGACTCCATTGTGTAGGCAAGCCCACCAATAATAAATGATAATTGCATATATTTTCCGCCAAATGAAAGGGCGGGCAGAAAGCCCACTGCTAACATAATGGTACAAATGGGTACAAAGCACACGATATACAAAGTGGAGATGATCACAACCATATTTGCTACTCTTAGGTTTCGAGTGGAGACTCTATCTACTGTCTTAGTGTTGATTGTCTTAGTTCTCCATTTCGTTTGTCTTCGTAGATTAACTGTAAGTATTGTTGTGCAGACAACAATGATCACAAAACCACCTGTTGGAATGGCAAAATTGTTGATGGCAAAAGAAACCATCTCAACTTGGGGTCGATTATCCTTTGAAATAAGACCTACAAGAGTTTTGTTTCTTGCAGGATCAAATACCAAGCCCAGTCTATTGACAACGTACACTGGCGTGCCGCTGAAGAAGAAGCTGATGAATACACATACAGTGATTACAGCCGTCCGTTTTGGTGTAACGAAACTTTTTATCTGGATAGGAATAAATTGGTAAATTATTAAAATCGTGTTAGTTTTCATGTAATTAATACGTTATGCTATATTTCTTTCATACTACAAGACCTCAGGCCAGGGTAATAGTCCCACACTATATAAATTAAATTTTTTTAAAACCTAATAACCTAGTGATGATGATTAGGATGCAGTGTGAACATTTAGTATGCACGGGTTGTTTTGCTGTCTAACAGGCTGCTGATGCTTCTAATCCAGTTCTTTTAGTTTTTTTTAATCAGCCACATATATGCAGATATAGGGCAAACCCTTATTAGTGTACTATGTTACGTTTAGTTCTGGATCGTTTCTGTCATTGTGCTGTGATTTGCAATTTTCATAGAACGAAATATTTTGCGACGTTTAATCGTAAACGGGTACGCGTACTTATTCTTCGTTGACATTTCGAGCGGGGTTTGCAAAGCATTTTTTGTGACATATAACATCACTGAATGACCGCACTAGAAATGGCTTCGCGCATCGGAATTCATCACTTGCTCATTACTCGGTGTGCAAGCTATTTCGAACACTAACTTTAATCCTAACTAGTTAAACATCATTTAAGTATGTAGATCATTGTGATCTTGGCGATTATACTGGTCTGACCCACAGTAGGCCTAGAATGCGCATCCCGTTTTCATGGGCATGCCCATGCAGAATACCTTTCCCAGCTTTCTCATCGTTTCAGATTCAAATGTTACCAACTGCGCAGCCAATGCTAATTAGTCAAGAGGGCAATGGAGTCAGGGGGAGCGGTGCAGCAGCTCAACAAAAGTAATAATGCCAACCACACTACTCCAAAAAGGCGATTAGTAGTAGCAAATGCAGGACCAACAGCTCAAACACCTAAAAGGTTTGCATGACAGCACGTGTGCAACTTGATGGGAACTAATTCTCGAGTCTAATGAAGAAGGCCTGCGGACCTCCAGATGGCTGGGCTATGCTTGGCTTTATTTGCGTCACGTTCACTACTACAGAGATCATGTGTATCCATATCTCGTCGGCCCGACTGTATTAAAAAACAGTATGTTTCCGTTTAACGCTACACGGAAGATACGTAGTGGTATTGGTCAGCAAAGTGGGCCTGACCGTACTAGTGTTTCTGGCAGCAAAAAAAAATAAAAACCGGGAAAGAAATAAAGCGGAAAATAAGAAACTACGAATAACAGCCAAAATGCTAAGCAAAGTTAACGAAAAATGAAAGAAAATTATTACATGCCAAAGCATTGCTAATTGTAACAGTACAGACGGTGACTTAGATCGATAATATCGGATGGCACGATTAGGAATGACTGAGACATGAAAATTGAAGACCTGGATACAAAAATCAATTCAAACAATTGAATAAGAAAATAAAACACTCTTTTAGAAAATTACAAACCATAATGATGAGTAATAAAATAAATGGTAAAATAATATCAATAACAGAGGGAAAATGAGGAAAATGTGTAGAGAATATAGTATGGGGCTGCGTGAGAAGATTATATAGGCAAACACAACCTTAAATGGCATATTTTCTTTCTTTGAAGCGATATTACATGGAACAAGTAAAGTAATTTATAAAACATTTCACTTAATCCTGGCAAACAAAGTATCTATGATAGATAAGATGCCTTTTGAGCTCCTCAAAAGAGCGAAGACGATTTTACGCAAACTATGTTCTAACCATAGAAATGCCATTCGAAATAATTTGATACGGCCAAAAATACACACAACTTCATGACTAATTCCTTTTCCACAAACAATCGAATGCAAAAGAATGCGGCCAATTTCGAAAGATAAGCTTAATATCACATGCATCTAAGGTTATTCTAAAGATATTTAAGGACAGAATCGATGTTATGTTAGAGGACGTGCTAAAAGATAGCGTGTTTGAATTTCACAAGACCAGATGTACACGGGATGCCATCGGCTTTTCGCACAAAGAATGACCGATAAAATACGACCACTATGTATCTGTTTTATTGACTCTAAATGAGCCTTTCCTAGGTCTAGAACAAACTTGTTCAGAAGTTGCAACAAATGGGGAAACGCAGAGACCAACCACTTTGTTAATTCAGGCGGTTTATGAAAATTAAGATTCGATTATTTCAATCATAAAAGACTCAAACATCCAGTGTCATTTTGAAAAGGGGTTGGACAAGGTCTTATGCTGTTACCATGTATGTCTTTGTAAGATATATTCTGATATTGATGAAATGAGTTGTTGAGAGTTGTCAAAGATATGCCAGTTAATGCCTTCAAATTTGACGATGATCAAGACATGGAGAGAGAATCATTAGTTACAATCTATGCAGCTGGAATAAATTAACGGCACGGTCAAGTTATTTGGCATGTAAATTAAAACATTGAAGACTGCAGTAGCTGACAAGCATCATATGCAAGTGAATATAAACATCAAAGAAAATATAATCAAACAAGAACAGAAGTTTATATATTTTGGACCAAACCATCACAAAAGATGTCGGAAATGAGATCACAAAAACGGTGACAAAAAGGGTGGACAACAAGAAATGGATAACTTCAAAGATTACCAGGTAGAACTGAAGAAAAGAATAATCACTGCTCATGTGGTAATATACAATACACTACCAATGGCACCTTATGGGATTGAAACTAAGTTAAATAGCTTCATCTAGTGTCAAGCATGCGCTGGAAATAATGGAACATTGAATGAATGTTTATTTCACAAAAATAAATGTGCAGTACAGCACGCCCAAAGTTAACAGGGTATGCTCGAAAGAAATTTATGATGTTACCTAATTACAATGATAAATTAATTGATTTTGCTTTAATTTGAAATTAGCAATTCTAAAAATCCAAAATAAAAAATTGTCTTCAAAATGAGAAACCGTATTCTGTTTCTGTTTCTAAGAATCGAAGTCACTGCAGTCCGGACATACCCATATGTGCTCAGTCTCTCTCATCAAATTGCGCAGGGTATGGATGCTGATGGTCCCTGTAGCTCGCTGGTTGTACACTCTCCTGCGCCGTCCTCTCATGTGCCCTACTCCGCTCGAACCTCGTTTAATGTTGAAACTTTGATCCCTGTGAATTGCTGTTTCATCTATTGCGGTGTCCTCATCTAGCAGGCGGCCATTGATTGATTTCAAAATGTAACTCCTGTCCATCACTAATGTGTCCATAATGGTAGCTTGTGAAGCCATGATGTCAGTTCTTTCATTCCATTGAACCCCGGAATGAGCAGGGCAGTAGATCCATGTCAACGAAAGGAGGTTTGAGGCCTGAACAGCAGATATCAACTCGTACCTAAGCTAACTCTTCTGTACTTTCTGAAGTACGGCTTGTGCGTCTGTCACGATGACTGCCCGTGTTTTACAAGTCTCAGATATCCATTTCAGGGCTGAGGTCACTGCTTCCGTCTCCATTCTCATACTCGAGGTTGTTGACATGTATGCCCTGCATGTCCCGGCCAGTAGATCCATGTGACATCCTGTATACCAGAGTTGTTTAGAAGAAAGGTCCACTCCCTTCTTAGCATGCACTTTTCTATTTTACGGAGCATGCTCTGCGAGTCTGACAGTATCACTGCGTGTGTCACCGGTTGCGTGACCAACCAAGTCAGGGCCGATGTTACCGCCACAAGCTCCATCCTCATACTCAATGTCACAGTGGAGTAGGCAACTGATTTCTCCACCACCTCCTTGCCATTTCGGCAGCCTTCGAAACTCTAACCGCACTTGTTTGCATCTATACCGCTGGTGCCATCTGTGTACAAAATTAGGTCTTGTGGTCCTGAGTGTTTCTGAATCAGCTCCTGTATTAAAGCGTATGAACTAGTGCTGCCCCACTCCGGACATTCTCTGTTCAGTTGTATCACCACCCTTGTCAGGGTGTTCTCGTTGCCTACTTCTACCCATTCACTACTTATTCCAACTTCTTCGAATGCACATACCCTCATCAGTAAGTTTTCTGCCTCTGCCATCTATGACCTTCCTCTGTTATGCGTATGTATCTAAGATTGTGTGTAAAGGGTGGTGTTCGTTGTTGGCACCGTTGGCGTATGATTTTACCTGCGTCACTTGATGTCGCGCCTTAATGCTCTGCAATTCAAGCAGGAATCTCATGGCAGCAATGGGAGTATCTCTAGTGCATCCAAGAACTGCTCGCATGGCCTCGGACTGGATTCTCTCCAATCTATCTATCTGTGTTTGTGAAAGCGTGAGTAACCCAAGACCGTAGTCCAGGGCAGACAAAACCAGTGCTTGCATCAGAATGAAGAGAGTCCATTGTTGCATGTCTGCGGCCGCCATGTCTTTCTTTGCACAATTTCCCGTCTTTGCTTTCAGAATCACATTAGTGACATATTTATTGCGTGATAGGCTTCTGTCCAATGTGAGACGCAGGTATTTCATGTCATGTCCTCTCTCAATGTTGGTGCCCCAAGCAGTAGCCCCTGGTAGTGTATCCCTATTGTTTAGAGAGAGCTAGACAATATTGGCCCTCGATGGATTGATTTCAGCGTTGTAGTCGGTGCACGAATCAGATAGTTTCGCCAACTCGCTCCGCATATCCGCGACAATGTCAGCCCTGAATTTGCCCTGATTGTATAGCAGAATGTCATCTGCATATGTGAGGATCCTACCAAGCTAAGTCTCCTTCACATGTGCGTTTAAACATTTAAAGAAGCAGTTATGCACAAACATTTTTCCAATGTTATCATTATCAACCTTAATTTGCTGGGTTCGATCCCCATCACAGCACCGGCCGTTACTCCCGGGAAGCAAACCCTTAGAAAATGCAGGAGGAGACAGACCCTTACGTAAAATGCATGCTGAAGTCGGATGCACTGGGCCGACAAGCGCAAAATAAAAGCCACAGTGCAACGCACACCGTCTTGGGGATAAGAGAAATAAGGCGAACGCAAACAAAAAAATGTAAAAAAAATGTTATCATGGCCGTGATACAGCCGTTGACTCGGGTGAAGGATACATGAGCCATTTCTGTGGCCAGGTAACAACTGTCCATGACATCGACATGTAAATCAGCTGCTTGTCAGAACATTATTTCATCAAACCATGTCATTTCTCATTAAGCATGTTATTTAGGCTTATCAAATGCCTAGAACTCCACAGAGACAAATTTCACATTTAATAAGCGTTAATTAAAAAAAAAAGGTACAATAGTTAACACGGTATGTTTGAAAAAACGTTATTATGTTACCTAATTACAATGATAATATACTTCATTTTGTTTTAAATCGAAATAAGCAATACCAGTACCACAACATCGAAAGTTTCTTCAAAATGGTAAACCGTATATTGACAATGAGAGGTTATTATTCAAACGACAATATCTTTTCTAACCTTCAGAGGAACCGTTATAGACAAACATCTCTCCAGTGTTATCATGACCGTGATACATCCACTGACTCGCACGAATGAGAGATGAGTCATTCCTGATGTCAGGTAAACAATGTCCGTAGTAATGAAAGGTAAATCAGCTGCTAGGACAGCAGGGGTAAAACAAACATTTGTAAAAATCATCGTTACCAGACTGCCTAGATCCGAAACTGACAGACCTGAAGAGAGAGATACCAAATTGGTTGTGTTAGTTCATACACTGCTCTTCAATGTTACCAACAATTGCTCTCCAGTTCAATTAGGTGACAGTTCATTGTTTTATTTAACATTTAACATATTCTAAAATTGTGATCTCTAACACCTGCCTATTACGATACGTTTTGCACATGTTCATATTAGGAGGACAGAAATCAGATGAAATATGTCTCCGATAAATTTGATGTTGAATCATCAAGGTTATTTTCTTCAAAAAATGAGAAGTTCTAGTTTGACGCTTTCTTATAGCTAACTGGTGGGCCCCACATGTTGGCATAGACAGAAACGGTTTATTAACTATATTGTGGTCAAATGTTCAACAGCAGGTAATTCTCTGATACCAATAGCCCAACTCCTGATCTTAACGTTAAGGTACATGGTGTCATTACTGCATGAGAAGGAACAAGTTGCAATTCTCTGGCACCCTGAAAAAGACTGTTAGAGGCAAAGGAAGCCTGCAAGCTGTGTGTTGCAATTTATATAAGAGAAGAAAACTGTGATTTTAGCCATATCTGCTGTCTTGGAAGTAGTCTGTCAGCAGCCAACATTGTAATGGGGCGTATTGAGTACCAATCTTTGCTCATGGTCTGAGGTAAGAAGTTGAACTCCAAAGGTAACAGGAACCTCTCTCTGACGGGGGCCATGATGGAAAACCAAGTAATGGTTGCATGGCTTGATAGCGGAGCTTTGAGCAGTCAGTGTGAAGGGCGTTTTAAATTTTAGGAAGCGTCCAGGGCGAGTACACATTCATTTATCATTGCATGTATGAAGATACACTTTGGTTGGGAAAGTATTCACACTATACCACAATCCTGCGCTTCAGTCAGTCAAATATCCGATTCCTTACGGCTTCATGCCGAGACAGAAAGTAATGTATGGGTGGATGAATTAACGTATTTTAACCTTCTCAATCAGTTCTTTAATAAGACGAGCAACAGTAACAGGCTAGGACTAAAGTGCATCAAATTATTCTTCAAACCAGTACGCGTGTTATCTGAGACGTCAACTCGGACGTCATTGCCGTTTGCAAACATAGGACAGCGTAAAAAAGTGACACGCTATGCTCCTGACATGAAGTATACTACTCGGACATAAACATGCTCTTGACATGACGTATACTATCCGAATATAAACAGGCTCTTGACATGAAGTATACTATCCGAACATAAACATGCTCTTGACATGAAATATGCTACCCGAAAATAAACATGTTCTTGACATAAAGTATACTACTCGGAACATAAACATGCTCCTGGCATGAAGTATACTACTCGGAACATAAACATGATCCTGACATGAAGTATACTAATCTGAACATAAACATGATCCTGACATGAAGTATACTACTTGGAAGATAAACATGCTCTTGAGATGAAGTATGCTACTTGGAACATAAACATGATCCTGACATGAAGTATACTACTCGGAACATAAACATACTCTTGACATGAAGTATACTACTCGGAACATAAACATGATGCTGACATGAAGTACACTACTCGGAACATAAACATGATCCTTACATGACGTATACTACTCGGAAGATGAACATGCTCTTGAGATGAAGTATGCTACTCGGAACATAAACATGCTCTTGGCTTAAAGTATACTACTCGAAACATACACATACTCTTGACATGAAGTATACTACTCGGAACATAAACATGCAAATGACATGAAGTATACTACTCGGAGCATAAACATGCTCTTGACATGAAGTATACTACTCAGAACATAAACCTGATCCTGACATGAAGTATAATACTTGGAACATAAACATGCACTTGGCATAAAGTATACTACTTGTTACATAAACATGCTCTTGACATAAAGTATACTACTTGTTACATAAACATGCAACTGACATGAAGTATACTACTCGGAACATAAACATGCTACTGACATGTCGTTTACTATTTGCAACATAAACATGCTCTTGACATAAAGTATACTACTTGTTACATAAACATGCAACTGACATGAAGTATACTACTCGGAACATAAACATGCTACTGACATGTCGTTTACTATTTGCAACATAAACATGCTCTTGACATAAAGTATACTACTTGTTACATAAACATGCAACTGACATGAAGTATACTACTCGGAACATAAACATGCTACTGACATGTCGTTTACTATTTGCAACATAAACATGCTCTTGACATAAAGTATACTACTTGTTACATAAACATGCAACTGACATGAAGTATACTACTCGGAACATAAACATGCTACTGACATGTCGTTTACTATTTGCAACATAAACATGCTCTTGACATAAAGTATACTACTTGTTACATAAACATGCAACTGACATGAAGTATACTACTCGGAACATAAACATGCTACTGACATGTCGTTTACTATTTGCAACATAAACATGCTCTTGACATAAAGTATACTACTTGTTACATAAACATGCAACTGACATGAAGTATACTACTCGGAACATAAACATGCTACTGACATGTCGTTTACTATTTGCAACATAAACATGCTCTTGACATAAAGTATACTACTTGTTACATAAACATGCAACTGACATGAAGTATACTACTCGGAACATAAACATGCTACTGACATGTCGTTTACTATTTGCAACATAAACATGCTCTTGACATAAAGTATACTACTTGTTACATAAACATGCAACTGACATGAAGTATACTACTCGGAACATAAACATGATCCTTACATGACGTTTACTACTCGGAAGATGAACGTAGGGGGGTGACCATTTCATGTATTTTGGCCTAGTCATTCAGTAACGTCTTCCCCTTGTTCGCCTGTTTTTCCATTGAAATCCCCCGTAACGACTCTCATTTCGTGGTTTTTACATTAAGACATGACCATTTCAATTTCTCCGTAAAACTCATCTACTTTTTCTTCTTTTCCCCTCAATGTTAACGTCCATGTGTGTGTGAAGTTGATATCAACCTGTTTACCGCTCAACCTAACCAGTAGAACACTGTCTGACATTGCCCCAAAACCCGTCAATGCCTTCGTTCTCTCTCCATCCATAATTATAACGAAACCCATGTTGCGTGTTTGCTCTCCGGAGTCAATTGATGTATATATTTCTGACGTTCTTGCTCCCCGAATCAGTCTATCTCATCTCACTCAGCCATTTCACATTTATATTCTTCCTTGACATTTTGTTCTTGATGTTTTTGATGTTTTTGCCCCTTGCATCATAGTTAGTACGTTTCTAGCTAACAATGTTTAAGATGTTTCTATTTTATATTTTCAAAATACTTGCAGAAACATGTTGACGATCGGGTACCACATGCTGCACATGACATTCTCGACAGGGCACGAATGCATGTTCTGCTCTCCCGTAAACGCAATGTGTGATTATATTTAGTCTGTGTCGATCCATGATGAAACTTGGTGTTGATAATTCGGCAGTGGTTTCCCGTTGCATTCCGCCAGTAGACCTCAGTAATCCAATACCTCATCGGTAAGGTAGCAGTCGGTTTGAGTTTGGAGTTCTCCTTCTCCTAGATCAGTTGTATGCCCAGGCTCACGTCCCGCATCTACCCGGGTTTCCTTTGATTTCTTCATGCATCCATTGATACCTAGTATCCTATTTGGTGTATGCCCTTTGCTGATTAGACAATGGGACGGTTAGTAGAAAAGCAGAAGATAGAGGAGAGGTTGTAGATAATGTAACACATAGTTTGGGTTTTAGTTTGTGACAGTCAGAGCACAATCCAGTCGTCGGTGGATATTGCACTGTCACCTTTGTGGGGTCCCAGACTGTTCCATTTCTGGTTATAACGCCAGGTATTCGGTCACCCCCATAGCAAACTCAGTTTTCAACAGGGTCACCAACGAGTAGGTGTTGCTATGGGCACAGTTGCACAGGTTAGGCTAAACATTAGCTTGTGAGCATAACTGTATCCTGGGTATGATCGCCAATGCCATCGCATCCCATCCATTGATGTAGACAGGATGTCTGCGACAGGACCCTACGTCGACCCATTGATTTTCATACAAGGTAAACATTAACGTAATGATTGCTCTCCCAATACCTACTTGTTGCAATAACTGAACAGTTTCTTCCACGGATTTCTGTGAGAAGCCGCAATGACCCGATGAAATACCGCGTACCTCTTGACTTGCGAAATTAAAATTGTTAATCTTCAACACACCACATCTCTATTGGCATCGATTATATCCGTAAATATCTTTAGTAAAAATGTAGATGCTCTGTGACTGTTATTGGTTCCCCCCAATTATATATATAAAGGCATCCGTGATTATGTGTTCCTCTTTTTATTATGGTGCTGTTTTACTTTCTCTCTATTCCTCTATTTGTTCCCGGTCTTTCATGTCTGTGAATCGGTCTATGGGTGCTGTGCCATCTTATATTTTTGATCTAATGTATTCTTAATACTCTTTAGTTGGTAGTGCCTTGCTCTGTATTACTGTTCCTACATTTGCATGTTTCCTCCACTTTGCTTAGCATTTCATTTGTTGTCATTGGGATTCTTGTTTCCTGCTTTCTTCTTACCCGATCTTATCTCTCCTACTTATCTTGTTAGTTGTTTTCGTTTCTTCTTGGCCCCTGATGAAGACTTTGTATTCCGTCACGTATGGGCAGTCTACATTTTGTCGTGATGCGGACACATATCAATGACCTACATTATACATTGTTTTGCCTACAGTACAGCTGCAGCTTCGATTTATTCAACAATAGTATAATAGTGTTATTTTTTCTGTTAATGACTGAATCGACCAGCCACTAATGAATGCAAATATTTACATTACCACTGTTAGCATCCGACTGACCATATCTTAAATAAAAACGTGTGATTGTCCAAATGTGAACTTTACTTACGTGAAATAACTATAACGCATTTAGTTGTGGAACACTATTTTTATACGTATTTACGTTATTTCACATAATCTTTACATGTGCGTGAAAATGGTGTTGTTTTATAAGTAAAGGTATTACTAATATTCATTAAACGTTTTAAAATAAAAGAGAGTAGGAGGTGCCTGAAGAACAGAAAATATTGTTAAACATTCGATATACCTAAAGTGCGCTTGTGTTCAGGAATAAAGGCATACCTAACAGACTGATGTTTACTGAGTCCTGAAAACCGCTTTTCGTGAAGCAGATGATGTTGATAATGTTCGTCACGACACCAAAAATATTAATTCCTTGGCACAGAACACTAAAGACAACCCATGTATAAATCAGTACCGCTTGATCACTTATACGGATATCCTCTCCAGATGACGTCATTGCATAGCAAGGATATGTTTTAGATGTTATAGACCTAACTGAAAATCCTTCTCAATAAGCTACCATTCTTTGTTAGCATCAAAAAGGTAGCTTAACGTTTGTAGCAGTGCATTATGTCGCTCACATGTTATCATGAAACAGTTGAACTTGTACCCACATCCTCTTTGCAGATACATATCATCATTCAGTAAATATATAACAATAAAACAATAATTTTAAAAATACAGTTGACCATACATACTGCAGAATATACAGCCCACGTAAAATATAGCAATTACATCATGAATGACTTAAATATAAATGATATATTTCCAGAACGTTAAACCTAAAATTATTAGAAATGGTACACATGTTACATTTATTTGAGAACCCTTCATTTGACAATCCAAATACCATGTTTGTGTTAGTTTGCTGATCCACATAACAAAGGTTGTAATGATGTGTTATACGTTAAAGCTACGCACAAGTTGTTGTTTACTACTGACAAGATGTGTTTAAAATGAACACTCATGACGCAATGAACACGTGACTTCTACAACTGTACTTGAGGTTGCCCCGCATTATCTGAACTAAATGGTGTTTGGTGTACCATTTAAATAACGGAGAACTTTTAAATTGAAAGGATTCAACCACAATAAATGCTATCCTAGAATGTATTTCGCTTTTTCGTTGAATAGTTATTATAAACTGAATCGATATTACGTAAGAGCTAAGAACACACATAATGAACACAAATAATTCTATAAATAGTGTAAATAAGCTGAACACAGACAGAACAACAATTAGTAATAGCATATAGCGCAGTGCTTCTTATTTTTATACCCTAGTAGTAAGGAGACTAAACTAATGACAGAATCAGATGAAACTTACTTAGTAACGCCCAATCTAACTTGCTAGTTCTCTTTGAGATGAAGTTACAAAAGTCAAATAAAGTGGAAGTCGTACTACTAGGATTCGTAGTGCTCTATAGTCACGAGGGTCAATCTGCGTTCTTGATTACGCATTTTATTAAGTAAAAAAATCACTGTAACCTGCTACTAAAGGAACATCGTCAAGAGTGAAAAATACAGTAGCAGTTGCTTCAAACAATGCTATTCCTACTTGGTAATCGATGATGACCACTTTGGCAAGATACACTGTTCGCGTAAGATCGATGGTGGCTGAATAAGTCAAATAAAGCGTTTGAACGAGAAAATAGGACACACCCTACGAACAGGGTTGAAAAGGGGTTGACGTGAGCAACCTTCCAGTCTATGTAAAAGTAAATTAAAGTAAAGTAACCTTACTGACGTAGGGGTGTGAGGTGTTAGCGGTCTCACATTTAAACGGCTCGGCTATATGAGGGCGGTAGCCATCTCTTCTCCTTCGTCGCTTTTACTTCCCGGACTGAACCGGTACCCATTTAAGGCTGAGTCGACTCGGGAGCCATTGCGGTCTGAAAGAAACACTACCGCATCAACTGGGGAATGAACCCATGACCACTCAGATGCGAAGCCAGAGCGCTAACCACTGCGTTACGCGGCTCTGTACATCCTTATTTATTCTTAATGCATCATGTCTCTGCACACCCTCATTAATGGTGCTGCTCCAGTCTGTGCGATTGATGGCGATCCTGTCTCAGTCGACATAGTTGTACTGGATCAGCGATTTATTATGCGTGTCATTGTACCGTTTCCACTGCCCACCGCTGATTATCATCCCCGTATGAGACTTGAATCGTAAAACCCACAATCGATGCTTTGTAAATATGACCTTTGAAATGTATTATATAGTCTCGAATGATCTTACTTACAGTTTATGTAAAATCAATTACCATTATAACTGCATCTTAAACCACATAATCGGACATAACACTTCAGTAAAGTACGCGTCTAACCTCTGACTTTTCCTTATTACTGAAATTCCTATTTGCATTAGCTGAGTTACTAATGTCTGACAAAGATGATACATAACTAGTGCGTTCTAGTGATTCTGCATATATTTCCGGTTACCTTCCTCTCTACTCTCCTCCCCCTCCCCCCCCCCCCCCCCCACCCCCCCACGAGTTGCCCGAAGAATGTGATAAAGGAGCAGAGTCATTGATTAGTCTAGTACAACGAATTATTGTAATCCAAGGATTCAATAAGGTAGGTTATGCATACACCTCTACACCTCACGGTAGAAGAGGAGCGACTAAGTAAGGTTATGCTTACTGCCAGGTAACCAAAAGCTATCAGTGGAACGTTCATTATTTTGCAACGTTGACTTATTAGATCAGAGAAGAATGATGATTTGGTCGGTATTTGATTACTGTGTAAAATGTTGCCAGGTCAACGTCTTCCTGCATGCTCTTACCGGTCTGGTCAACGTCTAACAGCCGCCTGCTCTTACCGGTCTGATCAACGTTTTACTGCATGCTCTTACCGGTCTGATCAACGTTTTACTGCATGCTCTTACCGATCTGGTCAACGTTTTACTGCATGCTCTGCATGCTCTTACCGATCTGGTCAATGTTTTACTGCATGCTCTTACCGATCTGGTCAACGTCTTACTGCATGCTCTTACCGGTCTGGTCAACGTCTTACTGCATGCTCTTACCGATCTGGTCAACGTCTTACTGCATGCTCTTACCGGTCTGGTCAATGTCTTACTGCATGCTTTTACCGATCTGGTCAACATCAAAAAGCCTCCTCTTACCGGTCTGGTCAACGTCTTACTGCATGCTCTTACCGGTCTGATCTACATCCAACAGCCTGCTCTTACCGGTCTGATCTACATCCAACAGCCTGCTCTTACCGGTCTGGTCAACATCCAACAGCCTGCTCTTACCGGTCTGATCTACATCCAACAGCCTGCTCTTACCGGTCTGGTCAACATCCAACAGCATGCTCTTACCGGTCTGATCTACATCCAACAGCCTGCTCTTACCGGTCTGATCTACATCCAACAGCCTGCTCTTACCGGTCTGGTCAACATCCAACAGCCTGCTCTTACCGGTCTGATCTACATCCAACAGCCTGCTCTTACCGGTCTGGTCAACATCCAGCAGCCTGCTCTTACCGGTCTGGTCAACATCCAACAGCCTGCTCTTACCGGTCTGGTCTACATCCAACATTCTGGTCTTACCGATCTGGTCAACATCCAACAGCCTACTCTTACCGGTCTGATTAACATCCAACAGCCTCCTTTTACCTGTCTGGTCAACATCCAACAGCCAGCCCTTACCGTTTCTATTGATTAGTTTTTGGTTATCATCATAATTTTTTTTTTCCAGCAGCAGCCTGTAGATGTCTTTCTTTTATTCCAGAGCAAAATAGCGTAATACAATCAGCAATCTTGCAGCTAGTTCACATCAATCATATATGTCTGATAAAATAAACATCCTAATTTCAATTTACAGATTTATATTCCTAGAAACATATGGAGGAATATGTTGAGTCAGCCAAGCTTGAAAAAGATGATAAAGATGTTTCAGTCTCCTACAATTATAATTTGATAGATGCAAAGAAAAATCCTACGGGATAAAACGCTTTCTTTAAATGAAGAAATTAGGATCGTTCGATACCCAGAACAAATGAAGTTTTTTCCTGGAAACAATGGATAATAAGGTATTGACGGGGGTAGATATAGATGGGGATGGTGTTATCACATAACTGGAGTTCGCTGCATTACCAACAAGAGAGGTGGACGGCAAAGAGTTTGATGAGATTGATACACAGTGGCAGGAAAAACGCAGAGAAGAGTTCAGAGAGATAAAGTATGAGAACCATGAAAGCAAAGTTGTCTTGGAAGAGTTGAACCATTAGTTGGACCACAACAATTCACTGCATGCCAAGTCAGAGGCAGCAACTCTGATGTCACTCATGGATGATGGCAACAATAATCAACACTCATTCGATGAGATCATGAAACAAGCAAATATGTCTATTTATAGCAAGTTTGTCTATTTTTCTGGCAATGTCCATGATGTGTTTTAAGTTTGTTTACATGTTGTGATGATGTGTGCGTTAAAGAAAAAGTATGTATGTTTGTGTGTATATTTGATATATTTAATAGTCAACATCCTTTTACTTCTCCTGCATCGCCCCAGCACCCACCTACATGGAATTACTATAGGTCAGACACTCTTAACAGACCGTGTTTACGCCGATGATATAGTCCTGCTCGGTTCTGACAGTACAGCACTGCAGCAGTCCCTTGAGAACCTGGACAGCAGTACGAGAAATATGGGCCTGTCATTAGCATGGGCAAAGACCAAAATCCAGAATCTTTGCTCTGATAAACGGCCTCAGGACATAGTAGTCACTGGTCATACTGTGGGGGGTCCCAATGATCTCTCCTACCTCGGCAGCACGATTTCTCCCGACTGCCGCAGTAACTCCGACATACTCAAGCGGATTGGTCTAACGGCATCGGCGATGAACGATCTCCGCCGTGTGTGGAAGAACAGTAGGCTCTCCATGGGCACTAAACTGGGCCTCTACCAGTCGTGCGTGATACCGGTCCTCGTGTATGGCTCCGAGACCTGGACCCTGAAAAAAAACGAAAACTCACAACTTGAGGCCTTCCATATGTTAAATCATTCTTGGCATTCGTTGGAACGATTTCGTCCGGAATGTAGTGAGAGAATTGTATGTGGCATTCACAGTTACCACCGGTGTCAGACAGGAGTATGTGCTGGCAGCCACACTCTTTAGCGTGGTCTTTGAAGGTCTTCTGCAAATAAGGGTATTTTCGAAAACTATATACGGGTTTAGGAAATCATGAAAGACGCCAATATGGCTATACCATCGTCCAGTCTTAATTTTGTTATAACATTTGGAGACCGACATGGCGGAAACCATATCTGCGAAGTTGTTTTCAGCTGCTGTCCAAGAGATCTTCCTACAGCCTAAAAATTGAGAATAGAGATGTAATAATAAAATTGAGAGATATTCAATCAGTTACGATTTCCATACTTCATTGTGCTCATCAGTCATACCTTTTTTCCGAGATTCTGCAATACATGTACAACCTGAATGAGATTAGCGATGCTGCTGGTCTTAATTTTACTACACATACAAACACAATAACTGAGAAATCCATACTGTCTAAATCATTAAATTTAGCGTAATCTACCTAGGCTGGCCGCTGGCACATCTGGTTGGGCCAAGTAATGAATGCCATCAACGAAATTTATAATATCATCTCTAGACATAAAACATCATCTGCATTGAATAAAGGTAATAATTCAACAGATGAGAGGCACAAACTTTTGATTTTTAGTCATTCCAGCCATATTTCAAGGATTTTAGTGTCAAGCCACAGTTTTCGACCCCAGCCCATCTCAATCTTCCTGTGCATTCTCATAACGTCGTTGAGAAAGCTGGCGTGGGCAAAGGAATGTGTTTCCAGCCACATCATTACCTTAGTCACTGCAAAGGTCGCCATGGCTAGACTACGTGCACCTACTGCATACGTGCCGATGTCCTCTTTCGCCATTTCCCCCCCGACCTGAGCAGAAAGGACACAAACTCTACGCATGCCTCACAACAGACCCCTCCGTGTAAACGAATATATCGCCCGTCAGAAATAATCAGAGAATTATCAAACTGAACTTACGCTTCCAACACCTCTGAATGTGTATGTCTACACTCTGTGTCCAGTGTGACACAGACTGAACTTCCGCTTCCACAACCTCTGGATGTGTATGTCTACACTCTGTGTACAGTGTGACACAGACTGAACTTCCGCTTCCACAACCTCTGGATGTGTATGTCTACACTCTGTGTCCAGTGTGACACAGACTGAACTTCCGCTTCCACAACCTCTGAATTTGTATGTAAACACTCTGTGTCCAGTGTGACACAGACTGAACTTCCGCTTCCACAACCTCTGGATGTGTATGTCTACACTCTGTGTCCAGTCAGACAAAGACTGAACTTCCGCTTCCAGCACCTCTGGATTTATATGTCTACACTCTGTGGCCAGTGTGACACAGACTAAAAAGGATGTGCCACATTCTACCGTGACTCGTACCCATTCTTCACCAGGTTCTATATCATCAGGCGAACACATCTACTGCACAATACCCTGTCCTGACACATCCAACATTTATTTTCCATTTTAAGTCTGCTGCCCTGTTCGTTCCTAATATCCTCGTGTAGTGGATGTCGTGTGTCAGTGCTGACTCAGAGGTAGGTACGTGCACGACAAATCGGTATCCTCTTATCCATGGATGGAAAATTAAGGAAATAACGCATTGTCTTACACAAGGTATTTCTTGTGCACCCCAGAATGATCCGCATGGCTGCGTTCCGTATCCGCTCCATTCTCCTCCTTTGAGTGTGACTGAGAGTCGGCATCGGGCGGGCATTCTCGATCACCGAAAGGACCACCACCCCCCCCCCTCATATAATAGAACTAGAGAACGCTGCTCACAGTCTTCCGAGACCATCACCCTCATGCCGGTCAAACCTTCCTAGCTTTCATAACCACATTGTCGACATGTCCATGGAAGTCAAGACTACGATCAAACCGTTCCAATTTTTGGCGATTAAAGTTGAAGCAAACCTGGCTTGCTAATCATATCGTGAATATATTGGTTTGTTCTTCCATCTTCTTAATAAATGTTACTTCCCATATATGTACTATCTTTGCACGTTTCAATTTGTTTAGTCATTAATCTTTGTGGTGTCTCTTAGCTTGTTATTTATTGTAATGTCCAATGTTTTGTTCACACTAATCGCCAATCCAACCTTTGCCACATCATATGTTAGTCTATCTTTCCTTGAATGTTCTGCTGTTTATGTAACAGCATACATTATCATTTACCAAATCGTTGCTTCTCTAGCTGCTTATCAAATCTTTGCTCTTTTTCTGCTTTTTTCAATTCCAAGCCATGACCATGAGCAAGATTGATCTTTATAGTGGGCATTCCGGTCTGACCCCAATTGAAACTGTAAATGGGTCTGGTAATGTGTCTTTATGGCTTATTTACATGTTGTCTCTGCATATGAATATTTATTAATCCCTCCGCAGTATTTTTTTAGGACCCGTTTCTAGATTTAAACTGAGAACCTCTCTAGGGTAGAATATGCTACAACTCAAGAAACTACACCCCGACATCCATACATCTGCAGAGTGTGAAGTATCCGTCCAGAGTTTGACAGAAGACTCTAGAAACAATGTTGTATATATGGTATCACAATAAAAGAGTGAATAACTAGTTGTCTTGTGAAAACATGGACATGCTGTATGACAACCACGTAACTTGTTATCTGAACAAAAAAGGTCAGAACATTTATAGTAATTCACTTTGATTATGTTCAATGCTACATAAGAGGACACTGTGAAGGTCATCCACCCTTATCAAGTTATCGATTATGCAAGTTGTTTATGCTGATGTAACATGTATTTGTAATGGCTGCAATCTGGAAACTGCAAGTTATGAAAGTGACAAAAGGATGTTAATAATAATAATAATAATAATAATAATAATAATGTTCGCTTAGGCGTCTGAGGCCCGTTGCGTCGGATGAACACCACAATGTCCAGTTGTAACTGCGTGCTGCCATGCCTCCTCTAAGGCAGACGGGGAGGCTGCTACATGTTGGAGCCATGTCTTTCGAGGACGCCGTCAACGGCGCTTCCAGCCAGCAGGGTGGAGGCCGTTAGCACTGTTGACTGTCTTTTGAAGAATCTGGTGAGCTGGGACCTCCTTGTCCAGTCTGACAACATGACCGAACATTGAAATGCGGTGGCCTTCCAGGATAACCGAGACATGGGGGGGGGGGGGAAGATGTGTCCTTGCAGAAACATCTACATTCAGCATGAAATCGTACCAACGAATGCTAAGAATATGTTGCTGATTTAGCCTCAAGTCGTGAGTTGTCGTTTTTTTCAGGGTCCAGGTCTCGGAGGCATACACGAGGACCGGTATCACGCACGACTGGTAGATGCCCAGTTTTGTGCTCATGGAGAGCCTACTGTTCTTCCACACACGGCGGAGATCATTCATCGCCGATGCCGTTAGACCAATCCGCTTGTGTCTGTCGGAGTTAATGCGGCAGCCGGGTGAAATCGTGCTGCCGAGGTAGGAGAGATCATTGGCACCCTCCACAGTGTGACCATTGACTACTATGTTCTGAGGCCGTTTATCAGAGCCAAGATTATGGATTTTGGTCTTTGCCCATGCTATTGACAAGCCCATGTTTTGCGTACTGCTGTCCAGGTTCTCAAGGGACTGCTGCAGTGCTGTACTGTCAGAACCGAGCAGGACTATATCATCGGTGTAAACAAGGTCTGTTTAGAGTGTCTGACCTATAGTAATTCCATGTAGGTGGGTGCTGGGGCGATGCAGGAGAAGTAAAAGGATGTTGACTATTAAATATATCAAATATACACACAAACATACACACTTTTTCTTTAACGCACACATCATCACAACATGTAAACAAACTTAAAACACATCATGGACATTGCCAGAAAAATAGACAAACTTGCTATAAATAGACATATTTGCTTGTTTCATGATCTCATCCAATGAGTGTTGATTATTGTTGCCATCATCCATGAGTTCATCCATACATCTGCAGAGTGTGAAGTAGCCGTCCAGAGTTTGACAGAAGACTCTAGAAACAATGTTATATATATGGTATCACAATAAAAGAGTGAATAACTTGTTGTCTTGTGTAAACATGAATGCTGTATGACAACCACGTAACTTGTTATCTGAACAAAAAAGGTCAGAACATTAATAGTAATTCACTTTGATTATGTTCAATGTTACAAAAGAGGACACTGTGAAGGTCATCCACGATTATCAAGTTATAGATTATGCAAGTTGTTTATGCTGATGTAACATGTACTTGTAATGGCTGCAATCTGGAAACTGCAAGTTATGAAAGTGACTAAAGGATGTTAATAATAATAATAATAATAATACTAATGTTCGCTTAGGCGTCTGAAGCCCGTTGCGTCGGATGAACACCACAATGTCCAGTTGTAACTGCGTGCTGCCAGGCTTCCTCTATGGTAGATGGGGAGGCTGGTACCTGTTGGAGGCACGTTTTTTGAGGACGCCGTCAACGGCGCTTCCAGCCAGCAGGGTGGAGGCCGTTAGCACTGTTGACTGTCTTTTGAAGAATCTGGTGAGCTGGGACCTCCTTGTCCAGTCACGGAGATTTTCTTGAACATAGCGATACACATACATTTTTAGTCATTGTAATGGGTCACACACAATCGAACAAGGCACACTGCAATGTGGTAAAAGAAAAATTCAGTACAAGAAATAATATAATTCGCAAGCTCACAAACACGCCATGGGGAAAATTCCGTCGGTACTCCCCAAATTAACCCGTGTACTATGTCTATCAACTGCACCAACATGGAATTCATCTACACATACACGAAACAGGCCGATGTGGCAGGAATTGAAACATTCACAATTTTCCCAAGATCCCTTAAACGACACACACGAAAAGTCTTTGCAATCGTTGGTATCGCACCTTTGGATATTAGAAGACGTAGCATTTGAAGTTGAGAGACAAAAGCAGGCTTGTGACTAGAGACATTCTCATTTTGGACATACAGCAGAAAGAATACGACTGAAATAGAGGACCATTATTCTGCACACTGTACATCCCTCAGATTAGAACCATGAGAATAATCGCAGAGTAAAGTCGCGCCCGAAGAAAGGTGACGGTTGGATGGAGATTAAAGAACTTGCACCAGGAAATGTTCCATATAATACGTGGAGATCTCTGGACAGGTAAAGGACAGATGTGTCAAGATGTGGGTCTAATCTGAAAAAGTAGGTATTTGCAGATAGTGAATATTGCGAATGACCACCTGATTATGTGTCCTAGATGAAGGAATCCTGTACAATGGAGGACCTGATGGTGGCTAATAAAAGAGCACTGACAGTGACTGGTTTTTGGACGAAGACTATGTGAGATTGACGGACACGGAAAGTAAGCAGAGAAACTGAAAAGGAAGCTGATGTTACGACTACAAGGTTTTCGTCATGAACAAATAACAAACGAGAACACATAGCAACTCACAAAATAGAAAGAAAGACAATATACTTGGTAATTGGGATCAAGATGCTGAGCAGCGCACGAGCTGCAGTGGTCAGCGACTCATAGCTGACTGCTAGAGTCAGGGCCAGCGAACCAAAGCTACCAAGACCCTTTTACACCTCCATGCGGTGATCCTGGATAACAGGCTGCAGCAGAGCAGACTGGCTAACGAGAAGTGATCCAAGAGAGAATACTAACCCGGTACTCAAAAAATGTTTGCTGAAGCCGGATGTGTTGGATCGAAAGGTGCACATATCGCAGTCAAGCAGTAAACTACGACACAACGCATTCCGTTCTCAGGACTACATTCTGCTACTTTTCAGGGTTTTGTAGCGGGAGATTGAGAACGAACAAAGCCTAGCCATATACTTGACACTCAATAATGTATTGGTTACTTCACCAAACCGCACCTGTTTGTATTGTCTTGTTGAATTTCTCACCACTGAATTTCCTCACTTTCGATGTTGATGTGTGAAATAAGAAAATGTAAAATGTAAATTGGTTCATATAACTGACGTCTTTACACCTGGGCCTCCCTATACGTGCTCAGTTAATTTCCTTGCTGAAATGGCCACGGCAGCTCATAAATTGTCTCTTTGACTTAGACAGGTACCCTTTTACAGCTAGGTCGAATGGAAGATGCGGTTCTATCATGATATGTGTATGTGTTTGTCAAAGAGAGAGAGACAGAGAGAGAGAGAGAGAGAGAGAGAGAGAGAGAGAGAGAACACGCTGTACTCCTGACATGGGGTGTCGTAAGTCCGTGTGTTTCTGCTCAGTCAGAACTCTGTTTGTTGTTGCTTGTTTTCACTGCATTGTCTATCGTAGTTGGTCTTATTGTACAATGACACCGATGTGTGATCTGTTTGTCTTTGCTTGATCTATGTCAAAAAACAACGGGGTGTTCCCGTGTGGACCGGGGTTCTCCAGGCGGTTGTATTATGCTTTACTACATCTACGTGTTTTCCCACTGCTATAGGGATCACGTCGATCTCTCACATTGTTAGCCAGGCTGCCATGAAAACAGCCCATTTCCAAGAAAGCTTCGCGGAAGCCAAGGTGAAGGTGTTTCCACTATGTTTTGCCTGAACCTGAAAATGTCCGATCATAATATTTTGCCTAACCGGACGATTGTCTTCCTTGCCTTTACATAGTATAAAATGCTGTAGTAATACTATTCTAAAGAATATATCAAAGTGATGTGACGTTTGTGAATGCGATTAAATTTGCGAATCGAAAATCCCAGGATGAATGTGTCTGACAGCTTTCTCTTCGTTGGATCGTGTGTGAAATAAAACACGTAAGTTCTCATCTCGATGTCAAGTCAGGTCAGAACCAGTCGTTAACGATCTGGAGCTGTGGGATGCACACACGACGAAGATTGTGGGACGTTGATGAACAGTTTTAAAAAGTGTAAAGTCCCCCCCCCCCCCCCCCCCCCATCCCCAATGTTGGTGGGCTGGATATAAGATACCCTGATTGTAGGAAAGGTTACTCTACACCTTGAATCTTGAATACCTGAACCGATGAGAACAGGTTCAAGGTCACCGGAAAGTTCTCCTACACCACCGGCGATGTCCACCAGCCACACAATAACAGTGGCCAACACTCAGCACACTGTGTCAGAGCAAACATTAACATGTACAGATGGTGTACTGACATACATAGATGATACACATAGGTTAGTATCGGTGTAGATATCCAGGTCACACACACAGGTTAGTATTGGTGTAGATATCCAGGTCACACACATAGGTTAGTATTGGTGTAGATATCCAGGTCACACACATAGGTTAGTATTGGTGTAGATATCCAGGTCACACACATAGGTTAGTATTGGTGTAGATATCCAGGTCACACACACAAGTTAGTATTGGTGTAGATATCCAGGTCACACACATAGGTTAGTATTGGTGTAGATATCCAGGCCACACACACAGGTTAGTATTGGTGTAGATATCCAGGTCACACACACAGGTTAGTATTGGTGTAGATATCCAGGTCACCTTCAAGAAAATCTCACACCTTCGTGTTGATTATAGGCTCCAGATCAAACCTTGAAACGCATACGTGGCCTGTTTGAAACATTGTTTTTTTTAAAGCCGATCTGCGGGCGTTACATTTGATGAAGGTATCATTGGCAGTTGCACGAGATGTTAATACTTGGGACTACCATTTGATTGATGCCTGTCACATAAGTACTCGCCGACCAATCTATACACATGATCACGAGAAAGAAGCTGCACAAGTTACAGACAGCAGCACAATTACATCTGCGTCTGCTCTGCGTTCTCTGTTATAATTTAGTTATGTCAATTGATGACTGAGGACTGAGTATCCGCACACTGTTAAGATCACAGTGTAAGAGGTTGAAACGCTTTCATAGTTAAAGCTTATGACTGGATATGGAATGCACTAGAATAAAACATTTCTACCAATGAGATGCTTTCTTGGATTTCCGCTTTTGACCTTCATATATGAATTTGAAAAGGTCAAAGTGTATGTAGAGATTGTCATAGATAAGGGTTATAACAGGTTATACATTAAGGCAGCACTAACCAAGAGAGGTTTGCCATGGATGGCACAGTTACAGAAGATGTATTTGACGTGCGACTACAGTCGAGAGAACAGAATGGGTCGATATTAGTGAAATAATAGCATATTGCCAGAGAGGCACCATAGCCATCGGCGGAGAAAGCAAAGCTTGGTGCGAACGGGAGACAAAGTTCCAACATAAACAGCAGATAACTACAAATCCTAAGGATAGTAATTTGGACATATGTACGGATCGCACGAAGGTTTGGAATATACCATAAGGTAGGGCTCATATGTAGAATAGATGCAATGACCTCATCTCTGGGAAAGCTGCTGGAGATCGTGTTCAGGATCAGTCATCCTGTCTTCGCTACTTCTGGAGGTATATGACAACTGCCCAAGACATGGATAGACGCTGCAGAGTGTTCAAACCCCCAGCTGATGCTGTGGCTCTACTATTCTGGCCACGATGTGGTTCTGAGAAATGAAAGGCTTGACATCTTAGGTACGCAAATACTCATTTTAAGTACATAATCATTTGCGTCTTGATTCAGGCTTCCTGCAATGGTGCCAGCTGCAGTGGTGGTCACTGTCCTCCGACTGGACCAAACAGGAGACAAAAACAACATTGAACATACTATCAATACGTAGAAACCTGCTGTCATGTGTGGTTATTTAATACTTATTACTAAGTAACATGTTTTTTTGATTATTGAATTTCGGTAAAACACATATAAACATAACTACTTGACTGTACTTTTCTAGCTCCCACAGAGACCACATAGCCCTCTTTGAATACAAGGACGCAACGGATGCTCTTAAATGATTTACCTTCATGCTGTCTTCTTGAACTCATATCATGTCTTCTAATCACAACATAACCATACACCTTTGATTCTCCTACTATTCTTGCCCAAATCACATTTTTGTCATCTGATTTTCAAACCAGCATATCTGGTTTGATAAATAACAAATATATATATATATATATATATATATATATATATATATATATATATATATATATATATATATATATATATGTATATACTATTTCATTATTCTCATTGTGTAAATTAACACGAACATAGTTTCAAATCTATAAATTGGGAAACGCGACGAACAAATGAATATTACGACATGTACATAAAAGACATAAACAACGAAGGGACGGTTTTATATTTTTTATTACAACACAACAAATGCACGTTTAATATAATGAAAATAGTTAAGGGCACATAACACTTATTAATATGTATTCAAAATCAAAATATACCCAAGCGGTATAGGGGGAAGGATGTTAGTCAATTAGTCTGCCGCAAAGACTACTTTAATAACAAAATGTGATATACGAGTTCAGTAACACAATGTAAAAGCACAAAACACTTTGGCTGTGGAGGAAAACTACATGTATTTGTCATCCTTTTAGATGATCGACGCGTATCATTTACACGAAAAAACAAAAAAAAACAATAAGAAACACAAGTATTTACAATTTAGTGTTATAGTTATTTGATACCTTCTATTTTTTTAATGATTCCTATCTCTCTATCTCTCTCTCTATATATGTCTATATAAAAATATATATATATGTTAAATTGCTTAATATCTTTTGATGTTTGTGTCTTGTGTCACTTTTGATTATATGTCTTTCTTCATCTTAACTCTATTTGTACCTGTACGCATCCATTCCTCTATTACCTCTTTGTTTAGTCTCAGATCATTTCTCTGTAAGACACGTCTGGATGTATCATGTAGCGTGCATGGAGTGGAGACACGTTAAAATATTGTTATATATGTGTATATGTATTTTTGTTCTAGAAATGGGTATGGAACACTCATTTAGGGGATGTGAAGTGGCCAAATAAGTCAAATTTAGCAATAATAAAACCGTTAATAAGCAGGCATTTTTAGTAATCAACTGGCCGATGTGTTTATAATGGTTGAATAAGTCCTGTTACTACTTAAAATAAATAAAGCTATAATACATGCACACGTTATTAAACTACTGCTTTTGAAATCCATTGTTTTTCATTCTTCAATTTTGTTTCTGTATTTAACGTTTTTATACATTTTTTAAACATCAAAATAAAAATCATAAAACTCCTAGCGCATCCACACAATCAGGCAGTTCATGGATAGTACACATGACGTACATATGCTTCTCTGTCGTGTATTTGTAAACTGAAAATACTTATCAGACAGTGACATAACTGCAGTGCTAAATG
Source organism: Ariolimax columbianus (assembly GCA_036924085.1). Taxonomy (NCBI): domain Eukaryota; kingdom Metazoa; phylum Mollusca; class Gastropoda; order Stylommatophora; family Arionidae; genus Ariolimax; species Ariolimax columbianus. Next base: position 63,979,269 of record JAVGWX010000012.1, read on the forward strand.
CGTTAAGAAGTGAACAAGTGTACATACAAAAATGTTCAAGAAATTCAGTTCAGTTCAGTTCATCCCGTAACCTATCAGGTTGTTGAGACACACAAGAAGACATTCCCAAAATCACACGCCTTCCCTCTCTGTCTGTCGTCGCCTGTCGTATCTCACCATGACGATGGCCTGATCAACCAGTGATGTTGTCCACCCATCTCTTCCTTGGACGTCCTTGCCCTCTCTATCCCGGTACGGAACCAAAGAGTATCGAGTTGGTAATTCCGTTGGACCTCGCGACGTGCCCGCACTAGGCCATCGTTCGTCTTTTGATAGCTGTGAACAGATCTTCAAAAGACGTTCGTGACACGATCTTTATATGTAACATTTAGGAGTTTTCTATAACACCTCATTTCCATTGCATGTATTCTGCCCTGGATATCTGCTGTAATGGTCCAGGTGTCTCAAGCATACATAAATATTAATAGCACCAAAGAGCGCATTAGTCTAACTTTTATGCCGAGGGCGAACCGCTTGTCTTGCCATATAGGTTTCAGCCGAGTCAGCGCCGCTGTTGTTTGTGCTATTCTTGCAATTACCTCTGGCTTCGATCCTTCTTCACTGAATTATCAATTACATAATGTTTCAAAACTGTTTTGACATCAACATACAGAGCAGGGAATTAGCTATACTTGTCAGTGATCCAATCATGACTGCTAGCGTCAGGGTCAGTGAGCCAATGCTGACTGCTAGCGTCAGGGTCAGTGACCCAATCCTGACTGCTAGCGTCAGGGTCAGTGACCCATTCCTGACTGCTAGCTTTACGGTCAGTGACCCAATGCTGACTGCTAGCGTTAGGGTCAGTGACCCAATGCTGACTGCTAGCGTCAGGGTCAGTGATCCAATGCTGACTGCTGATGGTCAGTGAATCAAAACTGTCAAGATCCTTAAACATCTCGACATGGGCCTGGAAAACAAGCGGCAACAGGACAGACATGCCAAAGAGAAAGTATCAATGAGGGAAGGCTAACCCGGAACTAAACCATTGATTTCTGAAATCGGATGTGTCCGAATTGTGCACATATCGCAATCAAGATCTAAACTACGAAGCAACGCATTCTCTTCTCCGGACTACAACCAGCTACTTGCAAAAATCTGTTAAGTGCTTGCTAGCGCGAATTTGAGAACGAACGACAAAGGAGAAAACAGAAGATGAAGAAGAAGAAGAACAACAAGAAGAAGAACAACAACAACAAGAAGAAGAAGAAGTAGAAGAAGAAGAAAGATATAAGCTAACTCTATCTTTGTCGTTATTTGTAATTATAATTAATAGGTGAGCCCACCCACACTATTCTTTAATTAAACAATGTCGATAAATGAATTATTTAAAATATACGTTTGTAAAGTATTATTGTAATGCTTCTTTCGTTATTAGCATGTCGCATAAACGTATAACATATTACAATTATTATGTACCTACATTAATTGTTGTAAGTCATGTTTTTAACTAAATTATTTAAGAAATTTGCTTAATGAAATACATCAAAAGCACATATTTTAAAATTTATAAGTGAATAATGTTTTCTTTCTATTACGTAATGCAAACCATTTTTTTAATTCACATAACGGAGGCCCAGAAAAACTATTTAACTTTCGCCCGATCTGTTTTCTTTCACCCGTATATACATATTTAACTAGAGTGATTGTGAACATACTGTAGAAGTATGTTTTAATGAAAATCAAAACACAATATCAGGCAGACTTCAAAAATGGCTGCTCAAAGACGCACAGCATCGACATAACTCAACCAGCCAATGGAGAGTAAGCTGGAAGTACATCTGCATCTCATCGCCTTCAACACCATGACATAACTGCAGTGGTAAATGCCTTGAGAAAACAAGATTTTGAAATGAACAATGTGCAGCTGGTAGAAGAATTAAATGGGGGCGGCTCAATCAAGATTGACAAACTCAGTAACTCTATTGATCCAGTCAATCAGCAAATCAATACATCATGGAGTTCGATAGATTGAGCCAATATTCCCAAAATTCCTCACAGAGTCCCGATATGAAGTGTATCGAAAAACAGATATGGAAGATAAAAGCAAGAAACGATAAAGAACAAATGCTCACCCACATAAAGTTTACTGCTAAAATAGCTCTAAGTGGTCTCATATAGCTGTAGTTGGCTAGGTCGATGTGCCAGAGTCTCAACAATGCTTAAATGAGGTCAACGAGGAAAGCGGTGCAGCTGGTCATACAATTAAACGATAGAAACATACTAGATACTGAACACTTGTTTGCCGATCAGGAGAACAGCAGCTATTAATTATACCTTCGAAAAACCGAATTCGCTTATTTACCTGAGTCCAGAAATTAGAAACTCCTCAAAATTAAATTCTGACATTTCAAATAGGTCAGCAGAAGCATGGCTCATCTGCATTAGCATGCAATCCATACTTTAAGAAAAGGTATGTGACAAGCCAGAAGTTTAAACGAGTTTCACTGTGATTTTTTTCTATCGATTTTATTTGGACTAGGAAGGGGGGGGGGGGGGTGGAGGTCGATGTGGTCAAGACGTAAGACACAGGCATGTATATGGCCTCTCATAGACTAACCATGCTTCATGAAATCAAAGACATAGTGGTGGTACAAACGTTATACTCCCATGTATGTAGCTTTTGTGATTTAACAGGTTTATACGTGGACTAGTAACCTCATCTTGTAAAACATTGCTAAAGTAACCAAAACTATTGGCGCACAATGGATTAAGCAAGTAATTCCATTTGGAACAATCTGTACTGGTGGTACTATGTCTAATTAGAAGGTAATGTGATAAGACGATACAGAAGAAGTATACGATTTACAAAAAAGTCGTAGCAGAAATAGAAGAAGAAGAAGAAAAAGAAGAAGAATCAAAAAAAAGAAAAACAAGGAAAATGAAGAAGAATAACATATTTCATAGTTGTACATTTGAACATTGAATTTCTCTGAGATATTTCGGTCCCTGTAACGCTCATTTCAATAGAAAATTTCAGCTAGTTATGTCTTGTCTAGATGTTATAATAGCGGTTATCTTCTACACAACCTTAAGAATTTCTCCTGTGTGTGTTTGTACCGCCACATTTGTAGTTTCCCCACCAGGTCAGAACGGCAGGGATTGTGTTGAAGAGAGGGTTTACAGCAGAGTTAAGGGGTAGTACGATAACCATAGTCCAGGCATAAACCTCATCGCTGATCTCGTGTTCTATTAAAGTCATGACGCCCATGATTCCTATAGAAAACCAGCAGAAAAAGTTGGACAGAGCTACAAGAGACAGTTGTTTGGCTACCATTATTTCTTGTGACCGACGGGAAACTGTGCATGACGCTGAACTAGCCATTCTATTCTGTGAAATGGATCGATAGATGACTATTTGACCATAAGCTATGAGAAGGAACATACATAAATTATAAACAATGAAAAGGCCAAAAGAGTACTCCCAACCTTTTAGTTGATTAGTTGTCAAAGGTAAACCAAGACACATTGTATTTGAAGAATCTATTTCAAACTTGGACAGAATAGGAATCAGAGCTAGAACAAAACCTAGGATCCACAACACACAAAGAGAGATAACTCTAATTTGTTTCGAGAACTTTAGTTGACCGAATGGAAAGTTCATAATAAGAAATCTGTCCAGAGTAATAAGGAAGATAAAAAATGTGGACGTTTCAGTAGAGAGAGTAGCCAGGAAGCCAGCACACCTACATACACCACTTTCTCTCCAGTTCTTGTCATATAAAACATACATACCACGATAGTAATAATCAGCTCCAGCAATAATTAATAGATAGACTCCCATAATAATGTCAGCTACACATTAATTTATTACAAACAGCCCATATCCTGCTTCAGCAACTGACCTGTCCCAAATAAAATGGTAAGACATGACCGTGAGGTTCCCCACAACTACAATAACCGCTACCACCCAGAGGAGAACTCGTTGAACATCAAGCCTTACCAAATCAAAACAAGATGAAATGCTGTATTCAGGTGAGTGGCAGATGTAGTGCGGGATCCCCTGACCTCTGACCTGTGGACAACAAACTTCACAATTGTCCGTATAAAGATCTTGCTCGATAGTAAGACCATTAAAGAAATCTTCGTAAACGTTCTGTGTTAGCAGTCCTCGTAAATCTAGAGTTTGTAAGACGAGGTGTGAAGAAAATACATTGTTTGGGAAACGGTAAATTGATATATAACTCAAGTTTAAATGTTTCAATGTGGACAAACCTCAAAGGAAAGAGTTATTTAAATATGGTAGAGCTGTATGTGAAAGATGGAGTATTTCTAGATATCTGAGTCGCAGGTTGTCCATTAAAACAAGATCTTTATTATACGATACATTCAAATGGCGGATATTTGTCAATGTATGATATTCCATATGTGTAAGAGTTAAATTTCCTATCACATTGTAACTGAGGTCAATTATTTGTACGCTAGGTGGTCTGTATTTCAAAATATTCCCAAGTAATCGGATCTTACAATTAGTCAGTATAAGGACTACTGCGCTATCTAATCCGATGCAATCATTAGTCGACACAAGGGATAAATCTATTCTCGATAGATTCAAGTATTTTGGTGAATTACCATAAGGTAACATTTCGAGAGGAATAGACATGTTGTAATTGTATACTGTGATTGTATTTGATTCACATAGGAGACCTTCATGACATTGTAAGTGACAACCCATTTCGTCATCTCCGTGTGGACAGTGAGGGTGGTCATCACAAACTAGGTCAAGATGTAAGCACATGTTACTATTCGAACACGATCCAATCATGTAATTGCATTCCTCTTCTCCCTTGGGAAAGTCTATCTTCCCGTCAAGGACTTAATGCTGAAGGATGCAGTAAGTATTTGGACATTTGTAATAACCTACTGAACACTCAAAATCAGTGCAGTCTTTAAGATGAGACATATCTCGACATCATATACTAGCTCCATGTATATCTTTGAGGTAGACACACCTGGGAGCCCACACGGTATGACCCAATATGTTGTAACACGTGTCTGCTGTTTCCAGTTTCCATAACGTTTCGAGATTGTGTCCATGGCAGTCGTTGTTGTATGTTAAGATACGTTGTGAGAACTGTATGCATTCACCTTTACAAATAAGGTCGCAGGTCACGTTACTTCTCAAACGTATGTTAATAACCCCCGTTTCATCGTTCACTATGCCCTCAGTGCCCTTCCTGCAGATGGTACAATCAACTTCACCATCATTGACCCACTGCTTTAGCAAACATGAGCCATCGCAGCAATATACACCGCTGCAAGGGGATTTGGTCTTAGTAACAGGAGGATGACAGTCTTCAAAAGAATGATGACTAATTGGCTCTAACAGGCACGACGATTCATCTCGTAAGTTGCTGCAGTGATTGATAGAGTCACATACAAATGAGTAGGACAGGTATATGTGATAATCTGCATCTTCCCCGCAGTCAAATGTGGGTTATTGGCATCCATATTCATTACAAGACGGAAGTTCAGCCATGCTTTCTATGTTGACCGACACTGACACAGTATTGTGGCCGAATTGTCTGAAGTTCGCCCTGCTTAAAATGGGAAAGACCGTTATTTTCTGTTCTGAATTTATTCTCATCATGTTCATGTCCTCTAGTCGCTGCGGAAGAGTCACTTCACACAAACTTAACGTACTTAATTGTGTCCTGCATCCAACTTCCGCCCATCCTTCAACAAACTCATCATTTGTACCAGATACAATTGTGCGATTATTGTTACCGTTCCAGAAAAATTGCCACACTCCACATCCTGCATTGTTATATCCACTAGAAGGTTGACCTGGCATCCAATTGGTAACCACCAACGGCCGATTTAGAGCAACTTTTCCGAGAGCCCATTGAAATCGTTTTGCAATGCTCTCCATGTCTCGACGAAGACCAATGTAGACGTGAGCCAAAAAGTGACGATCCTCACCAGTGCTATTATCCAGAGTTAGACGTTCTGTGAAATGCCATTTAAACCAAGTTTGTAGAAAATGTAACTCTTCTTGAGTTTCTATTCCTGCTAAAAAAACCTGGCTTGTTTCACAACTGTGCATGGCTTCAATCCAGTCTGATTCAATAGTGGACATATCAGAAAGATAATAGCATGATAGAAATTCAATGCTGCCATTATGCTCAAACATAAACCATCCTTTTTTGCATTGCTTGCAAATAGCTATAGCTAGAACATTCTCTGTCGGAGTGGAGTCGCAATGTGGAATAAGTGTACCACTGAGCTAAACCGTTTCTTTTAGATTTGTAACGCCAAACAGCACAAGAAATATTTTAACGTCTAAACTCTCAAATTGTACAAGACGGGATATGTCTCTAGCTTCATCCAATGAATAACCTGTACAATCTAGATATATAACAGCAATGTGGATTGCGCTCTCCCTGACCCCAGACATGTCAGAAAACAGACGTCCCGCAAATATGAGTTTAGCTTTTATAACCTCTTGTACAGTTTTCAAGAGCTGAGACTTACTCGTTCCGTCATTGGTGCTGTATGAATGTGAATTAAGACATTCACCAAACTGCCAATCGCTAATCTTAACATGAAGGTTCTGTTTATAGAGACCGTCATCAACTTGAGCACACATCACTCGTGGAGTTGTCGTGTTGGAAAGAGAGAGTGACACATGCTGCATACAAGACTTATGGAGATCCAATTGAAATTCTCTAAATCGGAAATCTTCCTCTTGAATCAACAAAGTCAGTATATCCATGTCGGTCTTGAGACAGTCTTCTAGAGGAAAGTTCTTCGATTTACTTTCAGGAATTACTGAAACGGTAAATAACATGTTTATTAAGAACAAACACAGCTATTATCAATACCTTCAATAACACAATTTCTCAAAGTCATTTGTTGAACTAAAACTAAATAGTAACTGAACTAAGTAATGAGTAAACGATGTCCTTATCTGTCGGAGTGGTAGACTTGTTCATTATAGGTTACATTATATTCAACATTTATTTGTTATATCTTGTATGTTGTTCCACTATAATATACGATCGGCCCTATCAAAATACATTCTTCAGCTAATGTACTAGGAAATGAACTTTTGGGTTTGTATTCCCAGCGGGAGGAAACTTTCTCTGCCAGTAAAACTATAGCAATTCATTAGCAATTCATGTTCGCTACATTTATACAGAAAATACACAGTTCAATTACAATGTGTTTATAAATGTATTTATTTTAGTTTAATTTAGTTCAGTAGAAGAATCAATATCGTTGCATGAGGAAATGCCAGAAAGTCAACATGAAAAAAATAAACTCGGTATTTAACGTATTACACGTATTACACGTATTACACGTATTTAATAAAAACATATTGAGAATGTAGCATGTTTTTTTTCTTCTTCTAAGGATATCATCAAACAGGAACACACAAGCGGTACTATGAAATGTTGTTATGGGATCAAGACGCTGAGCAGCGCATGAGCTGCAATGGTCAGCGACCCATAGCTGACTGATAGCGTCAGGGCCAGCGAACCAAAGCTGCCAAGACCCTTCTACACATCTACGCGGTGATCCTGGAAATAGGCTGCATCAGGGCAAACTGGCTAAGGAGAAGGGATCGAAGAGGGAATGCTAACCCGGTACTAAAAAAATGCTTCCTGTAAACTACGACACAGCGCATTCCGTTCTCTGGACTACATTCTGCTACTTAAGCCCTTTCAGCGTTTGGTAGCAGGAGATTGAGAACGAACGAAGAAAAAGAAGAAGAAGTAGAAGAAGAAGAAGAAGAAGAAGAAGAAGAAATGTTGTTCAGAACGTAAAAAAAACGTTTAAAAAAATAACGTATTCTTTTTCAATCGTCCACATAGACATAATCTCAAGAATAATTATGTTCTTCAAAAAACTATAAATCATATTTCTTCTCCAACTGTTTAAAGACATTCACAGAGAGCAAACATTCTTCAAGGAAACGTAGCAATAATTAATAAGTGTACATATGTTCATCATGTTTCAACAAACCCCCAGTATACTATTACATATTACCAAGAGGTCCATCACAATATGCTTTGAAATGTATTTTAGCATTCATGATTTGCTATTCTGTATTTTGTTTAATCTAATCCTGAAAAAACACAACATAGTTAATGGCATGTTTTCAACAAGGGAATGGTTACTATGCAATGGATACATATTTAAACCAAAAGAATATTTGTTGGTTATCACCATACCTAAACTTAACTTGATTTCTTCCTTATGGCTTAGAAGACGCTTCTTAGTCTGCATACAACCAGTTTCATTTACATTTCGTTGATCTAAAGGCTATGCACATCCACTTTATTCATAAATGCATTAATTGTCTTTGCCTGGACTACTGCATTGCAAGCATTCACGACTCTCTGACTAAAAAAGTATATCCTAATATCTAATCTGGACGATTCTTTAGTTAATGTGTATCTATGCCCACTTGTTCTTGTTGGCGGCTGCGTTTTTAAAAAACAAACATGTTAAAGTCTAATGTATCCTTTCTTTTAATTATCTTCTAAACCTGTATTGTCACATCGAATTGTTCTCTTTTCTATACGATGTAGGACGGCTGTACGGAGTCTTCCCTCATAACTGTAATTCTAGAATTCCACTATTAGTTGTTTTGCTCTACTTTGTACATCATAAAAAGAAAACATGCTCTATGAACATGGTATTTCAGTTCATTAAATAGAAATGAATAGCATTTGTAACATGTTATCCTTTCTATGTAACTTGGGCGTTTGTACGTTTTTAACAAGGAAATAGAAAAATTGAAATTATTTAAACTTCTTCTTCTTCTTCTTACGCTGTCATACGTCGACATTTATTTTTTCGACAAAAGCGGCGGTCATCCTGAGGCTATCGACACTGCCATAGAGCTTGTCTAGTGTTGCCACTGGTGATGGCCACATCTGCTCTATCTGATCCTCGTATGTCGGGCAGTTTTGCAGCAAATGCTCACCGGACCTTTTCCCGGTACCACACGGGCATTCGTCAGTGCCACCTATCTTCAATTTGTTGAATAGGTGGTACCTCAGATTATTGTGGCCAGTGCGAAGTCTGAAGACCACGACCTGCTCTCTTCAATTCAACTGGTAATAGGCGTCGTTTTTTGAGTTGCTTCGATGACTCTGCGGGCAGCTTCCGGATCGGTAGTCGGCATCGTTTATGGTCAGAACTACGACGGTACCTGATCGTCTTCGCGCCTCTGACTTTTGTTGTTGATTAATGAAAACATTCTTGACAAATGCTTTCGCAGTAGCTCGCCTTGCGGCGATCCAAGAATTTCACCTCTAGTGCCGCAATACGAATGCCCCCGATTGTCCATGTTAATGATTACCTCCAGTTCCGAAAACCAACACAATAGAACCGAGGTCCTATTCCATTATTCCATGCACCATTATTCAGGCAGCCGAGGCCTGCTTTGAACACTCTTATTTTTTCAAAGTAAACGCGCCGGCCACCCAAGACGCTCAGCGAAGAGCACCCGTGCGAGAGAGCCGGCAGACGGTAGGGCAGGAGACAACAGGCAGTGAACCGGCGCGGTCCCTCCAATAGATCCTCGTTAAAGGGTTTAAAGTGTACTCATTCCAATTACGGGGCCTCGAAAGAGTCCCGTATTGTTATTTTTCGTCACTACCTCCCCGAGCCGGGAGTGGGAGTAGTTGCGCGCCTGCTGCCTTCCTTGGATGTGGTAGCCGTTTCTCATGCTACCTCTCCGGAATCGAACCCTGATTCCCCGTTACCCGTTACAAAAGAAAGAATATAACTCAACATAGAGACAAGATCGAGCGGTACAGAAAGAATCCCATTCAGCATAGAGACAAAATGTAGCGGTACAGAAAGAATTCAACTCAGCATAGAGACAAAATTGAGCGGTACAGAAAGAATCCCATTCAACATAGTAACAAAATAGAGCTGTACAGAAGGAATCCTATTCAACATAGAGACAAAATAGAGCGGTACAGAAGGAATCCCATTCAACATAGAGACAAAATGGAGCGGTACAGAAAGAATCCTATTCAACATAGAAACAAAATAGAGCGTTACAGAAAGAATTCCATTAAACATAGAGACAAAAATGGAGCGGTAGAAAAAGAACTCCAATCAACATAAAGACAAAATAGAACGGTACAGAAAGAATTCCAATCAACATAGAAACAAAAAAGAACGGTACAGAAAGAATCCCATTCAACCTAGATTCAAAATAGAGCTATAGAGGGATAATGCTAAATAATTTGCAAGCCAACACACATGCCGATTTAACACTATTGTCGACTGGGAAAATTACGAATTATTCTCATTTGACATGACCCGAGCCATTATCTCATACAGAAAATATCATCCAGCAGTTATTAATTTGCCGTGAAAATCAATCTTCAGCCGCTTTTGATATAGTCCATCCATTTTGACTGGGTTAAAAGGATGCTCTGTATCAACACAACCTCCATAGGTGTCATGATGTTCTTGACATTTCTTCTGAAGCGGACGTGCTGTGTATCACGATTCTCTCGAAAACAATACTGACTCTCTGGAAGGAGTCCCTGTTTGAGATGAACTATTATTCGGCAGGACACAGGTCATAGCTTTAGCCGCGATTGACAGTTTATACATTCGTGAGTGGATATCGCAGAAATGTAGGTCGGTCTTTCGCTTTTTACAAATTGGACGTTGAATGCCGTCATCCCCGATATTAAAGGAATCGGTAAGTCACCAGCTAAAGCAGAATGGACACTAATACTCTGTCAACGCCACCAGGTAGAGTCTCTGACCCTGTGGCCTGACCGCTAGACATTTGTCTGACTTTTATTTTATACCTCATCAAAGCTTGGAGGAATGGCATACCTGCCATTTGTCGCGACATGACCTCATTCGTGTCTGTGGCTTGCTAACTGATTTCTATATCATGGTTGAACATTTCAATTATATGCACAACCCAGCTCCAAAGTATATGGCCCACGTATGTCATTAGGGTTTGTTCCAATATTTTTGAATCCAGGCAATGGATGATTGGATTGGGATAACAAATTGTTTTCAGTGCATCATTTAACAGATATGAGTCATTCGTATCTATATATTTATTATGGTCTGCTTTGTTGCTGGGCCATATGACGAAAACCAAGCTGTATCTGGATTATTCTTTGTATATTGGTGAATGCTGTCGTTTTTAAATATTTAGGAGGGATCTCGAAGGAGGCATAAGGAAACAATGTATGCACACATGTTTAGACCAAGAATAGGGCAATGTGTTAAGCTCAAATTACATTCCTCGTGCAAAAACACAATTAAGAGAAAGCGCAGAAGAATATAACACGTTTCTAAATATAACAATTATTAACAACGAGAAAGCTTGAATAAGAAATAACATGGATAAACGGTAGTTAATTGTAGCATACTGGTGGGGGTGGGGTGGGGGTGGGGTGGGGGGTACAGTGACAGTGATTAGACTATACGAGAGTGGTGTACCATATGACTATTGTATACGTTTGAAATAATAATTTGTGAAGCATGTTAACTGATGAAGGAAGGTTTGATGGAAAGAATCAAAATTAAAAGGCGAAAAGGGATCAAGATGCTGATCAGCGAATGAGCTGTAGCAATCAGCGACCCATAGCTGACTTCTAGCATCAGGGCCAGCAAACCAGAGCTGCCAAGACCCGTCTACATCTCTACGCGATGATCCTGGATAACAGGCTGCAACAGAGCAGACTGGCTAAGGAGAAGGTATCGGAGAAGGAAGGCTAACCCGGTACTCAAAAAATGCTTGCTGAAGTCGGATGTGTTGGACCTAAAGGTGCAAATATCGCAGACAAGCTGTAAACTACGACACAACGCATTCCGTTCTCTAGACTACATTCTGTTATTTGAGCTCTTTCAGGGTTTGGTGGCGGGAGATTGAGAACGAACGAAGCCAAGCCCAGAAGGCAAAAAACCTCTACGAATACAGATCAAGTAATGTCACATTTAACCATTAACTGTTTTACGAAACATTCACTGACAACCAATATCCTTACACTAATTTGGTGTTACTTCATTCATACGTTTTTATGTATAATTCAAATCAATTGCGACCGTTGTGTACTTGTTTGATCTGAATGGGTTAAATCGTGATGGATCATCTATTATTAGTTAAGGGCATTTTTGTCATATTAGTGCTAGGTGACCCACTTGCCATGTGCCAGTCAAGTAACAGGTACATAATTAGCAAATACCACTATTAGTGATTGCATGGAACAGTGTTTTGTTATTATGTTTTTTGTGAAAGAAGGCGTGAAACATGCGGACATTTACAGAAGACCGCAATCACAATACGGTGATGACACACTGATTAGATATTTGAATGGTGTAAATGTTTTAGAGAAGGATGAACATGAGTGATGATCCCGTCTCGTCCCAGCAAGATAACGCTCAACTTCATACTGTTCACCGCTCTACGTGCCATCTGCAGGACCTCGGCTGGGAGGTATAACCACATCCATCTTTTACACCCTGATCTCGCTCCAAGCTATTTTCACCTACTTGCATCTCTAAAATACGGCATGGGAGGTCAACATTTCAGCACTGATGACGAAGTGAAATAAGTTGTCATTGATTGGTTGAGCCAGACTGTCAAATCATGTTACCCGGATGCTTGTTCAGTTTTATAACGTTCTGAAATATATAGATAAACGGTGTGAGAGATTATTTTGATAAATAAATTGGATTTTGACTACTTTAAAATTAGTTTTTTCCTTGCAAAAAAGTCCCGGTGTGACTTCAACGCCCCTGGTATATATAGCATAGACAAATGGTTTCCAGTGATGCATATAGAGCCTGATGGATAATACGACGTGTAGATCATCCCATGATAATGTAATCTTACCAACAAATACTGCGCACTTATAACACTGAAATAAATTCCCTGTAGTTGAGATAAAATACATTCTGCAACAATTTATCCTTAACAACAGCCCGTTTGACTCTCCAATATGTTTAACGGAACACCTAAACTCAACTAAGTAACATTGTGTTGAACTAAAATCCTTAATAGGTATCATGCTTGTGATTACCCTTTCATCAGCAGGTCACGTAAGTCGTGGGTGGTAAATACTCCTCCAGAATCGATTCGGATGTACAGTAAGGGCGTTTGAACAAAGCATTTCAGGTCGTCCCTGTAGTCTCTTTTGACTTCAGTGGTGCCAGGTTGCTGTCGCTGTGCTCCGTCGTTTCGTCGCAACGTGTGACCTGTACATGTTGTAGCAGAGTCCAGGTTTCCACTATCTAAAATGTTACCACACTCATATACATCATTCACGACCACACACAGCAATAACACAGCACGGAGCAAGTGACATATTTATTATATCATATTCATACAACAACTATTAAAGTGAGTGCAATGAGATTACAATCAACACTTGAAATACATCTTATCTAAATAGGTACATGGAGTTTATAAGCATAAGCTATTGATGTTGCTCCCAACTAATCCAACCCAGTTCTAGCCGCACACTCCTCTCCCCGTATCCGCACCCTCAAAAACACTCTCAAAAACTCGTCCTCACGTTCGTATTATGTGACAGATCTCCTCAGGCACGTGATCTGGACATAATACATTCAATATATTCAACTTATACTCACATATGATCACACACTCAAACGATCTGCGTATACCCACGCTCTGGAACATACACCGTTCCCTCAGTGTCTACACACACCCCACACACATCTAGATCTCACCTAGTCAATCTGTACACTTTCGTAACTCTTCAGAACATACATCATTCCCTCGGTGTCTACACACACCACACATACATCTAGCTCTCTCTTAGACACCGGACACCCAACACACACCTTATAGAGCGACTGTCCAAGACTCGAAGACGCATGCTGGTTCAGCGACCCTATTCTCACAAATTTGTAAAAACAGCCTATCAATCACTCTTCTGTTAAGTCGGTGAGCTAAACAGACTCCTATCTAAACTATCTCTCTCTCTCTCTCTCTCTCTCTCTCTCTCTCTCTCCATGGCCAGTCTGCTTGAGCTAAACGTTGTCAAGTTTTATAGTCTCAAGCAGTATCAGAGCTGTCCAATGGCCAGTCTGTGGGATGTCTTGACACAGTTATTCAGCTGCAATTGGAACGCATCACTCTAACTCCTGTCACTCATCCCACACTACCCACATCGGAACGCCAGTGGTCAGCACCTAGCCACTTACCTGTTTAGACACCTTCTTTCCCACAACCCCGTTTTCCTTTGTTGACTTAGTATCAAAGACGGTGAGTGACCTTGGCGTAGTGTCGAGACGGAGGGTGACCTTGGCACACATTCAGGTACCTTTGTTCTCAGAGTCGTTGACCACATCACCTTTGCCCTAAACGCTTATGCTCGGCCTGGAACTGTTACAATGTGTATGTTGTGTCATGTCTACATAGAATACCGTATCCTTGACAATCATGGAAAATCATACTTGTTGAGGTAGTGAAAGCGTTGGTCCCAGAGAATGATTCCAACCAACCGTTTCCTAAGAGGGGCCTAGGTCACTTGTAACTTGCCCTCTAGTGTTTTTGTTAGTGTTCATGTCTCATCACCATAGTACATCAGAGGGAGCCAATGGAGTTGAAGAGAGAGGTTCGCGGGTTCTTATCTTGGCAACCATTCAAAACAGTGTTAATGAACGACACCGGTGCCCAGCCCGAGTGGTGACGAATTGTAAGTTCAAGTCCTATGATGTTCTGAAAATTGAGGAGGTGACCATGATACATGTACTTATCATAATACTCAAAGAGATGTTCTAAATATTTAAGAGGTGACCATGATACATTTACTTATCATGATTACTCAGATGGCAGCCCGCCAAGAAAGACATTCATCTCTAGCTGTCTTGCTCTATCCATTGAGCAGCTGCACCATTTGGTGAACTTCTGCTTCTGAGGCTGTGATGAATGCTATGTCGTAAACAAATCGAAGGTTTTCTCTCGATTTATACATTTACATGTTTAAATTCATTGTTTTTCTCATATGATTGTAATTTTTGAATAAGGAAACCTACTAGCAAATGCATCTATCAAATGTCAATGTTGGCTATTTACGTGTTCTTTGAAAAAATATATCTTAAAAAAAAAATAAAAAATATATCCTCATAGAAAATACAACATTGAAAGGAAAAAAACAGTTACCATTTAATTAAAACCTTACAAAAACACATACACTATTTAACAAAGTGCTGGTTATATCCATTTGGTTGGTAATACTTTTTGTTTTCAAAATGTTATTGTTTTTTCTTTAAACGTTCAAAATTAGTTCGACAACATAGTGAATTATCTTTATAAACTGGGTTTATACAATTGTAATTGCAATTTTCATAAAATATAACATAATAATTGAATTCAAGCGAAAACATGAAAACTAGTTCATGTTATTCATGTTGCAATGCTATTTATTTCATATGTTCAAGAAAATCCCAATATGTCATTGTTGTTAATGTTGTTTTTTCTCAAATCCGAAGAAACATTAACTTTCAAGATTTTAATTTGTGTTATTATTAAAATGTACAAGTTTTGTTTTATCATCTACTTTACTAACATTTTCACATAAAACACACATTCATTAAATGCATGTAGTTAGTAAAATAAGTAAAGCAAAACTCATTTACAAGTATTTTTCTCTTCTTGTGCTCCAACAACCCAAAAGAAGTGACAGTATTATCAGGTAAAGATAATTAAATAAATTACCACAAATGATTTGTATAATTGTTATTTTAATGTTTTAAAATAAATATAATCTAAAACAAAAAAGCAAAATCAAAGTAATATAGTTCATTAATAATTTAAAAAAGCATACATTGTAATTATTTTAAAAACTGTTCAACATTTTCAAACATGGCCGCAATAACACATTAAATGATCAGTATCAATTGTTATCCAATTCATAGAATTTAAATTAATTGTGCATGTTCAATTTTGTTTTCAAATACTTTCCTACTCTACTCTTGTTTTTGACAAGATAATAGAATACTTCACATTACCAAACTAATTAAAATATTCACATTAATTTGTTATATGTCACTTAAAATATCACAATTCATATGTATTTTGTTTCATTTCTGTGTTTAACCAAATTCAGGCAAATGCATGTGCTGCAAATTATGCTGGAAATTACGATTAAATGCATGTATGTTAACTGACAACACGTTTTCAGTTTACCTTACAACGTTAAAGAACACATTGCTAGCAAATACAATCGCGAGCTCCACTATGTTTTGTCATTTCATTTTATATATATAAACACACACCCTCATGTAATGTTGTATTATGTTTATTAAAGTATAAAAACTGCAATGCGCTAATGTTAATGGTATGTAGCGAATTGACATGTTGTAACTTATTGTGTAATGCTTTATGATGTAATTTAATTTTGTGTTATAGTATGTTATCGCCTGTAAAATAACGTTGTGTTATGTTATGGCAGATTGGTACTTGTAATATAATTTAAAGTTATGTTGGGAAATATTATGAAATGATATGTCTTGTTCCGTACTTTTATATTAAATACATTTTACTGAAACGATATCATAACACTTTACACATACCAATAATTAAAGAACACTTAGATTGCACAGCAAGTAGCATGTATATTGTATGCTGATAACATAGTGGTTACAGCCCATTATTGTCGCTGTAGAACTACCGAGTTCAATACCTGATCTTCCAAAACATACATAGGGACACG
Organism: Ariolimax columbianus; assembly: GCA_036924085.1. NCBI lineage: Eukaryota > Metazoa > Mollusca > Gastropoda > Stylommatophora > Arionidae > Ariolimax > Ariolimax columbianus. The sequence continues at coordinate 63,995,987 of JAVGWX010000012.1, forward strand.
ACTTACTGATTGTAAATTAAAGGCAGTGAGGTAAGGAACGTGTCATCACAAGTACCAAAACAAAGTCAGGTATAATAGAAACAAGTCTTCATATCACGGTGTTACCACTAGCAGTAAAATGAATATAGCTTTTCGTGAACACAGTCATTCTTACTAGACAAACAGAAATATACGTATGGTATTACAATGACTTACGATGTTTAATTCTACCAAATATATAGTGGCGGGTATTATCTTCACGCACCAATGTCATGTAGAATACTGTGTTTAAAGCGGGTTGTGTATGTGTCTAGCATGCCTTGTGAAGAAGATTGTCACCGGAAGAAAAACTACATTGTTATTATAAGTGATTTAGCACACATGGTATATGAAGAAGTCATAGTTGTAATTCATAATCGATCAGAGAAGGGAACGAAGAAGAAAAAGGAGAAGATGAAAAAAAAGAAGAAGAAAAAGACAAAAAGAAACAGAAAAAGAAGAAGAAAAAGACAAACAAAAAGAGACGAAGAAGTAGAAGAAGACGACGACACAAAAAGAAACTCTTTCTGGCGTTATGTATATTGATTGCATTCCTGTAAAATATCCATGTCACTGTTGCACACATTAGTTAGTTTCTTTTCATGCTTGCCGTTCAGCGTTGTGGGGTACACCATTCGTCTATCCTACGCCAAATGCGTTGTCTTCGGTCAATGGTAGCCCTTGTCGGTGCACAAACGCTCTAATGCCATCTACCCACCTGCCTCACGGTCGTGTCCTTGCGCTGTAGCCAGATCTACCAGCGTTGTAAGCCATCAGGGGAAGTTGATGAAGTTGGATTCCCATCCGACTTATTTTCTCCCTAGAAATATATTCGACACAAGATGTAGGGCCGACCATACTTCGAATGTCGTCGTTCCACATGCTTTCTCTCCTGCTAACACCAATGACCTTACTGCCAAACTAATGCTTGGGTGTTTAATCAGTGGGGACAGCTGATAAGTCACCGCATATGCTTTCATTACAAAAATATTAACTAGCTATATGTTGAAGTAGATGATCTGAAACACTGTGTCACCTTTATTACATTAATTAGGTGTTCTGTTGATGCTTCTACCGCCAGATGTGTACTTTTCCCACCATAAGTAAAGAGCATATATTGTATACAGAAGTGGATTGGCTGCAGAGTTTATTGGGAGAACGATAACGGTTGTCCAGGCATAAATATCATTGCTGATCTCATACCCGTAGAGAGTCAATAAGCCCATGATTCCTACAGGAAACCAACAGAGAAAGTTGGACATAGCTACACAATACATTTGTTTTACAGATAATGATGCATCTTGTGTATAGTGAGAAACTGCGCGTGTCGATGGTCTCGACAATCTATTCTGAGAAATTGATCGATAAATGACTGTTTGGCCAAAAGCAATAATAATGAACATCACAAAATTATATACGATCAATACGCCAAATGAGTACTCCCAGCCTGATAGTCGTTTAGTTGTCAAAGGTAAATGAAGGCACATCGCGTTTGTAGAATATAATTTAATTCTTAGCAAAACCGGGATCATTGCAAGAACGAAACATGCGATCCAAGAAACAAAAAGAGCGATAACTCTATATATTTTTGGGAATTTTATTTGATTGAATGGAAACTTCATTAACAAAAATCTGTCTAGTGTGATAAGAAAAATAAACAATGTTGACGATTCTGTTGAGAGAATAGCCAGAAAACCAGCAAACAGACATAAGCCGCTTTCTTTCCAGGATTTGTCATACAAGACATAACTACCACGATAGTAATAATCAGCTCCAGCAATAATGAATAGATATACTCCCATTATAATGTCAGATATTCCCAGGTTTGTTACAAGCAGCCTAAACCATGTGTCGACAACTGACCTTTCAAAAATAATACGATAAATAATAACCGCTGTGTTGACCAAGATGGCAAGAGCCGCTATAACCCAGAGAAGAACCCTCTGAACATGAACCTTTAACAGATCAAGACAAGATGAAATGCTGTCTTCAGGTGAGTGACACACGTAGTACGGGATATTCTGACTTCTGACCTGTTGGCAGCAAATTTGAAAATGGTCAGTGTAAAGATGTTTCTCTATAGTAAGACCATTGAAATAATCTTCAAAGAAATATTCTGCAAACAATCCCCGTAAATCAAGTGTCTGTAGGCTGATGTTTGAAGAAAATATATTGTTTGGGAAATCAGAAATACACGTATAGCTCAAGTCTAAATATTTCAGTTTTTGCAATCCAACAATAAAGTAGTAATTTATAAATGACAGACCTGTATGGGAGAGATCCAGTATTTCTAAATATCTGAATCGCAGGTTGTCCATGATAACAAGTTCTTTATTATATGATAAATTCAAATGTCGAATATTTTGTAATGTATGATAATCCGTGTTTCGTAGCCGAAATAGTTGTATTAAATTGTGGCTAATGTCGATTGTCTGTGCACGTCGTGGAGAGTAGTTTGTAACAACATCAAACAATCGAATCTTACAATTAGACAATATAATTATAATTGCATATTCTAACAAAGGCAATTTGGCCACCAACAATACTGACAAATCAACACCGGATAAATCCACATATTTGGCTTCATTTAAAGAGGAATGTAAATACATTAGTGGAATCGATATGTTATAATCGGATACTGTGACTGTCTTTGACACGCACTGGAAACCTGCCTGGCACAAATCATCACAATCCATTTCGTCATCTCCGTGTAAACATTCGGGATGTCCGTCACAAACTCGGTCAGGATGTAGACACATTTGACTATTCCAACAAGCAAAATTTCCTGAACAGGAACCGATAATGCTATTTTTCTCATCCTCTCCTTGTGGACAGTCTTTCTGTCCGTCTAGGACGTAGTGTTGCGGGATACAGTAAGTGTTTGGGCATTTAATATATCCTTCTGGGCACTCAAAGTCCACACAGTCTTTAAGATGAGATACATCTCTACATCCTAGAATAGCCCCATATTTATCTTTAACATATACACATTTGGGTGACCATATTTCCCGCCCTAAAATGGTATAGCATGTGTGTGAGGTTTCAAGCTTTCTGAACGCCTTCTCATATTGCCTATTTGGTTCCGAGCAGTTATTTCTTTCATTGTTAAGTTGTGATTCATGTTCACACGGAATACTGTTAACATTAACGTGGCGGGACGCATTGACCATCAAATGAGTGGCAAGAATCCAAGTTTCGTCGTTAATTCTATTATCTGTTCCTTTCATGCAGATGGTACAATCAATTTCGCCATCATTAACCCACTGTAACAGCAGTAAAGAACCATCACAACAATATGCACCTTTGCAAGCCTCTGGTATCGAAGGATACAGTTTGTAATATGTGCAAGTATTAGCATCATGATAGTCGAAGATGCAATAAGCTTCATCTCGTCTGTTGCTGCAATGATCGATAGAGTCACAGACAAAGAAGTAGGAAACATATCTTGGATAAAATGCGTCATCGCCACAGTCAAATATGGGAAATTGGTTTCTTGTTTCATTCATAAATCTGAGACTATTGGAGTTTTCTAGCTGAACTGAAACTGACACAATATTGTCACCGAATTTCTTATACCTTCTTCTACTTAACGTTTTTGTGAAAATCTCTTTCGAGGCCGGATTTATTTTAATCAATTTCGAGTCCTCAAGTCTTCGTGGAAGAATTACCTCACACAAACTGAACGTACGTAATCGTGTCGTGCATCCAACGTCAGCCCATCCTTGAATAAAACCGTCACTGTTGCTAGATATATTTGTGTTATTCTTGCGACCGTTCCAAACAAACTGCCACACGCCACATGCAGCATTATTATATCCACCAGAAGGTTGACCAGGCATCCAGTTATTAACTACCAACGGACGCTTTCCACTTGCCTTTCCGAGTGACCACTGAAAACGTTTTGCAGTGCTCTCCAAGTC